>CM056049.1:382144435-382803392 GCA_029574335.1 Rana kukunoris | reverse complement strand
AAATACGTCGAATCAACTGTTAAGACGTGAACGTTAACCTATGCCCATACACTATTCACGTACAACGTACACTACGTAAAATTCGACGGCATTCGTTCCCTGGTCCATACCTTAGCAAGAGTTGCGCCTCCAATGTGGGAAACAACTTTACGCCGTACGTACGATTTACGCAAACCGTGTATATTATGCGCCGGGCGCAAGTACGTTCGTGAATCGCCATATTTGACTCATTTGCATATTTGAATCGAAAATCAATGGGAGCGCCACAGGCGTCCAGCGTAAATATGTACACAAGGGCAGTGTTGTAAGTAACAGAGTTACAATAAACGCAGTTACCTAATGCAGCCCCTTTTTAGGGTAACGAGTAATCTACCTGATTACTCTTCACCTCACAGTAACGCAGTTCCCATTACTTGGGCGGCATTACCGCAATTACATCTACTGCCACTAGATGGCAGCAGAGTAATTGCTTCTGCCGGTGCTGTGAACATAAATATGGGTGGAACTCCGCTTTAGAATCATGTGACCGATGTGATGGCCTGTCACAGCGGTCTGAAAACTCCCAATAGCAAGGAGCCCTGGATACAATGAGCCCCACCCGCTTCACACTGACCTATCACCGGGGAACAACTCACATCGATCACACACACTGTGGGGTAGATTCATGTAGATCAGCGATCTTTTGATCCGCGTGATCTATCTTTTTTACGATCCGCCTGCGCCAGTTTTTGAGGCAAGTGCTGTATTCAGAAAGCACTTGCCTCGTAATTAGCCCTGGCGGATCGTAAATCCCCCGGCGGAATGCAAATTCCGCGGCTAGGGGGAGTTTACTATTTAAATCACGCGCGTCCCCCGCCGATCGTACTGCGCATGCGCCGCCGGCAAAATTTCCCGACGTGCATTGCTTTAAATGACGTCGCAAGGACGTCATTGTTTTCGATTTAACGCAATTAACGTATGGCCGTATTCCCGGACGACTTACGTAAACGACGTAAAAAATTCAAAACTCGACGCGGGAACGACGGCCATACTTAACATAGGATCCGCCGCACTTACCCCGCATATAGCAGGGGTAATGATCCGCCGGAAAAAGACGAACGCAAACGACGTAAAAAAAAAGCGACGGCCGGGCGTTCGGTTCTGAATCGGCGGTTCTCCTCATTTGCATATTCGTCGCGTAGAAAAAAAAGAAGCGCCACCTAGCGGACGGCGGGAGAATGCAGCCTAAGAACCGACAGTGTAACTCACTTACACCAGTCGGCTCTAAGGGAGATCTATGCGGAACCTGATTCGAGGAATCAGCCGCATAGATCCGAGCGTCGGATCTCACAGATCCGACGGTGTATCAGTAGATACACCGTCGGATCTGTACATGAATCTACCCCTGTGTGCGCAACCTGATCAATGATCCGGGGAACACATGGCCGGAACAAAATGTTCCACAGAACAAACGCTCCCTATACAACACAGTGTACACAGCGACGTCTCGTGGTCAACATGGTAAGTGCAGGACACCTATACAGACCAATGATCAGCAGGTTATTTTTGGTCAGTGATTTCATCTCTTTATCAGACAACAAAGAAAAATCTGACATCCCCATTCCAGATACCTTGCATCTAATAAAGCTTATATAAGATAAATAAAATAATAAACAATAAACTATAGAACATTCTAATAAAGCCTAATAGAAGATTTTAAATTACAGACTCTGTAAACGTCAAGGGAATGTATATTATAAACATACATTTTAATCCAGCTTATAATTTGGATGTAATATGTACCAGATGGATAAGGGTTTTAGGTCCTATTAGCTGCACATACATGGTGGGACGGATGCACCTAGGCTGGGATATACACGAGATCACCATTTTTTTCCGGTTTTCTTCTCTCAAGGATCTGGCATTCTTTTGTCTTGAAGTATTAACTCACTGCTCCCTGGCAAGCGCCCGTCACCTGCTTCTCAACAAAGCATTGTAGAATATTAAAAAAAAATTCAGTTACTTTGCTGAGTAACTAATTACTTTTTCAATGTAGTAACTGAGTCACTAACGCAATTACTTTTTCAGGGAAGTAATTTGTAACTGTAAAGCCCCATACACACTATGGGCCAGATTCAGTAAGACTTGCGCTGGAGTATATTGATATGCGCCGCGTTACTGTCAAGATGCGCCGTAGTATCTATGCGGCCGTACCCACCAAACTAGATGCGACAGAAAACGGGCTTTCTCCGATCGGCTTAACTTTCCCTCGCCAGAGTATCGTAAGCGCATATTTTCGCTTGTCGCATCCGTCGCGCCCATTGATTTCCCATTCAAATATGCAAATGAGGGAGATTTTCCGATTCGCGAACGGATTAGCACCAGACGCTGGCTACATGCGCCGCGCGTATGTCGTCCGTCTGTCGCAAAGTTATTCCTATAAATAGCTGCTTTATCTTTACTCCTGATGGCCACAGGTCAGCAGGAGAGCAGCTACAGCAGCAGCATTACCGACGAAAATAGCAAGCTGAACAAACACACTTGCAAGGACAACACCTCTGTGTGCCAACATGCCAGGGGCAGCCGTGGTCCTAGCACTACTAATGGGTCCCCCGGAACGGAGGAGGCGGGATGAGGAGGTGTATCGCCTCTTCAGATTCAGCCCTGATGCAATCCTTGAACTAACCACAACCCTGCAGGATGATATCACCAGCCCAACACACCGCTCACAAGCAGTGCAGCCACTGGTGAAGGTACTGGCAACACTTCATTTCCTTGCAAGTGGATCATTCCAGCGTACAAGTGGAGTGGTGGCTGGGATGTCACAGTCCTCAATGAGCAGATGTGTGCACCAGGTTATCCCTGCAATCCTCAGACGCATGTCCCACCACTTCATCAGACCAACCACTGAGGAGCTGCGGCTGAAGGCAATGACAGATTTATACAGCATTGCCAGATTCCCACGCACCGTGGGGGCCATTGATTGCACACATGTGGCACTCCAGCCCCCCACTGCCACAGAGCACATATACCGCAATCGGAAGCATTGGCATTCCATCAACGTACAGGTGATAGCCGATGCCCAATGCCTCATATGGCACGTCCGTGCCAAACACCCCGGATCCAGCCATGACAGCTACATCTACAATCAGAGCCCCATCCCAATGGAATTCGAACAGAACGTGTATGGGGACAGCTGGCTGGTTGGTGAGTGACATGGGTGGCAGGCATGACTGTCCCCCCCCATGATGCTGACATCACAAGGGGCACATGCATGACTAACATCCTCCTGTCTTTTCCCTTACAGGTGACTCTGCATATGCACTGGGACCCCATCTCATGACTCCTTTCCGGAACCCCCAAATCAGAGGAGAGAGAAGATACAATGCGGCACATATCAAAACTCGTGCAGTGGTGGAGCAAACATTTGGGCTCCTGAAGTCCTGTTTCCGCTGCCTGGATAAGTCTGGGGGGGCCCTATTGTATTCCCCTACCTTCGTGTGTCAGATCATCGGTGCATGTTGCATTCTGCACAACTTTGCCATGAGAAAGGGCCTGCAAATTGACATACGTGATGACCTGACCCCCCAGCCAGACAGCCCCCCCCTGCCAGAGGAGACCCAGTCAGCTGATGGAAGAGCAGTCAGGAGGGTCCTCGCCGTAGGCATCTTTGGACACTAAGCAAAAACATTGATCACACGGACAATGCACACATGCACACCACTGATGTCCCTAGATCACACACACCACAACCACATCGCATTGGATTAGCCCAAGTCCAACATGCAGGACTTGGGAGCAGCAATGTCGGAGTCAAGGCCCCAATGATGTCGCTGTCCATTCATACACCATTCACACGTCATTCACACAGCCGTGGGTGAAACCCCTTACTGGCAGGAGTGCCATCCCCTCACATTCACACACCATTCACACTGTCCCCTGCACTCCTGACCGTGTGCAGTTAAACTCAAAATAAAAAGCTCATAACCTGAGCAAAAACCAAAATAAAAATAAAAACTCATAACCTGAGCAAAAAAAAAAGCCCTCATCTGGGCTGACGGGGGCTCTTTCTTGTGGGCCCTCTCTGGCTCCTCAGCTGCCTGGAGGGAGTGGGTGGGCGTGGGGGGGCATCTGGAGGTGGCTGATCCCCGGGTGGGCCACTCCTGGCAGGTGTTGGCTGCATGCCCTCCAAGGCCACGGCAATATGGCTGCGATAATGGTTGGTCTGGGCCTGCATCCTCAGCTGGCGGGTCACATTATGCCGCTGGTCACGCTGCCTCTGCCTCCCCTGGTCCCGGATGGCAGCAGTGTTGGCCTGGACGGCTGCAGTGAGGTGCCTAAGATCAGCCTGCACCTCCCCCAGGCTGGTCACTCACCATTTGGTCATGGACCACGTCAGACACCCCCCTGGTCTTCCCGGGTCGCCTTCCTGGGGCCAGAAGATGGTAGTCCCCGGGGGATGGAGTCGCCCTTGAGGGGCTTCCTATGATGGGGGAGGGGATCTGAGAGGGCCCTGCAGAAGGGGAGGACTCCTCCAAAAATAAAACAAAGTCCTGTTCGGGACCAACAGGCTCCTCTTCAACCACCTCAGCAGGTGAGGTGTGGGCACTCCCCTCCATCACAGTGTCTTCACCACCCAGGGAGTCGGGCACAGGATGCCATTGGGGGGATGGGGTGGACTGGCCGCCGACAGATGATGGCCCAGCTCCGTCATCTGTGGATGACACAAAGCAGACACATGTTGGGTGGTCCCACACACTTGGCACATGTACCCCCCCATGCAACACACCAAATAGGGGATAAAAAACACTTACCTGTCCTGGAGCCTTCCTCCACGGAATCATATCCCGGTACCCCCTCTAACTGCTCCCTCTCCAGGCAGCGGGCGACCACCTCCTCCTCCGTGGTCAGGCTGACCGCACATGGGGGTCCACCACCCGTGCCCCTCTCATGCCTCCTGATGGTGGCCACCTTGCCCCGGACTTTGCGCCTCAAATCATTTATTTTCTTGCCGATATCGGCAGCAGTCCGGGTGGAGTAGCCCAAAGCATTGACCCTGCCAGCAATGCTCTCCAGGATGCCCTGCTTCCTATCCCAGCTGGTCTTTGTAGGTCTCCATAGCGGAGATCACTACTGCCAGCTCCTGGGCATTAAAATTGAGGTTTCTCCTCTCGTTGCGGGGAACAGGAGCAGCCATCACACAGCAAAAGTAACTTCCCTGGGGTGGGGGGAACCGGATATACTTTTGCACCGGAAAGGCGCATCTGCGGCCGCTTTTATACGCGCAACGGAACACATTGCGCCGCCGTTTCCCATGAAGTGGTGCTGACGGAAGTTGTGAGCATGCGCACAGGGGAGCGAGGGGAGCCCTCCCTCACTGCGCATGCTCCGTGGATGATGCGATAAACGCAAGTCACTGCGCTGGGCTCCGCCCATCATTTACATATGATCACACCCCACTTCCACTTGCGTCGGGTTGCGCCAGTGCTTTTTCGTTACTCCCTAACGACCAAAGTAACGAACATGCGCTTGGTGAATACTGGACTTGACTCGTTAGTTCGCGTCAGCGTAACGTATATGCGCTGCGCTACTCCGGATAAAATATGCGCGCATCTACCTGAATCTGGTCCTATCAGTTTTCCTGGTGGTTTTCTCTTCAGGTTTACCAAAACCATGTAGTACAAGGGCCTGCCTGATTGCATTCAAATTGAAACGCTTAAGGTTTGACCTCATATTAGATGGTTTTGGTAAACCTGAAGAGAAAACCACCAGGAAAACTGATAGGGCCAGAATCAGGTAGATGGGCGCTTCTATACTTTGGAGTAACGTTTCTCATTTACGTTACTCCGCCAACACTGTCGGCGCAAGTACTGTTATTCACATAGCAGTTGCACGTAAACTTGCGCCAGAGTAACGATAATGCGCTGGCGTAACCTGACGCTAGTGGAAGTGGGTGTGATCATATGTAAATGATGGGCGGAGCCCAGCGCAGAGGCTTACGTTCAGTGCATCATCCACGGAGCATGCGCGGTGATTGAGACTCCACTCGCCCCCTTGTGCGCATGCTCACAACTTCCGTCGGCACCACTTCAAGGAAAACGGCAGCGCAATGTGTTCCGTTGCGCGTATAAAAGCGCTAGCGGAAACGCCATTCCGGCGCAAAAGTATTTCCGTTTCCCCCCACCCCAGGGAAGATACTTTTGCACTGTGATGGCTGCTCCCGCTACCCCCAAAGAGAGGAGGAACCTCAATTTCAACTCCCAGGAGGTGTCTGTGATCATCTCGGCTATGGAGACTTTTAATCAGTTCCTCCACGGGAAAAAAAGTAGGAAGACCAGCCGGGAGAGGAAGCAGGGCATCCTGGAGACCATTGCTGGCAGGGTCATTGTGTTAGGGTACTCCACCCGGACTGCTGGCGACATACAAAAAAAAAATCAACGACCTGCGGCGCAAGGTCCGTGGCAAGGTGGCCACCATCAGGAGGCATGAGAGGGGCACAGGTGGTGGTCCCCCATGTCCGGTCAGCCTGACCACGGAGGAGGAGGTGGTCGCCCGCTGCCTGGACAGTGAGCAGTTGGAGGGGGTCCCTGGCTATGACTCCATGGAGGAAGGCTCCAGGACAGGTAAGTGTTTTTTATCCCCTATTTGGTGTGTTGCATGTGGGGGGGGGGGGTACATGTGCCAAGTGTGTGGGACCACCAACATGTGTCTGCTTTGTGTCATCCACAGATGACGGAGCTGGGCCTAGGGTTGCCACCTGTCCGTTTTTGACCCGGACAGTACGGGTTTAGGAGGCTGTGCCCGGGTTTCCCTCTGCCTCATACCCGGACACCATTTCTAGCTGACAGGGGGTATCATGGGGCCTCCTTTTACAAGCCCCAGCACACAGGGGGACCCGGACAGCAGGGGGATCGGAGCAGCGGGAGGGGAAGGCAATTACAGAGCAAATAAAACATAAGGGAGAGAGAGGCAACAGGCAGCTGCTGGTACGGAAGTTTTTAATAAAACAGATGCTTAAAAAACAATGCACTCACTCTCCGGTTAGAGCTGTAGGCATGTCACAGTTGTGAAGTCGGTTGTCCCATTCTCCCCTCTGATCCACGCTGCTTTACTGAATCGCTGGAGGAAGCCAAGGATACAGAGCCGTGGGGGAAACTGCAGTAAGCTGCCAGCCTGGGATGATGTGACCAATCAGAGCGTTCTGGAGGCTTAACCACGCCTCCATCATCAGAGGCTGAGAGTTAACATGAATTTCCCGCGCTCTGTTTCCTCCAGCGATTCAGTGATAACAACAGCGTGAATCGGAGGGGAGAATGGGACAGCCGACTTCACAGACTGACATGCCTACAGCTCTGACATGAAGAGTGAGTAGATTGTTTTAAAGCATTTATTTTATTAAAAACTTCCGCACCAGCAGCTGCCTGTCACCTCTCTCTTTCCCTTTTTGACTCCTCTGTGTTTGCCCCATCTCTACTGTAATTGCACCCTCCTCCTCTGTATTTGCCCCCCCTCATTGGAATTCCCCCCCTCCTTTGTATTTGCAACCCCCTCCTCTGTAATTGTTCCCCCTCCTTTGTAATTGCACCCCCCCCCCGGTAATGGCACCCCCACGCCCACTGCACCACACCCCCCGCTGTCCAGGCTCCCCTGTGTGCTGGGGCCCCGTGATACCCCCTGTCGGCTGCCATGGTGGTATTGGAGGATTTGTGCTGGTAGGGGAAGTAGATTTGTAATAAATCGCACCGCGGTTTGGCGTGAAGAAAAGGTGGCAACCCTAGCTGGGCCATCATCTCTTGCCGGCCAGTCCACCCCAACCTCCCAACGGGATCCTGATGACGAGGCCCTGGGTGCTGGAGACACCGAGGTGGATGAGGAGAGTGCCCACACCTCACCTGCAGAGGTGGTTGTGGAGGAGCCTGTCCCTGAGCAGGACTTTATGTTATTGTTGGAGGAGTCCTCCTCTTCTGCAGGGCCCTCTGTCATCCGCTCCCCCATCCTAGGTAGCCCCTCAAGGGCGACTCCATCCCCACGGGGACAACCTTCTCCTGGGCCCAGGAAGGCGACCCGTAAGACCAGGGGGATGTGTGATATGGTCGAGGACCAGGTGGTGTTGGACCACGCCAGACAAACCCAGCAGATGGGGGAGATTGCTGGCCACTTGGACCGGGTCGCTGACAGCCTGGGCTCCATGTCACAGCTGCCCAGTGGTGTGCAGGACGTTGTGACCATCCTGGGGGAGGTGCAGGCTGATGTACGGCACCTGACAGCAGCCGTCAACGCCAACACAGCTGCCATACGGGAAGAGGGGAGGCAGCGGCAGCGTGACCAGCGGCATCATATCACCCGCCAGCTGAGGATGCAGGCCCAGACCAACCTGTATCTCAGCCGTATTGCCGTGGCCTTGGAGGGCATGCAGCCAACAGGTGCCAGGATTGGCCCACCCGGAGATCAGCCTCCTCCAGATGCCCCCCCACCCCCACCACCACCCACTCCCTCCAGGCAGCTGAGGAGCCCGAGAGTGCCCCCAAGGAGGAGCCCCCGTCATCCCAGATGAGGTTTTTTTTTTGTTTTTGATTATATTTTTATACTCAGGTTATGAGTTTTTGTTTATTTTTTTTCTCATGTTATGAGATATGTATTTAATTTTTAACTGCACACAGGTCAGGAGTGCAGGGGACAGTGTGAATGGTGTGTGAATGTGAGGGGGTGGCACTCCTGCCAGTAAGGGGTGTCACCCTCGGCCGTGGTGGTGAAGTTAACCCCACGGCTGTATGAATGACGTGTGAAAGGTGTATGAATAGACAGTGACATCATTGGGGCCTTGACGCTGGCGTTGCTGCTCCCAAGTCCTACATGCTGGACTTGGGCTAATCCAATGTGATGTGGATGTGGTGTGTGTGATCTAGGGACATCAGTGGTGTACATGCATGCATTGTCTATGTGATTAATGTTTTGGTTTAGTGTCCAAAGATGCCTACGGCGAGGCCCCTCCTGACTGCTCTTCCATCAGCAGACTGGGTCTCCTCTGGCAGGTGGGGACTGTGTGGGTCGGGCGTCAGGTCATCACGCATTTCAATCTGCAGGCCTTTTCTCATAGCAAAGTTGTGCAGAATGCAACATGCACCGAGGATCTGACACACAAAGGTAGGGGAATACAATAGGGTCCCCCCGGACTTATCCAGGCAGCGGAAATGGGACTTCAGGAGCCCGAATGTTTGCTCCACCACTGCACGGGTTTTGATGTGTGCTTCATTGTATCTTCTCTCTCCTCTGGTTTGGGGGTTCCGGAAAGGAGTCATTAGATGGGGTCCCAGTGCATATGCAGAGTCACCTGGAAGGGAAAAGACAGGAGGATGTTAGTCATGCATGTGCCACTTGTGAGGTGTGCATCATGGGAGGGGATAGTCATGCCTGCCACCCATGTCACTCACCAACCAGCCAGCTGTCCCCATACATGTTCTGTTCGAATTCTGCTGGGATGGGGCTCTGATTGTATATGAAGCTGTCATGGCTGGACCCGGGGTGTTTGGCACGGACGTGCCATATGAGGCGTTGGGCATCGGCTATCACCTGTACGTTGATGGAATGCCAATGCTTCCGATTGCGGTATATGTGCTCTGTGGCACTGGGGGGCTGTAGTGCCACATGTGTGCAATCAATGGCCCCCACAGTGCGTGGGAATCTGGCAATGCTGTAGAAATCTGTCATTGCCTTCAGCCGCAGCTCCTCAGTGGTGGGTCTGATGAACTGGTTGGACATGCGTCTGAGGATTGCAGGGACAACCTGGTGCACACATCTGCTCACGGAGGATTGTGACATCCCAGCCACCACTCCACTTGTACGCTGCAGATCCACTTGCAAGGAAATGAAGTGTTGCCAGTACCTTCACCAGTGGCTGCACTGCTTGTGAGCGGTGTGTCTTGCTGGTGATGTCACCCTGCAGGGTTGTGGTTAGTTCAAGTATTGCATCAGGGCTGAATCTGAAGAGGCGATACACCTCCTCATCACCCATGCCATAGAGGCTCATGCGCGTGCGGTATATCCTCTCACGTGCCCGCCTCCTTCGTTCCGGGGGACCCAGTACTAGTGCTAGGACCACGATTGCCCCTGGCATGTTGGCACACAGAGGTGTTGTCCTTGCACGTGTGGTTGTTCAGCTTACTAGTTTCGTCGGTAACGCTGCTGCTGGAGCTGCTCTCCTGCTGACCTGTGGCCGTCTGGAGTAAAGATAAAGCAGCTATTTGTAGAAATAACTTTGCGCCGGACGGACGAGATACGCGCGGCACATGTAGCCGGCGTATGGTGCTAATCCGTTCGCGAATCGGGAAATCTCCCTCATTTGCATATTTGCAGGGAAATCAATAGTCGCGACTGATGCTGATGCGCCAAGCGAAATTATGCGCTGACGAGACTCTGGCGTCGGAAAGTTAAGCCGACCGAATTAACACCATACGCCGGCTACATGCGCCGCGCGTATCTCGTCCGTCCGGCGCAAAGTTATTTCTACAAATAGCTGCTTTATCTTTACTCCAGACGGCCTCAGGTCAGCAGGAGAGCAGCTACAGCAGCGTTACCGACGAAAACTAGCAAGCTGAACAACCACACTTGCAAGGACAACACCTCTGTGTGCCAACATGCCAGGGGCAGTCGTGGTCCTAGCACTAGTACTGGGTCCCCCGGAACGAAGGAGGCGGGCACGTGAGAGGATATACCGCACGCGCATGAGCCTCTTTGGCATGGGGGATGAGGAGGTGTATCGCCTCTTCAGATTCAGCCCTGATGCAATCCTTGAACTAACCACAACCCTGCAGGGTGACATCACCAGCAACACACAACCCGCTCACAAGCAGTGCAGCCACTGGTGAAGGTCCTGGCAACACTCCATTTCCTTGCCAGTGGATCATTCCAGCGTACAAGTGGAGTGGTGGCTGGGATGTCACAGTCCTCCATAAGCAGATGTGTGCACCAGGTTGTCCCTGCAATCCTCAGACGCATGTCCAACCAGTTCATCAGACCAACCACTGAGGAGCTGCGGCTGAAGGCAATGACAGATTTCTACAGCATTGCCAGATTCCCACGCACCATCGGGGCCATTGATTGCACACATGTGGCCCTACAGCCCCCCAGTGCCACAGAGCACATATACCGCAATCGGAAGCATTGGCATTCCATCAACGTACAGGTGATAGCCGATGCCCAACGCCTCATATGGCACGTCCGTGCCAAACACCCCGGGTCCAGCCATGACAGCTTCATATACCGTCAGAGCCCCATCCCAGCAGAATTCGAGCAGAACATGTATGGGGACAGCTGGCTGGTTGGTGAGTGACATGGGTGGCAGGCATGACTATCCCCTTCCGTGATGCACATCAGAAGTGGCACATGCATGACTAATATCCTCCTGTCTTTTCCCTTCCAGGTGACTCTGCATATGCACTGGGACCCCATCTAATGACTCCTTTCCGGAACCCCCAAACCAGAGGAGAGAGAAAATACAATGAAGCACACATCAAAACCCGTGCAGTGGTGGAGCAAACATTCCCCTCCTGAAGTCCCGTTTCCGCTGCCTGGATAAGTCTGGGGGGACCCTATTGTATTCCCCTACCTTCGTGTGACAGATCATCGGTGCATGTGGCATTCTGCACAACTTTGCTATGAGAAAAGGCCTGCAGATTGACATACGTGATGACCTGACCCCCGACCCACACAGTCCCCATCTGCCAGAGGAGAACCAGTCTGCTGATGGAAGAGCAGTCAGGAGGGTCCTCGCCGTAGGCATCTTTGGACACTAAACCAAAACATTTATCACACAGACAATGCACGCGTGTACACCACTGATGTCCCTAGATCACACACACCACATGCACATCGCATTGGATTAGCCCAAGTCCAGCATGTAGGACTTGGGAGCAGCAACGCCAGCGGCAAGGCTCCAATGATGTCACTGTCCATTCATACACCTTTCACACGTCATTCATACAGCCGTGGGGTTAACTTCACCACCACGGCCGAGGGTGACACCCCTTACTGTCAGGAGTGGCACCCCCTCACATTCACACACCATTCACACTGTCCCCTGCACTCCTGACCGTGTGCAGTAAAAAATAAACAAAAAAATCTCATAACCTGAGAACAAAAATAAACAAAAACTCATATCCTGAGTATAAAATAAAAATTCCAAAATAAACAAAAACTCATCCTGAGTATAAAATTAAAAATATAACAACCAAAAATACAAAAAACCCTCATCTGGGATGACGGGGGCTCCTCCTTGGGGGCACTCTCGGGCTCCTCAGCTGCCTGGAGGGAGTGGGTGGTGGTGGGGGTGGGGGGGCATCTGGAGGAGGCTGATCCCCGGGTGGGCCACTCCTGGGAGCTGTTGGCTGCCTGCCCTCCAATGGCACAGCAATACGGCTCAGATACAGGTTTGTCTGGGCCTGCATCCTCAGCTGGCGGGTGATCTGATGCCGCTGGTCACGTTGCCGCTGCCTCCCCTCTTCCCGGATGGCAGCTGTGTTGTCTCGGACGGCTGCTGTCAGGTGCCGGACATCAGCCTGCACCTCCCCCAGGCTGGTGACAACGTCCTGCACACGACTGGGCAGCTGTGACATGGAGCCCAGGCTGTCTGCGACCCTGTCTAAGTGGCCAGCAATCTCCCCCATCTGCTGGGTCTGCCTTGCGTGGTCCAACACTACCTGGTCCTGGACCAGATCAGACACCCTCCTGGTCTTACGGGTCGCCTTCCTGGGGGCAGAAGAAGGTTGTCCCCGTGGGGATGGAGTCGCCCTTGAGGGGCTACCTAGGATGGGGGAGGGGATGACAGAGGGCCCTGCAGAGGAGGAGGACTCCTCCAACATTAAAATCAAGTCCTGCTCAGGGACAGGCTCCTCCTCAACCACCTCTGCTGAAGTGGTGTGGGCACTCTCCTCCTCCACCTCGGTGTCTCCAGCACCCAGGGCCTCGTCATCAGCATCCCGTTGGGAGGTTGGGGTGGACTGGCCGGTAAGCGATGATGGCCCAGCTCCGTCATCTGTGGATGACACAAAGCAGACACATGTTGGTGGTCCCACACACTTGGCACATGTACCCTCCCCCCCCCACATGCAACACACCAAATAGGGGATAAAAAACACTTACCTGTCCCGGAGCCTTCCTCCATGAAGTCATAGCCAGGGACCCCCTCCAACTGCTCCCTGTCCAGGCAGCGGGCGACCACCTCCTCCTCCGTGGTCAGGCTGACCGGACATGGTGGACCACCACCTGTGCCCCTCTCATGGCTCCTAATGGTGGCCACCTTGCCACGGACCTTGCGCCGCAGGTCGTTTATTTATTTTTTAATGTCGTCTGCAGTCCGGGTGGAGTACCCTGGCACATTGACCCTGGCAGCAATGGTCTCCAGGATGCCCTGCTTCCTCTCCCAGCTGGTCTTCCTGCTTTTTTTCCCGTGGAGGGAATCATTAAACGTCTCCATAGCCGAGATTATCACAGAGACCTCCTGGGCATTAAAGTTGAGGTTCCTCCTCTCTCTGGGGGTAGCGGGAGCAGCCATGACAGTGCAAAAGTATCTTCCCTGGGGTGGGGGGAAACAGATTTACTTTTGCGCCGGAATGGCGTTTCCGCTAGCGCTTTTATACGCGCAATGGAATACATTGCGCTGACGTTTCCCGTGAAGTGGTGCCGACGGAAGTTGTGAGCATGCGCACAAGGGGGCAAGTGAAGCCTCACTTACTGCGCATGCTCCATGGATGATGCGCTGAACGTAAGCCTCTGCGCTGGGCTCCGCCCATCATTTACATATGATCACACCCACTTCCACTTGCGTCGGGTTACGCCAGCGCATTATCGTTACTCTGGCGCAAGTTTACGCGCAAGTGCTATGTGAATAACAGTACTTGTGCCGAAAGTGTCGGCGGAGTAACGTAAATGAGAAACGTTACTCCAAAGTAAAGAAGCGCCCATCTACCTGAATCTGGCCCATAGAGTCTACAAGTTAGGGTGCAAATCACTGAAAATGTATCACATCTGATCACACCTGATGTACTGAAGGCCTATCTCATTTCTTGATTCAATAACAATCCAGGAAAGTACAAATACTTCCAAAATGACCCCTTTTTGGAAAGTAGACAGTCTACTGAGTTATTTGAATTTGTATTTTTTTTTACACAATTTTTGGGAAAATTAAAAAAAAACTTTACACAAACTTATTGTATTGATAGGTTTTTTCTTGAACCCGGCATATGCACATTTGCAACTACACCCAAAAATACATTCTGCTACTCCTCCTGAGTATGGCAATACCGCATGTGTGAGGCCGTGTACACACGACCGAGGTTCTCGCTGGAAACCAGCGAGAACCTCGCTGGAAGCTGCATTCCAGCGAGGACCTCGGCCGTGTGTACACTCTCGGCGAGCTTCCCGTCGGGAAGCCCGTCGAGCAGAAATAGAGAGCACGCTCTCTATTTGCTCGACGGCCCGCCTGGAAGAATGGCTGGTTGCCATTCCCGACGGGCGGGATTGCCGATTTCGACGGCCGGCAGGGAACCTCGACGGGCGGAACGATGTGTTCTGCCCGTCGAGGTTCTCTGCCGTGTGTACACGGCCTGAGACTTTTACACAGCCTGACCACATACAGAGGCACCTCCAGGCATTTTAAGAGCAAAATTACACATATAGGGCCAGATTCAGGTAGATGGGCGCACCTTTGTGCCGGCGTAGCGCAGTGCATATACGTTACGCCGACGCAACCTAGAGAGGCAAGTACAGTATTCACAAAGCACTTGCTCCCAATGTTGCGCCGGCGTAACGTGAATGTGAAGGCGCAAGTCGGCGTAAGTGGATGTGTGTGTGACCTTATACAAATACACAAAAAATCACTGGCGCTAAATGTGGATACAGATAACCCTGATATAGTTTGTATGTAAGGTATAGGGTGGATAGTACAGAGCTGCAGGATTTACAGTACCCGGAAGTACCCAAGACGCAGAAAAAACTTCAAAACAAATCAGCGCTCATGGATATCTAAAAGTCCAATTTTAATTATATATTTATATATTTATATATATATAATATATATATATAATATATTATATATATATATATATTCCTTTTTGATATATTTATTATTGGACTTTTAGATATCCATGAGCGCTGATTTGTTTTGAAGTTTTTTCCACCTTATACAAATGATGTCCTGAGACTGAAGCAGAGACTTACGCCCGGCGTATAATCCAAGAAGCATGAGCAGTGACGTCGACGTATATTCGCTTCCCTGTGCGCATTGCTCACAACTACGCCGGCCCAACTTCCTGGGATACGCCAGGCGTACCGTCTTATACCGAGTGCATAAATACGCCCAGACATGCGCCTGTCCGACGCAAAAGTACACCCTGCTTTTTTCCCCCCTGAGCAAGGTACTTTTTGCTGTGAGATGGCTGCTCGTGTTTCTCCGGAGGGAGAGAAGGAAGAAAAAATTTCACGCCCCAGGAGATGGCAGCACCTCATCTCTGGCATGGAGAGGTATGACTCCTTCCTCCATGGTGCCCAAAGTCGGGATACCAATCGGGCCAGGAAGCAGGTCATCCTGGAGAACCATCGCCTCTGAAGTAAATATCCAAGCAATGAGACCCGACAGCCACGGATATTAACCGCTTAATAACGCCCGCCCACCTGTATATATACGTCCTATATTTAAAGATGATATCTCGGTAACGGCAGCAGCTGCTGCCACAATCAAGATATCCATCTTTACAGTGGGCAGGCCTGTCTACGATAGCGGATTCGCTGCGAGATCGTCGTTATCGTGCGGGAGAAGGGCCCCCCCTCCCGCCGCTCTCCCCGCGCCCTCCGCCGCTTACCGTTGCCGTCGGTAGCAGCGGAGGCGATCGAAGCTGACTGGGGATGCGAGTGAGGGAAAAAATGTCTCCCACCCGTCCCCATAGCTCTGCTGGGCGGAAGTGACTTCAAAACGTCAATCCCGCCCAGCGTCTTAAAAGAAAATTTTTTTTTGTTTACCTTTTTTTCAAACGACATTTTTTTTTCTTTATTTGCTTTTAAGTCTAAATATGAGATATGAGGTCTTTTTGACCCCAGATCTAATATTTAAGAGGACCTGTCATGCTTTTTTTTCATTACAAGGATGTTTACATTCCTTGTAATAGGAATAAAAGTGATCAATTTTTTTTTCAGTTTAAAAAATTATAAAATCAATAAAAAGAAATCCGAAAACAAAAAACATTTTTTTTAAATCGCCCCGTCCCGACGAGTTCACCGCGCAGAAGCGAACACATACGCGAGTAGCGCCCGCATATGAAAACGGTGTTCGTACACACACAAGTGAGTCATCGCCGCGATCGTTAGAGCAAGAGCAATAATACTAGCCCTAGACCTCCTCTGTCTACTCAAAAAAAGCAACCTATAGAATTTTTTAAAACATCGCCTATCAAGATTTTAAGGGTAAAAGTTTGACGACATGCCACATGCGGGCGCAATTTTTAAACGTGACATGTTGGGTATCATTTTACTCGGCGTAACATTATCTTTCACAATATATAAAAAAATTGGGCCAAATTTATTGTTGTCTTATTTTTTAATTCAAAAAGGTGATTTTTTTTCCAAAAAAAGTGCGCTTGTAAGCCCGCTGAGCAAATACGGTGTGACAAAAAGTATTGCAATGACTGCCATTTTATTCTCTAGGGTGCTAGAAAAAAAAATATATAATGTTTGGTTTTAGTTTTAGTCTCGTAAACACGAAATCTTTTTTTTCTCAAACAAAGGTTTTTATTGAACCAAAATAACAATACAAGCAAGGGCTCCAGAGCAGTAATATAACAGCAGGAGAGTGTGGCGCAGCACACCCAAAATCAGAAGACAAGAAAAAACATGGAAAGACTTTATGTACAAATGTGCCTCCCCATCTCGCCCCCCCTAGCATCTCATCACAGTCAGTGTTCTGTATGGGTGTTATAGCCCAAGGGCTCACTCCCAGCCGATGACCCTAGAATAGCCGGATCATACACCAGATCTATCTGGGCCAAACCCGGGACATGGAGCCAAGGGGCCCAGACTTTTTTCAAATTTAGAGTCAGTACCTCTATGTTGAAATATGACTTTTTCCAACCGTAATGTCACCCCCATCTGTTTGATCCATTCGTGCACTGTGGGAGGTTCAGTATCCTTTCAGTGCCTCAGTATCATCAGACGGGCCTGAAATAGGGCTCTACAGATAGCCTGCCTAGAACCATTCTCCTCCGTCAGGGTGTCGCTTATTCCCAGCAAGCAGGTCTTGGGGTCAAGCGGTATCTGTACCTGAAAAGACCCCGTTAAGGGTATCAATGACCTTCGTCCAGTAGAGATGCAGTTTCGGGCATCTCCATAGTAGGAGTGGATAAGATCACCGTGATCTCTGCAGCACCTAACACAGATCGGGTCTACCCCCAGCCCCATTCCGTGCCAGTCTAGCCGGTGTATAGTGTACCCTCAGAAGAATGTATAGTTGCGACAATCTGTGTGACACGTTCAGGAGCACCCAGGAACTGCCTGCATCGCCTCCTCCCATTGTCCCTCCTCAAATGCTCCCACGTCTTGTTCCCACCGGGTCATTGCCCTCAAAGGGTATCCGGCGTGAAGAGATTCTGAAGCATAGAGTAACACTTGATATAAAGCCCTTGTACGTATCGACCTCAAATAAATAGTTGAAGACAGACGACGGGTCTAGGGACCCAATATCTGCCTCTCCCTAAGCGTCTACTGCATGTTTAAGTTGAAGGTAATAAAAATACATAGAGGCCGGTAGGCGGAAGTCTGCACTAAGCTCCAGGAAAGGCCTAAGCCTACCATCCCTAATCACTTGGGTCATAAGGGTAATGCCATATCGTTTCCATTTAGAGCCATAAGGTAGCTTAGCCAGTTCTCTGTAATACAGATTGTCCCAGATAGGGCTGTATTAGTGAATCCCGTCACCCCCTGCAGCATCTAACCTTGTTCTATGTCTTTTGCATGAGTACATAAGTGGGAAAAGTTTTGTTAGACTAGAGTAATCGCAGGGCTTCTAGCCTTTCCGCTACCTGTAAACACGAAATCTGAAAAAACACCCTCGGTCCTTAAGTGGTTAATAAAAATAAAAAAAATGATGTCAGGCGCAGGTCCGGGAGAAGGTGGCCACCATCAAGAGGCACCAGAGGGGCACGGCGGGTGGACCACCATGTGCGGTGAGCTGACCCTGGAGGAGGAGGTGGTCGCCCGGTGTCTGGAGAGGGAGCAGTTAGAGGGTGTGGAGGCTTTGATTCCGTTGCTGAAGCCTCGAGGACAGTAAGTGTTGTTTATCCCCCCCCATCCGTGTGTAGCATGTGAGGGGGTGGAAGGGGACATGTGACAAGTGTGTGGGTCCACCAACATGTGAATGCTTTGTGTCATCCACAGATGTGCAGGAGGGAGCGGGGCCATCTGCTGCCGGTGCCCATCCTACATCATCCCCGGAACATCAGCCTGATCCTGACCCCCTAGGAAGTCATGATCCAGCGGTGGAGGGGAGTGGCCACACTTCTCCTCTGGAGGTGGTTGAGGAGGAGACAGTGATCTCAGATGAGGCTTGGCTTTATTTGGAGGATTCCTCCTCTTTGCCCGGGCCCTCTCACACTCCTCACCCATTAGGGGAAGCCCATCTGGCTCTGCCACCATCAGGTTAGCCCCTCAAGGGCGACACCTTACACCTGGGTCCAATCCTCCCCTCTGCCCCCAGGAAGGCGACGCGGAAGACCAGGGGTGTTTCTGATGCTGTCCATGATGAAATGGCAAGGGACCAGACCCGGCATATGGGGAAAATAGCCGACACCTGCACCGGGTGGCTGACAGCCTGGCCTCCGTGGCACAGATGACGATGGCGTGCAGGATATAAGCGCCAACTGTGCTGCAGTGGTCACCAGCCTGGGGGAGCTGCAGCAGAGGTACACACCCTCACTGGGGCAGTCCAGGCCAACACAGCTTCCATCCGGGATGAGGGGAGGCAGAGGCAGCGCAAAAAGCATCATAAATCTGAACTGCCAGCTGAGGATGCAGGCCCATGAACCACTTTCTCAGCCGCATTGCCGCGTGGCCTTGGAGGGCAGGCAGCCATCACTGCCAGGATGGCCCACCCGGGATGAGCCACCTCCAGGTGCCCCACCCCCCCACCCAAGGCTCCCTCCAGCAGCTAAGGGCCAGAGAGGTGGCACCACATGGAGCCCCCGTCAACCAAATGAGTGGCGTTTATTTTTTTTCTGCTCTGGAATATTTTTTTTTTTGATTTATGCTCAGGATATGAGTAATTTTTTTTTTTGATCTAAGCTCAGGTCATGAGCCTTTTTTTTTTTAATGACTGCACACACGGTCAGTTGCAGACAACAGTGTGGATGGTGTGTGAATGTGGGGTGACACTCCTGCCAGTAAGGGGTCCCCCTCTGTCGTTGGGGAAAGTAACCCCCCACGGCCGTGTGAATGTGGTATGAATGGACAGTGACACCATTGGGCCTTGGTGCGGCGTTGCTACACCAAGTCCTGCATGCCGGACTTGGCTAAATCCAATGTGATGTGGATGTGGTGTGTGTGATCTAGAGACCACAGTGGTGTGCGTGCGTGCATTGTCTGTGTGCCATGATGAAAGTGTGTTTACGTTCAAAGATGCCTATTGCGAGGACCCTCCTGACTGCTCTTTCCCTCAGCAGACAGGTCGCCTCAGGCAGGGGGGGACTGTGTGGCTCAGGGGTCAGGTCATCACATATATAATTCTGCAGCCCCTTTCTCATGGCGTAGTTTGTGCAAGCATGCAACATGCACCGATGATCTGACACACAAAGTTTGGGGAATACAACAGGGCCCCCCAGACTTATCCAGGCATCGGAAACGGGACTTCAGGAGCCAAATGTTTGTTCCACCACTGCACGGCTACGTGTGCAGCATTGTATTTTCTCCTCCTCTGGTCTTGGGGATTCCGGAATGGAGTCAGGAGATGGGCCCAAGTGCATATGCCGAGTCACCTGGAAGGGAAAAGACAGGGGGATGTTAGTCATGCATGTGCCCCTCGTGATGTCTGCATCATGGGGTCGGACAGTCATGCCTGACTCCCATGTCACTCACCAACCAGCCAGCTGTCCTTGTACACGTTCTGTACGAATTCTGTTGGGATGTGGCTTTGACGGTATATGTAGCTGTCGTGGCTGGACCCGGGGTGTTTGGCACGGACGTGCCATATGAGACATTGGGCATCGGCTATCACCTGTACGTTGATGGAATGCCAGTGCTTTCGATTGCGATATATGTGCTCTGTGGCACAGGGGGGCTGTAGTGCCACATGTGTGCAATCAATGGCCCCGATGGTGCATGGGAATCCTGCAATTCTGTAGAAGTCCAGCTTTGCCTTCTGCCGCAGATGCTCATTGGTGGGTCTGATGATGTGGTGGGACATGCGTCTGAGGATTGCAGGGACAACCTGGTGCACACATCTGCTCATGGTGGATTGTGACATCCCAGCCACGACTCCACTTTTTCGCTGGAATGATCCACTGGCGAGGAAATGGAGTGTTGCCAGTACCTTCACCAGTGGCTGCACTGCTTGTGAGCGGTGTGTCTTGCTGGTGATGTCATCTTTTAGGGCTGTGGTTATTTCCAGGATGGCATCAGGGCTGAATCTGAAGATGCCATACACCTCCGAATCACCCATGCCAAAGAGGTTCATGCGCGTGCGGTATATCCTCTCACGTGCCCTTTTCCTCCGTACCAGCGGACCCATTAGTAGTGCTAGGACCACGGCTGCCCCTGGCATGTTGGCAGACAGATGTGTTGTCCTGCAAGTGGGGTTGCTCAGCTTCCTAAGTTCGTCTTCCGTAACGATGCTGTTGTAGGCTGCTCTCCAGCTGACCTGGCACATCTGGTGCAAAGATAAACCAGCTATTTGTTGGAATAACTTTACGCCGGACGTACGACTTACGCTCACTGCCGGGCGTGCGTATGTTTGTGAATCGGCGTAGCTCCCTCATTTGCATATTTGAATAGGAGCGCCAGATGCGTCCAGCGTAAATATGCGCCTACGATACCACGGCGTAGGAAAGTTAGGTCAGTCGGATGAAGCCTATTTTCAGGCGTATCTAGTTTTGTGGGTACGGCGCATAGATACGACGGAGCATATTTACACTTACGCGGCGTATCTCGAGATACGCCGGCGTAAGTCTTTCTGAATCTGGCCCATCATTTCATGATGACCTATATCAATTTTGAAGGCCCTGGAGCACCAGGACAATGGAAACGCCGACAAAATTACCCCATTTTGGAAAGCAAACACCCCAACGTATAATCTATGAGGCATAATGAGTCTTTTGAATGGTTAATTTTTTTCAGGCGTTTTCCGAAAAACGTGGGAAAAATATTAAAACGCTATTTTTACACAAAGTTGTCCATTTATAAAATAAGTCCAACACATAGCATGTACATAGCAAAAATGACACCCCAAAATACATTCTGCTACTCCTCCTGAGTATAATAATACCACATTTGTGAGACATTTACACAGCATGGCCGTATACAGAGGCCCAACATCCAAATAGCACCTCCAGGCAGTGCTGGGACAAGGCCATTTGGTGACCAGGGTTGAAGATGGCAAACTGCGCCCCCCCCCCCGTTTTTTTAGAAAGAATCAATGTTGTTTCAAAACAAGAATATACTTGAAGCAATAGAACAAAGGACTGTGCCCCCTTGAGTGGGACTTTGAAAGCCACAGACACTGTGATGCGTATAGAAGAAATAATTTATTACATTGAAAATGTCAATTGACAAAAGCTACAAATATTAAAAACATAAACCATCCATAGTGGTATACATATACTTGATGGGCACACTGGGGGCAATTGATGGGGCAAACTGACAACAATTGATGGTTACAGTGGCTGCGTGTGATGGGCACAGTGGCTGCATTAGATGGCACAGTGGCTGCATTAGATGGCACAGTGGCTGCGTGTGATGGGCACAGTGGCTGCGTGTGATGGGCACAGTGGCTGCGTGCTATGGGACTGTGGCTGCGTTTGATGGGCACTGTGGCTGAGTTTGATGGGCACAGTGGCGACAATTGATGGCACAGTGGCTGCGTGTGTTGGCACAGTGGCTGCATTTGATGGGCACAGTGGCTGCGTTTTATGGGCACAGTGGCTGCATGTTATGGGCACAGTGGCCTCAATTGACGGGCACAGTGGCTGCGTGTGTTGGCACAGTGGCTGTGTTAGATGGGCACAGTGGTGACAATTGACGGGCACAGTGGCTGCGTGTGATGGGCACAGTAGTCTTCTTTGCAGTAGCACACTGTCTGCTATGTTCCTAGGCACTGTAGGCAGGCAGGCTTTGAGTCGTGACTAGTTCTTTCAGCTCAGCAGCGCCGACATAGCTCAGCTCCCTGCGCAGTGCTCCGGGTCCTCCCTCACTCACCTCTCCTCCGGCCGTGACGTCATGCGGCTCACGCCGCTGGAATGGACCAACTGGCTCCTCCATAGGGGGGGAGTAAACAAGCAGGAAAGGAAATGGTAGCGCCCAGGGCACTCGTCCCTTCCTCCCCTGCCTTGTACCGGCCCTGCCTCCAGGCATTCTAGCAGCATAAAATTACACATATAATTTTCTGACTACCAATCACATTTTTGAAGGCCCTTCATATATCTAACACATAGCAGGTACATACCAAATAACAAAAGATTACCTGTGGTTTTAGTAGTGCAGTGGTCCACAGAGGTGAGCATCGGTCCAGGCAGCAGGCAAGGATGTGATCAGTGATGGCAAAAGCAATTGTAGCCCTGACCCCCGAAGGAGCTTCTGGTTAGAATTGGGATGGCATGTTCAGTGACGTATCCACGGTATGGCAGACATGGCTCGTGCCATGGGCGCACACATGAAGTTTTATCTCCCTTCCTCTCTCCTTCAAGCTGATGGAGGGATAGAAACACAGAATCTCTCTGTAATTGCCGATCATCCATTCCTCAGTGTCGGGGCTCCTGCTTGTCATAATGACAAAAGGCAGAGCCAGGTCCAGCAGAACATCTCCAACCTGTACTGTGTGAAGAAGAGCTCACAGCACAACAGGGGCAGAAAAATTGGGCCTTGGGCACAACACAACACTGCAACCCCTCCCAATAACTCCAATTGGAGCACAACAAAGAGCCACGTGCAAAGTATTGCATCAAAGAATGTTATTAGGCGCCCCTGTTAAACAGGGGCTGAAAAATTGTGCCTTAGGCACTGGTGGCGGAGCACAGAAACACAACATTTCTTACTAGCTATCAGCAAGAAAAGTCAGGAGGAGAAGGATATTCCATCAGCAGCATAAGAGGACAGTCACTCAGCATCAGCATACGCAGTCTAAAAGGGATCCGACATTTCAACAAAAAAATATTATTCAGTAACATCAGCATCAGGTGCTTGGTAGCTGGTGTTGATCCAAGCCTGATTCATTTTGATGAAGGTCAGTCGATCAACAGAGTCGGTGGAGAGGTGCACCCTGTGATCGGTAACAAAGCCTCCAGCAGCACTAAATACGTACTGTGCAAGCTCTGGCCAGTGATCCATCCTCAAGACCCAGTAAGCCAGAGGATTTTCGGTGGGGAAGGAGTCCAAGTCGGATCTTGCCCCTAGGTATTCCCGGACCATGTAAACCAGATGCTGGCTTGGTTGCTGGAACCGGTCAGACCTTGGGGCTGCGGACTAAAAAACTATCTGAAGGCATCGGTCAGATGGCCACCTTCTCCACCACTCCTTCTGTGACTCACCATAGCCTCAGCAAGATGTTGTCCAGAGCCAGGTTTTGGTAATCCCCCCGGTTCTGGGAACGCATTGCACAAACCCTTCTGCAAAGCCTCCCGCAGAAGTTTCATTTTCTGCTCCCTCTGCGATGGCAACATAAGGTCCGCAACCTTACTCTTGTAACGTGGATCAAGGAGAGTTGCCAGCCAGTAATGATCCGTCTCCTTGATAGCACGTACACGAGGATCCTTATGCAGGCTTTGCAGGATCAGGGAGGCCATGCAGCGTAGGTTTGCAGAGGCATTCGGCGCACAGTCCTCTGGGTCACTGAGGACGACAGGATCCACAGGCACCTCATCCCAGCCACGTAAAAGTCCACGTGTTCCTTGGGACTGAAAATGATCCCTTGAAGACTGCTGCTGCTGATGCTGAGTGCTAGGCTCCACCTCCATACAATCATCCTCCTCCTCCTTATCCTGTGTGCTAGGTGGGCAAGCAGGCCCACTGTCTGGGTAAAGGGGGCCTTGAGAGGTAAGGAAGTCCTCCTCTTCCTCCCTCTGTTCTGCCTCAAGGGTCCTGTCCATTATTCCACATAGCGTGTGCTCCAACATGTGAATAAGAGGGACATTCTCACTGATGCATGCACTGTCACTGCTCACCATCCTTGTGGCCTCCTCAAATGGTGAAAGGACAGTGCATGCATCCCTGATCAAGGCCCACTGGCGTGGTGAAAAAAAACCTAGCTGCCCTGACCCAGTTCTGCTGCCATATTGGCACAGGTACTCATTTATGGCCCGCTGCTGCGTGTGCAGCCGCTGCAGCATGGTCAACGTAGAGTTCCATCTGGTGGGCATGTCACAAATTAGGTGGTTCTTGGGCAGGTTGTATTCCCTTTGGAGGTCAGTCAGCCGAGCAGTGGCATTATATGACCTCTGGAAATGCACACAGACTTTCCTGGCCTGCTTCAGGACATCCTGTACATCCTGCCCAAGAACCGCTGCACCACCAAATTCAGGACATGCGCAAAACAGGGCACGTGGGTGTGTTTTCCCTGTCGCAGGGCAGAGAGGAGGTTGGTGCCATTATCGCTGACCACCATTCCAGGCTTCATCTGGCGTGGCGTCAACCACCTCTGAGCCTGCCCCTGCAGAGCTGAAAGAACCTCTTCCCCAGTGTGGCTACTGTCTCCCAAGCACACCAGCTCTAGCACCGCATGGCATCTCTTGGCCTGCATAGCCCTTTGTACGCCTACGGAGCACGGCTGGTTCTGAGGAAACATCACCACAGGAAAATGCCACAGAGGAAGACGAAGAGGAGGGGGTGGAGGAGAGAGGTGTGTCACAAGCAGTAGTAGTGTTTTGGAGGCGTGGTGACGGAACAACCTCCAAAACTACTGTACCTTGCCCTGCGTCCTTCCCAGCTGCCAGCAGAGTCACCCAATGGGCCGTAAAAGACAGGTAACGTCCTTGTCCATGCCTGCTGGACCATAAGTCAGCGGTAAGATGCACCTTACCACTGACCGCCCTGTTCAGCGAGGCATGGACATTGCCTTCCACATGCCGGAAGAGAGCCGGAATCGCCTTCCGTGAGAAAAAGTGGCGTTTTGCTACTTGCCACTGAGGTACTGCACATAGCACAAACTCACGGAAGGGGGCAGAATCTACCAACTGAAAAGGTAGCAGTTGAAGTGCTAGCAATTTCGCTAAGCTAGCATTCAACCGCTGGGCATGTGGATAGCTGGGAGTGTACTTCTTTCGGCGCTGCAGCAGCTGGGGCAGGGAAATTTGTCTGGTACTATCATTAGATTGCCCGCATGTACTACCACTACTAGGTTGTGACACACCTATTTCTACAACTTCAGTGCAGGCTTCAGAGAGGACTGGGGGTCTAGTGGGGTTGGAGGTCACAGAAGGTCAAGGGGAGGTCCGCTTTGGTCTTTGGTGTGGGTCTTTCTGGTATGCTTGCCAACGAGCTGCATGGTCTTGACAAGCATGTGGTGCCCAAGCGGGTGATGTTTTGGCCACGCGAGATACGCTTGAGACATATGTTGCAAACAGCAAAGGTACGATCTGATGGACATGTTTAAAAAAAGGCCCACACCAAAGAACTTTTGCTGTACCGTTGTGCCATGCGAAGATGTGCCACGTAATGCAGTTGGTGTGCTGCCCTTAAGCTGACCCCTGGAGGGCATCCTGCCTCTTTGGAGATGTGCCTGTGCCTCGTCCTCCTCTTCCTCCTATCAGGCACCCAGGTAGAGTCAGTGACCTCATCATCCCCTCCCTCCTCATCATCACTGTCAAAAACCTGTCAGTATGCTCCAGCTGGGGGAACATTACTCCCACATTGCTGTCCCTCTCGGCCACCCCCTCTCCCTGGGCTCACATCAATGCCTTCCTCTATCTGTGTTCCGTCATTGGAGTCTTCAAAATGCTGCGCATCTTCCTGCAGCATGTACCCAACACTGTGTTGAAACAGTTCGGGGGACTCCTCTGCAGGACATGGTGGGACTAGGGAAGGATTGTGTGAAGCCATTGTGCAGAGGGAAGAGGACGCCATGGCAGCTGCTTTGCCAGACAAACTTAGATCAGTCTGTGTGAGAGAGGATGAGGACGGCTTGGTCATCCACTCTACTAATTTCTCTGCATGTAAAGGCTCAACACGGCCAGCTCCCGAAAAGAAGGACGAGCAGCTACGGCCACGGCCACGTGCTGAAGAGGATGCACCACATCCAACACCAGCGTTACCTCTAGATGCAGAGCCTGCTTGCCCTCGTGACTCTCTGCCTCTCTTTGTTGTCCTTCCAGACATATTTATGCGTTCAGGTGGTATGTAACAGCACAAGCGCAGTGACACCAACTGCGTTCAGGTGGTATGTAACAGCAAACGTGCAGTGACACCAGCTGCGTTCAGGTGGTATTAAACAGCACACGCGCAGTTAGAACGACTGCACAGTGACACCAACTGCGTTTAGGTGGTATTAAACAGCACACACACAGTGACAACAACTGCTTTCAGGTGCTATGTAACAGTAAAAGTGCAGTGACACCAAATGCGTTCAGGTGGTATGTAACAGCAAACGTGCAGTGACACCAACTGGGTTCAGGTGCTATGTAACAGCACAAGCGCAGTGACACCAACTGCGTTCAGGTGGTATGTAACAGCACACGTGCAGTGACACCAACTGCATTCAGGTGGTATTAAACAGCACACGCGCAGTGACAACAACTGCGTTCAGGTGCTATGTAACAGCAAACGTGCAGTGACACCAAATGCATTCAGGTGGTATGTAACAGCAAACGTGCAGTGACACCAACTGCGTTCAGGTGCTATGTAACAGCACAAGCGCAGTGACACAACTGCGTTCAGGTGGTATGTAACAGCACACGTGCAGTGACACCAACTGCGTTCAGGTGGTATGTAACAGCACACGTGCAGTGACACCAACTGCGTTCAGGTGGTATGTAACAGCACACGTGCAGTGACACCAACTGCGTTCAGGTGGTATGTAACAGCACACATGCAGTGACACCAACTGCGTTCAGGTGGTATGTAACAGCAAACGTGCAGTGACAACAACTGCGTTCAGGTGCTATGTAACAGCACAAGCGCAGTGACACCAACTGCGTTCAGGTGGTATGTAACAGCACACGTGCAGTGACACCAACTGCGTTCAGGTGGTATGTAACAGCACACGTGCAGTGACACCAACTGCGTTCAGGTGGTATGTAACAGCACATGTGCAGTGACACCAACTGCGTTCAGGTGTTATGTAACAGCACACGTGCAGTGACACCAACTGCGTTCAGGTGGTATGTAACAGCAAACGTGCAATGACACCAACTGCGTTCAGGTGCTATGTAACAGCACACGCACAGTGACACCAACTGCGTTCAGGTGCTATGTAATAGCACACACGCAGTGACACTAACTGCGTTTACGTGCTATTAAACAGCACACGTGCAGTAAGAGTGACTGCGTTTAGGTGCTATGTAACAGCACACGCGCAGTGACACCAACTGCGTTTAGGTGGTATGTAACAGCAAACGTGCAGTGACACCAACTGCTTCAGGTGCTATGTAACAGCACAAGCGCAGTGACAACAACTGCGTTCAGGTGCTATGTAACAGCAAACGTGCAGTGACACCAAATGCGTTCAGGTGGTATGTAACAGCAAACGTGCAGTGACACCAACTGCGTTCAGGTGGTATGTAACAGCACACGTGCAGTGACAACAACTGCATTCAGGTGCTATGTAACAGCAAACGTGCAGTGACACCAAATGCGTTCAGGTGGTATGTAACAGCAAACGTGCAGTGACGCCAACTGCGTTCAGGTGGTATTAAACAGCACACGCGCAGTAAGACCGACTGCGTTCAAGTGCTATGTAACAACACACACGCAGTGACACCAACTGCGTTTAGGTGGTATTAAACAGCACACGCGCAGTGACAACAACTGCGCTCAGGTGCTATGTAACAGCAAACCTGCAGTGACACCAAATGGGTTCAGGTGGTTCAGGTGGTATGTAACAGCACACGTGCAGTGACACCAAGTGCGTTCAGGTGGTATGTAATAGCAAACATGCAGTGACACCAACTGCGTTCAGGTGCTATGTAACAGCACACGAGCAGTGATAACAACTGCGTTCAGGTGCTATGTAACAGCAAACGTGCAGTGACACCAACTGCGTTCAGGTGGTATGTAACAGCAAACGTGCAGTGACACCAACTGCGTTCAGGTGCTATGTAACAGCACAAGCGCAGTGACACCAACTGCGTTCAGGTGGTATGTAACAGCACATGTGCAGTGACACCAACTGCGTTCAGGTGGTATGCAACAGCAAACGTGCAGTGACACCAAATGCGTTCAGGTGGTATGTAACAGCAAACGTGCAGTGACACCAACTGCGCTCAGGTGCTATGTAACAGCACAAGCGCAGTGACACCAACTGCGTTCAGGTGGTATGTAACAGCACACGTGCAGTGACACCAACTGCGTTCAGGTGGTATGTAACAGCAAACATGCAGTGACACCAACTGCGTTCAGGTGCTATGTAACAGCACACGTGCAGTGACACCAACTGCGTTCAGGTGCTATGTAATAGCACACACGCAGTGACACCAACTGCGTTTATGTGCTATTAAACAGCACACGCGCAGTAAGAGCGACTGCGTTCAGGTGGTATGTAACAGCAAACATGCAGTGACACCAAATGCGTTCAGGTGGTATGTAACAGCAAACGTGCAGTGACACCAAATGCGTTCAGGTGGTATGTAACAGCAAACGTGCAGTGACACCAACTGCGTTTACGTGCTATTAAACAGCACACGCGCAGTAAGAGCGACTGCATTCAGGTGGTATGTAACAGCAAACGTGCAGTGACAACAACTGCGTTCAGGTGCTATGTAACAGCAAACATGCATTCAGGTGGTATGTAATAGCACACACGCAGTGACACCAACTGCGTTTACGCGCTATTAACCTCTTCCCGACCGCGCTATAGCAAACATACTGCTACAGCGCGATCGGGTTGTTTTGACACGACGTCCCTGGGACGTCCTCGTTCACATCCTCGCCTGCGCGTCTCCTGACGCGCGCTCGCGGGAGTGTCTGTGCTCGCCGGGTCCAGGAGACCCGTAGCAACACAGTTCACGGTGAAGAGCCAATGATAGCGGCTCTTCACCACCTGATCGCTCCATCCAATGAGCGATCAGTGTAATGTAAACAATGTAGGTCATCCAGAGGTCCTCTTCTCTTCTCTCCTCACACAGATACAGCGTGTGAGGAGAGAAGTTTCTTTTCAAGTGAGTTGTTTGTGCCCAGCAAGCTTGGCAGTGCCACTACACTACCAATCAGTGCCCCTACAGTCCCAATCTGCCACTCCAGTCCCCATCTGTGCCACTACAGTCCCCACCAGTGCCACTACAGTCCCCACCAGTGCCTCTACAGTCCCCACCAGTGCCTCTACAGTCCCCACCAGTGCCTCTACAGTCCCCACCAGTGCCTCTACAGTCCCCACCAGTGCCACCTCTGCCACTTCAGTGCCCATTGGTGCTACCTAGTGTCTATCAGTGCCGCAGCAGTGCCACTACAGTACTCATCAGTGCCGCCAGTGCTCCATCAGTGCCACTACTGTGCCCAGTGCCACTACAGTGCTCATTGGTGCTGCCAGTGTTCATCAGTGCTCATCAGTGCCACACCAGTGCCACTACAGTGCCCATCGGTGCCACCAGTACCACTACAGTGCTTATCAGTGCCGCCAGTGTCCGTCAGTGCCACTACTGTGCCCAGTGCCACTACAGTGCTCATAGGTGCTGCCAGTGTCCATCAGTGCCACTACAGTGCTCATCAGTGCCCGTCAGTGCACCACCAGTGCCACTACAGTGCTTATCAGTGCCACCAGTGCTCCATCAGTGCTACACCAGTGCCCATCGGTGCCGCCAGTGTCCATCAGTGCCACACCAGTGCTCCATTGGTGCCACCAGTGCTCTATCAGTGCCCATTGTCACTACAGTTCTCATCGGTGCCACATTAGTGCCATCAGTACTACATCAGCGCCACTATAGTGCTCATCTGCACCACTACAGCACTCATCAGTGCCACTAGAGTGCCCATAAGTCACCACAGCCCACAGTATGGCAAAAAAGTTTTTTACCACTGAGGAGGCATACCAGCATATGTGCTTGACCGACGAGAGCAGCGGGGAGCTCTCTGATTCTGATTCAGAATATGAACCGGCTGAAAGCAGTGGGTCTTCTTCAGATTCAGAGGAAGAGCAAAGTGTGCCCATGAAACGAAGACATATTGACATGGAGCAGCAGGCTACCACAAGTACCGCTGTGGCGTCAACTAGCAGCTCAGTGCGATCCACCAGAGATGCAGTGGCACCAACCAGCAGCTCAGTGCGATCCACCAGAAATGCAGTGGCATCAACCAGCAGCTCGGTGCGATCCAGAAGAGATGAAGTACCACTGCAGCAAAGGCCAAGAACCAGCAGTGTGTCAGAATCTCAGCCCCAAAGGGTTAGGACCCATGCCAGCCTTCCCTATGCCCTTGAAAACCCTATGTGGCTTCCCCCCAATTCAGGAGAAGCAAACATCCCCCCTTTCACCGCCCAGCCAGGTGTTCAGGTGAACACAGAGAACTTTGCCCCTATTGATTTTTTTCATTTAGTTTTTACCCAAGACCTATTATCCTCCATCGTGGCCCAGTGCAACCTCTATGCACAACAATTTATAACAGACCACCCTGATTCCAGTTACGCCCGTCCCTATAAATGGAGAGCATTGACAGTGGAGGAATTTAAAATATTTTTGGGCCTAACGTTTAACATGGGGCTCACAAAAAAAAATGAATCGTACGCATATTGGTCCAAAAATCCCATCCATCATATGCCAATTTTTTCATCCACCATGTCAAGATTCAGATACCACATGATAATGCGTTTCCTCCATTACAACGACAACACCCAGTGCCCTCCCCGAAATGACCCATCACATGATAAATTATTTAAAATTCGGCCACTTCTAAATTTTTTCTCTGAGAAATTTTCCCAGTTATTTGTCCCCGACCAAAATATTTCCGTGGATGAGTCATTGGTCCACTTCACAGGCAGGCTTGGCATCAAGCAGTATATACCAAACAAAAGGGCCCGATATGGAGTTAAGCTCTACAAGCTATGTGACCGGGTCACAGGGTACGTCTACGCCTTCCGGGTGTACGAAGGCAAGGACACCCAACTGAATCCCCCTGAATGTCCAGAATATATTGGAGCCAGCGGAAAGATTGTTTGGGATCTTGTATATCCACTCCTTGGAAAGGGTTACCACCTTTATGTGGATAATTTCTATACAAGCTTGCCCCTCTTCCGCAACCTTCACCGGATGGGCACTCCAGCATGTGGTACAGTGCGACCCAATAGGAAGGGTTTCCCGCAAAGGCTCATTATGGAAAGACTGCAAAAAGGGGAAACGGCGTCTTTGCGGAATGAGGAAGTATTGGCTATCCGGTGGAGGGACAAACGAAATGTCCACATGCTCTCAACGATACATGATGACACCCACGTGGAAATCCTGAGAAGAAACGGCCCTGTCCAAAAACCACAATGTGTTCAAGATTATAATTTGTTCATGGGGGGAGTCGATTTCAATGATCAGATGCTCGAACCCTATCTTCCCACAAGAAAAAGCCGCCATTGGTATAAAAAAGTCTCCATATATCTTTTTAGTTTGGCCATTTACAACACTTATGTCATTTACCGTAAATCTACAAGGACCCCCTTATCTTATCTCCGTTACCAAGAAGTAATTATCTCCTGCCTTATAGACTCACCAGATGACATTCGCTCTGATTGCGTGAGCAGACTCCATGAACGCCACTTTATTGAGAAAATCCCCCCAAATGAATCAGGCCGAAAACGTCAAAAGAGATGCCGGGTGTGCACCAAAGAAGGAACTAGAAGAGACACAACATATCATTGCCCTGATTGTCCTTCCCAACCAGGCCTTTGTTTGAGTCAATGTTTCCGCCGTTACCATTCTGTTCTACATTATTAGGAAAGTATGGTAAACATAATTGTCTTTTACGGCCACACCGCTTATGCCACTGTACATACCGCTGCCTGCTCCTGAACTGACCCTGGCCTGTTGTACGACTACGCTTCTGCCCAATCCTTAACTGTACCTACCATGCCTGCTCTGGAACTGACCCTGGCCTGTTGTACGACTACGCTTCTGCCCAACCCTTAACTGTACCTACCATGCCTGCTCTGGAACTGACCCTGGCCTGTTATACGACTACGCTTCTGCCTAACGCTAAACTGTACCTACTTCTGCCTGCTCTGGAACTGACCCTGGACTGTTTGACCATGTTTTTTGCCTGCCCCTTGGATTGATCTTTTACCCTGCTATGCTAGCGGGAACACAGGGGTCTCACATATGTGAGGGGCTCCAGAATTGTTTTTCTGGATGAAAAAACTACATTTTTAGTTTTCTCATTCCCAGATTAGGGTCTGGTTGCCCAGAGGCTTCAAAGAGATTTGGGTGGGAGAAGCCTCTACCCCTGTCCCCATTCTTTCCTGGCCTGCTAATTGGACCATGTACCTGCTTACTACCAGGACCAATATTTTGGCACTGCTGGCAATGTTTCTACTTGCACTGGCCCTGGACTATATATGGACAGTATCCCTGCCTGTACCGACTATGGACAAAATTCCTGCCTGCTGCCTGGACAATTCCATTCACTGTCGCTGACCACGTCCCTGCCTGCTGCCTGGATCAGGGCTCTCCTCCTGTGGACAATTGCACTACTAAAACCACAGGTAAACTTTTTTTTTTTACCCATTACTCAGCAGAATGTATTTTAGGATGTAATTCTTGGTATGTACATGCTATGTTAGAAATATGAAGGGCCTTCAAAAATGTGATAGATTGTAAGGAAATTGGATGTGTAATTGTGTCCCTACAACACCTGATGGTGCTTCTTGGATGTTGGGTCTCTATGTGGCCAGACTGTGTAAAAGTCTCACACATGTGGTATTGCCATAATCAGGAGGAGCAGCAGAATATATTTTGGGGTGTAATTTTTGCTATGTACATGCTATGTGTTGGAAATATCCTATAAATGGACAACTTTGTGTAAAAAAAAAGCTTTTTCATTTTTTTCCCACATTTTCCAAAAACATTGGCAAAAAAATTAACTGTTCAAAAGGCTCATTATGGCTCATAGATTATACGTTGGGGTGTTAGCTTTCCAAAATGGGGTCACTTTGTGGGCATTTCCATTGTCCTGGTGCTCCTGGGTCTTCAAAAGTGTAATGGGTGGTTGAGAGATTAGATGTGTAATTTATGCTCCTGGAATGCTTGAAGTTGCTACTTCGGTGTTGGGCCTCTGTATGTGGCCACGCTGTGTAAAAGTCTCACACATGTGGTATTGCCATACTCAGGAGGAGTAGCAGAATATATTTTGTGGTGTCATTTGTGGAATATACATGCTATGTGAGAGAAATAACCTGTTATAATGACAATATGGTGTTAAAAAAAAAAAAAAAAAAAAAATCCTAATTTTGCAAAGAATTGTGGGAACAAATGACAACTTCAAAAAACTAATTATGCCTCTTACTAACTACCTTGGAATGTCTACTTTCCAAAAAGGGGTCATTTGGGGGGTATTTGTACTTTACTGGCTTGTTAGGGTCTCAAGAAATGAGAGAAGCTGTCAGTACATCAGATGTGATCAAATTGTTAAACTTTCAGAAATTGGTACCATAGCTTGTAGACCCTATAACTTCCACCCAGACTAAATAATATCCCAATTTTTTTTTTTTTTTTAACAAAAATATGTGGCAGTATACATTTTAGGTCAAATTTATGAGGAAAAATTACTTTTTTGCAAAATGTTATGATAGAAATGAAGAAAAATTCATTTTTTTACAAAATTTTCGTTCTTTTTTCATTAATAGCGAAAAAAATAAAAACCACAGAGATGATCGAATACCACCAAAAGAAAGCTCTATTTGTGGGAAAAAAAGGACAAAAATTTCATTTGGTTATAGTGTTGTATGACTGAGTTATTGTCATTCAAAATGTAAGAGCACCGAAAGCTGAAAATTGGTCTGGTTAGGAAGGGTATTTAAGTGCCCAGTGGTCAAGTGGTTAAACAGCACACACGCAGTAAGAGCGACTGCGTTCAGGTGGTATGTAACAGCAAACGTGCAGTGACAACAACTGCGTTTACGCGCTATTAAACAGCACACACGCAGTAAGAGCGACTGCGTTCAGGTGGTATGTAACAGCAAACGTGCAGTGACAACAACTGCGTTCAGGTGCTATGTAACGGCAAACGTGCAGTGACACCAAATGCGTTCAGGTGGTATTAAACAGCACACACACAGTAAGAGCGACTCCGTTCAAGTGCTATGTAACAACACACGCGCAGTGACACCAACTGCGTTTAGGTGGTATAAAACAGCACAGCGCAGTTAGAACAACTGCACTCAGGTGCTATGTAACAGCAAACGTGCAGTGACACCAAATGGGTTCAGGTGGTATGTAACAGCAAACGTGCAGTGACACCAACTGCTTTCAGGTTCTATGTAACAGCACAAGCGCAGTGACACCAACTGCGTTCAGGTGCATTGTAACAGCACACACGCAGTGACACCAACTGCGTTCAGGTGCTATGTAATACCACACACGCAGTGACACCAAGTGCGTTTAGGTGGTATTAAACAGCACACGCGCAGTCAGAGCGACTGCGTTTCTGTGCAATTCAATAGCCCACTTGCATCAACAGCGACTGCGTTTCTGTGCAAATAAATAGCACACGTGCAGTAACAGGTAATGCGTCTATGTGCAATTAACTAGCAGACGTTGACTAACACGGAGTACTATGTTTAACCACTTGCCTACTGTGCACCTACACCCCCTTCCTGCCCAGACAAAATTTAAGCTTCCGGCACTGCGTCGCTTTAACTGACAATTGCGCGGTCGTGTGACGTGGCTCCCAAACAAAATTGGCGTCCTTTTTTTCTCACAAATAGAGCTTTCTTTTGGTGGTATTTGATCACCTCTGCGGTTTTTATTTTTTGCACTATAAACAAAAATAGAGCATCAATTTTTAAAAAAATTCAATATTTTTTACTTTTTGCTATAATAAATAACCCCAAAAATATATAAAAAAAATATTTTTTTCCTCAGTTTAGACCGATACGTATTCTTCTACATGTTTTTGGTAAAAAAAATGCAATAAGCGTTTATCGATTGGTTTGCGCAAAATTTATAGTGTTTACAAAATAGGGGATAGTTTATGGCATTTTTATTTTTTATTTTTTTTACTATTAATGGCGGCGATCTGCGATTTTTTTATTGGGACTGCGACGTTATGGCGGACACTTCGGACACTTTTCTGACATTTTTGGGACTATTTACATTTATACAGTGAACAATGCTATAAATATGTATTGATTACTGTATAAATGTGACTGGCAGTGAAGGGGTTAACCACTAGGGGGCGGGGAAGGGGTTTAATGTGTGTCCTATGAGTGTTCTAACTATGGGGGGAGGGGGGTGACTGGGGGAGGTGACCGATTGTGTCCCTATGTACAAGGGACACAATCGATCTCCTCTCTCCCTGACAGGACGTGGAGCTCTGTGTTTACATACAGAGCTCCACGTCCCCGCTCAGTTACTGAGCAATCGCGTGTGCCCGGCGGCGATCGTTACCGCCGGGCACTCGCACGGGATCCCCGCAGAGCGGCGGGTGCCAGCTTGGCTTTGGCCAATTATTGTTCCTCGTTTTTTGGGCCTTGTGATTGGCTAAGCATGCAGGGTCATGGTGCATGCTTGACCAACCATAAGCGCGCATCGCCGCAGTGAATTATGGGTCGTTTTGCGTCACTCGAATTTGGCGCGAACGACCCGTTTTGTTCGTATTTCGACAAACGATCGAACATACGTTCGTTTCGAACACGAAGCTGACCCCTAGTGTTAATTTAGAGTTTGAGTGCAGGTGACAGAGGAAGAGGAGAACAGGACCAGCATTCTCTTATCTTCATGTTGTCATGTATTTACTCTGGCACTATACCACCTAACCTGGCATTATACCCCCTAACCTGACATTATACCACCTAACCTGGAACTATACCACCTAACCTGGTATTATACCACCTAACCTGGCATTACACCGCCTAACCTGGCACTATACCATCTAACCTGGCACTATACCACCTAACCTGGCACTATATCACCTAAACTGGCATTATACCCTAACCTGGCACTATACCACCTAACCTGGCATTATATCACATAACCTGGCACTATACCACCTAACCTGGCACTATACCACCTAACCTGGCATTATACCATCTAACCTGGCACTATACCACCTAACCTGGCATTATACTACCTAACCTGGCACTATACCATCTAACCTGGCACTATACCACCGAGGCTCTGAAGAAAGGGGTATGCCCCTGAAACGCGTCAGCTCGATCATCGGTTAGACACCAACCGATTCAAGAAATCGTTGTGTTCTGCTGTTGTTGCTGTAGAATTGCTGTGCCATCTTTCAAGGCATGCTTTTAACTCACGGTCGTTTTTTGTGATGGAATAAAACAAAGTTTTAAAAAACGTCATTTAACCACTTAAGACCCGGACCAATACGCTGGTAAATGACCCAAGGTGTTTTTGCGATTCGGCACTGCGTCGCTTTAACAGACAATTGCGCGGTCGTGCGACGTGGCTCCCAAACAAAATTTGCGTCCTTTTCTTCCCACAAATAGAGCTTTCTTTTGGTGGTATTTGATCACCTCTGCGATTTTTATTTTTTGCGCTATATACAAAAATAGAGCGACATTTTTGAAAAAAAAAACACTATTTTTTACTTTTTGTTAAAAAAAAAATCAAATAAACTAAATTTTAGTCAAACATTTAGGCCAAAATTTATTTAGCCACATGTCTTTAGTAAAAAAAAAAAAAATCGCAATAAAAAAAAATAGCTACCTAGCGGGAACAGCGACACTAATACAGCGATCAGAAAAATGATCGCTTAGTGACGCTGGCAATAGGGAGTGAAAGGGTTAACTAGGGCGGCGATCAGGGGGTTAAAACTTTATTGAGGGGGTGGGGGGGCTATCCTGAACCTAACACTAACTGTTTTTTACACTGCCTGTCACACTGACACTAAATGCAGTGATTAGATCACTGCATTCAGTGACACTGTGACAGGGGGGTGGGGGGGGCGATCACAAGGGGTTAATATGCCTATGTGAGTGTGTGTCAGTGTTGTGTTGGTGCACACTTACTTGTGATGTCTTCTCTCATCAGCAGCGCTGGGAAACAGCGCTGCGATGAGAGAATACATCATTTCCTCCTTCCTGTGTAAACACAGGAGGAGGAAGTGACAGGTTGGGAGCGCGCTCCCATTGGCTGGGAGCGATCGCGGGGGGGCGGGTATTCGCCGACATCCGCCCCCAGATCCCGGATCGCTCCCGGAGCCAGGGGGACCCCCGCACGCCGCGGAGGGGGTCCTGATGGGACCCCCGAACCGCACTTAGGCGGGGACGTAAATTTACGCCCTTGTGCCTGTACGTGCCATTCTGTGGCCGTATATGTGCGTGCGGGGGTCCTTAAGTGGTTATAATGATCGTGTGTGGGCAAAACGTTGTTTTATGTCTTCTAAAAAACGACCAAAAAAATTCGAACATGCTTCAATTTTGTATGTCGTTTTTCAGAATGTCATTTTTTGTGTCATAAAAAATGATCGTGTGTGGGCAAAACGACGTTTAAAACTACGTTTTTAAACCCGCGCATGCTCAGAAGCAAGTTATGAGACAGGAGCTTCAATGGAACAGAGTGCCGTCGAACGTGGTGTACGTAACTGCGCTTTGCAAGAGCATTTTCAGAAAACGATGGTGTGTAGGCAACATCGTTTTTTAAAATGAGGTTTGAAAAACGTTGTTTTGTTTCGTGAGATAAAACAACGTTTTTTTACATCACAAAAAGTGATCGTGTGTACGCGGCATAACTATTGATTCTAATATTTTAATAAACCTTGTTGTACGGTATCACACTATGTAGGTCGGTGCGCCCTCCATTCTTCTTTCTAGTTTTACTATACCATCTAACCTGGCACTATACCACCTAACCTGGCATTATACCCTAACCTGGCACTATACCACCTAACCTGGCATTATACCCTAACCTGGCACTATACCACCTAACCTGGCACTATGTCACCTAACCTGGCACTATACCACCTAACCTGGCATTATAACCTAACCTGGCATTATACCATCTAACCTGGCACTATACCACCTAACCTGGCATTATACCATCTAACCTGGCACTATACCACCTAACCTGGCATTATACCATCTAACCTGGCACTATACCACCTAACCTGGAATTATACCACCTAACCTGGGATTATACCCTAACCTGGCACTATACCACCTAACCTGGCATTATGTCACCTAACCTGGCACTATACCACCTAACCTGGCATTATACCCTAACCTGGCACCATACCACCTAACCTGGCATTATACCCTCTAACCTGGCATTATACCGTCTAACCTGGCACTATACCACCTAACCTGGCACTATACCACCTAACCTGGCATTATACCGTAACCTGGCACTATACCTCTAACCTGGCACTATACCACCTAACCTGGCACTATACCCCCTATCCTGGCATTATACCACCTATCCTTGCACTATACCACCTATCCTGGAACTATACCACCTATCCTGGCAATATACCCCCTAACCTGACATACCACCTAACCTGGCACTATACCACCTAACCTGGCATTATACCCTAACCTGGCAATATACTACCTAACCTGGCACTATACCACCTAACCTGGCACTATACCACCTAACCTTGTACTATACCACCTAATCTGGCATTATACCCTAACCTGGCACTATACCACCTAACCTGGCACCATATCACCTAACCTGGCACTATACCACCTAACCTGAGATTATACCCCCTAACTTGGCACTATACCACCCTAACCTGGCTCTAGTGTATATCACCTAGCCTGGCACTTTGTGTTGGTCCATCACATAAAATACATTCACAATTTGGTTGTAACACGACAAAATTTGAAAAATTTCAAGGGGTATGAATACTTTTTCAAGGCATTGTGTGTGTGTGTTTGTATATATACACCGTACAGACCAGAAGTTTGGACACACCTTCTCATTCAAAAAGAGTTTTCTTTATTTTCATGACTATGAAAATTGTAGCGTCACACTGAAGGCATCAAAACTATGAATTAACACATGTGGAATTATATACATAACAAAAAAGTGTGAAACAACTGAAAATATATATGTCATATTCTAGGTTCTTCAAAGTAGCCACCTTTTGCAGCAGACACATCTATAGAACAACTGTTAAGAGGAGACTGTGTGAATCAGGCCTTCGTGGTAGAATATCTGCTAGGAAACCACTGCTAAAGAAAGACAACAAGCAGAAGAGACTTGTTTGGGAGAAAGAACACAAGGAATGGAGATTAGACCAGTGGAAATCTGTGCTTTGGTCTGACGAGTCCAAATTTGAGATCTTGTCCGTGTCTTTGTTGCGACGCAGAAAAGGTGAACGGATGGACGCTACATGCCTAGTTCCCACCGTGAAGCATGGAGGAGGAGGTGTGATGGTGCTTTGCTGGTGACACTGTTGGGGATTTATTAAAAATTGAAGGCATACTGAACCAGCATGGCTACCACAGCATCTTGCAGCGGCATGCTATTCCATCCGGTTTGCGTTTAGTTGGATCATCATTTATTTTTCAACAGGACAATGACCCCAAACACACCTCCAGGTGTAAGGGCTATTTGACCAAGAAGGAGAGTTATGGGGTGCTGCGCCAGATGACCTGGCCTCCACAGTCACAGGACCTGAACCCAATCGAGATGGTTTGGGGTGATCTGGACCACAGAGTGAAGGCAAAAGGGCCAACAAGTGCTAAGCATCTCTGGGAACTCCTTCAAGACTGTTGGAAGACCATTTCAGGTGACTACCTCTTGAAGATCATCAAGAGAATGCCAAGAGTGTGCAAAGCAGTAATCAAAGCAAAGGTGGCTACTTTGAATAACCTAGAATATGACATATTTTCAGTTGTTTCACACTATTTTGTTATGTATATAATTCCACATGTGTTAATTCATAGTTTTGATGCCTTCAGTGTGAATCTACAATTTTCATAGTCATGAAAATAAAAATAAAAACTCTTTGAATGAGAAGGTGTGTCCATACTTTTGGTCTGTACTGTATATATATAATTTTTATAGTTGGGGCCCCCTACTTTTGTTCCTTTCCCCCCCCCATGTGCCCCCCCTAAACACGTGCAGGTAGGTGAATTTTACCCTGTGTACAGACTGGCAGTGTACATGGCTAATCATATTCTACACTGACCCTACAATCATAGAGGACCCTGAACATATCTATTCTATGTATACTTCCATTCAGTCCTGTCCAGCTCTTGCCAGATTTTGTGGCATGTGGACTGTGATCACCCATGTACATTGCCACTTCATACAGACAGGGGACCATCACCTACCAACATGGCTTTGGAGTGTGCCCACACCAAGAGAACATGCAGATAGCTTCCTGGCCCAGATTCGAACCGAGCGGCAAGTCCCAACAACTAACCTACTGTTCTCTCTATATACCTGTATATACTGACAGTATTATCTGAAAGATGGGTTTCAAATGTTTTGACAGGGGCGCAGTTTCAGTGCTTGCCATAGGCGCCATTTTCACTAGATACCCCTCTGGGCATGTTACCTCATGGCTCCGATGTGATGTCTAGGGCAAATGATGCTTGCAATAGCAGTAAAGGAATGTCCGCAAGTAGGAAGTCTCTTTATATGTGCTCTTTATTACCCAGCCGAGGAAAAACAGTCAACAGGTGATGGAAAAGATAGACGAAAGGTTTGAAGGAGAATAGCAGACTCAGGCTTTGGATATGGAAACAGTCCTGCTTCCGACAACAATTAGACTTTCTTCACCACTCCACCTTGAGTGGGTATTGCGTACCTGGACAGGTCTCTCTCACCGACCTGGCAGCCAGAGTATAACTCGGAACTTAAGAAGGATGTCTCTGCCACAGACTCTTCTTGGTGACCGCCAGAAAAGCACCTCTGCCACCGGCCTTTCCTGAGTGTAAATATGGAGAAACTCCTCCCGAATAAAGCTTTGCCTGAGTCTTCCTTTAATGTCACCCAGATACTTACCGAGGGAGGAATCGATCCCTCAGTATCCAGTACCCTGATCCCCGATGGTTCGTTCCAATACTGTTGGACCGCCAGCCTCTCATTGGCACTCCTCAACTGGACTCCCCACCGAACAGCTAACTTGCTTGGGATCTTCAAAAGTGAGAACCAAGTCGATCACTGGGTTCCCGTCCTGCTTGAATATCCCGGACCAACTTGGCTCCGGAACCGGCAACACTGCGTAGCACCCACGCCCCGGCCAGGTAGGCCATAACGCTCGGGGCGAGGTGATGTGGTCACCCTAAAGGTGGGTGCCACACCTCAGGAAACAGAACTGACCCTCAAAATGGCATCTGCCTCATAAGTACCCTCTCTCAGCATGCCCAGGCCTCCTGATTGGTCGCTTGGAGAGACCACCCAAACCTCAACTTCCACTGCTGCCACCTGTCTACCTGGGGTGGAACAACACCCCAGGCACAGCAGAATGAGCCCACACAGCCAAGCTGAAACAGAGAGCCTTACAATAATCAGAATTGAGATCAAAGTCACTTACACTCTGATCTTCCCCTTAAATTTACTAGCACCCGTACTTGGAAGAAAAAAGGGGGGTTCACACTCCCTATGCTTGAAAAAGACACTGTCCCCAGTGTCTTAGTAAAGGCATTCAAGCCTGAATGCCTTGACCTGAGTCTGCATAACAGCAAAGAAAGAGATAGAAAAAAAAAAAGTATAGAGAAAGGTATAAAACTATAAAAGATATAACATTACTTTTGTACAATATTCACAGTGATGAATAATAACAGTACACATTCCTAACTCTCTATTCTGCCTCATTCTCAGACAGTTTTGATAGAAGGTCAACAACCTGCGAAAACAAAATGGAAGAACATACACAATATACATATATATACAGCCGTATATATCTAACATCTCAACGAGTGGAACTGAGACTGCACCTTCCAGCCTGAAGAAGGCGAAATCTCCTTTCCCTCCCAAAGAGACAATATTTAAAGTAAGTTCTGAGGGGAGAGAAAAACAAAACAAGTGATAATATTCTCTCAACTGTAAAGCCGCGTACACACGATCGGTTCAAATCGATGAAAACGGACTGAAGATAGTTTTCATCGGTCCAAACCGATCGTGTGTAGGCCCCATCGGTCCGTTATCCTTCGGTCCAAAAACAGAGGGCTTGCTTTAAAATTGAACCGATGGACGGCTAACCGATAGGTCAAAACCGATCGTTAGTACGCACGAGCATCGGTTAAAAATCCAAGCATGCTCAGAATCAAGTCGACGCATGCTTGGAATCATTCAACTTCGTTTTTTTTCATCACGTCGTTGTGTTTTACATCACCGCGTTCTGACACAATCGGTTCATGAACCGATGGTGTGTAGGCACATCAGTCCATCAGTCAGCTTCATCGGTGAACCCATTAAAACGGTCCATCGGACTGTTCTTATCGGATGGACTGATCGTGTGTACAGAGGAGGACTATATACAAGTTACTCTGCTGCAGTGGTAGAAGCTGCAGAACACTGCCCCTAGTGGTCAGTACACTGGTATTACCAGCATAAGGCAGTCCATTGTTGAAAGTAGAGCAAGCAGGAGGAAGAACTTTTCTTCTTTCTTTTTTTTTTCTTGCTGGTGATGAAGCCTTTTTGGAACCCTAATCTTCCTAACTACATTCCCCCCAAAGTTCTGCACATTTGAGCCCAAATGTGGATCCTGCAAGGATGAAACAACAAACTGAAAACGGCAATTGTTCCATTCGACTCCTTTTTTTTTTGTAAAGCAGCAGCAGATATTGCAAGCACTCGGGCCTACAGGTAAAACCTTGGGTCTGGTAGAGAAACAATGTCCCCTTGGGAGTTAGTAGTGGTGATGGAAAATACTTAATCCACTCTCCCAGGACTTTTGAGAACCACTCAGTCGCTATAGATATATCGACCGGGGCTCCATTCTTTTAAACAGCTCTCAAATCGCTGACCCACACAGATAAAAGCATATTCAGTCCCGCGGTCAGTCTTCGGGACTTTCAAATACTCCCAGACGGCATCTCTGTACCATTCCTCCCTCTGCCCTTCAATGTCGGGCATAAGAGCTGGAGGTACATATGGGTATTCTCACCCGTAGTTTATGGCTACCCTTTTCATGAGGATACGCTGCAGATGGGCAAGTCTTGGCAGGTTATGGGGATGTCCAAGCCCCGGTACGACAACAGCATCAGGCGCCCTTTTTAGTGCAGGCAATGCAGCGGACACTGGAGTAGGCCCTAAACAGGGATGCTTGGCACTCCAACCCCCCAGGTCAATTGGGGAAGCTCCACAAGTGATGCGGTATGACCGGAGCGCTTCTTGCGTCTACGAGACCTGTTGGTTCTGGAGCTTCCTAACTGTTGAGACTCGGGAAAACTTGGCTCGAACCATCTGTCATCTCCAACATCGGATGATGAGTCCAATTCTGAGGTATCGTACTCCTTAGCAGGCAAATATGTGCGACCCCCGTCAGGGTCGTTAGACAGGGAACTTGGGCCCATAGGTAGGCCTGGACCGCAGCTGCGGGAAGCCTGTGCGGGGCCCATTTTGGCAATCGCATGCCACACGGAGACCACATTAGCAGTGGTGGCCTCCGACACGGCATCAGTTTGCGCACTGGTCACGCTAGCCACACATTCTGTTTCTTCCACTCCGCTTACCTCTGGCAATCTGGTTGGGGAGGCAGCAGATAGCAGGGTGAGCGTGGACGAAATGTTCACGACCTCCGGATCGATGATCACTGCAGATGGGGAAAGTTCCAGCCATGGGGCCTCCTCCTCCGCGGTCACAGTCCCAGCAATCCAGTCCACCTTGTACTCCCGAGGAGCTTTGGTCGGTGGCTCGATCTGAAACAAATAGGCCAGGCACTTTTTACACCGGGCAAAGGGCAGGATCCGAACGGCAAGCTCCGAGCAGCGAGGGCAGGACAGTCCGAGGGCCTCCACGCTTCCGCTGGAGAACAGCACAAACTTCCCTTGGGTCCGCATTCGGATTCCCGTATCTGTCAATGGGACTCCAGCTGCAGCAGACAACTGTGGGACTCCCAGATTAGACATGGGGGGTCTCAGCCTGGCAAAAGACGTTTATGGCACCAACACACGACCTTCTCTCATGGGCGGGCAAACACTCTGTCCTTTGGCGCCAAACTCACCTTGCATCACACGCAGGGGTGGGTGGCCCCTCCTACTTTTCTTTGCACGTGGCAACGTTAACTCCTTCCTCACCATGCACATTTTAACACACGACAATTCCTTTTTCACGATAAAATAAACTTCTGAATCTTGATAAATTGAGATAACAGCCAATCCCGGATGAGCCCCCACATGTAGCACTCACCCCCGAAGGATCTGCTGGTTAGAATTGGGATGGCATGTTACCTCATGGCTCCGATGTGATGTCTAGGGCGAATGATGCGTGCAATAGCAGTAAAGGAATGTCCGCAAGTAGGAAGTCTCTTTATATGTGCTCTTTATTACCCAGCCGAGGAAAAACAGTCAACAGGTGATGGAAAAGATAGACGAAAGGTTTGAAGGAGAATAGCAGACTCAGGCTTTGGATATGGAAACAGTCCTGCTTCCGACAACAATTAGACTTTCTTCACCACTCCACCTTGAGTGGGTATAGCGTACCTGGACAGGTCTCTCTCACCGACCTGGTAGCCAGAGTATCACTCGGAACTTAAGAAGGATGTCTCTGCCACAGACTCTTCTTGGTGACCGTCAGAAAAGCGCCTCTGCCACTGGCCTTTCCTAAATGTAAACTCCTCCTGAATAAAGCTTTGCCTGAGTCTTCCTTTAATGTCGCCCAGGTACTAACCGATAGAGGAATCGATCCCTCAGTATCCAGTACCCTGATCCCTGATGGTTCATTCCAATACTGTTGGACCGCCATCCTCTCATTGGCGCTCCTCAACTGGACTCCCCACCCAACAGCTAACTCGCTTGGGATCTTCAAAAGTGAGAACCCAGTCGATCACTGGGTTCCCGTCTTGCTTGAATGTCCCGAACCAACTTGGCTCCAGAACCGGGAACACTGCATAGCACCCACTCCCCGGCCAGGTAGGCCATAATGCTCGGGCGAGGTGATGTGGTCACCCTAAAGGTGGGTGCTACACCTCAGGAAACAGAACTGATCCTCAAAATATTTGAAAAAAGGTTAGTTGGACGGTTTCCAGCACAGACCACAAAGCACCAGTCCTTGAAGAGTTAAAACAAATTGAAAAGGACACACTGAGTGGGTATTAACCACTTACAGTATAAATAGGACTTTTGTTGGAGCTTGTGTCTATTATAGGTGAGCTAGTAAATTCACAGATAATTTCTTATAAAGAAAATAACAAATGTTATTGGATACATAAAAACAATAAATAATAAAATCAATTGTTTGCCCTGATACAATACAGATGTTATGATTGATTAGATGGGGGTGGTGCTGGTCGCCAACATGTTTCGCATTATTAGCGTCGTCGGGGCGCCGCATCCATCTATTTCATATCTTCATCTAGTAATATGCAAAGACAAAACACATTACTTACATATAATAATACAGGGCATAAAACATATTTCATAATAGTAGTACAGGAACCTCTTCTGAAGTCAGAGCGACATGAGTAGTGTGTATTAACACCACTCCCATTCACTTACATTGCTTTTCTGGACAGCGCGACTTGGGACGACTTGAGACGACTTCAAGTCGGATCCCAAGTCGCCCCAGTGTGAACCGCCTCTAAGAGTCGGTTCACACTGGGGCGACTGGGGCGACTTGGGATCCATCTTTGTGCTCGGCCCAAAGATGCAAGGGTTGCCAGCTGCGACTTGCTGAGTGTTGTTGGGGATCAGCTGTACGCCAGGATACGTAGTCAGGCAGAGGGTACCACGGAAGTACCAGATGAAGTAGACTGGCAGGAAAACCCAGGGGCGGAGTCAGGAGCCAAGCCGGTAGTCATGCACAGGGAGCAGGAGGTGACTGGAACAGGTCAGAAGGCAAGCTGAGGTCATCTACTGGAACAAGCAGACCGGGACAAGACAAAAGGATAAGCCGAGAGACAAGCCAGGGGTCATGCACGGAGAAGTCTGGTCAGGCAAGCCGAGTCGTCAACAGGAACACCAAGAAACAGGAACAAGGAACTTAGGATCACACCAAGGGCTGAAGATCATGCAGCAGTTGATCCCTGCTGCAGCAAGCCTTTAATAGGGCACTGACGCCAGGAGTCCCGCCCGCATTGCGTGCGTACTGGCGCGCGCGCATGCGCAGTAAAGAATACAGCGTTGTTGCTCGTGTGCGCGCGAGCGTGTGCGTACTCGCGTGCGCGCGCATGCGCATCGTGCTTGCTGGTCCGTGCAGGACAGGTCTGTTAGTTCTTCCACGTTTGGTTCTCTGACAGTCATATTATAACAATTCTATATTTCTAAAACTAATTAATACATGTATAACATTGCACAAGAGCAGATTGTGAACAGATCACAATTTCAGATGCCAGTGTTTGAAATCCCCACTAGATGGCAGAGAGGAGAAAAAAATGGATTTAATATACAAAAGGCACATTAACCACTTGATAACCGAGCCTGTTTTTCAGATTCGGTGTTTACGAGACTAAAACAATTTTTCTTGCTAGAAAATTACTTAAAACCCCCAAACATTATATATATTTTTTCTAACACCCTAGAAAATAAAATGGCAGTCATTGCAATACTTTTTCTCACAACGTATTTGCGCAGCGGTCTTACAAGCGCACTTTTTTGGGAAAAAATTCACTTTTTTGAATTAAAAAATAAGACAACAATAAATTTGACCCATTTTTTTTTATATATTGTGAAAGATAATGTTACGCCGAGTAAAATGATACCCAACATGTCACGCTTAAAAATTGCGCCCGCTCATGGCATGGCGTCAAACTTTTACCCTTAAAAATCTCGATAGGCGACATTTAAAAAATTGTACAGGTTGCATTTTTTGAGATACAGAGGAGGTCTAGGGCTACAATTATTGCTCTCGCTCCAACGATCGCGGCGATACCTCACAGTTTTCATATGCGGGCGCTACTTGCATATGCGTTCGCTTCGGTGCGCGAGCTCGTCGGGACGGGGCGTTTTAAAAAATGTTTTGGGGGGTTTTCTTATTTATTTTAATTTAGTTTTAAATTTTTACACTGAAATAAAAAAAAAAAAAATTGATCACTTTTATTCCTATTACAAGGAATGTAAATGAATGGAAAAAGCATGACAGGTCCTCTTAAATATGAGATCTGGGGTCAAAAAGACCTCAGATCTCATATTTAGGCTTAAATGCAAAAAAAGAAAAAAAAAATTAAACTGTCTTTTTTCAAATGACCAAAAAAAAATGTTTCTTTAAGACGTTGGGCGGGACTGACGTTTTGACGTCACTTCCGCCCAGCAGAGCTATGGGGACGGGTGGGAGCGATTTTTTCCTCACACGCATCCCCGCTGTGGAGTCGAACGGACCCGATCGCTTCCGCCGCTACCGACGGCTACGGTAAGCGGCGGAGGGCGCGGGAGAGTGGCGGGAGCCCTCTCCCACCACCGATAACGGCGATCTCACGGCGAATCCGCTGCGGAGACCACCGTTATCGTGTACAGAACCGCCCCATGAAGAGATGGATATCTCGGTTGTGGCAGCAGCTGCTGCCGTTACCGAGATATCCATCTTTAAAAACAGGACGTATTTTGACAATGAGGCGGTTATCAAGTGGTTAAAGGCATCACCTAAAGAACTTTTTTAGAGAGGACTAGATTATATGCTAAAACTGTCGCTCATCTTGTCTTATTAGTATACTATACACATAACTATTTTAGTTGTTTATATAGTGCATTTCTAGTGTTCCAAGAGACAAACAGCATAGATTGTCAAATTTTATTCTCATTGTAATGCCGCGTACACACGGTCGTTTTTTGCGATGAAAAAAAACGACGTTTTTTGTGAAGTAAAAAACGACGTTTTTGAAACGTCACTTTCAAAGACGATGTTGCATACACACCATCGTTTTTTTCACAAAAAACAAGGTTACGTTCACCACACTTTTCCATTGAAGCTCGCTTCATAACTAGCTTCTGGGCATGTGCGGGTTGAAAAACGTCGTTTTGAAAGACGTTTTTGCTACACACGGTGACTTTTTGTGAAACAAAAAACGACGTTTTGAAAAACGACACAAAAAATTCAAGCATGTTGGAAATTTTTTTTGGTCGTTTTTTTGAAGACAAAAAACGACGTTTTGCCCACACACGATCAATTTAAATGACGTTTTAAAAAACGTCGTTTTTTTTCATCGCAAAAAAACGACCGTGTGTACGTGGCATTAGTGTCCACAAGTAGCATCTCTCATGGATGGCAAAAGAGAGCATTAACAATTTAATCTACAATCATAAATATGTTGCTTAAAGGAACGGTTTGAAGGAGAGGGCTGTGTTTAGGCCTGGTAGGTAAGTGGGCCCTTTGGTTGAAAATCCAGCGTGCTTCCTGCTGGAGCACTCTCTTATCAAAGTTATCTCCTCTCTTTTGCGGGGGAACTACTTCTAAGGCCGCGTACACACGAGGGGATATGTCCGCTGAAAACGGTCCGATGGACCGTTTCAGCAGACATCTCCGCTCGTGTGTATGGGCTAGCGGACAGATTTCTCCACCCGACAGATTTCAAAGCAAGCTTTGAAATCTATCCGGTGGGAATCTGTCCGCCCGACATGTCTGCTGGTTAGTACACTTACCAGCAGACATGTCGGCTCCCACCACCGCCGCGCCGCTGCCGAATGGATTCGGCGCATGCGCGGAAGTGTTTTACTTCCTGGTGCGGTGACGTGGCGGTGACGCGGCGGCGTCAACGTCACCGCCGCGTCACCACTACGTCACCGCGCCGTCCGGCGGCGGGGAATTTGATCCGATGGTGTGTACACGCCATCGGATCAAACTCCCGATCGGACATATCCGATGGAAATGGTCCGCGGACCGTTTTCATCGGATATATCCGATCGTGTGTACGGGGCCTAACACAAAAAATGAAATTACCTTCGGGTCAAAACTATGGTGGAGGCCTACATGTTTACAAATTGGTGTATATAAAAGCCCTGCGTCAAGATAATACAGGTGCCCCCCCTGCCTTTCGCCTCGTTGTCTCCCCCCCTCCTCTATCCCCCCTCCCCCCCCGCATTGGGGGTCGGCGGGGGGGGGGGTTGGTTGGTGGTGCGGGGGGGACATCCGTATGGGAACTGGCTAGAGTGAATAACCCGAATCTGGCAATGTTGTTGTTTATGATGTTTACCCTATAAATTGTATAACCGGCCTGTTATCTCACCAGGGATATACTGTGTAGCTGCTGTAATGCCTTGACTTTGTGCAATCATTCTTTTACCTCTGTGGCTTGTACTGTCACTGTTATGTATGTGTATTTGTTGTTTGTCTTCAAAATAAAAAAAACTTTTACTGTGAAAAAAAAAAAGATAATACAGGTGGTCCTGAATACGCTTTGCAAAAGGTCTTTCAGTTTTGCCGATATAGAATGCGCCACAGACGCAGGTGGCCAGATAAACCACTCCGACTATGGTGCAGACTTTGAAATCGAATCTAAGGCACTCTATGCAAGACTAGGCTTAAAATAAGGTGACCAGATTTTTAAAATGAAATCTGGGGACATATTTTTATTTTATTTTTTACTAGTATTGGCGGCAATCAGCGACTCTCTGACCATCGCCGGGTACTACTGGCTGGGAAGCGGAGGAAGAACACTCCACCTGGGAAGGCAAGGAGATAGGCAGGCGGCTGGCCGGGACTTGAGCCAAGGCATGCGAGCGGAGCTGAATGGGCATGAGCCCGAAACTGAAGAAATATTCACTACATTCCGACAAGCACATGATCATCAGAAAGGGGCAAGGATAATGGAAAAAGAAAATACACCCCCCTAAGCTAGTAGGAACAGCGGAGCAGGGGTGTTTAAAGGATCACTAAAGGATTTTTTTTTTTTAGCTAAATAGCTTACTTTACCTTACTGCAGTACTGGTTTCATGTCCTTATTGTTCGTTTTTGCTTTGAAGTTGCTGTAATCCTGCTCTGTTCTCCACACTTCCTGCTTGTCTGTTTCCTTATAACCACAGTGCTGGGAGCTTTCTCACGATGGTTTAAGCTGTCATTACTGTGTGTCTAAAACTTCCCAGAACCAATCAGAAAAAAAAAACCACTGCCCTGGATTTGTTTGTTTTTGTTCTGTGTGTCTATTTCTACTTCACAGAAACATGAAGCCAGTTCAAAAGTGAAACTAACCTGCAGGCACATTATATGACTGATTTTTATCTATTTTTAATCATTTTGAAAAGGAATCAGTTAACTTTTATGCCTCTATACCATGTAAACAGTCATTTCAGCAAAAAAAATGTTTTCCTTTAGTGACCCTTTAATTCAGATTTTTTTTTTTATAATTCTGCACTGACTGTCTTTGAAATTACTCCAGCCTCTGTTCAAATCCGATCCGGGGACAAAACCAGGGACAAACTTGGTCCAGGGACAGTGTCCTTAATCCGGGGACTGTCCCCTGAAAACCGGGGATGTCTGGTCACCCTAGCTTAGAGGCTACAGTAAAAAAGTACTAAAACAAGCCTACCAGCGAGCAAAATCAAAAACTAGAGAAACACTGATCTTTCAATCTAAAATAAAATAAAAAATGTCCACAACTAAATATATAACAACATTTAGTTCGAACCAAGACACTTTCCGTAATATCATAACAAACAACTGGCACTTCTTAGCCGAAGATCCAGTTGTTTCTAAATATGTAGCAGCCAAACCAGAGATAGTATACAGATAACCGAGGATACAGATAACCGAGGTCCATTAGAGACAGGGTGGTACATAGCCACCTTGTTCCCGATTCACCAGATGCTATTGCTGCAGGAGGTAAGGGGACCTTTAAATGTGGTCACTGTGACCAATGCCCCTGGGTTAGGGAAGGGACAGGATGCCAATTACCAAGAGGAGGTTATCACAAATCTAAAGCCTACGCAGACGGCACCACAGTCGGAGTGGTTTATCTGGCTACCTGCGTCTGTGGCGCATCCTATATCGGCAAAACTGAAAGACACTTTGCAAAGCGTATTCAGGACCACCTGTATTATCTTGATGCAGGGCTTTTATATACACCAATTTGTAAACATGTAGGCCTCCACCATAGTTATGACCCGAAGGTAATTTCATTTTTTGTGTTAGAAGTAGTTCCCCCGCAAGAGAGAGGAGGTAACTTTGATAAGAGAGTGCTCCAGCAGGAAGCACGCTGGATTTTAAAGCAACATATTTATGATTGTAGATTAAATTGTTAATGCTCTCTTTTGCCATCCATGAGAGATGCTACTTGTGGACACTTACAATGAGAATAAAATTTGACAATCTATGCTGTTTGTCTCTTGGAACACTAGAAATGCACTATATAAACAACTAAAATAGTGATGTGTATGGTATACTAATAAGACAAGACGAGCGACAGTTTTAGCATATAATCTAGTCCTCTGTAAAATAGTTCTTTAGGTGATGCCTTTAACTACTTCCCGACCGTGCACCGCCGTTATACGTCATGACTTTAAAGATGGATATCTCGGTAACGGCAGCAGCTGCTGCCACAACCGAGATATCCATCTCTTCTGTGGGCGGTCGGTCAAACGATAATGGCGGTCTCCGCGGCGGATTCGCCGCGAGATCGCCGTTATCGGTGGCGGACGAGGCCCCTCCCCCTCCCGCTGTGTTTCCGCGCCCTCCGCCGCTTACCGGAGCCGTCGGTATCGGCGGAGGCGATCGGGTCCTCTCCCGTGCTCAGTGGGGATGCGAGTGAGGGAAAAATTTCCCTCATCCGTCCCCGAAGCTCTGCTGGACGGAAGTGACGTCAAAACGTCAGTCCCGCCCAGCGTCTTAAAGAGACATTTTTTTTAATGTCATTTGAAAAATGACATTTTACATTTTTTTTTGCATTTAAGCCTAAATATGAGATCTGAGGTCTTTTTGACCCCAGATCTCATATTTAAGAGGACCTGTCATGCTTTTTTCTATTACAAGGGATGTTTACATTCCTTGTAATAGGAATAAAAGTGAATTTTTTTTTATTTTAGTGTTAAAAAATTGGTAAAATAAATAAAAATAAATCCGAAAAAAAAAAAAAATATTAAATCGCCCCGTCCCGACGAGCTCACGCGCAGAAGCGAACGCATACGCGAGTAGCTCCCGCATATGAAAACGGTGTTCTAACCACACAAGTGAGGTATCGCCGTGATCGTTAGAGCGAGAGCAATAATTCTAGCCCTAGACCTCCTCTGTATCTCAAAAAATGCAACCTGTAGAATTTTTTAAACGTCGCCTATCGATATTTTTAAGGGTAAAAGTTTGACGCCATGCCACGAGCGGGCGCAATTTTTAAGCGTGACATGTTGGGTATCATTTTACTCGGCGTGACAAAAAGTATTGCAATGACTGCCATTTTATTCTCTAGGGTGTTAGAAAAAAAAAAAAAAATATATATATATATATATATATATATATATATATATATATATATATATATATATAATGTTTGGGGGCTTTAATTTTATAGCAAAAAAAAATGTTTTAGTCTCATTAACACCGAGTCTGAAAAACAGGCTCGGGCTAAAGTGGTTAAAGGGGTAGTTCCCCCAAAAACCTTTTTTTTAACATTTATTCAGGCTCGTTATGTCAAGGGGAATCAGGTTTTTTTTTTTTAGAAATGAAGCAGTACTTACCGTTTTAGAGATGCATCGTCTCCGACGCTTCCGGGTATGGGCTCCGACTATAGGCGTGCCTATTTGATTGACAGGCTTCTGAGGTCGCATACATCGCGTCACGATTTTCCGAAAGTAGCCGAACGACGGTGCGCAGGCGCAGTATAGAGCCGCACCGTCGCTCGGCTTCTTTCGGCTACTCGTGACGCGATGTATGCGACCGTTGGAAGCCTGTCAATCAAATAGGCACGCCCAGACCAGACAATCATACCCGGAAGCGACGGAGACGATGCATCTGTAAAACGGTAAGTATTGCTTCGTTTCTAATAAAAAAACACCCGATTCCCCTTGACATAACGAGCCTCAATCAATGTTAAAAAAAGTTTTTTGGGGGAATTACCCCTTTAATGTGCCTTTTGTATATTAAATCAATTTTTTGCTCCTCTCTGCCATCTAGTGGGGATTTCAAACACTGGCATCTGAAATTGTGATCCATTAACATTGTTCACAATCTGCTCTTGTGCAATGTTATACATGTATTAATTCGTTTTAGAAATATAGAATTGTTATAATATGACGCTGCAATGTGTTAAATCTATAAGTTTAACTGTTTATTTTTTGCTCAGATTCTGTCACAGGTCCGCTCTGGCGGCTGCACACCCACCAGCATGCTGTGATGCCTTGGTGGACATGGGAGGTGGTGCTGGCAATGCGGTGACTGCGCCAGTATGTGAGGCTGTCTTGTCCTCTCATCAGGATGGGAAACTACATTTCCCATCCTACCCGCGGTTTTGCGGTGAACGGCCCATGCGCAATTTGGCCGCGATTGGCGGATCTGCGCATGCAGGGACAAACGGAAGTGATGTCAGGTATGACCCTTCACTTCCGGGTAGGACCCTGTTTATTATAACGCCGGCAGCTGTGGACTTTATACACACGCCTCCCGTCATAGGCGAGGACACAAGGAGACCTTAAACCATATAGGCAGTAGCAGGTATTTATAACCCCGCTCTTAAAGCGGAAGTAAACCCTTCTATTTTATAGTTTCAAAAAACAGTTAACATTCCCGGCATGCCGGAAATGCTAGGTGCCACATTGGTTGTGCTCTCAACCAAACTGTCAAACCATCCAATGACCGGTGTCATAATGGATCACATGTGCAGCATTATGGCAGTTGCAGGTCAAAAAGAGGCCAAGATGGCAGCTTCCTTGGCTGAAAACAATAATAGAGTTTACTTACACTTTAACTTTGCTCTTCACCTTATTCTTCCATCTGTGGCTCTCATATTGGTTTACCCCTGGTATTTGCCTTATGTAGATAACCACTGAATAGCATATATATGGGGCGCATTTTTAACTCCTCTGCCCATAGAGGATGGATATAGATTTGTGTAAGCTAGTATTGTTCCTTATAGACCTTTTGCCTACTGGCATTAAATTTATGGAAGCTGTTACCAGGTGGTATTTTCCTCTAAGAAGTTGGGGGTAAATCTCCCCCATTTAATGAATTATTTAAAGTGCCCTATTTATATGTATTAGATTATCACTACAATTGCAATTTTTCTGATTAGCCCTAGGTTTTCATCGGTCCCTGTTGCTCCTTCTCCCCTCCCCTCCTTTTTTTCCTCCTCCAAGTGAGGATAACAGGAAATTGTGGTAAATTACCCCTAAAATAATACAGCAGGTACGTGCTTAATTTGAAATATAGAAATATGTATTATTTACTATGGGATGACTGTGATGGGTATGATCACATTTTATACTATCATTATTGTCATCATTTTCTAGGCACGGTTTGTCCACACACCGTACTGGGGGATATTAGGGTCCAACAGCCTCACAATAAACCCAACGGTTCTGACCTCCGTTGGGGGTACGGTCTCCTCTGGGCCAGTTATCACCTCTGAGGTTTACCATTGGCTACGTGCAGTTTTCAGACTAGACCTGACAGTCCTTGGTGAGCTTATATATATGATTTATTATTATGTAAAATATTATGAAATATGTTTTATGCCCTGTATTATTAGATGTAAGTAATGTGTTTTGTCTTTGCATATTACTAGATGAAGATATGAAATTGATTTATGCGGCGCCCCGACGACGCTAATAATGCGAAACATGTTGGCGACCAGCACCACCCCCATCTAATCAATCATAACATCTGTATTGTATCAGGGCAAACAATTGATTTTATTATTTATTGTTTTTATGTATCCAATAACATTTGTTATTTTCTTTATAAGAAATTATCTGTGAATTTACTAGCTCACCTATTATAGACACAAGCTCCAACAAAAGTCCCATTTATACTGTGAGGCCTTGTACACACGAGGGAATAAATCCGCTGAAAATGGTCTGAAAAATCCCCTCGTCTGTAGGGGCAAACAGACAGTTTTGGCCGGATTTCTCCAGCGGAAAAGTTTCAAAGCATGCTTTGGAACTTTTCCGCTGGAGAGCTGCCTGTCGGATATGTCCGCTGGTTAGTACGGCAAACCAGCGGACATATCTGCCCGCACATGCGCCGTATCCTGTGAATGGATCCGATGCATGCGCGCGGAAGTGTTTACTTCCTGGTGCGGTGACGTGGCGGTGACGTGGCGGCGTCAACGTCACCGCGCTGTCCGCCGGCGGGGAATTTGATCCGATGGTGTGTACAGCCATCGGATCAAACAGTCCGGCGGACATATCCGATGGAAACGGTCCGTCGGACCGTTTCCATCGGATACATCCCATCGTGTGTACAAGGCCTCAGTGGTTAATACCCACTCAGTGTGTCCTTTTTTTTTTTCTATTGAAAAGCCTGTGGCGTGCAAAACACAACCCAAAAACTTCACCCGGTGCAGAAAAAATGTGCACACACATAAAGAGTGACACAAAAAACTGACGGGTGCATTGTCAAATAGTCCTCCAAGGAGAACCCAGCTCTGATCCCCCGGGGCGTTAGGCTCCTGGCAGGGAAAAGAGTATAGGAGTCCAAGCAGCCGAAGCCACATGACCTTACATCCTCGCAGGGTCTGACGAAACAGAACCGTCCTCGGTGAGGCTCCCCCGAAGGGAGATCCCATGAGAGCAGGCAAACTAAGCCAGAAGGCCATGTCCACCTACTCCCAAGACATTTTTAGAGCTAGCCCGAGGACCATCACCCTACACATCACACAAAAAGTGCAGGTGCACCAACATAAAAAGAAGAAACGTGACAAACGGGGTAAAACAAAAGAAAGTGGGGGAGAAGGAAGGTGGGAGAGGTGAGTGGAAAGTGATCAACGTGCAATACGTTGACCGGCCGTCTGGTGTGTCCTTTTCAATCTTTTTTGATCCTCAAAATAGCATCTTCCTCATAAGTACCCTCTCCCAGCATGCCCAGCGAGGCCCAGGCCTCCTGATTGGTCGCTTGGAGAGAACACCCAAAACTTAACTTCCACTGCTGCCACCTGTCGTCCTGGGGTGGAACAACACCCCAGGCACAGCAGAATGAGCCCACAGCACAGCCGAGCTGAAACAGAGAGCCTTACAATAATCAGAATTGAGATCAGATTCACTTACACTCTGATCATCCCCTTAAATATACTAGCACCCGTACTTGGAAGTACATGAGCGCTACACAATCGTCCAGGCAGCAAGCAGGAATAGACAGGCAGAGATACTGTCAGCACAGCCAAAGCACAGGTCCAGGCAGCAGGCAGAGATGTCCAGGCAGAAATACTGTCCATAGTCAGTAGAGGCAGCAGGCAGAGAAATAGTCCATGCGGAACTTCCTTACTCTCACAAAGGCATTTAGGGATTTGAGGTCAAAAATTGGACGGACCCTCTAAACAGATTTAAATAAAATCCTCTGAAAACTCTTGTCCTGCTGGATGGGTAAAATTACCCTGCAGCTTAGCAAGTCCTGCACTGCCCCAAGCAGGGCAGACCAACGAGCCGGAAGGAGAGGGAGACAGGAGGGAAAGAATCTGTTGGTGGATAGGAAAGAACTCTACCTAGTCCCCCGAAGAGACCACCTCGCAGACCCACTGGTCAGGGAGCAGGGAGGTTCACCTAGCTGTGAACCTGCAAAGCCATCCCCCTACCCATGAGACAGGCAGGGGTAAGGCTACATACATTCGCGGGTTTGGGTGCCGGCGTGCTCGGCTTACGCACCCAGGGACTTTCCGTCCCCCAGCTGAGCCTTTCCCCTGATGGACTGAGGGAGGAGGGTGCTCTTACCCCAGCGACATACTTGATAGCGTCATCCAGCGAGGTACCAAAAAACCTCCCACCCCTGAAGGGTAAAACACCCAGGGCTTTTTTGGATGCTTGGTCAACAGACCAGCATTTCAGCCAAAGCAGGCAGCGCAAAACCACAGCCTAAACAGGTGCAAAACCTTGGCCATCCAGTGAGTGTCTGAGACACAAAGGTTGCGGCCACAACAGTCTGCGATGCAGACCCCAGCATGGTAAACTTGGAGCGGGTCAGCGTCCCGGACCTCCTATCAGTATGGTCCTTGAAGACAGGGGTCCCTTCTATAGGGAGAGCGGTCACCCCCGTTTTAACCGGGCACCGAGGCACACATGTCTTTGGAGTATGGGAGAAAACCAGAGTACCCGGATAAAAAACCCACGCAGACACAGGGAGAGAACATTTAATCTCCATGCAGATTGGTGTCGGAGTCCAAATTCCACCCCGTAACTCTCTTGCTGCCAGGTGAGGGAGTTAACCACTACACCACTGTAACGGCTACCCAAGTAGGAAGAGGGTATCAGCCGTTGGAGACGTCCTTTCCTCTGGCAAGTTGCTATGCAAGTAAGTCCGGTATAAGCCCACCCACGAGATCCAGAGGGAGAGTCAGGTCCAGTTGTAAGACGGACAGAATAAATATCCCATCGCATGCCCTTTCAAAAACGAGACAGGCTACGTTTTGAAGGGTCAAGTAGACAACTTTAATGGTACATTTCTTGGTTTATATCTAGTTACAAGCTTGTGAATAATCAAGGAACAATGGAACTCTCCGCCCCCTCCCTCCACAGGGGGGCCCCAAGTTAGACACCCTGGCACCAGGCCAAAGAAGCCACATTCCTTTCTCACATAGAATTCAATCAACCCCCAGAACAATACTCAATCACAGATAATCCCATCAGTAGCTAAACATTTCGGCACCGCAAAGCCTGACAGTTCTTCTGAACATAATTGACATGCTATTTCAATACAACTGACCGGAGACTGCTAATTTGGAATACAATATACAATCTCTTAAGGATAAACACAGGTCTTTCACACACACAATAGATCAATTAACCTTTGGGGATAGACGGGTGCATTAGCATACCTAAAGAGAGGTTTTAGGAGCCAGGCTGATTCAGTTCTAATCTACATCTAGACAGACAGAGGATATTTACACCTCATATATATATATCCCACTGCATGATTTAGTATAGATGTACAGGCAGAATACATAGTTCCTTTACACTGCTCCCCTTTTGTGGAACACTCCGGCAGCCCCGGATTGATCCTTTTCGGGTCAACTTGGGGATGTCCGGTCTGCTGTTCTGTTTGAGTGCAGATCCCATTTAACCTTTTGACAATTTCAGCCTGTTTGTGCATTTCAATGTTCAAGCCACGGGACATCTCATAAGACATGACGTAGTGTCGTTGAATCTCCGATTTCTCACTGGCCAACTTGTCACATTCCCATTTTAGACTGTGATATTGGGCCGGATCTACAGTACATGTTGGGGCAGGTAGTCTTACCTGGGTCTCAGCAGCAAGCGAGTTGGTTCCAGCAACGCGGGTTGGGGCACAGGTAGTCACTGTGTGGGCTTCAGTGGGGCACATCGGGGCGTACGCAGAAACAAGGGGGGCCAAATCATTCCCCAGTAGTACATCTGCTGGCAAATCCTTCATCACCCCCACATTCACATGTCCCGAACCAACCCCCCAATCCAGGTGAACCCGGGCAACGGGTAGCCGGAAGACGTGCCTCCTGCTACTCTTACGGCTACGGCGTCTCCGGTGTGCTGGCTCTCTGGGATGAGTTTCTTCTGTAGCAGGGTCATGCAGGGCCATCTTAATAGCATGATGGGCCCCTGGGCAAAGTAATCCTATGGGGCCCCTACAAGCCCCAATTTACGCACTTTAGTGTGTCACTTGTGTCAGTCACTTGCCACTGTCACCTGCCTCCAGATTCAGCATGTCACTTACCACTATCACCTGCCTGATAGGCAGAGGAGAGGGATCTGAGAGGCAGAGGATGAGGGGGTCTGAAAAAGGCAGAGGATGAGGGGGTCTGAAAAAGGCAGAGGATGAGGGGGTCTGAAAAAGGCAGAGGATGAGGGGGTCTGAAAAAGGCAGAGGATGAGGGGGTCAGAGAGGCAGAGGATGAGGGGGTCTGAGAGGCAGAGGATGAGGGGGTCTGAGAGGCAGAGGATAGGGGGGTCTCAGAGGCAGAGGATGAGGGGGTCTCAGAGGCAGAGGATGAGGGGGTCTGAGAGGCAGAGGATGAGGGGGGTCTCAGAGGCAGAGGATGAGGGGGTCTGAGAGGCAGAGGGGGTCTGAGAGGCAGAGAATGAGGGTGTCTGGGAGGCAGAGGATGAGGGGGTCTGGGAGGCAGAGGATGAGGGGGTCTGAGAGGCAGAGGATGAGGGGTCTCAGAGGCAGAGGATGAGGGGGTCTGAGAGGCAGAGGATAAGGGGGTCTGAGAGGCAGAGGATGGGAGGGTCAGATGATGGGGTCTGGGAGGCAGAGGATGAGGGGGTCTGAGAGGCAGAGAATGAGGGGGTCTGGGAGGCAGAGGATGAGGGGGTCTGGGAGGCAGAGGATGAGGGGGTCTGGGAGGCAGAGGATGAGGGGGTCTGGGAGGCAGAGGATGAGGGGGTCTGGGAGGCAGAGGATGGGGGGTCTCAGAGGCAGAGGATGAGGGGGTCTGAGAGGCAGAGGATAAGGGGGTCTGAGAGGCAGAGGATGGGAGGTTCAGATGATGGGGTCTGGGAGGCAGAGGATGAGGGGGTCTGAGAGGCAGAGGATGAGGGGGTCTGGGAGGCAGAGGATGAGGGGGTCTGGGAGGCAGAGGATGAGGGGGTCTGGGAGGCAGAGGATGAGGGGGTCTGGGAGGCAGAGGATAGGGGGGTATGGGAGGCAGAGGATAGGGGGGTATGGGAGGCAGAGGATGAGGGGGGTATGGGAGGCAGAGGAGGAGGGGGTCTGGGAGGCAGAGGAGAAGGGGGTCTGGGAGGCAGAGGAGAAGGGGGTCTGGGAGGCAGAGGATGAGGGGGTCTGGGAGGCAGAGGATGAGGGGGTCTGGGAGGCAGAGGATGAGGGGGTCTGAGAGGCAGAGGATGAGGGGGTCTGGGAGGCAGAGGATGAGGGGGTCTGGGAGGCAGAGGATGAGGGGGTCTGGGAGGCAGAGGAGGAGGGGGTCTGGGAGGCAGAGGAGGAGGGCGTCTGGGAGGCAGAGGATGAGGGGGTCTGGGAGGCAGAGGATGAGGGGGTCTGGGAGGCAGAGGAGGAGGGGGTCTGGGAGGCAGAGGAGGAGGGGGTCTGGGAGGCAGAGGAGGAGGGGGTCTGGGAGGCAGAGGATGAGGGGGTCTGGGAGGCAGAGGAGGAGGGGGTCTGGGAGGCAGAGGATGAGGGGGTCTGGGAGGCAGAGGAGGGGATCTGAGACAGACCACATAGCGCTGTCCCTCCTTTGCTCCTCTGCTCACCCCAGTGTGCGGGCATATGTGTACAGCCAGGTACCTGATGGCCAGCAGTGGCAGCCCGAGTCTCCCTCTAGATCCGGCTCCGCCTCCCGCATGTTCTTTTCTTCCGGGCTCCCAGCCGGGCCGCACGGCGCACGGTTCCTGGAGCAGAGAGAGGAGGACCGTGGACTCGTGGAGGAATCCAAGTTCTGGGAGCGGGGGGGAGGGAGGGGGGCCCGCTCAGTAAGACAGCCCTGCTGCTCCTCGCTGGCCAATGTCCCGATGTCTGCAGCGCAAAGAGCGGCGGATTACAGAAAACAAAATCTGAGAGTTGAAGCCGCGCGGGAGGGAGCAGCAGACGCTGCTTGAAATGTCTGGCCCTGATTGGGCCCCAGCAAACGTCGGGCCCCGGGCTGTGCCCAGGTGTGCCCGCTCAGTAAGACGGCCCTGGGGTCATGGTAGCCCCAGTATCACGTAGCCCATTGGCTGCCTTTCCATTGACCCAGACAGTCTGCCTGTGTTGCTGTCTGTTGTCCTGGTTAGCTGCTTGTATCGGATCTGCCTCATGCAGAATACCCCAATGTTCTACCTCCCCAACGCCGTGGGCCGCAGGCATGGATGTGTGGGGGTTCCTCCTTTCTGGCTGTCTCCATGACGGTGACTGCCTGGGTGGATTTAATGGACAGTCTGACTTTTTGTGCCCCGGTTGTTTTGATTGTAGCCTCGGTATCTCTTAGGCCTTGTGCTACTTGTCCATTCACCCGTACCTCCTAAAGGTGATGCTGACGGTTATCTGGAGAGGCCGCTTGTATTGGGTCTGCCTCATACAAAATTCCCAGACATTCCTCAGAGCCCACCTCGGTCTCTAGGCAGTGGACCGTGATGGAGTGACCTCTGTGTTGGGTGTCTCCAGTTGTTATTTGTAGCTCTCAAAGGGCAAAAACAAGCAATATGTCCCGTGTTGCTGCAGTGATGGCAAGTCACCCTAGATGAATCCCGGGGGGTCGTTTTTGGGTTCCTGAGGATGTGGTGGTCCTGGTGGGACTGGAGCCCAAAACTCTGGGCGTGGGGTGCCGGTTGGAGTACGCGGTTCTACCTCATGAGCCAGCCGTGCAGTACCCTGGCTTACTTTCCTTGTTTCCGCGTACTCATCTGCTAGTCGTGCCACCTCGTTTAAGTCAGCGGGACGGCGATCTCGTACCCAGTCCTGCACGTCTGCAGCCAGGTCTCGGAAGAAATGTTCCATTAGGAAGAGCTGCAATACTTCCTCCCTGGTGTTGGCCTTGCACCCTTGGACCCAATGGGATGCCACCCTTTGTAACTGGTTGGCCCATTCCATGTGGGAGTCCACAGCCCTCTTCTTGGATTCCCGGAAGCGACGGCGGTAGGTTTCTGTAGTTACGGCATATCGGGTTAACAGCGCCTTTTTCACTTGCTGATATTGTAAAATATCCTCTGGAGCAAGAGCCCGAAAAGCTTCATTGGCTTTGCCTGACACTTTCCCAGACAAAATAGTGACCCATTGGTCTGGTGGTACCTGGTGTAGTGAGCACTGCCTCTCAAAATCAGCCAAATATCCATCTATTTCCTCCTGGATGTTTCGTGGATGTTTCTGGATACAAGGATAATATCCGCTGTACAATATCCGTAATTACATCTTCCTCGCTGACAGGTGCTAGGGGCTCCGTTCCTTCCATGGATCCATCCATTTGGTCCAGCTCCAGCAGACCCGCTATCAGCTCCCTCCGTGGTCTGTTACTGGCACTCCTACCACGACTCTCCAATAAATCTTTTAGTGTGGTTCTTTTCAGCCTGGCGTACTGGTACTCCATTCAGAACTTGCTCCTTGGATAAAAGGACCATCCCACCGCTGCCAACCAATGTAACGGCTACCCAAGTAGGGAGAGGGTATCAGCGATTGGAGACGTCCTTTTCCCTGGCAAGTTGCTATGCAAGTAAGTCCGGTATAAGCCCATCCACGAGATCCAGAGGAAGAGTCAGGTCCAGTTGTAAGACGGACAGAAAAAATATCCCATCGCATGCCCTTTCATAAACACAGGTCTTTCACACACACAATAGATCAATTAACCTTTGGGGATAGACAGGTGCATTGACATACCTAAAGAGAGGTTTTAGGAGCCAGGCTGATTCAGTTCTAATCTACATCTAGACAGACAGAGGATATTTACACCTCATAATATCCCACTGCATGATTTAGTATAGATGTACAGGCAGAATACATAGTTCCGTTACAACCACTGTGTTGCCCTACCTGAGGAGAAGTCTTTGATTTTTTTTTTTTAACTCTCCTCAAAGGGGTACCAAAACCCCAGGCGCTGTGGAACTACAAGGACTTCTGCAGGCTTTCCCATTCCTTATAATGAACTAGTTAAAAGAAAAGGACATATAAAGGAAAAACGTTCACAGACTGGTCTGATTTGTATGCACAAAAAAGACCAAGCCCTCAGAGGATACCTCCGCTGCATAATACAGCATAAGGGAGTTCCATTAGCATCACTAAGTGCACTGATAAGTGCCCTGTCACCAACCCGAGTGAGGCCTCACAAGGACGTGACAGCCAGGTCCTGGTCTGTGCCAGAGCAGTCCCAAGGGGATGGTGGGGGTAGGGGGCACCTTTTAACCCTCCCCTAACACCTGCATGCCGCTCCAACAAAGTGTCCATAAACTGCAGGTGCAGGAGCCCCAGCTGCCACCTCTGGCATGTTGTGGGGAGGAAGAACTACACACTGACTCCATCTAAACAGCTCTCACGGACCCATTTCAGACCTAAATAAATCCCACCCTCCTTGCTGCGCTGACCAGGGGTTACCCAGGGGACTCACCAATCACCGGAGGAGACCGTTCAGCGCCACTGCCTACCCTCAGAACACAGCGTATATGTGTGAGGAGAAATGCTGCGAGGTAAAGCTGTGTATAAAAAATCATGAGATCTGTGCTGCGCGCTGTATAATGCTTAGCACTAGAGGTCAAAAACCACCTCCAACATGGCCGCCGGATGCCTCAGAGCAGGAAATGGCCACAGTAAAATGGCTGACTGCAATAGTAAGCAGCAATATAACATGATCACAACAAAATGGACGTAAATGGGAATTCAAAATGGTAGCAGCAGGCTACAAAAAAATGGCGCCAGCGCCACAAAAATGGCGGCAAAACGCAGCAACGTGGATGAGAAGGTCTAGTGAGGCCTTTCTGAGCAAATACACCCAGACAGAAAAAAAACACAGGCCCAGACACCCCACAGTCCCCTGGTGGGGAAAATGAGCCCCCCCACAGGTCCACCACGGCAGAAATAGAACAGCAGGGAAATATGAGAGAGAGGAGGGAAGAGAGGACAAGAGGACCCCCGAACCCCAGGAATGCTCAGCCGTACTGACCTGCTGAAGCGGGAAGGACTGTACTTACCCGTCCCTGCAAGGACCCAATGACACATTCCTGACAAGCATACACAGCGTAGGAGTAGCTGTCAGCCCTGTCTGCTATGAGTGAGACAACACCACAGCCCAGTCATATGTGGACCCTGGAGCCAAAGCTCACCGGCCACCCCAGGAGCCATGGGGTAATATGTCGTGGTAGACCCAGCCTCTTTGCATCCCCGCACAAAGTCAAGGGTGTCATTTGGCGGACGGGAAGTGGTTAAAACGCATCTTTTTTTTTTTTAACACAAAGTTGTCTATTTATACAATATAGTATGTACATACCAAAAATTACACCCCAAAATAGATTCTCTTACTCCTCCTGAGTACGGCGATAGGTGATGCATACTAGCACATTATGACATTACCTTGCAGGAGGATTTTTTTTTTAAAGTTTACTACTGCTTCAAGTAATTTTCAAGCCTAAAATGATTTTTAAACACGCAAGTGAAAAAAGAAAAGAAATGTAAAACAAGGTTTAGAGACTTGAGTGTAAAAGCTAAATACAATTTTCTGGTACTTTTGCAGTACATTTGTCATGTCTCTATTGGCATTATCAAATGTTGACAAGATTCTTCGCACTAGTCCCTGACTGACACTAGCCCCCCCCTTCTTTTTTTCCCATTATTCTCTATGGGCATTCAACTTTGTTCCATTATTCTCTATGGTCATTCCATCTCCCTGTTAAAGTCTATGTACATTCCATTCTGTCATTCCTTTTAGTATGTCCCCCTGACTTATGTGCAAATCCCCCCAAAATCCTGTCACTCGAAACCTGGCCAGATTCCCTCATCACCATAGCAGAGCCCTCATAGGGCATACCTTCTATGTCTCTCCTACAGAACAGGTTTGTTCATATTCCTCTCATACACCGTCTGAGGAAACTTCCCTCACTGACATGTCCCCTTTTTCCTCAGCCACACCGCAGCTAGAGAGGAAAGACAGAGACACGGAAGACCGCTCATTCCCCCCTCAGGCCGCCTCTTGTGCTGTCAGTCACGTGGCTCGGTGGGAGGGGAAAGCAGTCAGCTGAGTGGCAGCCATTTTGTGTGTCCGTGTCCGGTGACAGGAGAGTCCGGAGGGGCCCTTAGCCGGTGTGCAGACATGGCGCTCCGTATGGTGAAGGGCAGCATTGATCGAATGTTCGATAAGAACCTGCAAGACCTGGTGAGAGGGATCCGGAACCACAAGGAGGATGAGGTGAGGCACCGGTGAATGGAAGAAAAGCCGGCGCTTGGAAAGTGGGGAGGGGGGCGAGGTGGGCACCGGAGCTAAGGTGGGTGGCAGGGTTCTGTAAAGGAAGATGGCATTTTGTTTGGGGGGGTTCATGTGTTCCCCAGAAATATACAGACAGGACTGTACCCCTCCTGCTCCTAGGGATGCCAGTTCTAACGCCTAGTCCGGGTTTCCCCCCTTCCCTGTCTCCTGAAGGGATGATGTGGCAGCAGTAGGGATGGAGAACGCCTCAGTCATGGGAGAGTAGAGGCCAGCACTGTATACAGCTCCATGGATGTATATATATTCTCTATAAAAAGTCAGCTCCTGTGTACAAGACATAACCTGCTATCATGGAGCTGGCCTGCAATTCATGTGCCCTGTCATTTACTGTGTCACTCAGGCGTGGAACACTACCCATTCATTGCGAGGAGAGGTTCCCTCACAGATCCATTCTATTTACCTTTACAAACCTTTATGAAGACTGAGGCTTCCCTTACACTGGAGGCAGTTCAATGTGTTTTTAGGCTCTGCATGTATACAAGAAAGATGAATTTATTTTGGGGAGCCACGTTCACACCATTGCAGTGTTTTTACGTGTGTTTGAGAAAAGTACAGCGTGCTGCACTTTTTCACATGTAAATGCATGTAAGGGCTTACTTACGTGGGCCTGAAGTCTGTATACCATGAAATACCATTTTTTTCAGGGTCTCTAGACTCCAGGTAGCCTATTTAAAGCAATATTAAAGGCTATTATTAAAATAAAAAAAATATGATGTTCTAGCCCACTTGCACAGAGCGGTCCCTTACCACCTCTTCTGGAGTCCCCCCCCCCCCCCACTGGTGCTGTCCAATCATCCTTCTTACAAGCTTGCACAGAGCGATCCCCTTACCACCTCTTCTCGAGTCCCCCCTTTACTGGTGCTGTCCAATCATCCTTCTTACAAGCTTGCACAGAGCGATCCCCTTACCACCTCTTCTCGAGTCCCCCCCCCCTTTACTGGTGCTGTCCAATCATCCTTCTTACAAGCTTGCACAGAGCGATCCCCTTACCACCTTTTCTTGAGTCCCCCTTTACTGGTGCTGTCCAATCATCCTTCTTACAAGCTTGCACAGAGCGATCCCCTTACCACCTCTTCTCGAGTCCCCCCTTTACTGGTGCTGTCCAATCATCCTTCTTACAAGCTTGCACAGAGCGATCCCCTTACCACCTCTTCTCGAGTCCCCCCTTTACTGGTGCTGTCCAATCATCCTTCTTACAAGCTTGCACAGAGCGATCCCCTTACCACCTCTTCTCGAGTCCCCCCTTTACTGGTGCTGTCCAATCATCCTTCTTACAAGCTTGCACAGAGCGATCCCCTTACCACCTCTTCTCGAGTCCCCCCTTTACTGGTGCTGTCCAATCATCCTTCTTACAAGCTTGCACAGAGCGGTCCCTTACCACCTCTTCTGAAGTCTGCCCCCCCACTGGTGCTGTCCAATCCTCTTACTTACCCACTTACACAAAGCGGTCTCTTACCGCCTTTTCTGGAACCCCCACTTGTGCTGTCCAATTTTTCTTCTACTTTACCGCTTGCACAGAGCAGTCCCTTACCACCTTTTCTGGAGTCCCCCGCTGGAGCTGTTCAATTCTCCTCCTTACAAGTGCCCCCTCAGTAAGCTGTGTGCTCCTGCATCCATGGCCACACTACCTGCTCCCTCCTCATAGGATTTGAAGCAGAACTACACCCTCCTATCGTTTTCAGGCAGGGAGATTGCCATCTTGGTCCCTGTTTGCTTTTTGACAGCTATGATGCTGCACAAGTTATCAGTTATTGGGTCAGCCATTTGATTGGTTGACAGTTTGGTTAAAGTGGTTGTAAACCCACTTTATTGACTTTTACCTACAAGTAAGCCTATAATAAGGCTTACCTGTAGGTATAAAGAATATCTCCTAAACCTGTACGGTTTAGGAGATATTCCCCTCGCAATGCGCAGGGGGGAATCTACGGCCAAAGGTCCGGCCACCGCCGTCCTGGCCGGATTTAAATCTCCCGCGCGCATGCGCGGGAGTGGCGTCATCGCCGCTCCAGCCAATCACAGCGCTGGAGCGGCGATACCCGGAAGACACGCTGAGTCAAGAGATCTCGCTCGGCGTGGACCAGGTAAGTTTCCTACACCTCGTTCCGAGGTAAGTATTTCATAATGAGCTAATATGCGGTGCATACTAGCTCATTATGACTTTTGCCTTGCAGGTGTGGGGGAATTTTTTTTCTTTTTTTTTGCGGTTTACAACCGCTTTAAGGACACAACAAATGTGACAGTTATCCCATTGCCGACATTAAACTTTTTTTTTTTTTTTTTTAAACTGTTAAATTAGTGTGTTCTATTTTAAGGCTGCTTTCACACTGGGGTGGGTGAGCGCTGATGGTAAAACGCCACTAGCAAGGTGCTTTTAACCTCGCCAGCGGCTAAATAAAGGGTTAAATGCTGGATGCCTGGACAAGTAAGTGCCTTAATAATAAAAGTCAGGAGCTTCTGAATTTCTTTTTTTAAAAACATTTTAAGGGCTATTTCACACTGCTCCTTTGTAAAAAAAAAAAAAATAGCAGAGCAGCTGGAGTGATTCACTGTTCCAGCTGCTCTAAGGGGCAGTGTGATCTATAATTAATTGCATCGCACTACTCCCTTTTATTTTTTTGTTTTGTACCAACTTTATTTGAAGTGTACAGAATACTTCATTAGTTGCATTGTGGGGTAGTGTGATATGCTGTGCTGCCCGACATTGCAGTGCACTGCGATAAGGTGCAGCATGTCTGCGTAGGCGGCGTTTTAGTGAAAATGGGACACCTAGGAAACAATTGTTTCCTGTGTGTCCCTGCCTTGGCGGACTTTTTAAAATGTGGTAAAACGTCTGTCACCACACAGTGTGAATTGGCCTTAAGTCTATTAAGACACTGTTACTGCACTAACACAGCTTCTTGTCCTAATGTGACAGGCATGCAGGTGAGCGGCCTTGAACACACAATGTCTGCATTTGGGGCTGTGGACCTGCATGCCTATCACATTAGGATAAGCGGCTGTATCCTAATAGACTTTTATGGGCTGTCTGTATGAGGGACCTGGAGTTTAGAGATGTTGGGGGGGGGAATTCCTGTTCACATGGATGTACTACAGCATGCACCTGTGCGAGATCTGTTAGCCAGCACAGGGGTGTGTAGGTATCCCATGCATCCATGTGCAGGCAGATCCATTCTTGTCAGTTCGGACACAGACACTGCTCTCAATTTGACAGCTGTGCAGGTGCATGGCCCCAAATTCACACTGTTTGGGTTTGAAAACGTGCACTCGCATGGATGTTAAATTGGGGACAATGGCTCTGTTCCAAATAATATGAATGCAAAACTACAAGTCCCATGAGGCATTGCGAGGCTGACAGTTACAAGCATGACTCCCACAGGCAGAGGCATGGTGAGACTTGTAGTTTCACAACAGCTGGAGGGCTGCCAGTTTCAGACCCCTAGACTAACCAGGTGAAAGGCTTTATGCTGTGTACTTCTGCAGCACCGATTGAAGTTTTACATTTCTGGTTGGTACTATATGTAGATAATATGGAAACATTGTTCCTCTGCTTACTTCCATGTTTTTCACCTCCCAACTTGTATCTCTGCCCAGTGCACGAGTCATGTTTTTCACTTCCTCTTTCCCAAACAATGAGATCCTTCAGTCATAATTCACATCGTTAACTGTACAATACTGGGTTATCATTTGTATATCAGAAGCACGCTCTAGGCTATTTTAATCAGATGATTCCATTTATTTTTAGAGATTTATGTGGGTTGGTCAGGGGCCTTTAAAAACGGTCACTACAGAATCTTCATATTGATGGTCATTAGTAAACCCTTGCCAGGGGGTGGAGGAGAAGGGCCAAACTTGCATTGTATGATGAATCCCATTTCTTTTTCTTTTAATGCGTCGTCTTAGCTCTTGGAGTTGGTCCCCAAGCTGCTAGTTTCCCCCCTCTACCTCAGTCTCCTGCACGGTCAGTGTCTGCTCATACCTCATACAAGCAGGCAGTTACGCACTGACAGTAAGTATCAATGAACTACCTAGAGTGCTCAACAGCACCCAGGTAGTTTTTTGAGAACTATAAGCCCACAGCGGGGGGAGGGGGGGGGGGGTTACAGTAACTTGTTACACCCTGAATATAGGTGTAACGTGTTCCAAAAGGTAAACTTATCCTTTTAAAGAAAACCTGTCTATTATGTGGACACATCAAATGGAGCATATAATATTGGATGCCCGTGATCTTCAGGCTCTCAGATGGTACTACTATAAAAATGAGCATGATTCTGTGACAGGCCTCACTGCATGGGGAAGGGGAACTTTACCCATAACCAAGGTTGTCCCGATACCGATACCAGTATCGGGACCGATACCGAGTATTTGCGGGAGTACTTGTACTCCCGCAAATACCCCCGATACCTAAATAGAATTCTCCCCCCTGCCCCCCCCCCCGCCGCCGCATACCGCAAAGCCGCCGCTGCATACCGCCGCGTTAATCCCCCTGCATAACTTGCGGGATATGGATCCTTCCAATCCCGAGAAGAAGAGTGTCTATACATGGCGCTCCGTCATTACAAGTATTCAAACGAAAGCTTGTAATGCGCGCTGTAATGCAGGGGGATTAACGCGGCGGTATGTGGCGGCATCATATCTACTACTACAGGTATAGGGGACATTGCTGCAATATGTGGGGGACATGCATGGCTGCAATATGTGGGGGACATGCATGGCTGCAATATGTGGGGGACATGCATGGCTGCATCTGTGGGGGACCATACATGGCTGCAATATATGTGGGGGGACATGACTGCAATATATGTCGGGGGACATGGCTGCAATATGTGGGGGACATTTAAAAAAATTATCGGTATTCGGTATCGGCGACTGCTTGAAAAAAAGTATCGGTACTTGTACTCGGTCCTAAAAAAGTGGTATCGGGACAACCCTACCCATAACTATGTGATAAAAAAATTATGTTCTTAAAGCGGAGGTCCGGTTTAAAAAAAATTAAAAGTCAGCAGCTACTAACGCTGTAGCTGCTGTCTGAGACAATGTCTCTGACGGCCGCCATTTTATTGTACACCAAGCAGTAGGCATTGCTCAGTGCAGAGTGGACAGGACGGGAGGAGCCGGCCGGGTGGCTTCTAATAGGAATTGAGCTGCAGCACCGCCCACCTCCCACCCCACTGATGTCTGTCTGTGAGTGTAATGACGTGGGAAGGGGCGGGGATGGGCGGTCCTGCAGCTCGGTTCCTATTAGCAGCCGGCCGGCTCCTTCTGTCCTGTCCACTCTGTACTGAGTCTATGCTGCTGGGGCATCATACCTGATGATTTAAGGGGGGGCCCCGCTGGGCACGTCTGGTGTAAGGGGGGACTCCGGGTTTCCACTGATTCTGCATTATGGAGAGTTGAATTACATAATTCCCTCTCCCTCACCCTCTCCGTCTGCTTTTTTCATAGGAGTTATATGGTCTTTAACATTATAGACCTATCACTGGTTTGTTTTTATATTCATATTTTCAGATAAATCACAGATTTATTTGGGGGGGGGGGGTGCTCTGGCATTCAGTTTTTGAGAATCGTGAGAGAATCGTTAACCCCTTCCCTGCCAGTGACCTTTACACAATAATCGGTGCATTTTTATAGCACTGATCGCTGTATGAATGTCAATGGCCCCAAAAATGTGTCAAGTGTTCCATCTGTCCGCCGCAACCTCTCGATGCAGCTAAAAATTGCAGATCACTGCAATTGCTAGTTAAAAATACAAAATTGCCATAAAATGCCATTAATTATCCCCTAGTTTGTAGATGCAATAACTTTTGCGCAAACCAATCAATATACGCTTATTGACAACTTTTTTTTTGTTTATAGCGCAAAAAATAAAAAACCTCAGAGGTGATCAAATACTTCCAAAAGAAAGCTCTATTTGTGGGGAAAAAAGGACGCAAATTTAGTTTGGGTACAGCGGTGCACAACCGCGCAATTGTCAGTTAAAGTGACGCAGGGCCAAACTGTAAAAGGTGCTATGGTCAGGAAGGGAGTAAAATCTTCCGGTGGGAAAATGGTTAAAGATCCATAATGCAAAGAATTGGCCATATCGGAACATGATTCAGAAACTATGCCATCTTGACCAAAGCTCATTTAAAATGGACTGTTGCAAATTGTAAAACTTTACTATGGCCTGAAGAATTGAAATTTGACATTCTTTTTGACCATGGGCACTGCATGCTTCGGACTAAAAAGGAGAAGGTCCTTCCAACTTGTTATCAGCACTCAATTCAAAATTCTACATCTCTGAGGACATAGGGGTGCATTCACCATGTGGAATAGGCAGCTTGCATATCTGGAAAGGCACCATCGATGCTATATGTTCAGGTTTTAGAGCAGCATATAATCCCATTAAGACATCTTTTTCAGGGAAGTCCTTGCATATTTCAGCAGGACAATGCTAAACTGCATCTATGCCTTAAAGCGGAACTTGAGTAATTTTTTTATTCTTTCTATCTAACAAACCTTCTGCCCTTGTTTTAACTTTGGATGTTAAACATTTTTTTTTTTTTTTATGCCAGTAAATTCCTTATACTGCCCACTTCCTGTTTCTTGTCTGGTAATAAGCCCAGGCTTATGACATCCTGCACCTCTTGCTCTCGAAAGAGAGAGTTTGCCAGGAAGGGAGGGAGGGTGGGGTGAGTCATAAGAGGGCCAATGAGAGCTGGAGGTGTGTCTGTGTAAATCCAGGAAGTGAACAGGCATCAGCTTCAGTTGTCCACAGTTAAAAAATGAATGATTGGTTTGCGCAAAAGTTATAGGGTCTACAAGATAGATTTATAGCATTTTTATTTTTTTACCAGTAATGGCGGCGATTAGAGAAGATTATTATTTTTTTTTATCATGACTGCGATATTGCAGCATCTGACAATTTAGACACATTTTTGGGACCATTCACATTTATACAGCGATCCCTGCTATAAAAATGCATTGATTACTGTATAAATGTGACTGGCAGGGAAGGGGTTAACACTAGGGGGTGAGGAAGGGGTAATGTATTCCCTAGGGCAGTGGTTCTTAACCGTGCTAGTGCTGTGAACCCTTGATAAAATTTCCCAAGTCGTGGGGACCCCTAACAGAAAAATTATTTTCTTAGTGTGGTTTGTCAGCACCCAAGGCAAGACGAGTAATTTGCGCCCCTAACCCACGAACATTTAGCGCTCCCTGAGTCCCTTCCACTTGTACAGTGTTAAAACCCCTAATGGTACATTTTAGGATGTACCACTCTGTCTTTGTTCTCCTTTCTTTCCCTTTTATCTCTCTCTATCCTCATATTTTTTATTTATTTTTTCCATCACTCTCTCTGGCCATCTTTTGTTCTTTTTCTCATTCTTTCTCTCCCTTTTTCTTTGTTCCTCCCCCTCCTTTTCTTCTCCCTTCCATGTATTCTCTATTTTTATTCATTCTCTTACTCCTTGGGGGGGGGCAGTGCTGGCAGGGAGTTGGGATGAGTGGCAGTGCTGGCGGGGAGTTCTGATCAGCCAACTTAGGTGCTCCTAATCAAGGTCATCTGTTGATCTGAAAACTGTAGTGGGGTCTTTTAATGGCAACCATAATCACAGGTATGCCGCGTGAGCTTTTGGTCAGCAAAAGATTGAGAGCAGGTTCTCAATTTTTCAGACGGGAATATTTCTGATGGGAAATTACGATCATCTGTAGCAATTCCAACGCATGCTCAGAAATATTGAACTTAATTTTCTTGGCTCGTCATTGTGTTGTACTTCACGTGTTCTTGACAGTCAAAAGTTCAGAGAACTTTTGTGTGATCGTGTGTATGCAAGCCAAGCTTGAGCGGAATTCCGTTGAAAAAAACATCCAAGGTTTTTCCGACTGAAAATCCGATCTTGTGTACGGGGCAGTAGTGTTATTCACTGTGTCTGACTTTGTGGTGTCATGTAGCAGTGACACCTATGCCAAAATTTAGGAGATGGGGTCTCCTCCAGCCCCTACCACTTTACATTCCTCACCAGTCAGCTGACCTCTAGTCTCTGCCCCCAGCCATGCTGTGAGCTTAATGGGCAGTGAGCTCCAGGGACAAGTCCTGCTGGGCGGCCACAAAAGGCTGGGAGAGCAGTGCGGGCTTCAGGAACAGCTCAGGATTCGGTGACCCCTGGAAAATCATCGTTTGACCCCCGAGGGGGTCCCGACCCCCAGGTTGAGAACCACTGAGGGGAGTGACTGTGGGAGGTGACCGATGGTTGTCTCTATATAAAAGGGACACACCATCGGTCCCCTCTCCCTGACAGGACGTGGATCCGTGTGTGTTTACACACATGGATCCACGGTCCTGCTCAGTTACTGGGAATTTGCGAGGGCAATGCGCATCGGGTCCCCAGTGATGTGGCGGGCACGCGCCCCCCCTAGTGGCTTGTAAAGGCGCAGCGTCATATAATGTCCCCCCAGAACAACAGGGTCTTCCTTCCGCCGTCTTTTGACGGCGGGCGGATGACAAGTGGTTAAGCGGTTAAAATGTGTTGCTGCCATTAATTTTAAAATTACCTTATTTTTGTCTTTTTCTCAATTTTCTCTAATCATTTACCCACATCCGGCCGTCATATGATTTTGTGTGGGTATATCTGAATGATGCCTGCAGCTACAGGCATCATTCAGATATTGACTTTTTCAGCTGGCGATTCCCTACACCATAGGAATGATCATAGCGGCTGATCAGCTGCTTGATTGTTCTTATTGGCAGCGAGAGGGGATGCCCCCTCCTTCCCCTGCCCTCCGGTGCTTCTACCGACTCACCGATGTGGACCACATGGTCGCTGGATTCTCTATGATCGTTTGGAGGCCGGGCACAATTTTATGACGTTGCACTCGCCTCTGCATTCAAACTGCACCGCTTCAGCTGGAAAGCTGAGATAATATATATATATTTTTATTTCAGCTGTACCAGCCTAGTGGTGAGATGTGGGGTCTTATTGACCCCATACCTCACTGTAAAGAGGAATGCCATATTCCTATTAAAGGGGTTGTTTACATCCCTTGTAATGGGAATAAAAGTGATCAAAAACCGTGTCAAATAAAAAAGTTTAAAGTAAAATTAACAATTACGTTTTTTTTTTAAGTGCCCCTGTCTCCATATTGGGCAATCGGCCTATTACGCATTTGTGACCCACCGCCATATGGTGTGTTTGTGGGTCTACTCCATCCGGTAAGGGTATTTTATCCTCTTCCTTGGGTTTATGAGAATTGCATCTTGGAAGGGCATCTTCCACGCTGACCCTACAGCGATCGTCTCATCACTTTCGTTATTGTTTATGGACACGTAGAATTACATTGGAGTATACTTATTGTCTATGGTTTAATCCCATATCACTGTAGGGGTATCAATTTTTGATGGTTTTTTTTGGAACCCACTTACTCCTGTGAGTTCCCTTTCAGACACCTATAGAATCACATTGTAATGGTTAATTAGATACAATTTATATTACATTAAAGGTGTAATTTTTGAATTCTCCTTTTGCACGTAATTTATTGCGAGTTCCTTATTGGCGCTGCACTTTATTTTTATTCTTTGTTACAGTTATCCTTTTGTGTTGGCTGCCCACTTTCTAGATATTCTAGGATAAGCGCAGTGTATATATACTTTTTATATAAGGATAAATTACTGAACAAACATAAGGAAAAAATTGGAACAACCAAACTTGACATGGTAGTACAATATACATAGGTTGTACTTTCATATTAGTTGACTATAAGGCAACATAGGATGCAGTGAAATTAAATAAAAGATGAGGGGGAATTTTTTTTTACTGTTTTAGCAATTTTATATAATATTAAGAAAGGAAAGGATGGACCTGCTTCAGAACATCCCACAATATCTTCCATATCATTTATCGCTGGGGGAGGGCGACATTCCCTACAAAAGGGTCTCCGTAAGAAAAGGAGAGCGCAGAGACTTTAGGGTGGCTATGGGGGAGGGGATACGAAGCTCAAATTCAAGAGGCAGTGCAATAGTATCAATGTAGACGCTCCACTTTATTGCGAAGTCCACAGCTGCCACACAGTCGAATTCCCAGGGGCAGCCACGACTGATATGTCAGTTTGTGTAGTGGCAATGCAGCATCAATCATAGCTACCCAGGAAGACAGAGTTAGTGGAGCAGGGGAGGACCATTTGCAGATGATCGCCCTTTTAGCATAAAACGGTGAGAGCCCTTTCACACTGAGGTGCTGCAAAAAAGCTATTGCTGCGTCTTTAGGGTGCTAGTGGTAAAATGAATGCAATGCTGCGGGCGTTTTAACAGAGTTTATCAAGCGTTGTTGAAGCATGGGCAATTTCAGTCCTGCTGTTGTAAATGCTCCTTTTTTTTTGCTTGCATGTTTACATTTTTGGGAGATCATGAGACTTTTCTACAGCTCAGAGTGGATTATGTACTCTATTCAGGTGTTTTTACAGCGCTTTCAATTCATTTCAATGGAGAGGGGTGTTTTTGGAGCGTTTTTTTTTTCAGCGCCCAAAAGCTGCTCCAAAGATGCTGCTTGCAGGACTTTTCTCAATGCCTGGGTGTGAAAGGGTCCATTGAGATGCATGGAGAGCATTTTATAAACTTTTTAATGCTAAAACGCTGTAAAAACGCTCCAGTGTGAAAGGGGTCTAAGAGAAACAGCAGCTTGCTATGATGAGTTCTTTCATCATCAGGAAATCCCCAAAAGAGCCAGCTCAGGTGACATGAAAATCGACAATTCCAGTTTAATATTAATTTGGGGAGAATCGGTTCTAAGCATCAGTCATTGAATGCTGAAAGACTTTGGCCGCTGTTTTGTATAACCTGGGATTTCTCACTTTTTTTATTTTTTTAACTGATTCCATCTATGTCGGATAGCCAGCCATTTCCCTTTCTCCATAGAGAAAGAGACTTTTTAGTTTGTCATCATATAAGCCACATCCATCGGCAGAATCAGAAAAGAGAGCTCAGCAATAAGGGATTTCTGTGAATATTTTGATATTTATCTTTCCATATCTCCTCACATACCGGTATATATCCGCAGTGCAAGTTTACTTTTCTGTATATCTGAAAATGTTAGAGAATAAATAAAGGTGTGTCTGATGGGCTAGTGCTGTTATGAATAATAATAATAAAAAAACATTTGAAGCCTTGTCATAGAAATAATCAGGAAATCTGTAGCATGTGTTGAATGCTGAAGTGTGCTCCATCTTTGGCTTCTGAAGCACCTGTTAAATATTTTACTTTTATTAAACCTGCAGTCTCCTGTCAGTGTTTAGCGCTGGGACTTGTAGTTTTGGCAGTAGCACAGATATCATGCCTATTGCTTTCTGAGACTTTTAGCTCTGGCTGTAGTGCAGATATTCTAGAAGGTGCCTCACTTGGCTTCTCCTTTCATGTGGAAAAAGCCTTGCATCCTTTTCACAGAATGCAAGGCCTTGTTGATGGGGGAGGTGTGGGACCTTCTGTGCTAAAGGCAGAACCACAAGTTCCAGTTCTTTCTTCCATTCAAAGTATGCCTTGCATTCTGTGAGAAGAATGCAAGCCTTTTCCTGAATGGAGGATGTGTCGAGCAAGTGAAGTTATGAGTAGCTGTGGCCGTTGCCAGCCTGTCATTGCATTTTATCAGTTGACAGGTTTCAACCATTCGCACACACCTGTCTTTCCAGACCTAGGAATTCAGATTGCCACTAGAAAACTATGCTAATTGCTCAAACCCAAAACATTTTTTTTTTGTTTTGTGTAGATTGGGGAGGATGGTTAGAACTGTTGTCTTGGTCCCCAATGGAGATATTTATCCTGTTTGTCATATAGGCCACGCTCTCTGGGACAGAAAGTGATTGGAAATCCAAAATTTGAAGGTGAGGATAATTTTTCCAGTGGTGACAACTGTATCAGACTGGAATTCCCCTCACAGACAACATTTTTCCCCACTTCATCTCTAAATGACTAACAATTTTGGCTGGGGTGAATGACCCCCCCCCCCCCTCTTTTTTTTTTTAAACCACTTAAGACCCGGACCTTTAGCCCTGGTTCACATTGGGCTGCGGGAGTGAAGCCGTGCAAGTTCAGCTAAACTCGCACAATTTCACTCCTGCTGGCAGTCCCGATTTCGGCCGCGATTTAAGAGACATGTGTGCAGGTTTCTGCACAGATGTCAATGTAAATCGTGCCCCGAAAACGCAAAAAGTAGTACAGGATCTACTTTTTGATATCGGTGCAGCGCCGCACATGCGGCGTTGCACCGATTAGGATGGTGTCATTGCCGGCAAATCTCGCCGATTTGAGATGCGATTTCACATGTGAAATCGCATCTCAAATCGAACCAAATCGTACCCAGCGTGAACCTGGGCTAAGGCAGCTAAAGGACCTGGCCAGGTTTTGCGATTCGGCACTGCGTCGCTTTAACAGACAATTGCGTGGTCGTGCGATGTGGCTCCCAAACAAAATTGGTGTCCTTTTTTTCCCACAAATAGAGCTTTCTTTTGGTGGTATTGGATCACCTCTGCGTTTTTTTATTTTTTGCGCTATAAACAAAAATAGAGCGAAATTTTTTAAAAAAAAAACAATATTTTTTTACTTTTTGCTATAATAAATATCCCCCAAAATTATAAAAATATATTTTTTCCTCAGTTTAGGCCGATACGTATTCTTCTACCTATTTTTGGTAAAAAAAATCGCAATAAGTGTTTATCGGTTGGTTTGCGCAAAATTTATAGTGTTTACAAAACAGGGGATCGTTTTATTGCATTTTTATAAAAATGACGGCGATCAGCGTCTTTTTTTTTTTTTTTTTTCTGTGACTGCGACATTATGAATGACACTTCGGACAATTTTGACAAATTTTTGGGACCATTGTAATTTTCACAGCAAAAAATGCATTTAAAATGCATTGTTTATTGTGAAAATGACAATTGCAGTTTGGGAGTTAACCACAAGGGGCGCTGAAGGGCTTATATGTGACCTAATGTGTGTTTACAACTGTAGAGGTGTGTGGCTGTAGGTGTGACGTCATCGATTGTGTATCTCTATAAAAGGATCACACGATCGATGACGCTGCCATAGTGAAGAATGGGGAAGCCGTGTTTTCACGGAGCTTCGGACCGATCATGAGCTACTATAGATGCCACTAATGTAAAAGCCTGCTTTCAAAAATGTTAGTTGCGTGCCTGTTTTACTCATCCAATGACTTCAAAACCTTGGTTCCCTGACTTGCAAAAATATGCAGATCGACATTTGTTTACTTCAGCCAACTAGTATTTTTGGACAGACTTCAGCAATGGCAGGGTCTATCTTCTTACCAGAACTAAGACTTTAGTCAGATGTAAGAATCAAATTGGCTTTAAGTACAATCCGAGGTGAAGTTTTAGCCCTATCGGTATTCTTCAAAAGCCTTTAGCCTCCCATTCACTGATCTGAACCTTTTATGTAGGGGGCAACTCATTTGCTTCCCCCCCATTAGGTCACCTATGTGTCCTTGGGACTTAAACTTGGTGCAGTCTGTGTTACAGAAGCAACCATTTGAACCTATTAATGAAAACTTGATTAGACATGCTGTCACGCAAGCTAGCCTTCTTGATGGCTATCACCTCCGCTAGAGGGGTGTCGGAGTTGGCGGCCCTTTCTTGCAGGGAACAGTACTTGATCCTTTACCACGACAGGGTTGTGTTACGACCTGTGCCAACCTTTTTGTCAAAAGTAGTGTTGGCCTTTTAATTTAAATCGGGACATTATTTTGCCTTCTGTTTTCTCTCTTCCTCATTCGGTGGAAGAGAGTGACTGCGTTCTTTGGACGTTGTCCAGGCAGTCAAGGCTTATTTGCCTAGATCTGCAGAGATCCGGGGATCAGACTATTGGTAAAACAAAAAAAAGGATCCAAGAAGGGGTCCGACAATTGGTCATTCAGGCCAATGGTCAGAAACATAAAGCTCCTCCCTGTAGGGTGAGAGCTTATTCTACCAGGGGTGTAGGAACCTCCTGGCCTTTTTTGCTATCTGGTATCTGTGGCTCAGATTTGTGGGGCTGCTACCTGGTCTGCAGTGCAGACGTTCACAAAATGTAAAAGTAAATGTTCAAGCAGCCGAGGATTCGACTTTTGGCCGCAGTGTACTGTGGGTTGCCGTATAAACTCTGATGGCTATTGTTTGGCAGGGTGTCCCCTCCCCTTAAGGCGATTGCTTAGGACAGGGATCCAAACTGGCCCTCCAGGGTGAACTACACTTCCCATAAGGCCTTGTAAAACCTGACATTCTTAAGGCATGATGGGAAATGATTGAACACCTGGAGGGCCTAGACTCCTGCTCTAGGATGTCCTAGCAGGTGATCAATCTTAGCCTGACTCTGTGTCCCATGATGTATGAAAAAGAAAATAGGATTTTATCGTCATACTTGCCTGTAAAATCCTTTTCTTTGAGTACATCATGTGACAAAACAGAGGTCCCTTCTCTCTTTTTGAGGATTCAGTGCTTGTTACAAAACTGAAGTAATGTCCTGTATGGGAGGGGTTAACTTCCTGTCTGAAGATCTTTCCATTCACCTGATCTTGTCCATTCACCTGATGAAGTATAACCCAGCAGGTAATGAATATTAGCCTGACTCTGTGTCCCATGATGTACTCAAAAGTATTTTACAGGTAAGTTAGGTGAAAAAAATCCTATTTTTTATTTTCCTTGCATATCCCCCTCAGATCTACAGCGACTGCACTTCCACGTGCACTGGCAGTGCAAAGTGGATTTGTCTTTAGTAAATAACCCCCATTGTGTTTTGAGGCTGTGTCTTCTGGTGTTGCCTCAGATTCCAGGGGTTTGTTTAAAATTCTATAGATCAAGGCTTGACAAATTTGCTTGGAATCTATGAGCCAGCTAAAAAAGTTAGGTGCCAGGAACGCGCCCCGTCCTGCCAAGCTTGCGTGCAGAAGTGAGCGCATACGTGAGTAGCGCCCGCCTATCAAAGCGGTTTTCAAACCACACATGTGAGGTAGCGCCTGATTGGTAGAGCGAGAGCAATAATTCTAGCCCTAGACCTCCTCTGCAACCTATAGAATTTTTTAAACGTCGCCTATCGAGATTTTTAAGGGTAAAAGTTTGATGCCATGCCACGAGCGGGCGCAATTTTTATACGTGACATGTTGGGTATCATCTTACTCAGCGTAACATTCTCTTTCACAATATATAAAAAATTTGGGCAAAATTTATTGTCTTATTTTTTAATTTAAAAAAGTGATTTTTTTTCCAAAAAAGGTGCGCTTGTATAACCGCAGTGCAAATACGGTGTGAAAAAAAATATTGCAATGACTGCCATTTTATTCTCTAGGGCAGGAGTCTCCAAACTATGGCCCTCCAGGTGTTCAGGAACTACAATTCCCATCATGCCTAGTCATGTCTATGATGTCTATGAATGTCAGAGTTTTACAATGCCTCATGGGAAGTGTAGTTCCACAGCAGCTGGAGGGCCATAGTTTGGAGATCCCTGCTCTAGGGTGTTAGAAAAAAATATATAATGTTAGGGGGTTTTAAGTAATTTTCTAGCAGAAAAAAATGTTTTAGTCTCGTAAACACAGAATCTAAAAAACAGGCTCGGTGGTTAAGTGGTTAAATTAAGTGTGGGGTTTTTTTCCCCCAAAAAAAGTGCGCTTGTAAGACCACAGCGCGAATAGGGTGTGACGGAAAGTATTGTGATGACTGCCATTTTAGGGTATTAGAATACAAAATATATAATGTTTGGGGGTTCCAACTTCTAACATGGTACCCCAGCTGTGCCACCCAAGGTCGCTAATTCTAATCACAATTGTGACCTGGCGACTGTGGTTTATCAAGCCCTGCTATAGATGCAGTGTATACTACCCTGAATCCGGAGGATCAGTCTGCTGTTCCTAGGCTTGGGTCTTTTTAAAGCACCTACAGCTGCAAAGATGTTTCCACTATGCCCACCTGACTGTTAGAACTTTTACCTTTTTTAAAAAGGAATTTTGAAAATAGGCGGTCAGTTACCACCATAGCTATGCCAGAGACCCACTTTACAGGAAAGCAGCTAGACTGGTTGAGGGCATACTCACCTTTTTCAGGATTATGCTGACAGGCAGCAACTGATCCTTTTGACTGGTCTGGCTTTGACTGGTTCTGGTTTTGGCAGTGGCTTTATTATGTCAAATCATGAGTAGGTCCACTCTTCATAGAGCTGCTGGAACAAAAGTATGGAGCCCTGTGTGACCGTTTTCTAGTTCCAATATTCACACATTGAATGGAGAAAAATCTGTCTTCTCCGTATACCCCCAAAAGCATTCAGGGCATGTGCGTAAACACAAGGTACAGAATTTTAGGAATGTATGTTGGGGTGTCTTTGAAAATGAAAACTCTGTGAATAGGCCATTTCAGTATGGCACCCCAACACATTTACAGAGTTTACTTGCACTATAGAAGTGCTGTGCTGAAAGCTTTGGGTATGTGCAAGCCACATCAATGCGATTATTGCTTGCAATTAGAATGTGCAAGGTGGTGCTAAAAGATGAGTTCCTTTTTTTTACTGAAAGGGTGGGTATGCTCCTGGGGCTGATTTACTAACAGCCTAGTCAGACCTATGCAGGTCAAAATATGCGTTTTTAATTAACCTAGCCATTAATAGTGGAATTCCAGTCTATACCTAAATCTTAAAAAGGCTCCTTCCCCCTTCCTACCACCTATGCTGACTAATCCGTGTAAAGGCCCGTACAAGCGATCAGACTTTTTGACAACAAACCCCCAACGGACCTGTTTTTGCATACAATCTGACTGTGTGTGTACGCTCCATCGGACAAATGTTCGCTGTGTGAACAAACAAACTTTCTGGCAACAAATGTCCTACGCGTCTAATCCGATCGTGTGTACACAAGTCCATCGGACTTAAAGCGGAGTTCCACCCAAAAACTGAACTTCCGCTTAATCCACTCCTCACCCCCTTACATTGCCACATTTGGCATGTCATTTTTTTTTTCCCTCGTTCCGCCCAGGGACCACTAAGGCGATACGTCATATCGACTTTTGGCGGCCCCTCCCTTCAAGCGATCGCCTGGGACAAGCCAAAAGCTGTCACGGCTGAGTGTCCATGGTCAGGATGGAGGCACCGGCGGAGGGGGAGAGGAGAGGAGAGGAGCGCAGCGGAGCTGGACAGTGGAGCAGGTAAGCGTCTATTAAAAGCCAGCAGCTATGCTTTTTGTAGCTGCTGGCTTTTAATAAACATCAAAAAAGGCTGGAACTTCGCTTTAAAAGGGAAGCTTGTCCACGTATGCAATTATTTTACAATGGGAAGTTGTGTAAGAATTTCATTAACATTGGTGTTTTTCCTATATAAAAGGTTGTGTTTTGTGACTTGTGGAAATGTTATGTTACTGAGCTTTATAGCTTTTTTTTTTTTTATTGGTAAGGCACTGGCTGATCTCTTCTACTATACTTTGCTAGTCCTTTCTCCGTTCACGAACGTTAAAAGGACAAGAGTTTTCCATGAATATTTCATGACTACTTACCATTGTCAAGAGAACAAATGATACCCAATCGCACATATGCAGATCCTGTTGCTTGCTCTGTCATTGCACGCAAACAGTGTTTCTATGCTGGTTGCTGTATTGTGAAAAAATGTGTCCTTGCTTTGATAATGAAATGAAAAAGCAAATGTTTTGTTCATTAAAGTGGATGTAAACCCCCCCAAAAAATTTTTTTTTTTATGTCACACTGTAGAGTATAAGATTTCCTATCATCTGTTCCCAGTCTTGCCACACAGAGTTAATCCAGATCTGAGAAATCCTCTTTTATGTTCAGTGAAAATGAACAGCCTTCCAGATAAAACCCTGCCTAAAGCAAGTGTCAGTTTTTCTCTCTTCTTGCTTGGAGTCAGAGGTTATGTAAAAATATAGCTAGGACATGTTTATCATATGTTATGTTTTGTTTATCATAACATGAGGTGATATAACATCATAACACATCCTAGTAATATACAATGAACTTTGGATCACCTCTTGTTATGATAAACATGTCCAAGCTATATTTGTAAATAACCTGTTACTGAAAGCAATAACAGAGAAACTGACTTAACCTAATTTGGCAGGTTTTTATCTGAAGTCCGGTTAATTTGCACTGGACTTTAAAGAGGATTACTCACCGCTGGATTAACTCTGTGTGGCAAGACTGGGCACAGATGATAGGAAATCTTATACTCTACATTGTGACATTAAAACAAAAACATTTTTTTTTTTTGGGTTTACAACCACTTTAACCACTTAAAGGGGTAATTCCCCCAAAAACCTTTTTTTAACATTGATTGAGGCTCGTTATGTCAAGGGGAATCGGGTGGTTTTTTATTAGAAACGAAGCAATACTTACCGTTTTACAGATGCATCGTCTCCGTCGCTTCCGGGTATGATCGTCTGGTCTGGGCGTGCCTATTTGACAGGCTTCCGACGGTCGCATACATCGCGTCACGAGTAGCCGAAAGAAGCCGAGCGACGGTGCGGCTCTATACTGCGCCTGCGCACCGTCGTTCGGCTACTTTCGGAAAATCGTGACGCGATGTATGCGACCTCGGAAGCCTGTCAATCAAATAGGCACGCCTATAGTCGGAGCCCATACCCGGAAGCGTCGGAGACGATGCATCTCTAAAACGGTAAGTACTGCTTCATTTCTAAAAAAAAAAAACCCGATTCCCCTTGACATAACGAGCCTGAATAAATGTTAAAAAAAAGGTTTTTGGGGGAACTACCCCTTTAAGGACCCTGCACTGTATATATACGTCCTTTTTAAAGATGGATATCTCGGTAACGGCAGCAGCTGCTGCCACAACCGAGATATCCATCTCTTCAGTGCAGGGTCCTGTGTACAATAACGGCGGTCTCCGCGGTGGATTCGCCGCGAGATCGCCGTTATCGGTGACCGGAGAGGTGCCCCCCCCCCTCCCGCCGCTTTCCCGTGCTCTCCGCCGCTTACCGTTGCCTTCTGTAGCGGCGGAGGTGATCGGGTCTGTGCGGCTCCTCTGCTGGGATACGAGTGAGGGAAAAATCGCCCCCACCCGTTCCCCATAGCAGCGCTGGGCGGAAGTGACGTCAAAACGTCATTTCCGCCCACTGTCTTAAAGAGACATTTTCTTTTTAAGGCTATTTAAAAAATGACATTTTCCTTTTTTTTTTTTCTTTTTAAGCCTAAATATGAGATCTGAGGTCTTTTTGACCCCAGATCTCATATTTAAGAGGACCTGTCATGCTTTTTTCTATTACAAGGGATGTTTACATTTCTTGTAATAGGAATAAAAGTGATCAATTATTATATATTTTTTTTTTCAGTGTAAAAAATGTTAAAATAAATACAAATAAATAGGAAAACAAAAAAAAAATTTTTTAAAGCGCCCCGTCCCGACGAGCTCGCGTGCAGAAGCGAACGCATACGCGAGTAGCGCCCGCATATGAAAACGGTGTTCAAACCACACAAGTGAGGTATCGCTGCGATCGTTAGAGCGAGAGCAATAATTCTAGCCCTAGACCTCCTCTGTATCTAAAAAAATGCAACCTATAGAATTTTTTAAACGTCGCCTATGGAGATTTTTAAGGGTAACAGTTTGACGCCATGCTACGAGCGGGCGCAATTTCTAAACGTGACATGTTAGGTGTCATTTTACTCGGCGTAACATTATCTTTCACAATATATAAAAAAATTGGACCAAATTTATTGTTGTCTTATTTTTTAATTCAAAAAAGTGTATTTTTTCCAAAAAAAGTGCGCTTGTAAGACCGCTGCGCAAATACGGTGTGACAAAAAGTATTGCAATGACCACTATTTTATTCTCTAGGGTGTTAGAAAAAAAATATATATAATGTTTGGGGGTTTTAAGTGATTTTCTAGCAGAAAAAACTGTTTCAGTCTTGCAAACACCAAAACTGAGAAACACCCAAGGTCCTTAAGTGGTTAAAGTAATTACTCACCCCCCTAGCACTTTTATTATTATTATTATTATTATTATTATTAATAAAAAAATAAAAAAGTTTACCCTTTGGGAACATGTTACATGTTCCACCTGTTTTTAGTGTAGAACAAGTAAGATGTTCCTATTGCTGCAGCCTCTCCGCGCCCCACCCACCCTACCCTGCCACGTCATTCATTCACAGAGTTCTGTGAATGGGAAAACCTACAAGTGGCAACAATTTTTTGCAGCTTTCGGCTTGTAGTTCTCAATGAACGCTCTAGGTAGTTCATTGTTTCTTCATGTCAGTATATAACTGTCTGCCCATTAGAGGTATGAAGACCGCTTACATTGACAGTCTGCAGGAGTCCTGCATTGAACCCCTGATCTACTTATCATGGATGAAATGCTTTTCAGGCACCTATGAAAAAAAAACTAATGCACATACTATGTGTACTTTTTGCGGGTGTGCATTTATTTATTTTAGGTTTGGCTTTGTACAAATATACTATGTTGGAACGGGGGAACGTTCCACTTTTCCTCTTCCTTCACTTCTCCTCTCCCACTCGTGGGACCATTTATAAAGCGCAGCTCATGCATGCACAGTGGGAAGCCAGCTCTGAAGAAGCAGGGAGTCGCAGATGGTTCCCAAAGTAAACATGGCAGTGCCGGGGACCTGAAGACCAACAAGTGAACAGTAGTTAAAATTTTTTATTTTTTTTTAACTTTGCTACTATGCATATTTATGCTGTCCTAGCCAGGTGTAACGATCTATACAAGTTGCTTTGACCTGTTGTAATTCATATAGTATTACTACCCTAAATTCCACTAAAACTATCTGCACAAATAATGAGCAGCTAATAAAAGTAGTATAGTTTTTTTGCTGTCCTTTTTAATATCAGTTTAGCCTTAAATATCCACCACTGTTAAAACCTTATTGTTTTTACAGGCAAAATACATCTCTCACTGCATTGATGAAATCAAGCAAGAACTTAAACAGGATAATATTGCAGTGAAAGCCAATGCCGTCTGTAAGCTAACATATGTAAGTATTTACTCTATCCATATTTATGCCATTTAACATGTTGTCACCACTATATACAAAAATCGAAATAAAAATTCCATCTTTGGCCTTGCAGAATTGTTTTTGACTGTTAAATGGTAGGGAGAAAATACTGACTTTTTGTGATCCCCTCCCCCTCCATTGTTCCCTTTCAGCCCTATTTTTCACTGGAAATGTCCATGTGCCCGATTCCAGGCTCAACAGCGCATTGTACCAGATATCAATTTCCCCTATCTCCAACACAGTAGTCCCAATGCAAATATCACACCCCCCTTTTCAACGTCAGCATTACTGTAAGGCAGCCCTTAGCCGGTGCAATTTTTTTCCTGCAACTACGGGTTGCAGAAAAGACATTCACACGGTTCCCCGATCAATACAGCCAGTGCTGATATGGGAATCCCTCTTACAAACAGTTGTTTGCTACCATTGGGGGAAGCCAACCCTACCGGAGAAGACCGCGATTATTGCTAGTGGCTATAGCAGCCGCTAGCAATAATCGCAAGTGTATCCGGCAGGCTGGTTGTACCCAAGTTGATTGATCGGTTACATTTAACCTGCCCACACACAGTTTAAATCGCAGCCAGTTCTTGCTGAACTGGCCGAGATTCGAACAGTCTATGGCCGGCCTAAGTCAGGAAAGGTCCTTGTGCCTCCACCCATGGTTAAATAACATCTTCTAGTTGTTCTTGATGCAAATTGTTCTTCCTCACCTCTCCTTCATCTATGACTGGTCATTACCAGTTCTTGTATGTACTCATCTATGGTTGAATAACACAATTCTTTTTTATGCTTCAGTATAATTTCCCTGCAGATACCAATGGCACCCTTCCATACAAATGTTTTGGCAATATGTAGGCAGTATTGTAAGTAGGCTGGAGGGATCTCCTTTTTAGTGTGCACACAGATTCAAAAATAGTTTGTTATGGCTGACCATCAATAACCTTCCAAAAAAATGTATATGCCCCAAGGTCTTCAATAGTGGTGGAATAACATCGCTTATATAACGTTTGCTTGCATCTCAAAGCTAGTTACATGACCCCCTTTACGAGTTTTGAACAGATTTTAGTTCTTTGTGCTACTTTTTTGCTATACTTTTGAAGGCAATCACTTGTTTTCAAAGTATTGTGAATAGTGGTCCTGGTCCTATAGGTGATGTGTGCATGAGGTATGGCGAGGTGAACATTGAGCTTCTGAATGGACTATAATCAATAACAATTGGTACATTTTTTCTTTTATAGGGAAATTCCATCCAGATATCTAACAGCATTGTTGAGTCACTTATGTAGGAACAGTTTAAGCTGTGAAAAGATTTCAAAAGTTATACACATTTTATTGTAATATTTTGTCCTATTTATGACTAGGCTGTATAGTATAAGGAGGGTGATGGCTCACACGCTGAACAAATAAAAATACATGTTTGGCCAACTTAACACCACTGAAAAGATACATTGTATGAATATTATCTGCTTATGTTATTTTGATTATTTATTTTTGTCTTCGTGAACAGTTGCAAATGCTGGGCTATGACATCAGTTGGGCTGCGTTTAATATTGTTGAAGTGATGAGTGCATCTAAGTTCACTTTTAAGGTATGTTTTAGACATGACATTGCCTGATAATGCTTGCTGCTGATAACAACAACAGCAAATGACCCTTGTTTTTGTCTTTTACAGAGGATTGGATACTTGGCTGCTTCTCAATGCTTTCATGAAGGGACTGATGTCATTATGCTGACCACAAACCAAATCAGGAAGGTAAGCAAGTTGAATCCCCGTTTTTAATGTAGGTCATCATAAACTCATCAGGTGAGAGCAGGTGCAGGGTCCTAATTGCACTGCCTCCGAGATCCACCGAAGCTTGAGTCTCAGTTCACATTAAAATGGTGCGAATATGATTCGATTTCGCAGTGCGATTCTAATGTGAATAAATGCAGTTTTTGAGGTGATTTGGCATAGCTGGAGATAAAATTCATACAAAACACACACTAAACTCGCACAGGACCCCCTAAAAATCTGTGTACTGGTTTTGAATTATTTTTGACACTTTTTGGGTGAATGGGTAGGAATACAATGTACCCCATACTCCTTTACATAGGGTGGGGGTCTTCCAGATTCCGATAAACCTCCCGATCCTCCACAACCATCGTGGGGAAGAGGTCCTTGTTCCCATCAATATGGAAACAAGGTGCTTTGGTGTGGGGGGCGCAGAGCCCCCTGCCCCCAAAGCAAACACCCCCCTAATGTTGAGGGTATGTGGCCTGGTATGGTGGGGGGTTTTCTTATCTCTACTTTTTTATTTAATTTTTTATTTATACATTTTGACAAGGTGTTCCCGCTCAAAGTTCATACCAGACTCAAAGGGACTAGTATTGTTGAGATCAAAGCCAGATCCTGTTCAGTGAAGTCGCAGGGCAAAGTCGGATACACAGTCGTACGACTGTCGCATCGTACCAGTGTGAACACGACCTTAAAGTGGATGTAAACCCTCATATACTCGGTGAAGTAAGCCTCCGATGATACAGAGATGAAACAAATCTCCCTATATACATTGTACAGGACGCCGGGGTTGGGTCCTGGATGGGTGCTATACGGCACCACTATTTGGACTATGGTCCATTTAAATAGAGGTAGCAGGTTCAGGGGGTCACCCAAAAGTGGGTGAAAAGTTTCAAGCAGGCGCTAATTCAGAGAGGACTGGCTTGCAGTCTTCTCTATCTTTAATAAAGTAGTTTGGGGCCTGGAATTTTGGAGGCTCCAAAGTGTTATTTGGGTGGGACGGAGCCTTCACTCCTAAACCTTGGGAGTCAGCGCACAAGGTGTTAACTCTCACAGAGAACCACCCATTAAAGCAGGAAGTGGTGCTGGGGGTAGGGAGTGAGTTTGGAGAGTGCACCTGTGAGGAAGATGGAAGTCTGCTGGCTGCACAGTGAGGACTTTTGAAGTGCAGGGGATGAAGATTAGTTTTGCAACAAACCGTATGTCATTTTGCTTTCACTGTTTTGTGCTGGATATAAGCAGACTTTTTGTTGACGCTGGAGCCAAGCAGACGTTTATGTTATAGTTTTTTGACATGCTGAGAAAGCCTTGTTTTTCTTTCCGGTGAATAAAAGCCTTTTTTTTTCCCAAAACAACAGTTTAAGCACTGATTCCCTGCTGAGCTGTAGCCCCAAACGTTACAATATGTACTGTATATCTGCTGTCTTCACCTTTTACAAACAGTTTAGAAAGTGCGCGTCCTATTAGAATTTTCTCTTCTTTGTACCCCTGTAGGTGTGGATACTTGCTATACACTGCGAGACAGCTGATTGGAGAAAAGGCACACACACCCCATCCCCACACATGCAGAGCGTGCCTGTGACTAGTTTGGCGGACACACACACACACACTTCTATCTCCCCTCTTGGAGAGATTGTCAAAAGTTATCGGGCTTATAACAGACTAACTGAGCAGGACAAAGCTACAGGACTTAGGTCTTTGAAGAGAGATGACAAAACACTGAAGATATGTGCCCAGTTCAAATTTTATGAATCGAGTTTACATCCGCTTTAAAGGGGTGTTTCAGACAAATGTTATGTTTATTATAAGTCCGCAGCTACAAAAAGTGTAGCTGCTGGCTTTTAATAAACATACACTTACGTGCTCCAGCGATCCCCGGCCGGCATCCTCATTGCTACTGTGGGCACCCGGCCGTGACCGCTTTCGGCTTCACGGCCGGGCACCCACTGCGCGAGCGGCACTGCGCATGCGTGCACGGCGCTGCGCCGTCCCATTGGACAGGCGATCGCCTAGGACCTGTCAGTGTCCTAGGCCATCGCCTACAGGGAGGGGCTGCAATAAGGCAATTCAGGCTTAATCGCCTTACCAGCCCCTCGGCGGAAGGAGGAAGTGGGACAGGAAGGGGGTGAGGAGTGGGATAAGCGGAAGTTCCATTTTTGGGTGGAACTCCGCTTTAGGGCTGTGTCCGCAGGTTGGCCTCTACAAACTCAGCAGTGCCTAAAAATGGCTACAATGGGAGAGCAACTGTGCATTTTCAGAGCAGGATGAAACGGTCTATTACTGGATTTTAAACATTATAGACCAGCCATTTTCAACCAGGGTTCCTCCAGAGGTGGTTAGGGGTTCCTTGAGTTGTGGCTGATTTACCTCCTGTTTGATGTTGCCTACATAGATCTGAGCCAATTCCACTTGGAGGAGCCAGTGGTATTACACCAATGATCTTCATAGTTCTCTGTAAGGGGGGCATGCTTACAACTACTGTAAAAAAAGGCATTGTTCCCACTGACCCCAAATGAATGGGTTTTATCAGGGGTTCCCCAAGACCTGAAAATAATTTTTAGGGTTCCCCAGCGGTAAAAAGGTTGAGAAAGGCTGGTATAGACACTTCTTTTTAATATTTTACATAGCTATACCTGCGATATGGGCCAGCCTGAAGTGATCTAGCAGGACTTGATTTTCTGATTAAAGTTACACTTTAAGAACAATCCTACAGAATCTGTCTTGTCTGTAACCCAGGGACTTGAATATTTATTTTTATTTTTATCTTGATTAAATAGGTTTGCTTGGTTAGGCTCCATTCACACTTGTGCAACTTGTCATGTGACATTGGACATCAAAGTTGCATGACAAGTCACAGTCTATTGTTTTCAGTAGCACCTGGTCAAAGCGGTCTGACTTTAAAAAAAAAAAGGTGCCTGCACTACTTTGGTGTGACTGAGATCCATGGAGTGTAAAGTCGCATCAGTGACACTGGATATCGTGTGACTTTGGAGTCTCCTTTAGTGTGAATGGAGCCTAAGATTGTGGTTTAATTACTCTGGCAAAAGGAGGAGGAGGTTCTCTTGCTTTAATATGTCATAAACATGTACATCAACCTCTTGGCGGTTGGCAAAGTGTTCTAATTGTCTGATCACTGTTTTTTTTTGCAGGATCTCAGTAGTCCTAATCAATATGATACAGGTGTTGCCCTGACTGGCTTATCATGCTTTGTAACCCCAGACCTGGCCAGGGATTTAGCCAATGATATTATGACATTGGTAAGTATCATAAAGAATAAGCAAGCCCTTTTTTCTGCTAAATATGAGTGATTACATCATTGTATGTGCCAATATATCCTTCTCACACATTTATTTGTATTTTTTTCTATTTATGAATAAAATTTTATGGAATTACAGTTGTGCTTGAGGAGGTTTTCCAGCTAAAATTGTTGCCCTTTTGTAAGGATGTAGCGCAGGGGTGCTCAACCTTTTGAAGAGCGAGGGCCACTTAAGCGACTTGGTAACTGGTCACGGGCCACAATGAGAAGAGCGGGTGGATGGCAGCCCACTTGGCTCTATAGACCCCACTCTACTCTCAGCACACCAAACTTGCAGGTATTAGAAGTCTATGGCTTAGTGCAGGTAACCCACAGGTGCACTTCTCTGTTTTAGTAACAAACTTACCTTTTTAATAACAGTATTCTATTTTATTCCATCCCAGAGCAGGAGGTCGCGGACCACATCAGAGTGCTCTGTGGGCCACATGTGGCCCCCGGGCCACTGGTTGGGCATCCCTGATGTAGCGGATACCGCTGATATAACAACTGTTTTCACAGGATAGTGCCACATGCTTAGTATTTGGGTCTGCTCAGACGTTAGGGTTTTTATATAAACCTCTGACTAATAAGCATGCCTGGTTTTGTGTTTTGATGTCTAGTACCTTATTGCTGGAGTTTTAAAGCGGAGTTCCACCCAAAAATGGAACTTCCGCTTAATCCCCTCCCCTCCCCCCTGCATGCCACATTTTGGCATGTAATTTTTTTTTGGGGGGGGCTTAAGTAGGAGTGGGACTTCCTGTCCCACTTCCTGCTTCCGCCGAGGGGCTGTCCAATCAGCGGCGGGCCGCGCGTGCATGCGCAGTGCGGCTCGCGCATGTGCAGTGGGTGCCCGGCCGTGAAGCCGAAGGCTGTCACGGCTGGGTGCCCACAATCACAATGAGGATGCCGGCCGGGGAGGGGGGGAGAGGAGCGGCGCCCCGGTCGGCGCGTCGCTGGAACGTGGAGAAGGTAAGTGTCTGTTTATTAAAAGCCAGCAGCTACACTTTTTGTAGCTGCTGACTTTTATTAAACATTACATTTGGGTGGAACACCCCTTTAAGTAAACTGTAATTTAAAAATAAAAAGACCCCGTCACTGATCTAAAAATTCCAGGTAAAAGCACATAAAAAATTAAGTAATTTTAGATACTTAAAGCGGAATTTCACCCTAAACATAAGATCTCCATGTGATCCAGCATACTGGCGTCAGCGCCAGTATGCTGGTTTTTTTTTTTTTTACTCGCACACTTACTGTATTATGCCGGAATTTCTTTTTTTCCCCCGTGGTGGACGGCGCCAGTATAGCGCGTCACATCTTCCTAAAATACCCGATATGGACTCGGGTAATCTCGGCGAAAATGCGGCGCCTGCGCACAGACCTAGGAGCTGACTGCGCAGGCGCCGTATTTCTCCGAGTCCTACGGCTATGGCGCGTCACGCCCTCTGAAATAGGACTCGGAGAAATACGGCGCCTGCGCAGTCAGCTCCTAGGTCTGTGCGCAGGCGCCGCATTTTCGCCGAGATTACCCGAGTCCATATCGGGTATTTTAGGAAGATGTGACGAGCAATACTAGAGCCGTCCACCGCGGGGGAAAAAAATGAAATTCCGGCATAATACAGTAAGTGTGCGAGTAAAAAAAAAAAAAAAAAACAGCATACTGGCGCTGACGCCAGTATGCTGGATCACATGGGAGATCTTATATTTAGGGTGAACCTCCGCTTTAATGCATAAAAAAATGTTGACGTTTCTCTGAAAGTGGTACAGATCTAGTTTTCAGAAAATGCAATTCCCTAATGCAGCACTCGCCCTCCTTGCAGGTCTTGGCCCTCTCTTTTGATGGTATCTAATTCTATTGCCTGTGCTGTGTAATGGTCCTGAATCTGCTTGGGCTGTGGACATTACTGCAGGAAGACCACAGGCAATACTAGTGATTATTCCTTTGCACCTGCTTGACTTTTTGGGCACAACTTCCTCAGTTCTGTTCCTCTATGAACCAAGGACATTGCAGCAGACCATATATCGTAATCTGATGTTTCATTCCTGAGTTCAGCCATAGAAGCTGACTTCATGGATGCTAAATGGAGTAAATCACTTTCTTCAATTGTCTCCATTTTTGCTAGCAGAAAGAAGGTCACAAGAAACGTGTACAATGAAGTTGTTTAGAATCGTCTTGCTCTCAGGAAATTGTTCTGACATTTTTATTTTTTTTGACAATCTGATAAATGTAGATGATTTTAACCACTCCAGCCCCTTTGTTGTGATTCGGCACTGCGCCGCTTTAACTGACATTTGCGTGGTCGTGTGACGCTGTACTTAAAATTGAGGTCCCTTTTTCCCCCTCACAAATAGCTTTCTTTTTGTGGTATTCGATCCCCTCTGCGGTTTTTATTTTTTGCCCTATAAACAAAGGACAATTTTGATACTATTTATTTTTTTTACTTTTTGCTGTAATATCCCACATTTAAAAAAAAAATGTCTTGATCAGTTTTGGTCGATATGTATTCTTCTACATATTTTTGGTAAAAACAAAAATCGCAATAAGTGTATATTGATTGGTTTGTGCAAAAATTATAGCGTCTACAAAATGGGGAATAGATTTATGGCTTTTTTTTTTTTTTTTACTAATAATGGCAGTGATCTTTTATCGGGACTGCAGCGTTTGACAGGCAAGATTGGCCATTTTTTACACTTTTTTTGGGACTATTGACATTTTATACCGTTTCTCAAAAGGTTTTGCTATATCAAATGGATCATATCCCTGGTGCTACTGACACTTGGTGTATTTATACTGAGAACATCAGTTAGGCCCCTTTGACACTGGGCACGGGAGGTGCAGTGGCGGTATAGCGGCACAATTTTTAGCGCCGCTATACCGTCATATTTGCCGCGATATTCGGCCACTAGCGGTGTGGTTTTAACCCCCGCTAGTGGCCAAAAAAGGGTTAATACCGCCCGCAATGTGCCTCTGCAGAGGCGCATTGGAGGCGGTATTACCACGGTCTCTCATTGATTTCAATGGTAAAGAGCAGTAAACACCCCCCTCCTATACCGTTCCAAAGATGCGGCTAGCAGGACTTTTGGAGCAATCCTGTTAGCGCACCGCTTCAGTGTGAAAGCCTTCGGGCTTTCACACTGAATACTGCAGGACACGATTGTGAAATGGGCCTAAGAGGTTTTACCTCTTATTCTACCAACATTTAAAAAATAATTACTAATTTCCTGTCCAGCTTCAGCTCACTAAAATGCCTCATTATGGTGCTCCATTCTCTAATTCTACAATCTGCCTGTGGCTCGGATCTTCAAACTCGATTAGAAAAAAAAAAATGTAATTTGAAAAGATTTATGTGCCTATGTGATTAACTTTCAAAATGATAGTCTCCACTTTGCCTATAGCAAACCCTATATAAGCGCTTGTTTTAAAGTGTTTTTGCTGTAAATACATTTTAAATGCATTATTGTGCATCGTCTGGGTACATGTTCACTTTATCCTTTTAATTGGATATTTTATCATTTATGCTATGAAAATGTTTGCTACAAATATAGGATGTATTCATGACCCTGGTTTTGAAGCAGATTATGATCATTGTAATGAGCATAGCAGATATCTGCCTTCAGTCTCAGTGTCTGTGTCTTTTGTCTTTTTTTTTTTTTTCTTTCTAAATTTAACCACTTCCATACTGGGCCTATTCTGGCACTTCTTTCCTTCATGTAAAAATCATAATTTTTTTGCTAGAAAATTACTCGGAACCCCCAAACATTATACATGTGTGTTTTTTAGCAGACACCCTGGGGAAAAAAATGGCAGTCATTAAAACTTTTTATCGCACACGGTATTTGCGCAATAATTTTTCAAACGCCTTTTTAGTTTCATTATTTAAAAAATAACAAAACGGTAAAGTTAGCTCAATTTTTTTTTTAAATGTGAAAGATGTTACGCGGAGTAAATAGGTACCTAACATGTTATGCTTTAAAATTGTGCACGCTCATGGAATTGCGCCAAACTTCAGTACTTGAAAATCTCTATAGGAGACGCTTTATTTAATTTTTTTATTTTTTTTTACAGGTTACCAGTTTAGAGTTAGAGGTGGTCTAGTGCTAGAATTGTTGCACACACACTAACGCACGCGGTGATACCTCACTTCTGGTTTAAACAGCGTTTACATATGTGGGCGGGACTTGCATGCGTGTTCACTTCTCAGTGCGAGCTACCGGGGATAGGGGCGTGTAAAAAAAAATATATATATATATATAATTACACTTTTTTTATTCCTATTACAAGGAATGTAAACATCCCTTGTAATAGGAATCTATTGTGACAGGTCCTCTTTATTGAGGGATGCGGGGTCAATAAAGACCCCACATCTCTCCTCCTGGTTGGAAAGCATGAGATTGAGAAAAAAGAATTCACTTATCTCATGCTGACAGCCGCGATCGCAGCTTTGTTTACATCCGGGAACCCCGGCGTGATTTCATAACGTTGCGTCCCGAGCCTCCGACGGTCATAGAGATGACTGGTGATCATCTGGTCACTGGAAATCTCTATCGTCGTTATCCGGCACCGGGGCGATTCTTTCTCCGGGCCCCCTATGGCACAGGAGAGCCCGGAGAAGCACCGGATGGCTGTCCCCTCTTGTCGCCTATAAGAAAAATCAAGCGGCGGAACTGTAGCTATGATCATTCTTATCGTGCACAGAATCGACGGCTGCATAGAATGATATCTTAATGATGCCTGTAGCTGCAGGCATTATTCAGATATCCCCCGCACAAATTCAGCGACGTCATATAACGGCGTGCTGTAGGGAAGTGGTTAATGAAACCCTGTTGTCGGACTACTCATTTCAAAAACTATATTCTCATAAGATATGTATGTTTATTGTAATTTATGTTAACTATGTTTCTCTTGCGTAGACATCCAAAAGTTCTGAGACTACTGCAGGGTGCCACCATCTTTGATGTAATGTCAGTAGCCCAAGCCAACTCGGTGCTGTCACTAAAGTGACAGCTTATAGTATTCTCCTTCGCTCCTCTCCACATGAACATTGCAAATAAAAACCACACTATACTTTACTTTTTAAGTATAGCAGGGCTTTGGAATAGTTTTGAGGCAATTTGGGAACTCCCTGAATTATTTCCTAAATGTCCATAAAATAATTCGGTACTGACATTTTATAGGGAACGTTGATCCAGGGAATATCTGATTAGCCTCTTGAAGGATCAGGAAGGATTATTTTTTCCCCCGATGAAGCAAATTGGATCTTGCTTTGAGTTTTTTTTCGCCTTCCTCTGGATCAATTGTGGGAATAGGATTGTGTATATGGGATTGTATATTGGTTGAACTAGATGGACTTGTATCTTCATTTAACTTGACTATCGTATTTATCGGCGTATAACGCGCACGCTACGTTAAGAGGGAAGTTTCAGGAAAAAAACGTTAGAAAGCCCCCTGTGTATAACACGCAGGCACCGCTTACTCTCTATTTTTACGGTAAAAAAGCAAGTGTTATATGCCAATAAATACAGTATGTAATGTGATTATTTAAAAAGGCTTCCTAGAATACTTAACTGAAATATATTGTGATCATTACAGATGTCCCATACAAAGCCGTACATCAGGAAAAAGGCAGTTTTGATAATGTATAAAGTTTTTCTGAAATACCCTGAGTCTTTACGTCCAGCATTCCCAAGACTCAAAGAGAAACTAGAGGACCCCGACCCTGGTAAGCATTTAATCTGCCGGTTTTTCTTTTTACAGCTGTCAGTGTTTATAGATGTTAGATTGTAAGTGATCTGTAATTTTCATTACCAGGGGTTCAGTCTGCTGCAGTGAACGTTATTTGTGAACTTGCACGTCGAAACCCTAAAAATTACCTGTCCTTGGCCCCCTTATTCTTTAAACTCATGACATCATCTACAAACAACTGGGTTCTAATTAAAATCATCAAGTTGGTAAGCAATAAAGTATATTTATCCTTTTTCTCTTTTCTTCCAATTTACAGCTTTTACACTAGGTGTTAAATTTACACCTCACCTTGAGTGCAAAATAAAAGGAGGCTGTTGAGTTCCTCATTTGAAATATCTATTTTTAGCCATCCATTTTATCTTCATATGAGAAAGTGTCTGGAATTTTCTGTTCAGCTGAATACATTCTAGATGCATTGAAACAAGCTGTGGAAAAACCTATTTTTTATTTTTCATTAGAACGCAGCCACAGTCTGGGTATAAAAACCCTGTAACCTAATGGCATGCTGCAGAGAAGGACCATTGCTATCCGTGTGAAATCGGTGGTGGTCTGACATAGCCTCAGCTTTAATCATACTTTTAGTTTTGCAATTGGCAAAAGCTCATTCTTCATGCTGATTCGCGAGTTCTGGCTTTGACCCAGCAGGGAATATGTGGAATCTCTGCAGAGATCGCTGCTTCTCCGCAAAGACCAAAGGTACCCATGTAAAGCATGCTGGTGAGGGATGGTCGTTTTACTTGGGCTAAGGCTGTTTAAGCACTTGTCTACCAAGGTACCTTTATAAATGGCATGGTGGTCAAGTGGTTAACTTGAGTTTCAAGGAGCAGGCAAGGTTGAATACAGCCACCACATTGTAAGCTTTTATATTACATATATTTTGTAAAAAGGTTATGTTTGGATATTTATTAAATTGATCTTTTTATTTTCTCCCGCTCTTTTGCTTTTAGTTTGGTGCGCTGACTCCCTTGGAACCACGGCTGGGAAAGAAGCTTATTGAACCTCTGACCAACTTAATACACAGGTAGTTTAGTCCAACCTTTGCTTACCCTTTTAGATTTTCTTGAGGGAAAAGTACTAAAATATTGTTTAAAACATGTACTGGTATTCTTTACATTTTTTTGGGGGGTTATTTTTCTCATTAATAAAGCTGAGAAAAAATAGTTTCTCATGAAGGACAAATGCTGCTTGTTTTCAGGTGTATTATGTATATTTCTGAGCTGCCTCCAAAAGTGCTACTCATCTTTTTGACTTCCTCACAAGCTGCATTCAGCTGCTTTTTGAATTTGCTGTTGGGAAGAAGGCAGTTGTGATGTGTACAAATACCCTAAATTAGATGAATATATCAAAGTATGTCTAGGATCCTAAAAAGCTGAAGTTTGAGCTAATGTGCAAAGTATACATACTCATTTTTTTTTTCCCCCTTTCCTAAACAGCACATCTGCAATGTCCTTGCTTTATGAATGCGTAAATACTGTAATAGCAGGTAAGTGAATTGAACATGAAATTGATACCACTGAGTAAAAGAAATAAGGCCTCATGCACACCGGACGTTTGACAAACACTCCTAAAAGCCTTTCCTCCTGGCGTTTATGGCGTGTTTTACAGATGTCAAGTGCTTGGGTGTTGTTTTATTTAATAATGTTTTATCACTTTTATCGGTGGCGGGAGAGGGGCCTCCTGCCGCTTACCGGAGCCCTCTGCAGCGGCAGAGGCGATCCGGTCCTGTTCCTGCCTGTGTATGGAAACGAGTGAGGGGAAGATGGCCCCTACCCGTCTCCATATCGCTGCAGGGCGGAAGCGATGTCAAATCGTCACTTCCGCCCATACGTCTTAAAGGGACATTTTTCTTTCTCGTACATCACGGGACACAGAGCGGCATATTCATTACTATATGGGTTATATGGAGTACCTTCAGGTGTGGACACTGGCAATCTCAAACAGGAAGTCCCCTCCCTATATAACCCCCTCCCCTAGAGGGAGTCCCTCAGTTTTTTCGCCAGTGTCTTAGGTTTTGGTCACGGAATAGCTTTGCTCCACATCCTTGGGATTAAGGGCGGGCTAACCGGATCTGTCCAAGGAGCCTCAGTGCCAAAGTGGACAGTACCCGGGCCCCAAGCCGTGGGGTTTTGCCTATAATGCTCCTCTTTGGAGGGCTGGACCCTGGGCCCAGGACTTGGAGTTTGTAAAAACCATAAGTTCCTGCTTGCCAGGGTGCTATATAGGTCCAGGACAGTGGGTACCTTCATAGGACCCCAGGGCCTGAAGGTCTACTACGCTACCCACGGAGATGGGAGAAGATTGGATCAGTTTGCTGGACAAACATCCTGCTGCATGGAGCAGGTAAGGGGGAGCCTGCGGGACTTGGTTCGACAGCAGGCTCTCCGGGGTAACCTAAAAGGGGGGATAGCCTAAGTATGCTCTGCATGGGCAACCTTGTTCACTATGTCTGAGAGAGACAGGATGACACCCTTTCTCCCCCATCACTAGGTTCCCCTGTCTAAAAATGTGTTGCTAGCTAAACCTGCTGTTTTCTTCCTAGGGCTAGTAAGGATCCCTAGGGGCCTTTGGAGAGTCCTACCTGGCCGGGGGTTTGAATCTGCCGCCTGTTTCTGCGTTCCTGGATCTCCAGCAGCGCGGCTCCTCCATGTTCCTCCTGTTTCCGGCATACGCGCGCGCACGTCTTATAGACTTTTTTTCGCGCCGTTCAGACAGGAGGGCGGGGGGGGGGGGGCGTGCCTGCGGCGTCATACAAGAGGCGCGCCTTTGTGCTGTTATAGACAGCAGGCATTGTCAGTGCTCAGTCTGAGGCTGATTTTCAGAAGGAGAGGACGCAGAGCGGCAGAACAGTGACTCCCAGTGGCGGAAGAGGGGTAGTACATGCTGGACTTTGTTCCAATGCCTTTTTTGTTAAGCCAAAAAATTCCCCTTTTTGCAGCAGGTTGGAGGCTGGCAAACTAAGTTTGGGGTCACTGTATGTTGTAAAAAGAAAATATATAATATATATTTAAAAAAAAAAAAAAAAAGCATACGGGATCCCATCAGTTTTTGGGCATTAGTGATCTATTGTCCCCTAAACTCTGGTTTTGTACTCCTGCCCACTACAGTCTGTTGTGTGGGCGGAGTCCCTCGATTTTGTATTATGGCTTCCAAAGGTTCGGGGTCAAAGGGTACAAAAAAGACCAAAAAACAAAAGGGTTCCCTTTCTGATTCTGATGATATGCCGATACTTTCCCCGCAACTTATTAACATAAAAAGCGCCTTGGATGAGCCATTGGGGGGATCTGGTGCGGATGCTGGCCCAGATCAGCCCAGCCCTGTGTTTATCACAGAGGAGATGCTAGCCGTATCCCTAGGGGGGCTAGAAGAGAGAATAGCAGCATTGATCGCTAGAGCTATTCCTGGTAAGAAACGGGTTATATCCCCATCACCAAGAGGTGTATCCTCAGATGCTGAGATTCTCTCTCTGGAGGAATTGGAATCACAGGAGGATCAACTAGACCTGAACCAAGAGGGTTCAGGGATTGAGGGGTCTGCCTCGGAGGAACCATTTTCAGACTCCCAGACAGAGAGACTGTGGGTACAGTCTTTGACGGACATGGTCCGCTCGGCATTTAGTTTACCATTGCCAGAGCCTCAGGTTCCTCCGGTATCCTCTCTGGGCTCTTTGAAAGCTCCGTTAAGCAACGCAGTTTTTCCAGTCCATCCTCTTTGGGAGGAATTGATCTTTCGGGATTGGGTACGGCCGGACAGGATTTTTCTGCCACCGAAAAGATTTGCGGTCATTTACCCCATGGAGGAAAAATTCTCCAAGAGGTGGAGGCTCCCAGTAGTGGATGCAGCCATCTCATGTGTGAATAAATCACTAACTTGCCCGGTGGAAAACATACATATGTTTAAAGATCCGGTTGATAAAAGGTTAGAGACACTTTTAAAAGCATCCTTTGCTACGGCAGGAGCAGTGGTGCAGCCAGCGGTGGCTGCGATTGGTGTTTGTCAGGCGTTAAAAGACCAGACAAAGGAAATGTTAAAGGACATGCCTATCCAACAAGCAGAAGAGTTTTTTGACATTCCCAGAGCTCTGTGGTTTGCGGTAGATGCTATAAAGGATTCCATCCAGCAGGCCTCTCGTTTATCACTATTTTTGGTGCACATGAGAAGGCTCTTATGGTTGAAGAACTGGGCGGCGGAGCCCCCATGCAAAAAGCTTCTGGCAGGGTTTCCCTTCCATGGAGGACGACTCTTCGGAGAGGATCTGGATAAATATATTCAGACTATTTCAAGTGGCAAGAGTACCCTGTTACCGGTCAAAAAGACATTCCGGGGTCCTACATTTAGAAGGCAGCTCTTTCCTGTCTCGGGGCCCTCAAATTCCAGGCAGTATCGACGGCCGCCTGCACGATCCAACGTTAACAGTAGATCGCAGGGACAGGCCCCTGGGGGTAAGAGGCCATGGTATCGCAAGCCGACAAAGACAGCCCCTAAGTCTGCCTTATGAAGGGGCGCCCCCACTCTCGCGGGTGGGGGGAAGGCTTCGTTTCTTCTCAGAAGTTTGGGAAGCCAAGATCCCCGACAAATGGGTCCGGGCATCTGTAACCACAGGCTACAGACTGGAGTTTCTAAGGTGTCCTCCGCCTCATTTTCAAGAATCAAGGCTACCAAAGGATCCAGCAAGGAAGGCCTCATTGCTGGCAGCTTTGGATCACCTGCTTTGCCAGGACGTAATAATAGAGGTGCCAGCCCAAGAGCAAGGGCTAGGTTTCTATTCCAATCTCTTTGTCATACCAAAGCCCAACGGCGATGTCAGGCCAATCTTGGACCTAAAGAGGTTTAACGGTTACCTAAGGGTTCGTTCCTGCCGGATGGAATCCATCCGGTCAGCAGCCGCCGCGCTTCAGAGGGACGATTTTCTGGCCTCCATAGACGTAAAGGATGCTTACCTTCATGTACCAATCTTTCAGTCGCATCAAAGACTTTTACGCTTCGCGGTGGGGCAGCAGGGCGCTCCCCTTCGGGCTGGCCACGGCCCTCCGGGTATTCACGAAGATCCTAGCCCCAGTTCTGGCCAATTTAAGGATCCAAGGGGTCACAGTCCTAGCATACTTGGACGACCTTTTAATCATAGATCACTCACGACCGGGTCTGCAAAAGGCAGTAAACCTCACGGTTCGGTACCTCGAAGAATTCAGCAGGGTCCTAAAACCGGGGAAAGTCAGCGTTCAAGCCTACAAAGCAGTTGGAATACCTCGGCATGAGGTTAGACACAGAACAGCAAAGAGTGGTCCTGCCCCTGGTAAAGATCGAGGCTATCAAGGGATTGGTTCAGTTGGTTCTAAACAAGAAAAAACCAACTATTCGCCTGTGTATGCGATTACTAGGCAAGCTAGTGGCCACGTTCGAGGCAGTACCATACGCTCAGATCCACACTCGCGTCCTACAGGCAGCCATTCTAGCAGCCTGGGGCAAGAGGGCACATGCCTTAGAGTCCCCTTTGACGCTATCATCAAGGGTCCGACAAAGCCTGGCCTGGTGGTTGAACCCCCAGAATCTTCTAAAGGGAAAAATCCTTCAGCCCTGTTGTCTGGAAGGTAGTTACCACAGACGCCAGCCTGGCAGGCTGGGGGGGGCGGTCTTCGAGGGGTCCTCTCGCCAGGGAACTGGGGTGAAAGCAGAGAGGCAGCTCCCCATCAATATCTGGGAGATCAGAGCTGCTCGCCTAGCCCTTCTGGCATGGACCTCCAGATTAAAGGGGTTCCCGGTGAGAATCCAGTCAGACAATGCCACGGCGGTGGCATACATAAACCACCAAGGGGGAACCAGGAGTCAGGCCGCTCAAGAGCTTGATTTTTCAGTGGGCAGAGGTTCATGTACCCTGCATTTCGGCGATATTCATTCCCGGAGTAGACAACCTGCAGGCATACTTCTTAAAGTCGCCAGAGTCGGTTGCCAGGGGAGTGGTCTCGGCATCCCCAGGTCTTTCAGACAATCTGCCAGTGGTGGGGAATGCCGGACGTAGATATAATGGCATCCAGGTTCAACAAGAAACTAGACAGGTTCGTGTCTCGAGCGAGGGATCCTATGGCCTGCGGAACCGATGCGTTGGTTTGCTCTTGGCATCAATTCAAACTTCTATATGCATTCCCTCCGCTACAGTTACTTCCTCGCCTGTTGCGCAAGATCAGAGTGGAGCACAAGCCAGTCATTCTAGTAGCTCCGGCTTGGCCCCGGAGGACTTGGTACTCACTAGTCCTGAAGATGGCAGTGGGAGACCCTTGGACTCTTCCTCTACAACCAGACCTACTCTCACAAGGCCCGATCCTCCACCCTACATTACAGCGTCTAAATTTGACGGCCTGGAGGCTGAATCCCTGATTCTCAGGGGTAGAGGTCTGTCTAGGCAGGTAATTCCTACCCTGATTAGGGCTAGAAAGCCGGTCTCCAGGGTGATTTATTACAGGGTGTGGAGGAACTACGTAGGCTGGTGTGAATCCAAAAGATGGAATTCCCGTAAATATACTATTGACAGGGTGTTAAGTTTTCTCCAGCTAGGAGTGGATAAAGGCCTGGCACTAAGCACAATCAAGGGACAGATCTCAGCTCTGTCAGTGTGGTTTCAGAGGCTGCTGGCCACCCACTCGCTGGTAAAGACCTTCTTACAGGGGGTCTTGCGTATTAATCCTCCTGTCAAGTCACCACTTTGTCCATGGGACTTAAATCTTGTTCTGTCATCCCTACAGAAACAACCCCTTGAGCCGTTGGCTGAGGTACCTTGATTTTACTGACTAGAAAGTCGGTATTTCTGATCACCATAGTCTCGGCCAGGAGAGTATCGGAATTGGCAGCCTTATCTTGTAAGGAACCATATCTCATTTTGCATAAGGATAGGGCGGGGTTCCGTCCTCATCCTTCCTTTCTACCAAAGGTTATATCCAGTTTCCACCTGAACCAGGATGTGGTACTTCCATCCTTCTTCCAAAACCCACCTCTAGAAAGGAGGGGTTGCTGCATACGTTGGATATTGTCAGGGCCATAAAGGCCTATCTTAAAGCTACAGAGAAGGTTCGGAAAACAGATGTAGTGTTCGTTTTACCGGAAGGACCCAAGATGGGTCAGGCAGCTGCTTGATCCACCATCGCAAGATGGATTAAACAATTAATTGGTCGGGCCTGCGGTTTGAAGAGGTTGCCTCCTCCTTTGTCGGTAAAAGGGCCCATTCTACCAGGGCCAGGGGCACCTCCTGGGCAGCACATCATCAGATCTCTATGGCTCGAATATGCAAGGCAGCAACGTGGTCATCAGTCCACACGTTTACAAAATTTTATCAATTGGACGTAAGAAGGAATGCGGATACAGCCTTTGGGCAGTCAGTACTACAGGCCGCGATTCAAGCTCCTCAGGATCTGAGGGGGCTCCCTTGATTTGATTTGAGATTCACATTTCTCGTTTAAGTTGGATTTACTAGTATCTGAGTATACCTCTAAAATTAAATCCTTCTTTGGAAGATGTCTCCCTCCCCTCATTAAAGCATTGCTTTCGGACATCCCATATAGTAATGAATATGCTGCTCTGTGTCCCGTGATGTACGAGAAAGAAAAAGGGATTTTTAAATACAGCTTACCTGTAAAATCCTTTTCTTGGAGTACATCACGGGACACAGAGCTCCCACCCCTCTTTTGGGTGACCATTTTGGGAGGCATACTGCTTGCTACAAAACTGAGGGACTCCCTCTAGGGGAGGGGGTTATATAGGGAGGGGACTTCCTGTTTGAGATTGCCAGTGTCCACACCTGAAGGTACTCCATATAACCCACATAGTAATGAATATGCCGCTCTGTGTCCCGTGATGTACTCCAAGAAAAGGATTTTACAGGTAAGCTGTATTTAAAAATCCCTTTTTTTGTTGCCATTTTTTTCAAATGATGATTATTATTTTTTGTCCAAATTAGTCTTTTTGACCCCAGATCTCATAGGACCGGTCATGCTTTTTTCTATTACAGGGGATGTTTACATTAAAACTTTACATTTTAAAACGGTGTTAAAATCAAAAAAATAAAGTAAAATAAATAAGAAAAAAATAAATAAAACATTTTTAAATCGCTCCGTCCCGACGAGCTCACGAGCAGAATTGAACGCATACGTGAGCAGCGCCCACATATGAAAATGGTGTTCATCCACACGTTGAGTATCGCCGTGATCGTCGGAGCGAGAACAATAATTCTATCCCTAGACCTCCTCTGTAACTTAAAACATGCAACCTGTAGAATTTTTTTAAATGTCGCCTATAGAATTTTTTAAGGGTAAAAGTTTAATGCCAATCCACGTGCGGACGCAATTTTGAAGCGTGACATGTTGGGTATCAATTTACTTGGCGTAACATTTCACAATCTAAAAAATTGGGCTAACTTTTTACTTTTTGTTTTATTTTTTTTAAAAAGTGAATTTTTTTCCAAAAAAAGTCCGCTTGTAAGACCGCTGCGCAAACAAAGTATTGCAATGACCGCCATTTTATTCTCAAGGGTGTTCGGAAAAAAAATGTATAATGTTTGGGGTTCCAAGTAATTTTCTAGCATAAAAACATAGTTTTTAACTTGTAAACACAGAGTCTGAAAAACAGGCTTGGCCCTTAAGTGGTAAATATGGATCCAAGCACAATGATGGGAATCATTTGGCAATGTTAATTTGAACTGTGGGTTTTGGGATGGGAGAGTGAGGGCAGCAAGGAAAAGAAAAGCAAGAGGTAGAACAGAATTAAGGAAGATGGGCTAAGGAGAATGCATAAACTCACCTTTTATTTATTCCGCTGCCACTCCATTCAGATGCTGGGCGTCAAGAAAATCCTTGATATTTCTAGGTATGGAAGAGCATATTATTCTCTCCATTTAACATCACTTGTGCCAGTGCTATTACATGGAAGCAGAGCGAGTCTCTCGCCCAGTGTAAACAACCACCTGAGCAGGCTTACGCAGGACAGTCTTTATTCATCCCGGATGGCTGCACAGAGTTATGTGGGAGTGAATAAAGACATTTTGTAATTGGGTAACCAAAGTATTAAAGAGAACTTGTTTTGCCCTATGTAGTAAAAACACAGGTCAAATGGTTAAAGCCTAGTATACAATGAGATGATCGGACGAATGATCGTGTGTGTGTTTGTTTTCTGTTTTATTTTGCATGCTAGTCTCCATATTGAAAACAAACAGGTAACTTAAAGCGGAGTTCCACCCAAAAATGGAACTTCCGCTTAACCCACTCCTCGCCCCCTTACATGCCACATTTGGCATGTAATTTTTTTTGGGGGGGTGTGGGGGCTTCAGGAGGAGTGGGACTTCCTGTCCCACTTCCTCCTTCCGCCAAGGGGCTGGTAAGGCGATTAGCTTTACTGCAGCCCCTCCCTGTAGGCGAAAGCCTGGGACATGTCACAGGTCCCAGGCATGTGCAGTGCCGCTCGCGCATACGCAGTGGGTGCCCGGCCGTGAAGCCGAAAGCTGTCGCGGCCGGGTGCCCACACTTGAAATGAAGACACCCCGGCCGGCGCGTCGCTGGAACCATGGAGCAGGTAAGTGTTTGTTTATTAAAAGCCAGCAGCTACACTTTTTGTAGCTGCTGACTTTTAATAAACATAAAAAAAGGCTGGAACTCCCCTTAAAGAAAATTCTTGTATGACAGAAAAATTTTTTTTGTAAGTGATGTAATGTATTTTCGGATGAAATCTGTACTATTTAAACACAAATTGTACAATCTGGTATCCTACAAGCACATTTTTATTTATTTTTTATCCCTTTGGAAAATTTTCAGATGGGAGCATGATGGGGCGGTGAGGTAATGGCTGTTAAAGTAATTATGAGCGGAGATTCATACTCACTCCAATACTATTTTTACCCCATACTCGTTCACATAGGTTGGGGAGCTTGGAACCTAGGGCCCCCTTGTTAAAAGGGGCTTCCAGATTTCGATGAGCCCCCCCACCCATTACCAATGGCCAAGGTTTTCTGTCTCCATGAACATAAGAACCCCCCAAATGTTAAGGGTATGTGGCCTGGTATGGTCCTGCCGGGCTGTGTGCTCTGATAAGGGTCTGGTATGGATTTTGGTGGGGCTCCACGCCAGTTTTATTTTTTCTTCATTTTGGCGAGGGTTCCCCATCAAGATCCTCCGTGCACAAGCTGCACCACAAGTCGGATCATTATCTGGTGCAACTTCTATTCAAATCAATGGGCTGTCATATGGAACGATTGATTTTTAAATAGAGGCAGAGAAACACTGTTCAAGGCTAGCATGGCTAAACGTGCATTAACGCCAATGCAAAAAGCTACTAAAAGCATGTTTTTACAGCTGCTTTTTCCTGGTGTTGGTAGTGGCTTTGCTTTTTTTCTTTACGTCTGTGTGCAGGAGGCCGTGTGATCAGATTATCGTACCATCGATTTGAAAGCGTAATTTTTCATACGGTTTTCTCATTGTGTGTATTAGATTTAGGTTCCACGAATCGATGTTCAGTTGTGCTAAAGTATTTAGATGTTTATACTGTTGGTAATTTTAAAAATATTTAAACAATAAAGAGGGACAAGACAGAAATGTCTCGAGTTGGTGTGTTTTTTATTAACACTGGTGATACTCTTTCAGCTGAATACAAATGTATTTAGCATCACATCCTTGCATCCATGCATTGACTAAGCAGCAGTAAGGTGTGTGAAAGGCGTCAGCTGATTTATCCACTCTCCTTGATTCCTGTATGGACTGATTTTATTCAATAGACATTTTTCACTGGAGTGCAGCTGTCTTGATTTCCTCTTTCATGTGCTCAACACACAGCCAGCATCCAGGCTGTGCAGAGATGGCGAGGTCTTATCTGTACCTGGAGTGGTATATATCTACAGCCTTGCATTGTACTTTGAATCAGATACTTTCCTAGAGATATTTGGAGTCAATCTCAGGACTCGGAACATTAACCATAATCTACATTTGTAAAAATGTATTTGAAACAAATTCCAGAAGAAATATTCAGATACCTTTTTAGGGTAGGTCAACATTAGTGTTTTCTCAGAGGAAAGAAATAACATCATCAGCTCCTGTTTAGGCTCCAATACACAACTTGAAGCTTACACAGGGTTTCTTGTCTTCTTGGCTTCCAGTAGCAGAATGAAGGGCAAGTGAAGTGAAAGGAAGGTGGGTTAGGTGCTTGTTGGTGTGGCATTGAAATGAACCTGCAGATTTGCATTGCCATGGGCAAAGCACAGGTTCATTTAAAAGTATCACTTTTATGTAGGTGCAGTAGTTTAACAATAACTATTTTTGGCATTTAAAAATGCTTTTTAATTCATGCCTTACTGTAACATTGTACACGGGTAATTCTCCCTTAACATGCTGTGTTTGTTCTGCTTACCCATAGTTTTAATATCCTTATCATCTGGGATGCCTAATCACAGTGCCAGTATTCAGGTAAATCTACTTCAATTGTCCTCCCCATTCTGCTAATCCTTCAAGCATTTTTTCAGATGGCATTTAGATTTTTAAAAGCTATAGATCTGACAAGTCTCTTGCTTTACTACCCCCTTTTTTCCATTTATACTCCTGTAAGCTTAGTTTGAATTTTTTAATTTGTAAAATTGAATCCAAATATTGTGCTTGCCAGTTAAAGCAGAAAGGTATTCTAACCATTCTATTATTTTGTAGCTCTGTGTTCAGAAGTTAAGGATTCTCATTGAAGACTCTGACCAAAATTGTAAGTGAAGTTAAAGCACGATAAATTAATTTTAGTCGTTAGACTTCAGTCTAAGCTTATAGTCTTGTGTTTGTTTGACAGTGAAGTATTTGGGGTTGCTGGCCATGTCCAAAATCTTGAAGACCCATCCCAAATCTGTGCAGTCTCACAAGGACCTTATCCTGCAGTGTCTTGATGATAAAGACGAATCCATAAGGCTGCGAGCCCTGGATTTACTCTATGGCATGGTAAGGAAATCTTATGTGTTATTAAAAACCCATTGATTGTGAAGCACAAGGCTGTGTTCATAAAAAATCTACTGATAATCTATAGGTTACCATGAGCAAATTAGAAGAGGTTGTTTAACCACTTAATGCCTTCCGCACGCCTATGTACGTCCACAGAATGGCACGTACAGGCAGATGGGCGTACATGTACGTCCCTGCCTTCTAGCGGGTCGGGGGTTCGATCGGGATCCCCTCCACGGTGGGCGGCTTACCTGCGGGAGCGATCTGTCTTGAGGGGGCGGCTGTTCGTTTCTGTCTGCCGAGAGGAGAGAAGAGTCACAGTAAGTCTGCACAACACTACACTGACACCAGTACACATAGGCACATTTAACCCCTTGCGATCACCCCCCCCCCCACCCCCCTGTCACAGTGTTCATATATTTACTGATCACTGCATTTAGTGTCAGTGTGACAGGCAGTTAGTGTTAGGTCCAGGGTAGCCCCGTACCCCCCCTAATAGTTTTAACCCCTTGATCACCGCCCTAGTTAACCCTTCCACCCCCTATTACCAGCGTCACTAATCGATCATTTTTCTGATCGCTGTATTAGTGTCGCTGTTGCCGCTAGTTAGCTAATTTTTTATTTTTTTTTACTAAAGACATGTGGCTGAATACTTTTTGGCCTAAATGTTTGACTAAAATTTAGTTTATTCATTTTATCTTATAACAAAAAGTAAAACATTTTTTTTTTTTTTCAAAAATGTCGCTCTATTTTTGTTAGCGCAAAAAAATCAAAATCGCAGAGGCAATCAAATACCATCAAAAGAAAGCTCTATTTGTGGGAAGAAAAGGACGCAAATTTTGTTTGGGAGCCACGGGAGCCTTAATACGTCATAAAAATGCGATTAGTGACGCTGCTAATAGGGAGTGAAAGGGACTGCGACACTTAATACGTAGCGTACCCAACACTAATCATAAAAATGATCGATTTCCAAATGCAGGAAAAGTCGCACAAGTGTGTGCCTTAACCTCCCTGGCGCTGCTGGAATTTTGTACCAAAATATTGTTTTGGGATGTGGTGTGAAAGGCCTGCAATTCTTAGGTACTTACTTAAATCTATTAAACAAACTAGGATTTTTTTTTTTTTTTTTATTAAAAATTATAATATAATAAATAATTATAAAAAATTATAACAAATAATAATATAATTATAGCGTAATCAAATCAAAATCACTGTGATCAAGGTCATAATTTTTTTTTTTTATGGTTACAACTTTTTTAAGATTATAAATTTATTATCGGTTTTTTAGGCTCTAAAACAATTTTTCCAGCTTTTGGTTGTAGCCCAGTTTGCAGGGAGAAAGAAAAGTTTTTATTATATAAAATGTACCCAACTAGGGACATGGGGGGTGTGTATTTTTTACTGTCACTATAAGATTACTGACTGTATGTAAAGTGTTTGTTTAGATTTTTGAATTTGGCGCCGTTCTCCGTCCCCTAAATGCATCGGCGGCGACTGATCGAGCGAGCACCCGCTTCCAAGCGGGGAGTTGCAGGGAGAAGGGAAAAGTCTCTGGTCGCACAAGATCAACAATGTGAACCCCGTGTCAGACACGGGAAAAACGCCAAGGAGGTTAAACTGCACTGGTTGGAAGCCAGAGGATGGATTAGAAAAGCAGGTCCATCACGCCCACTCTCAGCACAGCAGAGGAATTGCAAGCTTCAGTTCCCATGAATGCATGGGAATAGCTTCTGTGAATAAGCGGATTTACAATCTGAGATCATGGTGCGTGATCAGAAGTCTCCTTTCCTGCCCTGTCCCTCAACAGCACAATGGACATGGGCGGGTCAGACCGGGAGCACTGTGATGACATTCTGCATGCTCTAACATAGGACTAATGAGGGGAAGGTACAAGACCGGTGGCCAGGGGAATTGAAGGCATCTATGCCCATCGGTCTTGTAAAAAGGAAATCGGAATGACACTGCAGGATTGAGCACTGATTCAAAGGAGAATGTAGAAGAAGCAAAACACTTGCATGAAAAGAGCTAATGATTTTATTGTAAGAAAACATTATCTAAAAATATCCCTGCCCCGAGTTCAGCTTTAAGATTTGAGGTAACAAATGTAGTTCAGTGTTTTTTGTTTTTGTTAGTTTTATCGATTACCACTTGATCAAAGGCAATGATGCAAAACAATTGTGCAATATACAAAAGTATTCAGTTCTGCTAGCCTGCAGACAGGATCTATTCAACCTCCTTCCAATTTACAGAAAAATGCATCTCGGTTGCAAAAGTTTTCAAATATGTAATCAATTTTAATAATCCCTTAATTTCTTTCTGGCTTACGCCCCAATTGAAGACTCAATTTTTTTTTTTTTTCTTTTACTTGTTATTCAGTAAGGTTGCAGAACAAGTAAAGAATCTCAGATGGCTATACTGCCTAATAATGCCCACCTTCTGGCCCGCAACATTCCTCATAGTAGATAATGTGAATGTCTTTATGTAACTATCTAGATCTGTGAAAAGTTCTGAGTAAGTATACATTTTTTTTTTTTTTTTTTGGTTGTGCTTCATGCTGTAAATCCTACTAGTGTCAGCAGAAAATGAATGTTCTGCTCAAGTGGTACAGCTTTCCTGTGTGCTGCAGTGATATATGCAGCTTTAAAAGAGAAATATGGGTTTGTTTCTTTATCGTACATCACGGGACACAGAGCGCATAGCCATTACAGTTGGGTTATATGGGTACATTCAGGTGATGGACACTGGTGTAATCAATTTCACAGGAAGTTTCCTCCCTATATAACCCCCTCCCACTGGGAGTGCTTCAGTTTTTTCGCCAGTGTCTTAGGTGTTGGTCACGTCTAGCTGTCCCTCGGAGGTCTCGGGACCCAGGATAGCTAGCCGGATCCGTCCGAAGTGCTTCAAAGCCAAGGTGTACGGTACCCGGGCCCTGCTGGAGTGGGGTTTTGCCTATAATGCCTCTCCTTGGAGGGCTGGATTCTGGGCTCCAGTGCCTTAGTCTCTTCCAAGAACTAAACGCTACTGATGCCAGGATGCTATATAGGTCCAGGTGTGTGGGTTCCTTAACACAGGACCCCGGTCCCTGAAGGTCCAAGACAATACCCACGGAGATGGGGGAAGGCTGGGCCTCTTGCATTTTGCAATACCCTGCGGCGTGGAGCAGGTAAGAGGGAACCTGCGGGACTTGGTTCGACAGTAGGTATCCCCCTGGGGGTTCTGGGTTGGCTAATGGTATGCTTGTGCATCAGCCACTATCTCCACTATGTCTTTTGAGGCAGGATGGGATGTACTAATGTTTACCCAGATAACATGTAGGTATATGTATGCTTTTAAAGATATGTATTTGCTACTCCCCCCAGATCTGCCTGTTAGCATGATACTGCAGCCCCACGTACTATAAAGGGGGAATGCTGGTGAAACTCCTGTTTCTTAGGAAGCCTATGGGGACAGCTTCCTCTGTGTGTGCACTACATTAAGTATTGGTTCTTACCTGGTGTCTGTTGGGTTGCTAGCACTGGTCCATGCTTCTCCTCTGCTTTCTGCTTCCTCCATGTTGGTTTCAGCGTGGGGGGGGCGGGCCAGCAGTGTCAGGTCTCAGTTAAAGCAAAGCATTTCCTGGCTGGTCATTCCCTCCTGAGAGCAGAGGAGAGAGAGGACACAGAGCACGCAGCTGAGCCATTCTGGCTATGCAGTGACACCTAGTGGTGGTTTGTGGATCTTCAGGTCTGGACTAAGCTCCATACTGACAAAAAAAAAAAAGTTTTTTTCTTAAAGGGACTCAGCCTTAGATCCGGCAGTATCTGAGTCGGTGCAACCTTGGTCTCCCGCTAACGGGCATTGGTGTTGCAATACTCACAGGATTTCCTTGGTATTGCCGCCTTCTCGGGCGTGTGGAAATTTGAAAAAAAAAAATATATAATTTTTTACCATAGCCTTTTCTTATTAATGATTCACTTCTAGCTACAACAGTTGGGTGTTGGCTACAGGGGTGTCTCAAGGTTGTGCAATGGCTCCCAAGGGATCAGGACCAGCTAAGGCTGCAAAGGGTGCCAAAAAACTAAAGAGGTCTCCATCGGGGTCAGAGGATTTGGGCCAGGCTCCAACGGTCCCACCCTCACCAGATAGACCACCGAGTAGCATGTTGCAGGAGCCATTGAGGGTGCTAGGGGCAGAGGCGGCCCCCAATCAACCCATTCCCGTTTACGTTACGGAAGAAATGCTAGCGACCACCCTGGGTGGGCTAGAGGAAAGGTTAACTGCTTTGATTGCCCGCTCTTTGCCATGTGGCAAACGGGCTAGATCCCCGTCACCTAGATTGGTGTTTTCAGATGCAGAGGTCCTCTCTTCGGAGGAATTGGACCCACAGGAGGATCAAGCGGACCCGAGTCCCGACGGTTCAGACATTGAGGGTTCCACTGTAGATGAATTTTTTTTTCGGCTTCTCAAGCGGAGAGCCTGTGGATCCAGTCTCTGACAGATATGGTTCGCACTGCTTTTAAACTTCCAGTGTCAGAACTATTAGCCCCTGCGGTATCCTCTTTAGGTTCTTCAAAAGCACCATTAAGTTGTGCGTCTTTTCCGATTCACCCCCTTCTGGAGAGCGTGATTTTTCAGGATTGGGCTCAACCTGATAGGATCTTTATCCCTCCTAAAAGGTTCTCTATTCTCTATCCTATGGAAGAGGAATTTGCAAAGAAATGGGCACTCCCTACTTTGGACGCAGCCATTTCCTGCGTGAATAAATCCCTGACCTGTCCGGTTGAAAATGTCCAGATGTTTAAAGATCCGGTCGACAAAAAATTGGAGACCCTACTGAAGGCTTCTTTTACCACAGTAGGTGCCGTGGTTCAGCCAGCAGTGGCAGCCATTGGCGTTTGTCAGGCGTTAAAGGATCAGACTAAACAGATATTAAGGGACATGCCGACTCGGCAAACTCGTGAATTGGCAGACCTACCAAGGGTTCTCTGCTTTGCAGTAGATGCTATTAAGGACTCCATTCAACAGGCGTCCCGTCTATCTCTGCTGTTGGTTCATATGCGTCGCCTTTTGTGGCTGAAGAACTGGTCAGCAGAGGCACCCTGCAAAAGGCTTTTGGCAGGATTTCCCTTTCATGGTGGGAGACTATTCGGTGAAGACCTAGATAAATATATCCAGACCATATCAAGTGGTAAAAGTTCTTTCTTGCCTGTCAAGAAAAGATCGCGTGGGCCCGCGTTTAAGCGACAGGCCTTCGCAGGCTCGGCCCCTTCAACTTCCCGTCAGTATCGACGGCCTCCCGGGCGTTCAGCATTTAATAGCCGCCCACAAGGACAAGCCACGGCAGGCAAGAGGCCATGGTCTCGCAAGCCGGTTAAACCAGTCATCAAGTCAGATTCATGAAGGGGCGCCCCCACTCTCTTGGGTGGAGGGAAGGCTTTGGTTTTTCTCCGAAGTGTGGGAGGCCAGAATTCCCGACTCTTGGGTACTGTCCGTGGTAGCCACGGGCTGCAGGCTAGAGTTTCGGGAAGTCCCCCCTCCTCATTTTCAGGGGTCAAGTCTTCCAAGCGACCCATTAAAGAGGGCCTCTCTTGTAAAAGCATTGGATCGTCTCTTGCTCCAAGGAGTAATTGTAGAAGTACCAACCCAGGAATGGGGTCTGGGATTCTACTCCAACCTTTTCATAATACCAAAGCCCAATGGCGACGTCAGGCCTATCTTAGACCTCAAACGCCTAAATCGCTTTCTAAAGATTCAGACCTTTCGTATGGAGTCCATACGTTCGGTGGCAGCCAGCCTACATCAAGACGACTTTCTAGCATCTATAGACATAAAGGATGCGTATCTGCACGTGCCGATCTACCCGGCACATCACAAGTTTCTTCGTTTTATGATAGATCACCGTCATTACCAGTTCGTAGCCCTCCCTTTCGGGTTGGCAACAGCTCCGCGGGTATTCACAAAGGTGTTAGCCCCGGTGCTAGCCGTCCTAAGGACAGAAGGCATTTTGGTCCTGGCATACCTGGACGATCTTCTGGTTATCGACAGATCAGCTTCCAGCCTCAATCATGCAGTAGTTCGCACAGTTCGGCATCTAGAGGAATTCGGGTGGATTGTGAACCAAGAAAAATCGATATTGCAACCCACAAAGCAGTTGGAATATCTAGGCCTTCGTCTAGATACAGACTGCCAGAGGATATTTTTACCTCAAGCAAAGGTCAGATCAATAACTCAAGCAGTTCAAGTGATCTTAGGCAAGAAGAGGCCGACTATTCGCCTATGTATGTTCTGGTGGCTGGTCCCTCAAAATTTGTCAAAGGGGAAATCCTTTTGCCCCATCACGTGAAAGATAGTAGCCACGGATGCCAGCCTGTCAGGTTGGGGGGCAGTTCTAGAAGGACAGACCCAGCAAGGGCAGTGGTCGGAGGCAGAAAAACTGCTTCCCATCAATATCCTAGAGATCAGAGCTGCTCGGCTGGCCCTGGTCGCCTGGACTCTCCCCCTTCAGGGTCTGCCAGTAAGGATACAGTCCGACAATGCCACTGCGGTGGCATACATAAACCACCAGGGGGGCACGAGGAGCCTAGCGGCCCAAAGGGAAGTAAACCTGATTTTCTCATGGGCCGAAGCCCATGTACCCTGCATCTCGGCGGTGTTCATCCCAGGGATAGACTATTCTCAAGCAGATTTTTTGAGTCGTCAACAGTTGCTCCCGGGGGAGTGGTCTCTTCACCCCCAGGTATTCCAAGAGATTTGCCAAAGATTCGGAGTTCCAGATGTGGACATTATGGCAACGAGATCCAACAAAAAGTTGGACAAATTCATATCCCGAGCCAGGGATCCCTCGGCCTACGGGACCGATGCGTTGGTTTGCCCCTGGCACCAGTTTTCTCTCCTGTATGCGTTCCCTCCACTGCAGATGATTCCCCGCCTTCTACGGAGGATCAGGGTGGAGCGCAGGCCTGTGATCCTGGTGGCCCCAGCCTGGCCCAGGAGGGCTTGGTACGCACTCATCGTGAGGATGTCAGTCGGGGCGCCGTGGCCGCTCCCCCTGCGCCCAGATCTGCTGTCTCAGGGCCCAATCTGCCACCCTGCTTCACAGCAGCTAAATTTGACGGCTTGGCGGCTGAATCCCTAATTCTTAAGGGCAGAACCCTCTCAGCTCAGGTCATATCTACGTTGATTCAGGCTAGGAAACCAGTCTCTAGAAATATTTATTACAGAGTCTGGAGAACCTATGTGGAGTGGTGCGAGTCTCAAAAATGGCATCCTCAAAAGTTTTTTTTATTGACAGGATCTTGCGATTCCTCCAGGTTGGCGTTGACAAAGGGTTGGCTCTTAGTACTCTAAAGGGGCAGGTGTCGGCTTTATCGATATGGTTTCAAAGACCCTTGGCCACCCATTCGCTTATGAAAACCTTCTTGCAGGGGGTCTTGCATGTGAATCCCCCTATTAGAGCTCCCCTCTGCCCCTGGAATTTAAATCTGGTCTTGTCAGCTTTACAAAGGCAGCCGTTTGAACCTCTGACAGAAATCCCTCTTGTGCTACTAACCCGAAAGTTGGTTTTCTTGGTGGCTATGGCTTCGGCCAGAAGGGTTTCCGAGCTGGCAGCCTTGTCATGCAGGGAGCCATACCTTATTCTGCATAAGGACAGAGTGGTTCTGCGGCCTCAACCTTCTTTCCTTCCTAAGGTCATATCCAGTTTTCACTTGAATCAGGATCTAGTCCTACCATCCTTCTTTCCTACTTCCCAGTCCAGAGAGGAAAGACTGCTTCATACTTTGGACGTGGTTCGAGCCATGAGGGTCTATCTCAAGGCTACAGAGAAGATTCGGAAAACAGATGTGCTTTTTGTTCTTCCGGATGGCCCCAAGAAGGGTCAGCCGGCTGCCAAGTCTTCCTTGGCTAGGTGGATTAAGCAGCTGATTTTTCAGGCCTATGGTCTGAAGCGCGTTCCACCTCCCTTTATCAGTTAAAGCCCATTCTACGAGGGCCATGAGTGCCTCCTGGGCGGCATACCATCAGATCTCTATGGCACAGGTTTGCAAGGCGGCAACCTGGTCTTCCGTACATACGTTTACTAAATTTTATAAGTTGGACGTTGCAAAGGGTACGGACGCAGCATTTGGGCAGGCGGTCCTACGGGCAGCAGTATAGAATCCTCTGGTCCGGGTCACGCCCCCTTTTCTCTGTTGGTGGAGCTACTTTACTTCCTGATAATTTTTTGTTTGGCTATTCTTGGTCTCCCTCCCTTCATAGAGCATTGCTTTAGGACATCCCAACTGTAATGGCTATGCGCTCTGTGTCCCGTGATGTACGATAAAGAAAAAGATTTTTAATAAACAGCTTACCTGTAAAATCCTTTTCTTGAAGTACATCACGGGACACAGAGCTCCCACCCCTCTTTTGGGGAACATTGTGTAACCTCGGAGGAATTGCTTGCTACAAAACTGAAGCACTCCCAGTGGGAGGGGGTTATATAGGGAGGAAACTTCCTGTGAAATTGATTACACCAGTGTCCATCACCTGAAGGTACCCATATAACCCAAGTGTAATGGCTATGCGCTCTGTGTCCCGTGATGTACTTCAAGAAAAGGATTTTACAGGTAAGCTGTTTATTAAAAATCCTTTTTTTTTCCTCCATCATACTTGGGTGGATGCAGCATCGGTTTACCGACGCCTCTGCACTGAAAACCAAGCGATCGAACATCATGGATGTTTCGGTACTCGCAGCTCCCTGAGCAGAGCTCTTCTGACTTCCATGTGTGGATAATGCAGTGCCTGGACTGATATCTGGGACTTTAGCAGAGAGCAGACTTCAGTCCTCTGCTGAAAATGGGTCACAAGGCATGCAAGAGGAATTATTCACTCCTGTGACCCATAGGAGAAGCCCAGCCAAACAAGCTTCTTTCTTCTTTCTTCTCATTTTTAAGTAATATTGACATTTGCACAGTGCAACATAGCCCAAAAAAGGGGGGAAGAGGTGGGAGAAAAAGGGGAAGTGAAGAGGGATAGGGAAAATGAGGCACACTGTGGGCATGCCCAGTCCGAACTCAGACACCCATTTCAACTGGGATTAACAGGAGGCAACAAAATGGGGACAAAGGGGCACCCCGTCTGCACGGGACATTCGATCCACGTGGGCAGGTCTCCCCTCCAACCTAGTGGTGGGCAAGGTGGCCTAATGTCCCAGCTCTTGGGTAGTTACAAAAATGACTCCATTACTATGCAGCATTTTAAATGACCCTGAGGTACCAAGAATAGTCAAGCAAACTGGAGACCGTCCAGGTAGCCCAGAAAAAATACACCCAAGTGTCCCATGGAGACAATACATAAAAAAAAAAAAAAAGTTCACAGCAAACAGTTGAGGAAAGGGAGGGAGAAAGAAAGAGAATACTGTTAAGGGGCAAAGAAAAAGGAGAAAAGTAGAGAAAGTAAGGGTCAAGAAGGCATACAGACCAGCACTTACCGGATTTACTGATGAGATGAATCCACATTCAAGTGGGGGTCTAGGGTATCTGACGGACGCTGCGCCTGGCGGAGGGATCCGCTAAGGCAAGTAGTGCCTCATCCAAACTTGAAGAAAGCGTGGCTGCGTCATGTATGTGGGCCTTTAAGTCCACCAATGTAAGGTCAAACGTTTTGCGAGTGCCCCTACAATTCGCAAGCCAGTTCTCTGCCTCCATGATCTCCCCCACTTTCCCCAGCCTGTTCACTTGGGATATGCAAACTCCTTCCAGTGGATTGGTATGAGTCGTTTTGCCGCGTTGAGGAGGTGTGGGAAAGCAGAAAATGTTTAGGCAGGGCCGGAATATCGATACCCAAACCCCTCAGCTATGCGCTTGCCAACCATGTCCCAAAATGGTTGGAGCACCGGGCACTCCCACCAAATGTGGAGGAACATGCCCTTCTGTCCACATCCCCACCAACATCTGTCAGAGACTTAAGGGAAAATCCTAGCTAGGGTAGTAGGCACTCTATACCACCGCTTCAACAATTTATAGTTGTTTTCTTGGGTTTTTGCATCTATAGAGCTTGTATGGGTTAGGTAGTAGAGGTGGTGGTGGAGTTTCAGTAAAGTCGGACTGGAGGTCCCTTTCCCATTCCCTATAATAATGGGGCCTGGGGCTAGGCGACTTGTCCTCCAGCATCCCGTATAGTGCAGAGATCATATGGGACAGTGCGTTGAAAGATGGGTATAACCTTGTTTATCATACATTACAACATTTGAATATCTGGAGCAGAGGCACTCTTCCATTGTAACAAAATTAATTTCCTGCCATGAAAGAATTATGCGCACCATAGTTCAGAGTTCGAGCATGAGTCCTGGGTACAAACTCATTGAGCACTCCCAACAGTCCTCTGGTGTATGAGGCATTGGTAAATGTAAGATGTCCTTAAAAAAAAGAAAATTGGTCCTTCCAAAACGTTGACAGAGCAGAACAAGACCAATGTATGTATCCAGCCTCAGTAGAGTCACACCTAGAACAAGAAGCAGCAGAGACAAAACCCATATGAGCCAGCTTGGCAGGAGTATAATGCAATTGGTGTATAAATGTAAACTGTAGATCATTAGATCCAATAAGATCCTGAAAGCAAACCTCCGAGGCCTCCCCCCACCCCTCCTCCGACAGCCCCGGAATGTCCACCTCCCATTTCCGACGAGCATTCTGGAAGGGATTAACTCTAGCAGACTGCAGGCGGGAATAAATAGTCATAACCAGCTTTTCAATATCCTGGCACGACGGCAGCACTTTCAAAAAAGATTCGGTGAGCTCCTGGGTCAGCCCAGTAAATTGTGTTTCGAACAGCATGACGTAGTAACAAATGCCTATAAAAGAATTTTATCTGTCACCCCACACTGTATCTTTTAAATCCTCAAAGGAGATAATGATACGTTTAACAAAAATGTGTGACCCCGAGTCGTGTCCACCACAAGGAGTTTGGGTGACCCAGAAGCTCAGCGAAATTGGGGTTCTCCCACAGGGGGGATCTGGGAGATATCCCATCAGAGTCCGCAAGCACCTTGTTACCCTCATGCAGGCTAACCAGCCAATTTCCACTGGGGAGCCTCGAGAACACTGCTTGGGTACAGACCTGTGTAGACCGTCTACAAGTGAGGCCCTAGAACCTACCAGTGCAGTCAATAGAGCAGTGGAACAGGATGAGGAGGCCTCCAGGAACCAGTCACAAACATAAGCCAGCTGTGAAGCTATAAAATAGTGTCGCAGATTAGGGCGGGCCAATCCACCATCAATTTTAGCTGCTTGAAGTGAGGCCCTAGCAATTGGCGGGTTAGACCCCTGCCAGAGGAAAGGTGGAAAGGAGAAAGTTAATCCTGTTAAGTTTTTTAAACAAAAGGTTGGGGATGCCTGAAAAACGTAAGAATTTGGGTAAATATATAATTTTAAAGATGTTCAAACCAGATTAAGTGGTAAGGAGGTCCAAGTACGCAGCCCGGTCTCCATGTGTGTTATAATTGAGGTAACATTAAGGGTTTAAAAAGAAGAGAGGTCAGCATTAATATATATCCCCAGATACTTAAACGTGTGTTGGATGGTCAATTTGGATGCAGAGAGGTAAGTGTTATTAGTTTAGGGCCTATAGGAAGTGCCACCGATTTCCCCCCCCCAAACCAACCCATAACCCAGAGACCTTCCCAAACTCCTCCACAACACCCAATAGTGAAACAAACGACTGCTCAGACCCATCCAAATAGATAAGGGCATCATCTGCATAAAGGGAAATCTGTTAAGTCAGGTCCCCCCACTTATTAAATTGAGGGCTGAAGCCCATACGATGCAAAGTTTCCCAAAGGAAGGACCAGCTAACTGTATCAAAGGCTTTAAGCACATCCAATGATAACACCAGGCCACTCTTTTGGTCAGTAGCAGCCCTGTGAATGTGCAAATAGAGCCGGCGAATGTTGTTATACGTACTCTTCCCAGCCATGAACACAGTCTGTTCCCTATGAATGAGATGGAGAATGACCTTTTGTAGTCTTAGCACTGGTTCACATTGATGCTACTTTGAAATCGCGCTACTTCACTTCAAGTAGCGTGATTTCAAAGTGGCAAGGTCAGCACGATTTCAGGTGCTACTTGATAGACATCTGTGTGGCTTCACACAGAGATGTCTATTGAAATCGCACCTGAAATCGGCAAAAGTAGTGCAGGAACCACTTTTGCAAATTGAAACGGTGTCATTGGAACAGTCATTGGAACAGTGTCATTGCCTCCAATAGGCTGGTACTTGTCATGCGATTTGATCTCTTAAATCGCATTATAAATTGCTCCAATGTGAACCTAGGCTAGAGATAGAATTTTAGCCAACGCCTTGACATCACTATTCAGTAGTGAGATTGGACGGTAATACCCACACAACACAGTTTGTCTTTGTCAGGTTTAGGCAGTACTACGATCGGGGCTTCACACATGGAGGGGAGTTCACCCTCCTTCAGTGCATGGCCAAACAGTGAGTGTAATTTCTGTGCCAGTTCTTCAACATAATTTCTGTACCATTAGGCGGGTATACTGTCCAATCAAGGTGCTTTATTTGAGGGGAGAAACATATGGCCTCTGTGACTTCCTCAATCGTCAGGGGTTTGTCTAAGATAAGGTTATGAGATTCATCCAATACTGGGAACTGGGATTCCAAAAACCCCAGCGTCTCAAGTTCATCCAGAGGGGACAGGGCAGAGTAGAAGTTTTCTTAAAGGACTTGAATGTCTGGTTAATGAGCAGGGGGTCAGATGTAACAGTCGTCAGATAATTTAATGTTCGGTATAGTCCTGTCAATGTAATCTGTGCGGGAGAGAGGGGCCAACATCCCACCATTTTTACCACTGTGTTCAAGCAACCTGTCCGATAAGTACATCTGCTGTTTCCAGATTGCGTCCACCCTATGGAGGTCCAGAGTCCTATGCGCCCCCACCAGGACCCCATGGGATTTCGGAGTAGGAAGCGCAGAGTATTGGGCCCTGGCATTCTCCAGGGAGGACTCCAAGGCCAAGAGGGTAACCTGAAAGGCATCCCACGTGAGGCCAAAGGAAGCCGATCCCGAATTATCCCCCCAATAGTGGGACATGTCCTGCCTGACCGGCTCCTGGAATTCAGAGGTGGAGATCCAGAAGGGACTGAGCCTCCACAACTGAAGAGGGCCTATAAGGCAGAGTGGTCGGATATTGTCTGAGGTAAGTAGGTGACCGCCTGGATACAGAAGACTAGGTCGGGAGTCCCCAGGGTTCAACCTGGAAAGAGTACGGTACGTCTGAGACTGACATGAGTATTCTCTTACCATAGGATGTTTTTGCCTCCAGAGGTCCACATATATGTGAAGAGCAGTGGTGTTGTGTGCACCATGCATTTGAGAAAAACGTAGCGACCCTTGGGATCAAGCAACACTCGGTCACAGGAAAAAGGGAGGCCCTTCCGTATAAGAATGGACACCCCTCTGGCATAATTGAAGTATGTGGAATGATATCCATGTGAAACCCAGTGCTTTAAAGCCAGCACATTTGATCCCATAAGGTGCGTCTCCTGTAGGCACAATATATGAGGATTATGTGTCTTCAGGAAATCAAACAGGGAGGCCCTCTTAAATTTGGAGTTGAACCCCAGGACATTCCAGGAGATGCACCTGACCGTAGACATGGTGAAATATAAAAAAAATTGAAAAGATACAATTTCTGGGGAAATTGTGTGACGTGTTCTTGCCTTGACCAATATTCCTGACCGGAGACAGTGCCCCTGGAGATTGTATTTTTAAAGCCAGAATCCCCTTACAGCTGTGTGGGAGGAGCTAAAGAAACTCCTCATAGCTGTGTGTGAGCAGTTATTTACCTCAGCGTCTCCTAGGAAACCAATGTAAACATATGCAAGTTCTCTAAACACAGAGAATACTTGCTTGCTGTTTTTGAAAACTTGTCCTTCAAATGATTGTATTTTAAAAACTATAAATCGTACAGCGAATATCTTTATATTTTACGAATCACAAGACCCAGACCTACATTTTGATGTATAGTATGTCTCTGATATAATACAATTTAGGGCACAGTCGCAGTGTACAAATTGCCCAGCAAATTTTAGTTTTCTAGACTTTGACCTCCATTGACTTCCATTGAAATATTGGATGGCGTGTGTTGCAAACAAATGGCCGTACTGTGAAAACGCTTAGGACGATCGCTTAGCCATGGACACGTGTAGTGGGAGCAGGGAGGAGGCAAGGTGGGAAATTCACACATACATACACACACACACTTTATTCATCCTTTTTAAACAGCAGAAATATGACAATCAGACACACATTCTGAGTAGGCAGTAGCTCAAATTGAACCCCTGCCAGGCCCCAGAAACAAGGGGCTGGCCTAGACTCTGAACTGCATGTTCATAATGGGAACATGGCCAATACAGGCAAGTCAGCGAGCTAATTTTAGATCAGTCAGTGATCAAAAAAGAAAAACAAAGAAGGTAAGAAAAATGAAATGAACGGTAGCAGCATAGTCATCAAGTGGAGATCAGCATCCTCCTGACAAGACTTTTAACTAAATATACCTGCCCCGGGCATGGTGCCAGTGAGTGGGGTAGACAAAAAGAGAACACGTTATCGAGGAAGAAAGCAAATAGAGTGTCAAGGGCCTGGTCCGAACCACCACCAGGCTGGTGTAGGGACTCAAACTAGGACAGAGCATTTGCAGGGGTTTGGAAAAAGTGCACCTGGCCTTGGTGCACAACTCTTGGCGTTGCAGGAAACATGGTGTACTGGATGGTCTTCTCCCTCAACTTTTGCTTGACATGTTGGTTCTTGGCCCTCGGTGCCCGGACAGCAGGGGAGTAATCAGGAAAAAGGGACACTGATGCATTATTAATTTTCAGGCTCCCTTTTATGCGGGCAGTACGCAGGATAGCGTCCCAGTTCCTATAGTTAAGGAGGCGGATTACCAGTGTGAGGGGGGTTGCCAGCGGGAAGCGGTCGCCTGGGTACTCTGGGCGCGCTCCAGAACAAAACGGGGGGATAAACGGTCCTTCCCAAATTCCTGGACAAACCAACTCTTCATGAAAGATACCGGTTCAGGCAGGCCTACTAGGCACAGGTGGTTTCTTTTCAGACGATTCTCCAAATCTTCAACCTTATCCTCCCAGGGAGTGATTTTTTTGTGCCACAGGTTTTAATAGTAGGTAGGACCCGGCCGACAGTGTCTTCCAGATCACTGATGCAGCGTTCTGTGTCAGAGACCCGGTCCCTTACTTTACGCATGTCCTGGCACATAATGGTAATGTCCAGCTTAAAGCGGAGTTCCACCCTTAAAATCACTTCGTTTCATTACATGTTTTTTTTTTTTTTTTTTTTTATGCACGTACTAAAATCATTGAATTTCAGGCGCACCGTGGAATGTCGCCACTATAAGGCGTCACGCCTTCCGGAAACAGCCGATTAGCATTCGGCTTTTCTCGGCGCCTGCGCACAGACCCAGGAGCTGACTGCGCAGGCGCCGAAAATAGCCGGTCCTAGTTTGGTTTTTTTCGGAGGGCGTGACGCGGCTATATACGGCGCCTGCGCAGTCAGCTCCTGGGTCTGTGCGCAGGCGCCGAGAAAAACCAGCATACTGGCGCTGACGCCAGTATGCTGGATGTAATGAAACAAAGTGATTTTAAGGGTGGAACTCCGCTTTAAGCTCCTCCACTTTGCCCATATGATCAGAATGATTTACCTTTTTATAATCTTAAGGACATCCAGCAGCGTGGGCTCCAGTTTCCGGGCCGTCCTCACTGGGGGACACTAGGGGCCGGTGGCGCTGGTGTAGCGGAGGTCCCGGGAGAAGGAGGTAGTGATGGATCAGGGTCCTCGGCAAATAGATCTGGTGTGGATGCCAGGGATGAATGAGGCGGGGTGGATCGGGCCATCTTGGCAGGAGTGCCTGGTGATACTCATCCTGGCCGAGGGCTGTTTCTTCTCCTTATACTTTCCCATCCACCAGAGTCACCGATATAGCAGCACCGGGTCTTCCCCAAAGGAACCAGATAGTTTTCATCCTTTTTTTAGAGGTAGGTGAGGAGGATTGCAAAAGATTGTACAGAGGGATCTCCGAACTGCTAGAGAAGACGTCCATTCGCATGCTGCGTCAGGCTACGCCCCCTCTCCTTTTAACTTTAATAAATGCCTACATTTAGTAAAACAAGCAAGGAACCTTTTTTTTCTTTTTTTTTTTTTAAGGGATTTGTGCTTCTTACCAACTGCCTGGCTTTATAGCACACTGGCTTACCAGGCCACTGCGTTCACACAGAACACTGTGTTCCAGGTCTCAAGCAGTCTGACAGTCCCTGAATTGTGATACCGTCAACATCACTGCTAACTGGAACACTGTGCTGTGTCGGATTGTTGGAAACACAGACCAATGTCCTCTGTGTGAGAGGGGCTTTAACAGTAAAGCACTTAGGCCCCTTTCACACTGAGGAGTATTTCAGGTGTTTTAGCGCTAAAAATAGCGCATAAATAACGCCAGAAATACTCCTGCCCCAGAATTCTCAATATGAAAGCCCGAGGAGCGGTGTGTATACCGCTCCTTCACCGCTCCTTCCCATTGAAAACAATGGGACACCACGGTAATACCACCGGCAATGCGCCTTTGCAGAGGCTCATTGCCGGCGGTATTAACCCTTTTTCGGCCGCTAGCAGGGGTTAACACCGCACCGCTAGCGTTTGAATACCGCCACCGCACATACTGCCCCAGTGTGAAAGGGGCCTTAATAAATATAAAAAAATAAGTCTTTGGTATACTGCCCAATGGTATAACCACAAAAAAAACTTTAAAGGAGTTGTAAAGGAAAACATTTTTTTTTGCTGAAATGACTGTTTACGGGGTATGGAGACATAATAGTTAACTGATTGCTTTTAAAAATGATTAAAAATAGATAAAAATCAATCATATAATGTGCCTGCAGTTTAGTTTCGTTTTTAAACTAGTTTCATGTTTCTGTGAAGTACAGAGACACACAGAACACAAACAAACACACACACACAAGGCAGTGTTTGTTTTTAAAATGAATCTGATTGGTTCTGAGGAGTTTTAGACGCATAGTAATCACACCTCTTTGATCATGGACCACTGAGAGAAGCTCCCATGAGTTTTTTCGTAAGGAGCCAGACAAGCAGGAAGTGTGGATCAGAGAAGGATTACAGCTGCTTCAAAGCAAAAATGAACAATGAGGACATGAAATCAGGATTGCAGTAAGGTAAAGGAAGCTATTTAGCTACAAAATGTTTTTCCTTTAGTGACCCTTTAATTGAGTTTTAGGCCACAGAAACTAGGATTATCACTGTCCATTGTAGTTTTATGTGACTAAGGAAACTGCGATTCTAAACCAGAAAAAGGTACAGGGATATTTTATAGCAAGAAGGTGAGACTCTGAAGACTGATATAAATTACAAATCCTTTTACTTTTTTGAAGATAAAGTTAACATGTGAATTTCAACTGTGCATTTAGCTATGTGCCAGTATGGCTTTTATACATTGTCTGCTCAAATGCATTTTTTATAGCACAGGACCATCATTGTTGTGTTACAGTGACTGAGTTGACACTGATATTTTATTGTATTGTTGAAAAGAAAAAGGCCTCTTACACACGATGTTAGAGTATCTACTTTTTCAAACTTTATTTTGTATGTTTTTTTGCGTGCATTTTCACATATATGCATTTTTGCAAAAAACTTATTCTCTCATTTTCCTTTTGCACAATATGTAAATGGACATTTGTGCATACTTAAAGCAGTGAACAAATAGGCGCAAAAGAACATAAAACCCAACCGGACGTTGGTGTGAGGCTACTACTAATTATACGCCATAATTTAAATATCTAAAACAGTCCAGCATAAGTGTGCATGTGCATTAACAATAAAAATGATAGAGGTTCTTCAATGCAGTTTGCCTCCAACACCGTGCCTCATAAAGTGCAATATGCTTAGATCAAAGTGCTTCACCCGAAGTGATATATTTATATGTGCTCATCAGATGTCATTGGCCACATAGTGACCACCAGGCATATAGTATAGGGACTCCTTCCTCATTAGGCTCGACCCTTCCAAATTGCATGTTATTCCAATCAACCATCTCCTAAATCAATCGGATTCCCACTTGATCAAAAATTTAAATACTTTTACAAGTATTTTACTCTCAAATGCATATCCACAATTGCTTTAAAGTAATCTGTAAATTTGAGTTGGGCTCCCCAAAAAACCAGCCACCGAAAGGCAATATATTGTAGTATTGTTTTTTTATTAAAAGCACTTGCTTGCATATAAAAGACTCCATATATAGCAGCACAGCTGTGTGATGAGGCAGGGGCCGGTCAATCACTCCAAGGGTGATACAGAAAGCGCAGCGTGCGTCTCAGCTGAGAAGTTAATAAAAGGGGGGAAGCTCCATTGTCAGGCTTAAATTTCTATGCATTTCGTGCTCTAGTGCACGTCTTCAGGAAAATGGAGGCTGCCGCTGACGCATCATATTCAGCTCCCCCATCACAGACTGCTCCGGAAGTGCTGCGGCGGCCAACTGCGCATGCGAGATGCGTTCCAAGCCGTCATTCAGAGCGACGTGGACTTGGGGGAAAGTGGCCAGTCGGCCTCACGTTCTCACTTCGCTCAGACGGCTCGCTCCGTTTGCTCGGCCTCCTGGCTCTTTTTTTTTTTAACATCCTCCAATCCACGGGGATGTTAAGGTTTCGCTGGTGTGCAGTGTCGTAAATGCATTGGAACGCATCGCAGATGCGTTTGGAACGCATCGCGCATGCGCAGTTGGCCGCCACAGCACTTCCGGAGCAGTCTGTGATGGGGAGCGGAGTATGACGGTACACCGCCATGATACCAGAGCCTAAATACTAGATACAGCGTTGCCATTGGTCAGTGGCAATCGTGTGTCAAACCCAGGAAAAAAAAATTATGTAAATAGTTTCTCCCGGCCTACAGAGAAGCAAAAAACAAAACGAGGGGGGGAAAAGGAAAAGCCTCTTCCTCATCCAAACCAGCTTAACTATAATAATTACTTTACATTTAATAGATTTAAAAAGCCATAAAAAAGCCATAAAACCCAGACTTAAGACATTAGAATTCATATGGAGATCGCAGTATGCAGTATCGCCATCTAGTGGCCTGATTTTATACTGCAGTGCTCACACATAATATACAGCTTAGAAACTATGAACACACACATCCCTGTCCGCAAGGGGGCAATTGTATATATTTATGGCAACCGATCGGCCTCTATCTTAAGTTTGGAAAGTTAAAGTGTAAGTTTATCTTTACAGAAAATTTGTAGTGTGAACTTACACTGGACTCTGTCCCATCGCACCTGGTCCCGCTAACCTGAAGAGCGCTAATCGTCCGTTCTGACACCTCGTATCTCTGCTTGACCAGTCGGATTTGAAATCCCTGCGGTGACAGGACGGTGATCGCTGTGCTCCAGGTCAGCGGGGGGCTTGAGCAGGGGGTCCTGTGTATGTTCACCTTACAGATTTTTTCTCTAAAGGTGACCTTTTTATTTATTTTTTATTTACAAACCAACAAACATACAAAAAACGTTAGGCAATACACTCAAACATGAGAAAATAAACTGACTTCAGTGCAAAATATAAAGTAGGCACAGTGGTAAAAGGCTCAGGTATAATACCGGGATATAGCAAAAGTGGAGGTCCGGACATTAGAGATCCCTGAGGCATGGCCCATCAATGGTCAAATGTAAAGGTGAACTTGCCCTTTAAAGATAGAAGCTGATTGGCATGCACAGCCACTCCAGATTCTGTCTGCTCCAGTTTTGATAAATTGTCATTGGCTAAAGCTCAGCTTGTATAAAAATGCAGTGATAGTTTTTTTTGGCTGGGCTGTCTGTCACTCTGTCCGTCCCCGATTCCCCTGTGAACTTTGTATTACAGCAGGCTCCTCCATTCCACCGCATGCTGCCCAGCCTCCGAGGCCTGACTCTTGCTCCAGTGCTGTGCTCCTCCGACCTCTTGGTTAGTTACAGATTTAAAATTCTGGCACACGCCTGGCGGGATGTCCTAATACATCACTCGCCAGGGCCGCGTGACCCAGCCTCTGTGAAATTCGCCGCCCCGCCAGCCGAATACAGCATATGCTCGGCTCTGTTTGGCAAGTTCCGGAACTGTGCATGCACAGTTCCAAGCTGAACCAATCTTGGCTATTTTTACTGGCACATTCCCGCAACCACGGAAATTTATGGACGGAGGAAAAAAGTGCCCGTTTTTACGGACCGTCTGTAAAAATACGGATGGTTGGCAACACTGGTGTGCAGTAAAGTCATAGAAAACTATTTCAGGAAAGGATCCTGTACAATTTTCCAAGATTGAAAGTAAGGCTGGAGTTGAGCTTTAAATAAATGTGCTAAGTACACTAGGCATATCCATACTTGATTGAAAAAATGTCACGACTGTTTGCAAAACAGCAGTGGGTTGGCATTTGAACATCCAATAGTGTTCTGATATTTTGTGTTATGTATTTTGCTGTTTTTTTTAATGTCTTTGTACAGGTGTCGAAAAAGAATCTGATGGAGATTGTGAAGAAGTTGATGATCCATGTTGACAAAGCTGAAGGAACTGCCTACAGAGATGAATTGCTGACAAAAATTATTGATATATGCAGCCAATCCAATTACCAGTATATTACCAATTTTGAGTGGTAAGCAATGTGTATATGTTATAGGAAAACATGTTTTATGCATTTTCTCTTTTTTCTTTTTGTTGACAAGATTGAGATATGCGAGTCATCGGTCTTATTTCTTTTATAGGTATATTAGCATTCTGGTAGAGCTCACACGTCTGGAGGGAACACGTCATGGCCACCTTATAGCTGCTCAGATGCTTGATGTTGCCATTAGAGTGAAGGCGATTAGAAATTTTGCTGTATCGCAGATGGCCACATTGCTTGATAATGCCCACCTTCTAGCCAGCAACACTCAACGTAATGGAATATGTGAAGTTCTTTATGCAGCCGCTTGGATCTGTGGAGAGTTCTCAGAGTAAGATATATATTTTTCTGGCATCAGTTGTTTTTTTTTAAATGCTATTTAAAGCGTTACTTCAGTAATTTTTTCAAATTTCCATTTTCAAATCCTCTGCCCTTGTTGTTTTATCTTTGTATGGTAAAAAAAAAAAAAAAAAAAATCTCCTTTGTCCATGGACAGACACAGCATTCTTATATTCTTGGCTGTAGGGTTATGTTCCGTCTATTAGGAGAGGACTAGGCAGACATGTTAATAGTTAAAACCTGTAATCTTTAGCAAAGCTGAACACCCCCGCCCAAGGGGTGGTCCCTCTGGTCATAACCCCTCTCACTGCAGTGAGCAGCTCAGTTTTTTGGACTATGTGCTCCCTTTTGGGCCCATGGTCCTACAGGATTTGTATTTTTTTTTTTTTTTTCCTCGCTATGGACGAGGTAGGCCAGTAGTTTCCCAGCTTTTTCACCATGTTTGTATGACCTCTGTCTGAGGAAAAACAATTTGCGTTTGGACTTCTCATATAGTGCCTGGTCAAGTGCCCTAGAGCTCACCCTAAGGTTACCCGCCCTGTCCCCAGTGGGGTCATTCAGAAAGTCTCTTTCCGCCGCCTCTAAGGCAATCGTTGCATTATCAACCACCGTTGCTGAGGTCCGTTTGATTTGGTTAATACGAGTAGTAAGGGTCATCCGGACATGTAACCTAAAGGCCTCCCAGACTATCTGCAGTCATGCCGAGTCTTCATTAGTCGTGAAAAATTGTCCCCAGTTAGTCTCCAGGTCGTCTTCTTCTGGTAATAGGGTTAGCCAAAAAGGGTTCAGCCGCCATGTCAGCGGTAGCCGGGCGTGAGGTAGGGATAACGTAGCCCAGCAGGGACAGTGATCAGATAATGATCTGGGTGAGAGCCCGGCATCCTTGAGTCTGGCAAGAAGGGGTCTAGAGAAAAGTATAAGGTCTATACGGGACATAGAGTGGTGGGAGGCGGAGAAACACGAGTAGGCCCGTGAGGTGGGGTACCTATGTCTCTATGTATCTATCAAATTAAAATCATTAAGGAGGCGTGCAAATCTCGTCAGTTGAGGGTCGTAATGACCCGGACAACCTATCAGTAGTTGCATCCAGTACATTTATTAAAATCTCCCAACCAAATGGCAGGCGTAGCAGGGTGTAGGGCCATGAAATTAATACCTTCAGTTAGTACATTAAATTGAAATGGGGGTGGTACATAGAAGGCTAGTATAAGGACCGTGTCTCCATGCAGTTTCGCTCTTATAAATACAAATCTGCCCATTGGGTCCAGCACCAAGCTCAAAATGGGTTGTTTTGGCTATCAAAAGGGATACTCCTCTAGAGTGGGTAGTGTGGACGGAATGAAAAGCCCAGCCCACCCAAGGCCGCTTGAGCGCCCTCAGCATGGAGCCCTCAGCGTGTGTCTCTACCAGAGCCACCACGTCCGCCCTCAGTTTCTTCAATTGCCCGAACACTGCAGATCTCTTAATGGGGTCTCTCATACCCCTCACATTCCACGTGAGAACCTTTAATGTGACCATGGATTAAAATGGATCCAAGATGAGGCACCAGGGTCTAGGGTGTCTGCGTAATGGGGTCGCTCCCAGCCGGGTGCGACCGTTAACGATTCCAAGGCATTGTTGCAATAACCATGTTGACTGACATGTGCCTGCAATAAAGGTAACAAGATAAAAAGACCATCTCTCAACAAATTAACCCCCCCTTCCCAAACCACCCCCCACCCTGCCCTGCACTGACCCCAGCTGGTGCGGGCACCAACCCCTAACTGCCAACTTGGCATAAACGGTATGCAACCTGTGAAGTAAAAGTAGGTTCATATATCAGCATGTTCGTGGGCTCTAGCAATCGAGGAACCGACTGCAGGCCAATTGGTCCAACACAGGATGCACACAACAGCGCACAAGGCGAAACTTTGCTGCGGTGTGCGACTCGTTGTAGGACTTGGCTCACCAATCAGAGTGAGTTCACTTGTAAGGAAGTCCCTCCGCCGGCCAAAGGGAGGTACATAAGTCTAGTTCAAAGCTATGCAGTACATAAGTGTTTGAAGTAGCAACCACAAAGTTTGTATTCATGACCCCGAATGTCTGAAGCAGGGGGGGGGGGCAACAGGATGCAACGGTGTCATGCAAACATGTATTCCCCCCCCCCTACCCTGTCAGATCCACACTGGAACAAGGGGGCAAACTATGAAGGGATTGTTGCATGCCTGCAGGCAGAAGCGGGAACACATGCTGACACCCGCCCGCAGAAAGGGAGTCACAACAGGTCCTCGGGCTAAGGGAGCATAAAAAATAGTGAGCAACGTCCATTGTGCAGCTCCCCGTCTCTACAGCATTAACATTAGCATGCAGGTAGGATACCTCAGCGGGGAGCGCAAGTAAGGGGGGGGATGCGGGGAAGTGAACAGGCTTAGGGAGAAGAGGAGATCAGAGAAAGCAGGCATACTTATCAGTGTTCATCTTGCCGTTCGAGCCACGCTATGACTGCTTCAGGATCTTCAAAGAAGTGTACCCTGTCTCCCCTTTCCACACGCAATCGGGCTGGGAACAGCATCGCATATTTCACATTCTTGACTCGCAGGCGGCGTTTCGCTTCAGTGAAGGTCTTGCGCTTCCGCTGCACATCCGCCGAGAAGTCCAGGAAGACCGCCACCATCTTGTTTCCGAACGGGATACTGCCCTTTTCCCTGCTGAGGCAGAGGATGGCATCCCGATCCCTGAAGTTTAGGAATTTAGCTATAAAAGTGCGGGGAGGTGCACCTACAGGCGGCGGTTTGCCTGACATGCGGTGCGCCCGCTCCACCACAAAAACGTGGGCGAAAACGATTCCTTGCCTTATGTATCCGATAACAGGGTCTCCAGGAATGTTGGGGGGGTCTCTCCCCTCCACCCCCTCCGGCAGGCCAATAAAGCAAAGATTACATCTGCGCAATCTGTTCTCAATTTCATCTTGCTTCTGAAGAAGCTGGTTGATTTGAAGTTGCATGGCATCAGTGGAGATCTGCAAAGGGGGGAGGGAGTCCTCTACCATGCTTATTCGAGTTTCAGCTTCTGTGACCCTGTCCCTCAGTTTTTGAAAGTCCTGCCTGACCAGAGATATACCTCCTCAATCCGCGCTGTCAGGGTAGTCTGGCAGGACGCGACCGCTTCCTGGCATGTTGTTATGGCCTGAAGGAGTCGGGCCGTATCCGAGTTCTGAGGCCCTGTCTTCTCTCCTCGTGCGGCGGCGCCATCTTGGTCCACCGAGTCAGATTCCGGATGGCGGTATTGTGCAAGTTTGGCGATCGCACCGGACGTCTTTTTGGACGGCGACATGTCCTCTCGGGGTAGGATCCCAGGATAGTATATAAATGGATTTTCGGCCGGTGGAGCTCAGCTCACATGCGTCCTATCTCATGCCACTCCAGGCCACGCCCCCCCAGGATTTGTATTTTTATTTAATTTTTGATCCTGAGATCTTCTATCAACTGCCAGCTGGGTGACAGGCTGGATAATATAGATCTTGGTAGTCTCCCCAGTCCGGCCATCGAGTGTGAGCAGGCCTTAGCCATGCGCTGTGTTGGCCACGACATGCCCCGTTTGCTCTGGGGGTGGACGGTGAGTTAATGCTCTGGGGGTTGCATACGACTGGGCTACTGTTGTCTGAGTCACAGCGAGCTGTGGCCGACAGCTACTCCATACTGCTCAGAAGTGGGTCTGTCAGGAACGCGCCAGCAGTCCTCGCAGGACGGGTACTTTTCCTCCTGTCTAACAGGATGGATCAGCTGGGCTTTCCTGGGGGGGGGGGGTCAAATAGTGGGTCCCTTGTCCTCCCTTTCTGCTATTGCTGACTGGGGTCTTTTCGGTGTCCTGGCTCCAGGGGTGTCTGAGTCTGCTCTCTGTGTGGGGGGGCTTCCACTAGTGGGTCACTGCATGTCCGCCTTCTCCTCCCTTTTTCTCGCCGTTTTTCTTTTAAAACTGCGCCATTTTCTGCAGCTATGCACAGCAGGTGTTTGCACTCCTTTTTTACTGGGGGGCCATCTTGGTGTAGGCTTTGACCTCTAGTGCTGAAGTGACACTGTGTTTTGAGGGAGAGTGGGACACGGCGCTGAGCAGCTCTTGTCAGGGTGGTGAGTCCCCTGGTCAGTGACAGCAAGGAGGGTGGGCACCTTGTTTTAAAAAAATACTATTGCACGTGACTGTGGTCCCTCAAACTGTCACAGAGGGGTCAGAAGCTGGCGTTTCTTCCCCAGACATTCCGGTGGTAGCAACTGGTGCCCCTGCAGCTGGGGCATCTGCTGAGGTGTGGGTCCCTTTTGGGTCCCACAAGCCAAACCGCACTGCGATGGTGTTTTCCTATGTGACTGACTTTGATAAGTTTATAGACAAGGAATGGAGCGACCGCAGAGAACCTTTCCAGTCCCTAAATGCATGGCGGTGCGTTACCCTTTTGAGGAGAGCCTGCTGAAAAAAATAAGCATCTCCCCTGTCGTGGACCCCCCGGTGTCTAGGTTAAAAAAGTAATCGCGATTCCGGTAGAGGGGACCCCTGCATTTAAGGACCCTGCTAAAAGGAGGTCTGTGGCACTGGGTCGGTCCATGTTCACCATGCTGAGGTCAAACTTAAGGCCCATTTTGGCCACAGCACTAGTGTCAGACTTTGTCCGACTGGGCGAAGTTATTGCAGCAGGAATTGGAGGTGCATCATGCTCTCCCGGGTTGTGTGGAACTCGCTGACCAGTTAGTGCATGGCCTCAAATATGTCTGCGATGCTGCCCTGGATGCAGCACCTTTGATTTCCAGAGCCTCGGTATCCATAGTGGTTTTGCGGTGCCTGATCTGGCTAAAATGCTGGTCTTCCAAGGAGGCCCTGGCGGATTTGCCCTTCCGAGGAGGGAGGCTTTTTGGAGCCTCACTGGGTAACGTTATTAAGGACGTCATGGGAGGTAAGCGCACGCTTCTCCCTCAGTCCAGAAAGGGTAAGGAGCCACGCTGTAAGCCGGGACCCTCATTTTCTGCGCAGAAGCGGTATTTTCGTTAGTCAGGGCCTGCAGGCAGGCGTTCCCAGACTGACAAGGGACCAGCGGAGGGACAAAAGCGTCCGAGTTCGCAGGCCAAACAAATCTGCTACTGCATGAAGGTTTTCCCCCACCCGACCTCTGGGTTGAGGGACATCTGTGCGAGTTTGCAGCTCGGTGGACCTCCCTGCTTTCCGACCAGTGGGTTTGCGAAGTGGTTTAATCAGGGTACAAGATAAAATTTCTCTTGTCCACCGAACAGATTCTTTCCCTCAAACCTTCCTCTTCCGGCTCGTTGGGATGCCTTAAGAGAAGGGCAGTACAGTACTTGCTGAAGTGCGCAGTAATCGTACCTGTGCTGCTGCAGGAAGGGTTTTAAGGCTTCTACTCAAATCTGTTTGTGGTCCCAAAGAAAGACTGAGTCCGTCCAATCCTGGACCTCAAGGCTATCAACGCCTTTGTAAAAGTTTGGAAGTTCAGGATGAAATCCGTTCCCTCTGTGGTCGCTGCACTCTATCCGGGGGACTTTCTGGCGTCCTTGGACATCAAGGATGCATACTTGCATGTCCCTGTTTTCGTCAGGCACCCGAGCTTCCTGCGCTTTGCAGTAGGGGGCGATCATGATCACTTTGTGGCTCTCCCCTTTGGCCTGGCGTTGGCACCAATGTGCTTGCCCCGATTCTGGCCTTGCTGAGACAGCGAGAAATCGCCATCGTGGGCTACTTGGACCATCTGCTTCTGAGAGCTGCTTCAAGTGCAGAATTAGAGGAGGATGTGGCGATTGCCAGTCAGACCCTCTGAGATTTTGGCTGGGTGCTGAACTTCCAGAAGTCGCTATGAGTACCGACTCCGTGCCTAGAATATCTGGGTGAGTGTTTTTTCTCCCTTTGGAAAAATTGCAGACTCTTTGGACTGCGGTGAAGCTGTTGGCATCACGCAAATGGTCATCGCTCCGCTTTTGGGTCTAATGGTAACCTCCTTCGAGGCGGTACCGTATGCTCAATTGCACACTGAAGCTTTGCAGAAGGAGTTTCTGTCTAAATGGAACAGGTCCCTGTTGTGCCTGGATTGTCAAATCCAGGTGAGCAACCAGGTCAGAGCTTCTCTGGTCTGGTGGTTGAGCTCTCCGGCTCTTCAGTCTGGAAAGTCGTTCCTTCCTTTTTCACTGGACGGTGATCATGCGAAGCCTCCAAAATCTCCTATAATCTCCATCACTGCAGCATATTTGACAAGTACAGAATCGCAGTAAATATAAAATGATATGCAAAGTGGTCGGAGGGAGGCTTCAGAATGACAAAGATGTTTTTATTACAGATTATGTGAGCAGACTGCAGTTCCTCTTAAAAGGGAATTATTATTTAAAGTTTTTGTAGAAGTGATAATTGTGTTTTAGTGTTTTTTTAAAACCCTTTCTCTTTCTAATTTGTAATGCTATATGTACATATACACTATATTACCAAAATTATTGGGAATGCGTGAATTTACACATGAACTTTAATGGCATCCCAGTCTTCGTCCATAGGGTTCAATATTGCGTTGGCTCACCCTTTGCAGCTATAACCGCTTCAACTCTTCTGGGGAGGCTGTGCAAAAGGTTTAGGCATGTGTCTATGGGAATGCTTGACCATTCTTCCAGAAGCACATATGTGATGTTAGGCACGAGTGTGGACGAGAAGGCCTGGCTCGCAGTCTTTGCTCTAATTCATCCCAAAGGTGTTCCATCGGGTTTGGGTCAGGACACCCCAAACTCGCTCATCCATGTTTTTATGGACCTTGCTTTATGCAGTGGTGTGCAATCTTGTTGGGGCCGTCCCCAAACTATTCCCACAAAGTTGGGAGCATGACATTTTCGTAAAGGTCTTGGTATACTGACACCTCTACTGGAACGAAGGAGCCAAGCTCAACCCCTGAAAAACAACCCCACACCATAATCCTCCCTCCACCAAATGATTTGGACCTGTGCACAAAGCAAGGTCCATAAAGACATGGGAGAGTTTTGGGTGAAGTAACTTGAGTGGCCTGCACCGAGTCTTGACCTCAAACCGATAGAACACCTTTGGGATGATTCGGAGCAGAGACTGCGAACCAGGCCTTCTCACCCAACATCAGGGCGTGACCTCACAAATGCGCTTCTGGAAGAATGGGTAAACTTTCCCATAGACACACTCCTAAACCTTGTGAACCTTCCCAGAAGAATTGAAGCTGTTATAGCTGCAAAGAGTGGGCCAACTCAATCTTGAACCCTACGGACTAAAACTGTGATGCCATTAAACTTCATGTACGTGTAAAGGTAGGCATCCCAAAACTTTTGATATTTCTATCAAACACAAACACTGTGTACTGTATATACACAGTGGATATGAAAAGTCTACACACCCCTGTTAAAATGTCGGGTATTTGTGATGTAAAAAAAGTGAGACAAAGATAAATGATTTCATAATGCTGGATTTAGAGAAGAGAAATTTGCGCTAAACCAAAAATGTATAAATAACAGCATAAGTAAAAATCACAGGAGGCAGCAATCGCGTGACCTAACACAAACATAGAAAAAATATAAAAAATTGCGCCAACTAAAAAAAACAAATTAAGTTCATATATACAAAAATTGTTTAAAGTCCAATGAAGATGTTGATAAATATGACATGAAATATGACATGAACAGCACCCAGGTGCAAATGAAAGACTCGTGAACACCACCACATGGACTGAGGCTTACCAGATATAAGCCTAATAAAGGCATATATTAAATCCGAAGCGGAATATCCCACAGGTATGTGTCACAGCTTATCAGGAATCTTGGAAAACCCAGCTCCTCTCAGGTGCACCTTGCAGGGATCAGTCAGTCGGCTCCAGCTTGGTTTGGTGGCTCTGGTTTTATTCTATAGTCTTCTCTCCACAGTCCACACGTCTGACTTCTCCAATGACCCCATCCCAGCAGCACTCTCTTGCTTGACTCCTCTCCAGACTCCCTCAGAGATTGCCTGGATCACATATACATCGGGTATCTCCTGCGCTGTGTGTGAGTGCTGGGTCTGTGTTTGGCTGTGCTGCCTGTAGAAAGGTCCAATCCTTGCTGGATCTGTCGGCAGCATTTGACGCCATCGATCATTCTAGACTACTTGATCGTTTAGGGACTGTGGCAGGCATTGATGGTACAGCATTGGCATGGATGACCTCATTCCTGCTGGACAGGGTTCAGAGAGTAAGGCTGTGATTGCACTCCTCTTCTGATAGTCCCCTGTCCTGTGGAGTCCTTCAAGGATCGGCCTTATCGCCGCTCCTGTTTAACATTTACATGAGGCCTCTGCTGTACATCATCTTTTCATGTCTATTCTGACGACACCCAGCTCTACATTCCTCTGCCCAAGGATGGGGAGGGGGGACAGATAACTCTGGCCACCTGCCTGGAGGAAATTCAAGCCTGGATGGGGGCCAATTATCTTATGCTTAATGGCTCCACCCTGAATGTGCTCGCTCTTGTCTGGTCTCGATAGCTACCCAGGGTCGGGCCTGGCTAGTGCCTGGGTGGGAGACCGCCTGGGAATACCAGGTGCTGTCTACCGTTCATTGTCCAACTATTTTAGGCGATCAGGCTATGCTTCTCGTGGTCGAGTTGCAAGGTTGTCCGATCTGGGTTCAGCCATATAACGCCACGGCCGTGGCTTCGGTCTACCATCAGGTATTCCAGCAGGACTACTGGAGTCGCCAGATGCTGGACCAGGGCGACTGGTCTTTGTGCTTGGGTGTTTCGGCTCTCTTGCAGGAGGTGAGCCTCACAGGGCATGGCTCTCCTGGCCGCTCGTCTCCACCGCAAGGGTGTCGAAGTTGGTGGCCAGGTCTAGTGATCTGGTACAGACGCGTCAGTCGCGCTGGTGGCCCTGTGGGGTCTGGATCAGCGACTTTTTGCGTTCCTCCATTGTTGTTGCTTCCTCGGCTGCTCCACAGAGGCTGAGGAGATCCCGATGATTCTAATCGCTCCAGATTGACCTCGGCATCCTTGGTATGCAGACATCAGGGGCCTGGTAGTGGAGGTACCCTGGCGGTTGCCAGGGCGGGAGGTCCCTCTGTCTCAATGTCCCCCATACTTTGTCCTGTTGTACAGCCACTGACTTGCTCAACATGGCTATTGGAAGCCAGATTTTAAGTGACCGAGGTCTGTCCGACTCGGTCATCTCAACAATGCTGAGGGCACGGTAGTCTTCCAGAGGATCTACCGTCGCACCTGGCAGGCCTATAACTCTTGGTGCGAAGGGATGAAGTGACGTCCACGGACATACTCGGTGTCCAGGGTCCTTCTGTTTTTACAGCTTGGAGTGGATCTAAAAAATTGCTTTAAGCACCGTTTTGGTGGCAGATTTCAGCCTTGGCTGTGTTCTTTCAGTGGCCTTTTGTGGCCAGTCCCTGGTGGGTCTTTTTTTTTTTTTTTTTTTTTGTGCAGAGGGTTTGTCATATACTTTTCCCTCTTGGCCCATCTCTTCCCCCCATGAGTTTTGACTCTGGTGCTCTCGGTTCTTCAGTAACCTTCCTTTTGGAAACATCAGAGATTTTCTCTTGACACTATCTCAGAAGGTGGCCCCTTTAAGGATTAGGTGGTGGTGCGCCTGCGACCTTCCCTTCTTCCGAAAGTGGTTTTGGCCTTTCGCCGGAATAAGGAAATTTTTCTTCCATCCTTCCTTCTGTCCTCTGCCGGCGCATCCTATGAAGGTTGCCTTTCATACTTTAGGCGTGGTACGCATTTTGCAGATGTACCAGCCTGCTACGGCTCGGTTTCGGAAATCTGACTCTTTTTTTGTCGTGTCTGGTCCACAAAAGGGCCTGGCGGTCTCGTCGACTATAATTTCTCGGTGAATCAGGCAGGCTGTCATACAGGCCTATGCTTTTAAGGGGCGGGCCCCCCTTTCCGTTGCAGGCACTTTTGACCTTAGGGTATTTTATCCTTCCTTCCAGGAGAGATTAGGCAGAAAACCCCGGGTATAACCCCCACTTTGCCTCAGCAGCTCCAGTTTTTTTCTGCCTAATGTCAGGAGAGACATGGCCTGGCGTCCCTGTTCTCTGGATTTTTTTTTTTCGCTTTTATTTTGTTTTGTTCCTGCATTTTTGAATCCTGTGATTCTATCAACTGCCGTCTGGGTGACAGGCTGGGTCTTGACTCTTGTAGTCCCCCCATGTTCAGCCATCGAGCGTGTGCCAGTGCTCAGCTTTGGGTCGTCTACGACATGCCCCATTGCTCCAAGGGTGGCTGGAGAACTTTGGTTCTAGGGCACACATATGACCGGTCTCTATGGCTTTGTCAGTTTGTCTGACCCACTGCCATGCTGCTTGCGGACGTTGGTTCAGTCAGGAATGCTTCCAGCTGGTAGTCGCAGGACGGGTAAGTAGGCATCTTGCCCTGGCAAGGTGGTATGGCTGGTGCTTCCCTGGGGAGGTCGAATGAGGGTCCGCCCAGCTTTCCTCTTAACCTTCCCTCTCCCTCCTTCCCCATACTGGGTGGCGGCTGTGAAGGGGTGGGCTCTTCTGGGGTTCTATCACTACCGGGGACCGTGTGTTGTGGGGTGCTGTGTATTTTTTGCGTTTGGGGGTGCTGCTTTGTGTGCTGGCCCTGTGTTGTGCTGTGTCACTCTGTTTTTGAACTGCGTATGGCCGCCATTTTGCCGCGGTTTACATGGTCGGCGGCCATTTTCCGGTGGCCCGCATGGTGTTTCTTTGCCTCAGACGGCGGCCATTTTGCAAAGGTATTGGCCTCTAGTGCCTGGTATAGCGCTGTGAATGCCCGCAAATCTATCTCTGAGGGACAGAGCAAGCCAGCGCGTCTCAGCACTCCTCAGCGTTTCTGCTCACACTGCAACCGGGTGGGGTGGTGAGTTCCCTGGGGGCCCCTGCCTTCTGTTTTTTGCAGCCGTAATGTGACCGGTGGGTTGTTCTGCTTTTCAGTGCTTGGGTGGCATAGCGGAGGGACATCATAGAGCCCGAACCAGGAGCTTCCTCCCCAGCAATGCCTGAGTTAACCCTTGCTGCCCCTGCCCCATCTGTTGAGGCAATGAGGGCTGTCCTTGAGGCATTTCTCGCCAGGATTGAAGCGACAGGTGGCCAAAAGGGGGGTAAAAAGCGCCCCCTCCCTGAGCCTGCTTCTGGGGGATGTCTCTGACACAGAATCATACCCTGCTATTGCTTCTGGTTCTGTCAAGTCAGATATGCGGGCTTAACCAATGCGGACAGTGAGGATGACTCTGCTTCATGGTCAGTGAATGATAAGGAATTTGTTGGCTCTTATCTCTGCGGTGCAAGACACTTAACTTGAGGATGTGGCGGAGGCATCGGATGTGCCGCTCCATTTTGGGTTTCGCAAGCCACCCTGCACCGCAAAAGTGTTTTCTTGTGTTCCATATTTGGACATCCCATACAAGGAATGGGATGCGCCGCAAAAAGTTTTTGCTGTTCCAAAATACTTTGCGACCCGTTATCCCTTTGAGGAGGATTTCCAGAAAAAGTGGGTATCTCCTCCGTCAGCGGACCCTCCCTAATCCAGATTGAGCAAAGCCACTACGTTGCCTGTGGAAGGGGCTCCCGCCTTTAAGGACCCCGCAGATAGGAGAGTGGAGGCTGTGGCCCGCTTCACGTTTCGGCAGTAAGACCAGTTTCTGGTGTCTAACACTCACCGAACAGGCAGTTCGGTTTAAAACAAGTTCTTGTTTCAACAGCTGCAGGCTCAGGATGCTTCCGAGACCTGTATGGACCTGGCTGAACAATTGGTTCAGGGTCTGAAATTTGTCTGTGAGTCGGCCTTGGATACACTTCCCTTGCTCTTCAGGGCCTCCGCCTATGCGGTGGTGCTGCGCCGCCTTGTGTGGCTGAAGTGTTGGTCTGCAGACCAATCCTCACAAAAGGCCTTGGTGGATTTGCCCTTTAAGGGTGAACGGCTCTTTGGGGCGTCCCTGGATGACATCATAAAGCACGCTGCTCCCACAATCTGGGAAGGGTAAGGAGCCTTGCCATAAGCAAGGGCCCTTCTTTACTACCCCAAAGCGTTTTTTTTTCGCCTGCCCAATGCGGCAGGTAAAAGTTTTTTTTTTTTTTGTTATATAATCTTTATTTTGCAAATTTTCAGGAAAAATATCATACAAACAGACAGCCAACATGGCACGGAAAGAGAAGGGATACAAAGACAGCGCATGGTACATCAGATCCTTTACAGGAATATTAAGATCTACAGGGGCAAAATACAGTCCCAGGGCGCTCCCGCATTTAATGGCATGACGGGAGGAGAGGCAAACAAAATATGAAATGCAATATATCATCACTCTATCGTGGAACACCTCCGCTGCCACACCTTGGCACACCCCTGTGAGAGAAAGCACCCCCATTCAGGTAGTAGCAGGCGGTGCATATCTCTAGTACCCGATTCACGTGCAGCATGGAGCAGGGGGGGGGGGGGGGTTAAGGAGGGGAGACACAAGGGGAAGGAGAACAGAGAAAAGAGTACAAGAAAGATAAGACAAAAAACAGAGGGAAGGGGGAAACATCTGCTGTAGAACTGAATTAGAAGAAAATAACTATCACAACTAGGCTTTAACAACCATCTATACCAAAGGCTTTAATAACAGCTTTTCAAGTCATCCTAATCCCCCAAAGGGGTCGCCCCCGCAGAGGGTCCCGGGGCAGTGAGTACATCTGGACCGGCGTAGTGGATCCACGTGGCCCAGATAGAATAACATTTATCGTATTTATCTTTGCACTGCGCCATCCACTGCTCGGCGGCCATAATTTTATTCACCAGGGCCACCCATTCAGAACGGGTTGGTACCCGTGGCGTCTTCCAATAAATCGGGATCAGCCTGCGGGCCGCGTTGAGCAAATGAGGCAGTGTAGACTTACGGTAATGACTAACCGGGACAGTGGGGAAGTGGAGCAAGGATTCTAACGGGGAGTCAGGTAGCTTCACATCTAGGATGCGCTTGATCTGCTCATGGACGTCCCTCCAGAAGGGACGTATCTTAGGGCACTCCCACCAAATATGGAGGAAGGTGCCCCTTTGGCCACAGTCCCTCCAGCATGCATCAGAAAGAGCAGGGTACATTTTTGCAAGCTTGGAGGGAACCCTGTACCATCTGGTCAGGACCTTGTAACTATTTTCCTGTATCCTTGTGTCCACCGTGCTCGAGTGCGGGAGGCTATATATGTGATCCAGCTGAGGCTTAGAGAAGACGCACCCGAGGTCCCTCTCCCACTCCTGTATAAACCCCGGTTTCCCCTCAACATGTAGGGATTGTATCAGGGAGTACAATAGGGAAATAGCATGAGGGACAGCGGCAGGGGACATACAGAGCCGCTCAAAGGGAGATGCTAAGGCTGGTGACCTAACCCCCCGGGGTAGAGTGGTAAGGAAGTGTCTAATTTGCCGATAGCGCCAGTCATCCATGGGAAATGAGCCATACTGTTCCCGCAATGTGGCCAAAGGCAGCACACCCCGGTCTTGGGCAAACCGGCCACATCTGGACTCCCCGTCCGCCGCCCACGTCCGGAAAAAGGAAGGATGTTCCCCCGGGATGAACCAAGGGAAGCCACTTAATGGCGCAAGTGGGGAGGTCGGCAGCGCGAGCTCCCCATCCCTGTTAAGGACATCCCAGAGTGCCAGAGCGTGAGTAGCCAGCGGGGAGACCAGCGCCGACAGACCCCTATTTTCCTTAGGCACCCAAGGGGCGTGGGACAGGTTCCGTCCCGCCAGGAAATTGTCGAGGGGAACCCACAATTTGTGCTGCACACTGTGATACCAGTCCAAAATGCGCTGCAGGGCTACAGCTTCGTAGTACCTGCGGATTACCGGGACCCCCAGCCCACCTGCCGATTTTGGGCGCTGTAGTGTGCGGAGTGCCAGCCGAGGGCATTTCCCACTCTAAATATACTGAATGAATAAACTATTGAGACTTGAGAAGAAGGCCCTGGGCAAATCAATCGGCACCATCTGTAAAAAAAACAAAATCCTGGGGCGTACATTCATTTTCAGCACACTGACTCGGCCCATCCAAGAAAACGCCACTTTGTCCCATCTCTTCAGGTCCAATCTAATAGCAGAGAGTAGTGGCGCGAAATTGCAACTATAGAGTTGAGAGCAATTGGCGGGTAGGTGGATCCCCAAATACTTCAGCGATGAGTGGCACCAAGTAAAGGAGAAAGCAGACTGCAGCTGATTACGAAGGCCCAGGGTAATATTCAACGATAGGATCTCTGACTTGGAATAATTTATCTTAAAATTAGACAGGAGATTAAATTCACCCAACTCTGCCATGATGTTAGGCAGCGAAATCAGTGGATCGGAGACGTAGAATAACACGTCATCCGCATAGGCAGATAATTTATGCTCCCTCGGGCCTACCGTAAAGCCTTTAATACTGTCATTGAGGCAAATCCGATTGAGCAATGGTTCAAGCGTCAAGGCAAATACCAGGGGTGATAAAAAACACCCCTGACGCGTCCCATTGCCAATCGGAAAGGCGTCCGACAACAGCCCATTCACCTTTACCCGAGCGGATGGAGAACTGTACAAAGAGGAAATCCAAGCCAGCATATTAGGGCCTAGGCCCAGCCTGTTCAGAACTATAGTCATGTACGTCCAGTCCACCCGGTCAAATGCCTTTTCGGCATCAGTCGAAAGCAAGAGACATGTGTGTGTTGTCGCCTGCGATTCAACCCAGTGGATCAACTGGAGCGCCCTATTGGCATTATCCCTAGCCTCCCTGCCCATGATAAAACCTGTTTGGTCGGGATGGATAACCGAGGGAAGTACCGGCTTAAGTCTATTGGCCAAAATTTTGGCCAATATCTTAATATCCGTATTTAAAAGGGATATGGGTCTGTAGCTGCCAGGTAACGAATGATCCTTACCCTCCTTTGGCAGGACCGATATGTGCGCCGCTAGCGCTTCCGGTGGCATGGCCGTTCCTGAGGCTAGTGCGGTAAAGTAGGTACACATGGGCCCTGACAATATGTCCACATATTTTTTATAATACGCGTTCGTATACCCATCCGGACCCGGGCTCTTCCCATTGGGGAGGTCTTTGATTACGGCCTGGATCTCCGCTACGGTAATAGGTGCATCAAGCTGTTTGCCCACTGAGGCCTTCAGCTGCGGAAATTGTGCCTCCGTGAGGTACCGGTGAACCCGCGCCACCCGTTTTGCTTCCGAGACTCCGGGCAACATATCCGGAAGATGATACAACTGGGCATAAAAGTCTTTAAACGTTGCCGCTATTTTGGACGAGTGTACCACCATCGCCCCCGTCGCGGACTTAAGTTTATGAACATGTCCCACCTCTCGCTGCCCCCTGAGGGCCCTGGCCAGCATCCTCCCACATTTATTCCCGAATTCGTAGAACTTGTGAGTCAGGTATCGCAGCCGCGCCCAAATTTTGGAGTCTAGCAAGTCTGCCAGGGCCTGACGGATGGAGGCCAGCTCCGCCGCCACCACCGGGGAAACCTTTTTTTTGTGCGTAAGTTCACCCTCCCGAGCCCTCTTCAGACGCGCCCCCTGGGATATCGGCTCTCCCCTAACTACCGCCTTGTGGCCCTCCCAAATGGACCCCATGCCCACCTCCCCAGGAGTATTTTCTGCAAAATACAGGGATATGGTGTCTGAGATTTGTTGGAGAGCGACGGCATCATCAAGGATGCCATCGTTCAAGCGCCAGGTCCACGTCCGTGCCTCCACCGAAAGGGGGTGCAAGGAGATGGATACCGGCGCGTGGTCGGAAATGGTAATGGATCCAATGGAGGCACTGGTTAATGAATCGAGGGAGAACTGGTCCATCAACAGGAGGTCTATATGAGTATAGACATCGTGTGTGGCTGAGAAATAGCTATAATCCCTGTCAGTAGGTCGGAGCAGCCTCCAGCAGTCCACCAAATGTTGAGATTGCAGGGACTTTCTGAAGCGCTTCAGGAAGGCAAATGAGTGCACCGACCGGCCGGTGGAAGTATCCACCAGAGGGTCGGGGCAAACATTGAAGTCTCCGCCCAGGATGAGAAGGCCATCCCGAAAGGCAGACAAGGACTCCAATACGGAGTCTAAAAAGGCAATTTGGCCGGTGTTCGGGGCGTAGATCGTAGCGAGGGTAAATTTACGACCGGAGATGGTGCCCTTGACAAACACAAAACGACCCTCAGGGTCCAGCAACTGGTCCACCAGGACGAAGGGACAATGTTTGTGGATCGCTATAGCAACTCCCCCGGACTTGGGACGAGGGGAGTTGCTAAGGAACCAGGATGGGAAGAGGTGTGTCTCCTGCAAAAAAAGAATACGTGCCCCCATGCGTTTCATCTCAAGCCACAACTTACTGCATTTCATCGGGGAGCCCAGGCCACGAACATTATAGGAGACGACTTTCAAGTCAGCCATAACCGGAGATCAGGAAGAAGCGCCGACGACCCACGGACGAGAGGGGGAGCCAACCACCCGCACGTCTCTGCCATCAGCCTGAAGCACACAGATAAGCCTAGGGAATAGAGCATAGTTACAGCAGGTGAACCACATACAAAACAGAAAAGCAAGAGTACAACAAAAAAAAACAAACAGGGAACATAAAAACAAAAAAAATGTAAAATAACAAGCCCAAAAGGGCGCAACCTAGTGCAATAGTACCACCAGTCGGGTGCCGCCCCCGCCTCCCAGGAGCTGAGAGACGGCGGAGGCCAGCGAGCAGAGGTATTCCCAAAAAAGGGAGCATAACTCCAGGGGAGTCGACCTATTGGGGGGTTAGTGACACGGCACAAACAGCGAGTCCGTCACGGGACCCGCGAGTTGTCAGAACAAAAATACTTATAGCAACCCCTAAGCCCAGGGGAGATTAATGCAACGGCGGCTGGGGGGGGAGACAGCAACAACAGTGCAACAGGGTGGTTCAGCGACCCAGTCCATCAGAAGCATCAGACCTCGCTGCCCCCTGTGGAGAATGGGGGAGCGGGGTGTGTCCAGGCGGGCCACGACGTCGTTTGCGGCGACGGGCAGGGAGCCACGGTTCAGGGCGGTTAGGCAGGGGTATGGCCGGTGACGACCTCCAATCTGGAATGTCCACTTAAGGTAGTCCTAGGGACTCCAGGAACCGTGGTAGATCATCTCTGTTGCGTAGCACATGCGTCTGACCATCCTTAGTCACAGAGAGGCTGAATGGAAAGCCCCATCGGTACGTCAGCTGGGCCACCTGCAGGACCTCCAAAAGGGGCCTGAGAGCGCGGCGCTGCATCAGTGTACGCCTGGACAGGTCCGGGAAGAACGACAACTTCGCACCATCAAAGTCCACATATCTGACCCCCCTGACCTGATTCATAATGCGTTCTTTGAGGGAATACTTGTGTAGCTTACAGATAATGTCTCGTGGCTTGTCAGGATTCTCTGAGGGAGGGCGTAGGGCGCGGTGCGCACGGTCGATTTCAATGTATTCCGGGGCATGACGACCCAAGATCTGTTTGAAGACACCCTGTAAAGTAGGGACAATATCCCTCGGACCTGTCGCTTCAGGTAGGCCTCTGACACGGATATTAACCCTGCGGCTCCTGTTCTCAAAATCGTCCATCTGATCAATCAGGGCCTCAATCCTGCGGTCTTGCCTCTCAGTGTTCAGTGAGAGCCTGTAAAGCAGGGGCAGTTTCTTCCCAATGCGTCTCTAGTGTCTCCACTCTACCCCCCAGATGAGCTGTATCAACCTGCAGGTCAGCAATGTCCTGCCTCAGGGCCTTCTCCACAGTCTGAGCGAACCGCTCTAAGTCGGCCTTAGTGGGGAGGGAAAGCAAGTAAGAGCGGACATCCTTATCCATCCACGGATCATCCCCCGATCCAGGCTCATCAATGCTTTCAGAGCCGGATGGGGACGGGGAGTGAGGCTGGGCAGAGACATGCACCAGAAGGGAGGCTGGGCAGAGACATGCACCAGAGGGGAGCTAATGGGTGATGGAGGCCTAGCAGCGTGGGAGCCGAGCGCCATCTTGGCTGTACTTGCCGGGTCACTGCGGGCTCCAAAGAAGGCGTCCAACGATCCGGATCGTCCCCTCGGTGTCCGCTGAGGCTGCGGGGACGTCTTGCGTTTTGATGGCATCTCGTGCCGCCGAAAACCCCCCAGGGAATCCGCCGTATGCAGTGCGGAAGTGCGTGGGACTCACGGAGCTCCAAGAGAGCACGTCCTCACACGATCATGCCGCGGCCACGCCCCCCGCAGGTAAAAGTTTTTAAGGTGCAAAGGCGCCCGCTACAGAGCAAAGACGCACCTGGTACCGCAAGCCTGCGGACAAACCTGCTTCCGCATGAAGGTCTGCCCCCGCCTGTGTCTCGGGTGGGGGGCTGGCTTCAATTTGTAGCCCTTCCGTTCGGCCTGGTATCGGCACCTCAGGTTTTCACCAAGGTGCTCGCCCCGATACTGGCCCTGCTGAGGCAGCGAGGGATTGCTATCGTGGGATACCTGGACGACCTTCTCCTGAGAGCTTCCTCAGAATTAGAAGAGGATGTGTCTATCACGTGTCAGACTCTCCAAGAGTTCAGCTGGCTTCTGAATATACAGAAGTCAGTGTTGGCTCAGTTTCGGCGTCTGGAATACCTGGGGCTAGTCCTGGATTCCGCGGAGGCGAGAGTTTTTCTCCCAATGGAGAAACTCCAGACGCTGCAACAGTTGTCGACCCAGAAGTGGTCGTCTCTTTGGTTCTGCATGAGGGTTCTGGGTCTGATGGTGGCCTCTTTCTGTATGCCCAATTTCACACCCGGGTGTTACAGAAGCAAATTCTGTCACGTTGGGACAAGCTCCCGTCATCTCTGGATTACCAGATTCAGTTGAGCCATCAAGTCTTCCCTGGTGTGGTGGCTGACGTCTCCGGTGCTTCGGACCGGGAAGTCGTTTCTGCCATGCCGTTGGACGGTGGTCACGACGGATGCCAGCCTCTCCAGTTGGGGGGGCGTTTGGGGCTCCCAGTCAGCCCAGGGGTGCTGGACTCAGGAGTCCCGCCTTCCAATCAATGAACTAGAGCTCCAAGCAATCAAGCTGTGCCTTGCCAGATGGTCCCTGGAGCTGCATGACCGGCCGGTCAGGATCCAGTCCGACAACGCCACGGCCGTGGCATACATCAATCATCAGGGAGGCACACGGAGCTCAGCTGCAGCGATGGAGGTCGCCTAATCTACGCCTTCCCTCTGAAGCTTCTTCTTCGCCTGCTGCGCAGAGTGGAAGCTGAAGGGATTCCAACAATCCTGATTGCCCCAGATTGGCCGCGCCGCTCCTGGTACGCGGACCTGGTGCGTCTGGTGGCAGACGCCCCTTGGCGTCTACCCCCGAGAGATGATCTTCTGTCGCAGGGTCCGATCTTCAACCCTGCTTTAAAGTTGCTGGCTTTAACGGCGTGGCTGTTGAGAGCCAGGTGCTGAAGGACCGTGGCCTGTCAGGCTCGGTGATCTCTACCATGCTACGAGCATGAAAGTCTACTTCACAAAAGATTTACCATCGTACATGGAAGGCCTACATCTCTGTGTGAAGAGATGAAATGGCACCCCTGTACATAAGTTATGTACCAGATTCTGCTGTTTTTACAGCGTGGAGTGGATCAGGCTCTCGCCTTAAAGAGGAGGTTCACCCTAAATATTCTCTCTCCCATGCGATCCAGCATACTGGCGTCAGCGCCAGTATGCTGTTTTTTTTTTTTAAATCCCCCACTTACTGTGAAATCTTTCATCTTTATTTCTTTCCCCCGCGGTGGCTGGCGCCTATACAGCTTGTCAAAGCTTACGAAAATACCCAATTTAGGACTCGGGTATTTCCGGCGCAATGCGGCGCCTGCGCACAGACCTAGGAGCTGACTGTGCAGGTGCCGTATTTCTCCGAGTCCTATTTCGGGTTTTTAGCCATTGGACTCGGAGAAATACGGCACCTGCGCAGTTAGCTCCTAGGTCTGTGCGCAGGCGCCGCATTGCGCCGGAAATACCCGAGTCCTAAATCGGGTATTTTCGGAAGCTGTGACGCGCTATACAAGCGCCATCCACCACGGGGGGAAAGAAATTAAATTAAATTTCGAGTCCAATGGCTAAAAAGCCGAAATAGGACTCGGAGAAATACGGCACCTGCACAGTCAGCTCCTAGGTCTGTGCGCAGGAGCCGCATTGCGCCGGAAATACCCGAGTCCTAAATTGGGTATTTTCGTAAGCTTTGACAAGCTGTATAGGCGCCAGCCACCGCGGGGGAAAGAAATAAAGATGAAAGATTTCACAGTAAGTGGGGGATTTAAAAAAAAAAAACGGCATACTGGCGTTGACGCCGGTATGCTGGATCACATGGGAGAGGGTATATTTTAGGGTGAACTTCAGCGACCCTTGGCAGGACACTCCTTGGTGCGTACGTTTGTGCAGGGGGTCCGGCATGTGGCCCCTCCTGTGCGTCCTCCACTACCTCCATGGGACTTGAATCTAGTTCTTTCTGCGCTTCAAGGAGCTCCGTTTGAGGACATTCAAAAGATCCCGTTGTTGACTTTTTCTGGTAGCAATCACCTCTGTCAGACGGGTGTTTGAACTGGCGGCCTTGTCCTGCAAGGCTCCCTACTTGGTCATCCACAAGGATAAGGTGGTGCTGCGGCCGCAGCCGTCTTTTTTTTTTTCCCCCAAAGGTTGTGTCGGCTTTTCACATTAATGAGGACATTGTGTTAACATCCTTATGTCCTCGGTCAGAAAACCCAAAGGAGGCCACTTTACATTCCCTGGATGTGGTTCGGGTTCTGCGTGTATACTTATCTGCTATGGCTCCTTTCCGGAAATCGGACTCACTGTTCGTGTCGGTGACTGGTCCTAATAAAGGTCTGGCGGTCTCGTCGGCCACCATTTCTAGGTGGATTAGACAGGTTGTGCTTCAGGCCTATGCCTTTAAGGGGCGGGCGCCTCCCTTTCAGGTCACGGCGCATTCGACCAGGGCGATTGGTGCCTCTTGGGTTTTCTGTCATCAAGCCTCTGTGTTACAGGTGTGTAAGGCTTCGACCTGGTCGTCAGTCCACACCTTCTCAAAATTTTACAAGGTGGATGAGAGTGCATCTTTGGATGCCTCCTTTGGCCGCAAGGTGTTACAGGCGGTAGTTTAAGGTTGGAGTTCCTCCGTTGAGAAACTCCGTTTTTTTTTTTTTTTTTTTTTGTCTGGGGTGAAGTTTGGTTTGCTGTGTTGTTTTCCCACCCCTCAAATTTTGTTGACACTGCTTTGGGACGTCTCTAAGGTCAAAGGCTGCTGTGTCCGTCCATGAACGGAAGAGAAAATAGGATTTTGGTACTCGCTGTATAATCCATTTCTCTGAGTTCATGGACGGACACAGCACCCACCCCTCCTTTTTGTTTTATACTGCTTGTTACGAACTGGAGCTGCTGAAGCAGAGTGGGGGGTTATACCCGGGGGACCATGCCCCCTGGGAGGAGCTGTACTGAGAAAAGTGTTTTTAACACTAAAAGTGCTTTTTTTCTGCCTAATCTCTCTTGGAAGGAAGGATAAAATACCCGAAGGTCAAAGGCTGCTGTGTCCGTCCATGAACTCGGAGAAATGGATTTTACGGTGAGTACAAAAATCCTATTTTTCCTTTACAACCCCTTTAAACCTAGCTGTTTATTTGCTTTGGATTTTTACAAAGGCTGCATGTATTCCTAACAAGGTCTTTACAGTGTAAAAGTAAACCTTTTTTTGATCTTTTACCTACAGGTAAGCCTATAATGAGGCTTACCTGAAGGTACACCGAATATCTGCTAAATCACAGTTTGGGAGATATTTACACTGCATGCAGCCAGTGACATGACTGGCGCATGCATACTGAAGGGACAGATACTCTAAAGGGAAGGGAGTTGACATATGGCGGCACGTATGCCCTTTAAAGGGAAGGGAGTGATGATATAGCGGAGCAGCCGATGGCATGGCCAGAGGATGCAAACCTGGAAGGAAAACCAGATGAAGATGGATCCTCCTTCAGTGCCCTGCTGGAGGGCTTCATTTTGAGGTAAGTATTTCATAATGTGCTACTATGCAATGCAAAAAAAAAAAAACAGTTTAACACCACTTTAGTTTTTCTAAGGGTATTGTTTATCTTATGTAAAACTCTTCAGCTGAGTTTTTTTTTTTTATATTCTCTGATTTGTTTATTATTATCTTCCTTTTCCAGACACTTGACAGAACCTCACCAGACATTAGAGGCTATGTTGAGGCCAAAGGTCACTACTCTGCCTGGTCATATTCAGGCGGTTTATGTACAGAATGTGGTGAAGTTATATTCTGGTATCCTCCAGCACAAAGAAGGGGAAGGAGATCATCAAGCAGCACAGGAGATAACACAACTTATGGTTGAGAGGCTTCCCCAGTTTGTGCAGAGTGCTGACTTGGAAGTTCAAGAACGGGTAATATATTTTCTTTTTGTTTGGCATGTTTCTTTATCTAATGCTGATCTTAAATTCTGAAATTAGATTTAGATTCACTTTTTTCATTACAAATCTATGGTGCTGCCTGTTTTTCTTGTAGGTCCCAGGACACAGGGTATCTTCATATCCATTATTGGGGTTGTCACGATACCACTTTTTTAGGACCGAGTACAAGTACCGATACTTTTTTTCAAGTAGTCGCCGATACCGAATACTGATACTTTTTTTAAACGTGTCCACATATTGCAGCCATGTCCCCCCACATATTGCAGCCATGTCCCCCCACATATTGCAGCCATGCCCCCCCTACCTGATGATGATGCCGCCGCCGCCCTATATACAAAGCCGCTGCCGTGAACATTATAGGCAGTGCCTTTCAATAGCTATTTTCCCTGCCGCGTGCCATGTTAAGGACACTCCCTCTTGCTCGGGATTGGACAGATCCGAGCAAGGGGGGGTGTCTATACACGCGCAGTGGGAAAACAGCTATTCAAAGGTGCCTATAATGTTTGCGGCGGCGGGGTTGGATTTGGCGGCGGGGGGGGGGGGGGGGGTGGGGGAAGTATTCTATTTGGGTCTGCTGCTGCTGTTTGAGTATAAGGTGGTTGACAGATTTTACACACAGACCCTTCCTACCTGAGAGTATGCTGTCCACGACCCCTGGAAAAAAACTCTGCCACATAATTTAGCTTTAAATCATATTATTTCTTTCACACAATCTAGAAATAGAGATTTTCACCATTGCATGTCTTAAATGCAAACCTTTGCTTTTGTTTTCTGATGGTCTTGGTTTGTGTATTTGCAGGCTTCTTGTATTCTGCAGCTCATGAAATATATCCTGAAGTTACAGACAAAGGAGGTTCCAGTAGCTGAGGAGGTGATGGCTTTGTTTGCTGGAGAACTGAATCCTGTTGCTCCAAAAGCCCAGAAGAAAGTCCCTATTCCCGAAGGGTATGTGGTGGTTAAACACCCCCCCCCCCCATATATTTAGTAGCACACCATTTACCCATTGTTCATTTATAATATTTATAATGGAATAGATTTCTGCAGCCAGCTCCTGAAATAAAAAAAAATCTGCATTTATGAGTTGGGTATTAAAAAAAAAACGTGGTTTTGCTGTGTCAAATGCAGTGCTGTAACCACTGCAAAATCCAGAACCAGCAGACATTATGATACGGTTTCTAAAGTGGTTCTAAACCATTAACCTTTTTTACCTTCATGCATTCTTTACAGTAAGGTAAACCATTTTTTTTTGGTATTGGCCCCTCACCCCCCTTATACATACTTGAGCTCTCATTCAATCCAGCACGTGCATGTCTGAAGCGCTTCTCTCCCCTCACTTCTGAGTCTTAGGCCGCGTACACACAGACCGTTTCAGCAGACAGATTCGATCGTGTGTACGGGCGGACAGACAGATTTTTCCAGCAGACAGATTTTAAAGCATGCTTTAAAATCTGTCTGCTGGGAATCCGTCCGTCCGACATGTCTGCTGGTTAGTATCCTAACCGGCAGTCATCTCTGCCCGCACATGCGTCGAATGGATTCGACGCATGCGCGTAAGTGTTTTACTTCCTGGTGCGGTGACGTGGCGGCGTCAACATCATGGCCACGTCACCGCGCTGTCTGCCGGCGGGGATTTTGGTTTGATCGTGTGTACAGCGATCAAATCTGATCAAATCGGTCAGAACGATTTGAACAGATTTATTTGGTCGTGTGTACGCAGCCTCACAGGCTTTGCTGAGGTAGTGGGATCCATTCACTGTCAATCAAAGCCAGTGAACTGGGCAAGTCCAAGTCCTGCTTTGTTGTGTCAAACACAGCAGTGGGGCTCAAGAGCGACCCTGCATGAGTGCTCCTATGGGAAGCGACTTCCTATTGGGAGCTTTAGTCAGATAGGAGAAGCCAGGAGTGCCAGCAGGGGAAACGAGAAGAGGAGGTTTGGGACTGCTCTATGCAATTCTGTTGCATGGAGCAGGCAAGAAGAGACATGTATGTTTTTGGTGTTTTTTTTTTCCTTCCATTTTAGTTCATTTACTTGGTTATACTTTATCTCCAGGTGAATGGACACTGGTAGACCAAAGGTCGGGAAGCGATCCCCTATGTAACCCCTCCCATACAGGCAGGACTTTTTTTTTTTTAACAGTGTCTGCAAGGTGGATGGCACGTATGTCTGAGCTCCAGGTCTCTAGTCCCACAAACGGTACTCGTTCCGATCCTCGCAAAAAAAAGACTCAAGATCCTGCAAGGTTTTGCCTGTAATGCGACCTTCGAGCACTGGACTCTGCAAAGTGGAACACCACACCACAGCGCTAAGGCATTCCTGCAGGGTGCTGTACAGGTCTAAGGGAGTGGGAGTAGACCCTAAAAGGGTACCCAGTCCTTGAAGGTCCTCAAGCGACAGGAACCCGCCGTGATGGGTTAAGATTGGGCTCCTAGTTCCTAAGTTGTCCTGTGCTTTACTGGTAAATGAAACCCCTTTTTCTCTTCTGTTCATGGACGGACACAGCAGCATCTGACCTTGGGGTATTATCCTCCTTTCTTGGAGATTGACTAGGCAGAAAAACAGCATGTTAAGTGTTAAACCCTCCACACAGTACCTCCCAGCATGGGGTGGTTCCCCCGGGTACATCCCCCACCCTCTGCTCTGCAGCCCCAGTTTTTTTCTGCCTAGCAAGGAGAATGACATGGCTCCTCTGGGCCCATGTGCTCTGGGGATTTTTTTTGCAATTTTCTTGCTTTTCTTTTTTGTTTTCCTGCATTTTTGGATCCTGAGATCTACAATCAACTGCCAACTGGGTGATAGGCTGGATCCTCGATCCTTGTAGTCTCCCCAAGTTTGGCCATCGAGCGTGTGCTAGCCTTTAGCTATGCGCTGGGCCATCCCACAACATGACCCGTTGCTCCAGGGGTGGCCGGTGAGCTATACTCTCCAGGGTATGCTTCCGTGTGTGCGGGGGGCCCTGCCCGGGGGTCCCGGATGTTTGCTGATGTGTCTGCTGTTTTACTGCACAATCGCGCCCGCCATTTTGGGGGCGCCGGGCGCCTTTATTGGAGATCGGCAGCCATTTTCTTGTAGCCCACATGCTCTTTTTGTATGTCGGCGGCCATTTTGGAAAGGGTTTTTTCCTCTAGTGGCTGAAATAACGGCGCGAACGGCTCCAGTATCCTTCCTGAGGGACGACACAGCACGGAGCAGCGTTCTGGGGCAGACGGCAGCACTACAGGCCTGGTCGGGTGGTGAGTCCTCTGTTTTCTGCTGGGTGACCTGTGGCTCTTGTCTTGCATTCCAAGGGTGGAAAAAGGGTGGGTCAGCATGGCGTCCGGACCGGATGCTTCTTCCCTAGACGTGCCAGAGTTAACCCTTAGTGCCACTGTACCTGCGGCCTCTGTGGATGCTATAACGGCAGTCCTAGAGGTGTTTGTTGCCAGGATTGAAGAGGCATGTAGCCGGGGGGGGGGGGGGGTAAAAACCGCCCCCTCCCCCTGCCGCTTTCTGGGGATGCCTCTGGCACAGAACCAGACCCAGCTACTGCTCCCCGCCCTGGTTCCGAGGTGTCAGAGGATGCAGGCCTAGTCCACACGGACAGTGAGGATGACTCTGCTTCAGGGTCAGTGCATGATAGGCGCTAGTGGGAGCTCCTATCACTGCGGTGCGGGATACTCATAAAATAAAGGATTCGGCGAAGACATCGGAGATGTCTGTCCCTTTTGGGTTCTGTAAGCTGGCCCGCACTGCAAAAGTGTTTCCTTGTCTGAAAACATTTTTGTACAAGGAATGGGATCGTCCGCAAAAGGTTTATCTATTCCAAAATGCTTTGCGGTCCGTTATCCTTTTGAGGAGGATTTCCTGAAAAAGTGGACCTCTCCTCAATCAGTGGACCCCCCTGTGTCCAGACTGAACAAAGCTACCACGTTACCTGTGGAGGGGGCTCCCGCTTTTAAGGACCCCACAGATAGGAGAGCTGAGGCTGTGGCCCACTCCATGTTCACGGTGGTGGGGTCGACGGTGAGACCGGTGTTGGCCGGGGCTCAAGTGTCAGACACTTACTGAAGTTGTTGCTTCGGGAGTTGGAGAAGCATCAAGCCCCTCCGGACTGTGTGGCGCTGGCCAACCAGTTGATGCAGGGCCTAAAATTTGTCTGTGAGTCAGCCCTGATTACGCTTCCCTTGCTCTCCAGGGCTTCGGCCTACGCAGTGGTGTTGCACTGCCTTGTCTGGCTCAAGTGTTGGTCTGTGGACCAGTCTTCGAAGAAGGCCTTGGTGGACTTACCCTTTTAAGGGTGAAAGGCTTTTTGGGGCTTCTCTAGATGATGACATAAAAGATGCCACGGGAAGTAAGAGTACTCTTCCCCCTCAATCTGGAATGAGAAGCCTCGCCGTAGGCAGGGGCCTCGTTTACCGCCCCAATCGGTTTTTTTTCCGTCTGCCCGGTGCGGCAGGTAAACGTTTCCAGGGCGCTAAGGCGCCCGCTGAAGGGCAGAAGCGCCCCTGGTTCCGCAAGCCCAACAAGCCTGTGGACAAACCTGCTTCCGCATTAAGGTCTGCCCCCGCCCGTCTCTCGGGTGGGGGGCCGGCTTCGCAAATTCGCGGCTCGATGGATGTCTCTTCTTTACGACCGGTGGGTTTGCAAAATAGTTTCCTCGGGGTACAAGAGTTTCTCTCTTGTCCGCCAAACAGATTTTTTCCTTCAGCTTTCCCCTGTTTGGGGCTGTTCAGGATTTGCTGGTCAGGGGGGTGATTGTGCCAGTTTCTTTACTAGAACGGTTTCAGGGGTTTTACTCCAATCTGTTTTTAGTCCCCAAGAAGGAAGGGGTCCATCCAATCCTGGATCTCAAGGCCCTCAACTGTTTTGTCAGAGTGCAAAAGTTCAGGATGGCGTTGGTTCGCTCTGTAATAGCGGCACTCCACCAAGGGGACTTCCTGGCATCCTTGCATATCCCCATATGCGCAAAGCACCAGAGATTTCTGCGCTTTGTGGTCGGGGAGGACCACTTTCAATTTGTGGCCCTCCCTTTCGGCCTGGCTTCGGCGCCAAGGGTTTTCACCAAGGTGCTCGCTCCGATTCTGGCCCTGCTGAGGCAGTGCGGGATCGCTATTGTAGGATACCTGGACGATCTTCTGCGAGAGTTAGAGGTGGATGTGTTTATCAGCTGCCAGACCCTCTGGCAATTCGGTTGGCTGCTAAATGTTCAGAAGTTGGTGTTGTTGGTACCGTCTCAGCATCTGGAATACCTGGGGTTGGTCCTGGATAGGGCTGTCCCGATACCGATACCAGTATCGGTATCGGGACCGATACCGAGTATTTGCGGGAGTACTTGTACTCCCGCAAATACCCCCGATACCTAAATAGAATACTTTCCCCCCCTGCCGCCGCATTGCGCCGCCGCATCGAAAGCCGCTGCATGGGTTAAACGGCGTGCGGGAACATCACAGCTTTCATTTGAATAGCTATAATGTTCCTGCGCGTATAGACACTCCCCCTTGCTCGGGATTGGATGGGTGATCGTGATCTGTCCAATCCCGAGCAGGGGGGGGGTGTCTATACGCGCGGGCAAAACAGCTATTTAAATGAATGCTGAGATTTTCTCCATGCGGCGGCAAAGGTATGGGGGAAATGGCTGGAGGGACATGGCTGCATATGTGGGGGACATGGCTGGGGGGTCATGGCTGCATATGTGGGGGACATGGCTGCATATGTGGGGGACATGGCTGCATTTGGGGACACATTTAAAAAAAGTATCGGTACTTGTACTCGGTCCTAAAAAGCGGTATCGGGACAACCCTAGTCCTGGATTCCTCGGAAGCAAGAGTTTTTCTTCCCACGGAGAAACTACAGACACTGCAAACTGCTGTGAGGCAGTTGGCGACCCAGAAGTGGTCGTCGCTTCGCTTTTGCATGCAAGTTCTGGGTGGCCTCCTTCGAGGCGGTTCCGTATGCTCATTTTCACACGTGTGTTAGAGAGAAATTCTGTCGCATTGGGACAAGCTCCCTTTGTCTCTGGATTACACAGTCTGGGTGAGTCTCCTTGTCGGGTTCTCTCTAGAGTGGTGGCTGACATCTCCGGTGCTTCGGGCCGGAAAGTCGTTCTGCCGTGCCATTGGACGGTGGCCACAACGAATGCTAGTCTCTCCGGCTGGGGGTATTTAGTCACCCCAGGGGCGCTGGACTCGGGAAGAGTCCCGCCTGCCAATCAATGTCCTGGAACTCCGGGCGATCAGGCTGTGCCTCTCCAAGTGGTATCTGAGACTGCAGGGCTGCCCTGTCAGGATTCAGTCTGACAACGTTGTGGCGTATGTCAATCAACAAGGGGGCACACTGAGCTCGGCTGCAGCGGCGGAAGTCTCTCGCATCCTCCGGTGGGCCCAAAAGAACGTTCCTGCTCTTTTGGCCATTTACATTCCGGGAGAAAAGAACTAGCAGGCGGACTACCTAAGTCGCCAAACGCTAAACCAAGGAGAATGGTCGCTACACCTGGATGTGTTTCAGAGTCTGTGTCTGAAATGGGGCACTCCATACGTGGATCTTCTGGCGTCCCGACTCAATCGGAAGGTGTCAAGGTTCATGGCCAGATCAAGGGAGGGGCCGAGCACAACACTCCACACCAGGGAGAAAGCCTTGCATTACTGTGTGGAGTTACAGAAGAACAGGAAGTGAGGATTTCTCAGATCAAATAAGGACATTTAAAAGCAAAATTGAAGGATGAGGTAAGTGAAGAAGGACTGCACTAAGATAAAGGAAGCTATTTCGGGGGAAAAATATGTACCTTTACAACCCCTTTAGGAGCTTCCAACCCCGAGTGAACAGAGGGAGACATTGTCTTATAAATAGTTGAGAGGAGTTTAGTGAGGGTATCGTCTCTAAGTACATCCTCTAGGGTCGAGGTATAAAAAGCCACTGGTTGTTGTTTAAAGAGGTTGTAAAGGTAAAAAAATGTTTCCCCTTAATAGCTTCCTTTACCTTAGTGCAGTCTATCTTCACTTGCCTCATCCTTCGATTTTGCTTTTAAATGTTTTTATTTCTCCTAAGAAATCTTTACTTCCTGTTCTTCTGTCTGTAACTAAACACAGTAATGCGACACTTTCTCCCTGGTGTGGAGTTATGGGCATATGTGAGCATGGCAGCCAGGAAATATTTGTAGAGATCTGGGCATGCCAAACCTCCCTGCAGCCACGGCCGTTGTAAGACTGTCAACTTAAACCTCTGTTGTTGTGAGCCCCAAATGAAAGCAGTTAAACTGGAATGAATTATTTTAAAATATTTTTGGGGAATCCACACTGGTGCATGCCAGACCACATAGAGAAACCAGGTAACAACTTCATTTTAAACAGGTTTATGCGCCCTATTAATGTCAAAGGGAGATTGGCCCATGCCCTCAGTTTAGATTTCGTATTGTCAAGAAGTGGAGCTAAATTTAAGACACAATATTCCGAAGTATCCGGGAAAATCTCAGTACCCAGGTATCTAATGCTGGATGGCCATAATAGAGGTGTAGGATCAGCTCCGTCTTGGGCCTCCCTGTCAATAGTTAAATTTTGTGATTATTTTTATTTAGTTTCCCCCCAATTAATTTGTAGTCCTGAATGAATGGAAAATTCAGACAGTATACGCCACGCTTCTTTAACCACTTGACCACTGGGCACTTAAACCCCCTTAATAACCAGACCAATTTTCAGCTTTCTGTGCTCTCACAGTTTGAATGACAAGAACTCAGTCATACAACACTGTAACCAAATGAAATGTTTGTCCTTTTTTTTCCCCCCTACAAATAGAGCTTTCTTGATCGTACATCACGGGACACAGAGCGCATAGTCATTACATATGGGTTATATGGAGTACCTTCAGGTGTGGACACTGGTGTAATCAACTTCACAGGAAGTTCCTCCCTATATAACCCCCTCCCACTGAGAGTGCTTTAGTTTTTTCGCCAGTGTCTTAGGTGTTGGTCACGTCTAGCTGTCCCTCGGAGGTCTCGGGACCCAGGATAGCTAGCCGGATCCGTCCGAAGTGCTTCAGAGCCAAGATGTACGGTACCCGGGCCCTGCTGGAGTGGGGTTGTGCCTATAATGCCTCTCCTTGGAGGGCTGGATTCTGGGCTCCAGTGCCTTAGTCTCTTCCAAGAACTAAACGCTACTGATGCCAGGATGCTATATAGGTCCAGGGGTGTGGGTTCCTTAACACAGGACCCCGGTCCCTGAAGGTCCAAGACAATACCCACGGAGATGGGGGAAGGCTGGGCCTCTTGCATTTTGCAATACCCTGCGGCGTGGAGCAGGTAAGAGGGAACCTGCGGGACTTGGTTCGACAGTAGGTATCCCCCTGGGGGTTCTGGGTTGGCTAACAGTATGCTGGTGCATCAGCCACTATCTCCACTATGTCTGTTGAGGCAGGATGGGATTACAATGTTTACCCAGATAATATGTAAATATATGTATACTTGTGTAAGTTATATATTTTCTACTCACCCCAGGTCTGCCTGTTAACACTGATACTGCAACCCCACATGTTTTAAAGAGGAAATTGCTGGTAAAAAACTCCTGTTTCTTAGGAAGCCCATGGGGACAGCTTCCTCGCTGTGTGTGCACTACAATAAGATTAGTGCTTACCTGGTGTCTGTTGGTGCTGCATAACGCTGGTCCATGTTGTTCCTCTGCTCTGCTTCCTCCATGTGGGTTCAGCGTGGTGCGCGCGATCGTGCGCGCGGGTGTGCGCGCGCATACGCGCGCGCGCGTGCACGCCGCCTTTTATAGCGTCGGCGTGCGTCGGGGGGGCGGGCCAGCAGCGTCAGGGTCTGTTTAAAGAGAAAACTTTTTCTCTGGCTGGTCTTTCCCTCCTGGAGGCAGAGGAAGAAAGGATACAGAGCGTGCAGCTGGGTCTTTTGGCCACACAGGGACACCTAGTGGCGGTTTTGTGGATCTTCAGGTCTAGGACTTAGGTCCACTATTGACCAGAAAAAAAAAAAAAAAAAGTTTTTTTGCTTAAAGGGACTCAGCCTTAGATCCAGCAGTATCTGAGTCTACCTTGGACTCCGGCTAACGGGCATTGGTGTGTCAATACTCACAGGCTTCCTCGGTATTGCCACCTCCCAGGCGGGTAAAAAAAAAAAAAAAAAGATTTTTTTGAAAAAAAAAAAAAAAAAAGAGAAATATAAAAGAAAAAGAGAGAAATTAGTTCTTTTTCATTTTTCTCATACCTGCCCTCATATTGGTTATTCCTAGCTACAACAGTCAGGTGTTGGCTATAGGGGTGACCCAAGGTTGTACAATGGCTCCAAAGGGATCTGGACCAGCCAAGGCTGCTAAAGGTGCCAAAAAGCAAAAGGGGTCTCCATCGGGGTCAGAGGATTTGGGCCAGGCTTCTACGGCCCCACCCTCGCCAGTCAGGACACCGAGTGGCATAGTACAAGAGCCATTGGGGGTGCTGGGGGCAGAGGCGGCCCCCGATCCACCCATTCCCGTTTACGTGACGGAAGAAATGCTAGCAGCCACCATGTGTGGGCTAGAGAAAAGGTTAACTGCGTTGTTTTCCCGTCCTTGCCCAAGTAGCAAGCGGGCTAGATCCCCCTCACCCAGTGTGGGGTTTTCAGATGCGGAGGTCTCCTCTTCAGAGGAACGGGACCCACAAGGGGATCAGGCAGACCCAAGTCCCGACGGTTCAGACAGGGAAAATTCCACTATAGATGAATATTTTTCGGCCTCTCAAGCGGAGGGCCTGTGGATCCAGTCTTTGACAGATATGGTTCGCACTGCCTTTAAACTTCCAGTGCCAGAACTAGTAGCCCCGGAGGTATCCTCATTGGGTTCTTTAAAGGCCCCATTAACTGGTGCATCTTTTCCAAATGCACCCCCTTCTGCGGAACGTGATTTACCAAGATTGGGCTCGACCTGATAGAATCTTTGTCCCTCCTAAAAGATTCTCTATTCTCTATCCTATGGAAGAGGAATATGTAAAGAAATGGGCTCTCCCTACAGTGGACGCAGCCATTTCCTGCGTGAATAAATCCCTGACTTGTCCGGTTGAAAATGTCCATATGTTCAAGGATCCGGTCGACAAGAAATTCGAGACCCTACTGAAAGCAGCTTTTACCTCAGTAGGTGCCATGGTTCAGCCAGCAGTAGCAGCCATTGGTGTTTGTCAGGCCTTGAAGGATCAGGCAAAGCATATATTGAAGGACATGCCGGCTCAGCATACTCATGAATTAGCAGAATTCCCTAGGGCTCTCTGCTTTGCAGTAGATGCTATTAAGGACTCCATCCAACAGGCATCCCGTTCATCTCTACTGATGGTTCACATGCGTCGTCTTTTGTGGCTAAAGAACTGGTCAGCAGAGGCACCCTGCAAAAAGCTTCTAGTAGGGTTTCCCTTTCATGGGGGAAGACTATTCGGGGAAGACCTAGATAAATATATCCACACCATATCAAGTGGAAAAAGTGCTTCCTTACCGGTCAAGAAAAGACCGCGTGGGCCCACGTTTAAACGACAGGCCATTGCAGGCTCGGCCCCTTCGACTTCCCGTCAGTATCGACGGCCTCCCGGGCGTTCAGCAGTTAATAGCCGCCCACAGGGACAAGCCGCGGCAAACAAGAGGCCCTGGTCTCGCAAGCCGGCTAAACCAGTCATCAAATCAGATTCATGAAGGGGCGCCCCCACTCTCTTGGGTGGGGGGAAGACTTCAGTTTTTCTCCGAAGTCTGGAAGGCCAGAATTCCCGACTCTTGGGTTCGGTCCGTAGTAGCCTCAGGCTACAAACTAGAGTTTCGAGAAATCCCCCCTCCTCATTTTCAGGGGTCAAGTCTTCCAAGCGACCCGTTAAAGAGGGCCTCTCTCGTAAAGGCGTTGGATCGCCTCTTGCTCCAAGGAGTAATTGTAGAAGTACCAACCCAAGAAAGGGGTCTGGGATTCTACTCCAACCTTTTTGTTATACCAAAACCCAATGGCGACGTCAGGCCTATATTAGACCTCAAACGCCTAAATCGCTTTCTAAAGATTCAGACCTTCCGTATGGACTCCATACGTTCAGTGACAACCAGCCTGCATCAGGGCGACTTCCTAGCATCTATAGACATAAAGGATGCATATCTGCATGTGCCGATTTACCCAGCACATCACAAGTTTCTTCGTTTTACGATAAACCAAAGTCATTTCCAGTTCGTAGCCCTCCCTTTCGGGTTGGCAACAGCTCCACGGGTATTCACAAAGGTGTTAGCCCCGGTACTAGCCGTCCTAAGGACAGAAGGCATCTTGGTCCTAGCATACCTGGACGATCTCCTGGTTATCGACAGTTCAGCTTCCAACCTCAATCATGCAGTAGTCCGCACAGTGCGGCATCTAGAAGAGTTCGGGTGGATTGTGAACCAAGAAAAATCAAGGTTACAACCCACAAGACAGTTGGAATATCTAGGCTTTCGGTTAGATACAGAATGCCAGAGGGTATTTTTACCTCAAGAGAAGATCAGGTCGTTGATTCAAACGATTCAAATAGTCTTAGGCAAAAAGAAGCCGACTATTCGCCTATGCATGCGACTGCTGGGGAAGATGGTGGCCGCCTTCGAAGCAGCGCCCTACGCCCAGATCCATACCAGAATTCTGCAAGCAGCTATTCTCTCTGCTTGGAACAAGTCCATACAGGCATTAGACCGTCCATTAGTTCTTTCTCCAGAAGTCAGGCACAGCCTGTACTGGTGGCTGATCCCTCAAAAATTATCAAAAGGGAAAACCTTTTGCCCCATCTCGTGGAAAATAGTAACCACAGATGCCAGCCTAACAGGTTGGGGGGCAATCTTAGGAAAACGGACCCAGCAGGGACAGTGGTCAGAGGCAGAAAGTCTGCTTCCCATCAATGTCCTAGAGATCAGAGCTGCTCGGTTGGCCCTGGTCGCCTGGACTCTCCCCCTGCAGGGTCTGCCAGTAAGGATACAGTCCGACAATGCCACGGCGGTGGCATACATAAACCACCAGGGGGGCACAAAGAGCCTGGCGGCTCAAAGGGAAGTAAACCTAATTTTTGCATGGGCCGAAGCCCATGTACCCTGCATCTCAGCAGTGTTCATCCCAGGGATAGACAATTCTCAAGCAGATTTTTTGAGTCGTCAACAGTTACTCCCGGGAGAGTGGTCTCTTCACCCCCAGGTATTCCAAGAGATTTGTCAAAGATTCGGAGTTCCCGATGTGGACATCATGGCAACAAGATTCAACAAGAAATTGGACAAATTTGTATCCCGAGCCAGGGACCCCTCGGCCTACGGGACCGATGCGTTGGTTTGCCCTGGCACCAGTTTTCTCTCCTGTATGCGTTCCCTCCACTACAGATGATTCCCCGCCTTCTACGAAGGATCAGGGTGGAGCGCAGGCCGGTGATCCTGGTGGCCCCAGCCTGGCCCAGAAGGGCTTGGTACGCACTCATCGTGAGGATGTCAGTAAGGGCACCGTGGCCACTCCCCCTGCGCCCAGATCTGCTGTCTCAGGGCCCGATCTACCACCCTGCTTCACAGCAGCTAAATTTGATGGCTTGGCGGCTGAATCTCTAATTCTTAAGGGCAGAGGCCTCTCTGCCCAAGTCATATCTACGTTAATTCAAGCTAGAAAGCCAGTCTCTAGAAATATCTATTACAGAGTCTGGAGAACCTATGTGGAGTGGTGCGAGTCTCAAGGAGGGCATCCTCGCAAGTTTTTTATTGACAGGATCTTGCGATTCCTCCAGGTTGGCGTTGACAAGGGGTTGGCTCTTAGTACTCTAAAGGGGCAGGTGTCTGCCTTATCGATATGGTTTCAAAGGCCTTTGGCCACACATTCGCTTGTGAAAACCTTTTTGCAGGGGGTCTTGCATGTAAATCCCCCTATTAGAGCTCCCCTCTGCCCCTGGAATTTAAATCTGGTCTTGTCAGCTTTACAAAAGCAGCCGTTTGAACCTCTGGCAGAAATCCCTCTTGTGCTGCTAACCCGAAAGTTGGTTTTCTTGGTGGCTATGGCTTCGGCCAGAAGGGTCTCCGAGCTGGCAGCCTTGTCTTGCAGGGAACCGTACCTTATTCTGCATAAGGACAGAGTGGTTCTGCGGCCTCAGCCTTCTTTCCTTCCTAAGGTCATATCCAGTTTTCACTTGAATCAGGACCTAGTCCTACCATCCTTCTTTCCTACTCCCCAGTCCAGAGAGGAAAGATTGCTTCATACTTTGGATGTGGTCCGAGCCATGAGAGTTTATCTCAAGGCTACAGAAAAGATTAGGAAAACAGATGTGCTTTTCATTCTTCCGGATGGCCCCAAGAAGGGTCAGCCGGCTGCCAAGTCTTCCTTGGCTAGGTGGATTAAGCAGCTGATTTTTCAGGCCTATGGTCTGAAGCGCGTTCCACCGCCCTTATCAGTTAAGGCCCATTCTACGAGGGCCATGAGTGCCTCTTGGGCGGCACACCATCAGATCTCTATGGCACAGGTTTGCAAAGCGGCAACCTGGTCTTCCGTACATACGTTTACTAAATTTTATAAGTTGGACGTCACAAAGGCTGCGGACGCAGCATTTGGGCAGGCGGTCCTACGGGCAGCAGTATAGAATCCTCTGGCCCGGTTCACGCCCCCTTTTTCTGTTGGTGGAGCTATTTTACCTCCTGATATAGTTTCTGTTTGGCTATTTTTGGCCTTACGGTCTCCCTCCCTTCATGGAGCATTGCTTTGGGACATCCCATATGTAATGACTATGCGCTCTGTGTCCCGTGATGTACGATCAAGAAAAAGGGATTTTTAATAACAGCTTACCTGTAAAATCCTTTTCTTGGAGTACATCACGGGACACAGAGCTCCCACCCCTCTTTGTGGGAACATTGTGTAACCTCAGAGAAATTGCTTGCTACAAAACTAAAGCACTCTCAGTGGGAGGGGGTTATATAGGGAGGAACTTCCTGTGAAGTTGATTACACCAGTGTCCACACCTGAAGGTACTCCATATAACCCATATGTAATGACTATGCGCTCTGTGTCCCGTGATGTACTCCAAGAAAAGGATTTTACAGGTAAGCTGTTATTAAAAATCCCTTTTTCTTTTGGTGGTATTTGATCACCTCTGCTTTTTTTTTTTTTTTTTGCTATAAATTAAAAAAGAACAAAAATTTTGTAAAAAATAATTTTTCTTCATTTCTATTATAACATTTTGCAAAAAAGTAATTTTTCTTCATAAATTTGGCCTAAAATGTATACTGCTACATATCTTTGGTAAAAAAAAAATGTTGGATATTATTTAGTCTGGGTGAAAGTTATGGGGTCTACAAGCTATGGTACCAATTACTGAAAATTGATGAATTTCATCACACCTAATGTACTGACAGCCTCTCTCGTTTCTTGAGACCCTAACATGCCAGAAAAGTACAAATACCCCCCAAATGACCCTTTTTTGGAAAGAAGACATTCCAAGGTATTTAGAAAGAGGCCTGGTGAGTTTTTTAAAGTTGTAATTTTTTCCCACAATTCTTTGCAAAATCAAGATTTTTTTTTTCATCAAATTTTCATATAAGCAGGTTATTTCTCACACACAGCATATGCATACCACAAATTACACCCCAAAACACATTCTGCTATTCCTCCCGAGTATGGCGATAGCCCATGTGTGGCCACATACAGAGGCCCAACATGCAGGGAGCACCCAGGCCAATTCTGACATTTCTCTCCTACGTGTAAAAATCATAATTTATTTGCTAGAAAATTACATAGAACCCCAAAACATTATATATGCTTTTTTAGCAAAGACCCTAGAGAATACAATGGCAGTCGTTGCAACTTTTCATCGCGCATGGTATTTGTACAGCAATTTTTCAAACACGTATTTTTGGAAATAAAACAGTTTTGTGCTTTTAACAAAAACATTAGCACAATGTTTTTGCATAATATGAAAAATAAAGTTACGCCGAGTAAATAGATACCTAACATGTCACCCTTCAAAATTGCTTCCGCTTGTAGAATGGCGCCAAACGTCGGTACTTAAAAATTCCTATAGGCGACGCTTTAAATATTTTTACTGGTTACATGTTTTTAGTTACAGAGAAGGTCTAGGGCCAAAATTATTGCTCTCGCTCTAACGTTCGCAGAGATACCTCACATGTGTGGTTTGAACACCGTTTTCATATGTGGGCGGGACTTGCGTATGCGTTCGTATGCCCAGAGTATGCCCCCCAGAGTGTTGCGGAGTATGCCCCCCAGAGTGTTGCGGAGTATGCCCCCCAGAGTGTTGCGGAGTATGCCCCCCAGAGTGTTGCGGAGTATGCCCCCCAGAGTGTTGCGGAGTATGCCCCCCAGAGTGTTGCGGAGTATGCCCCCCAGAGTGTTGCGGAGTATGCATCCCCCACCCCCCCCCCGAGTATGGCCCAGCATTGCGGAGTATGGCCCCCCCCCCCCGAGTATGGCGGAGTATGCCCCCCCCCCCCCCCCCCCCCCCGAGTATGGCCCAGCATTGCAGAGTATTGCAGCAGGGATGGCTGGATGGATCTGTGACTGCATTTGTCACAGATCCAGCCCACAGCACTGCCACTGACATCCGCTCCCTCTCCTCTCACACTGTACCGATCGGTACAGAGAGAGGAGGGAGGAAACGGCGTCATCAAATGACGCAGGTTTGTTTACAAGTGATCGCTCCGTCATTGGACAGAGCGATCACGTGGTAAACCGCCGCTCCCAGCGGCGATTTACCGTGCTGCGCCGGGTCCTCTGGACCCGGCGGTCACGGATGCTCCCGTGTGCACGCCTCAGGGGGCGCGCGGCAGCGTGATTCTGGGAAGCCGTTAATTAACACCCTCTTAGAGTTAAGCAACCGCCCTTTAGATATAAGGTCATCTGCATACGTTGCGATCTTGTTCCCCAAGGTTCCCACACGCATACCAACAGCAGGGGCCCTCTTTGAATCAGTTGCAGATGTGTGAAAACCCGGCGGATGTTTAACGGTGGACTTCCCTGGTATAAACCCTGTTTGATCTATGTAGTAGATCAGGAATAATTTAAATCAATCTAGTGGCCAAAATTTTTGTTAATCTTTTAAATCATAATTCAACAAAGAATTGGGCCTATAGGAGGCACATTGGGAGTGGTCCTTTGCTGGTTTGGGGATGAAGACTATATGGGCCTGATACATAGAGGGGGTAGTGTCATTTTTTTCTAAAGAATAAGAGAATAGGCTGTGTAGTTTGGGTGCCAGGGTAGAGATCTACATCCTATACCACTCCCTTAGGATACCATCTGGACCGGGAAAAGGGTGTATAGCTGTTTCAATTTCCTCTAATGAAATTGGTTTATCAAGAAGTACCACTTCTGGTGAAAGTGTGGGGAGGTCTAGAGTACTGAGTAATTCCCGAGTAGTGGTTCTTGATGGGCCTTGGACAACTGGCTGAAATATATAGAACAAAAGCAAAGCCGCGCCACAAATAAATGACAGTACATTAATTGAATCAATATTAAACAGAGGGGTGCTGATCACCACTCTCCCCCCTGGGGTTGAGCAGATGTGACAAAAAGTCCTTGACATAAAAGTTCAGCATCAATCTCTCCCAAAGTACATCAAGTATAGGAACAGGACACCACCACTGTGACAGATGAAAACTTTAAAGTGATCCCTTCACCAGCAATTAGATGGCCGCTTACCAGAAGGCAAGCCTAATAAGTGATCGGCTATAGCCGATGGGACACAGAGCAGGCTCTAAACCAGGCATTTGCCGTGGTTCTTTTCTCCTTACCTAGGTCACTTGAGTCACCTGGTGTTGCTTGGTAGGCTAAAGGTGCTTAGTAGGATTGTTTCGTATAGGGGCTTGGTAAGCCCTATTAAAGGGTCTCCCTTCTAGGGTGCGTTAACACTACACCCAGGTACTCTTTTTGTGGCTTGTAAATGTCTTCAACAAGAGGAGCGGGACTAACACTACAGGGTAGGGCCCACCTATGTCGTCTGGTTTCTGATGAACCTAGTCATATCCCTAGTGTTGTATCCCCTGAAAGACCAGAGGTTTCCGGGCAATTTGAGCCGCGGTGCCTATCTGGTATTGTGCCTACAGTCAATGCTACTGCTTTACCCTTTATCACCAAGGATGAACTGTCCTCTGCCCTAGCTGGGTTAGAGCACAGGATTATTCATCTTATTGTGAACATAGGTGAAACGTGGATGGCGTGACAAATCCAAAAAATATCACATTCAAATACAAATAATAAAGTCCATGTGTATCAAACTTGTACCCGAAGTGTGTTTGAAGAAAGTTAATAGAGTAAGATCAGACAAAGGGCACCTCCACCTCTAGTAAAATTGCCTGCTTACCAACTCCCAATGATCTTATTGCTAAGATCACGATCGCATGTAGCTCTATGTTTCTATGGTAGGCTTGCTTCAGCTGTTCATCTACTGTTCAACTGTGCATGGTGGAAGAGATAATGATTCTCTTCCACCATGCACAGTTGAACAGTAGATGAACAGCTGAAGCAAGCCTACCATAGAAACATAGAGCTACATGCGATCGTGATCTTAGCAATAAGATCATTGGGAGTTGGTAAGCAGGCAATTTTACTAGAGGTGGAGGTGCCCTTTGAAGAAAGTTCATAGAGTAAGATCAGACAAACACACTTCGGGTGCAAGTTTGACACACATGGACTTTATTATTTGTATTTGAATGTGATATTTTTTGGATTTGTCACGCCATCCACGTTTCACCTATGTTCACAATAAGATGAATAGTCACATTTTGATACTTGTTTTATGATACACTTGTCAGTGCAGCGCAGCATATTTTTTGATTTTATAGGTAATTTATGTGTATCGCACATTGTTTATGCAGCAGCAGCAACCAATCACTTCATTGTTTTGTATATTTTTTCATAGACCTGCGCAGTAATTTTTTTCCACAGATATAGAGCACAGGATTGCTGGCATGATTGCCTTCATCCTGCAGGGTGGCAAGAAGCATGGCAGATTTGGCAGTTTGGAGCAGGAATGGGTTGAGGATGGGAAAGATCTAAAAGCTCAGGATTCTGTGGAGGGGCCTGGTGGATGAGTCAGACAAGAAGATATCCAGTTGATGTCTGCATCTCAGTCGCAGAATCTTTTGATCCAGACCCTTACCAAGGTGGTTCGTTCTGCCTTCAAGTTGCCTCTTGCAGAGGTTACTGAGCCCCCTGGTGCTCTTTGGGGTCCCTAAGGCCTCTTCAGGCCGCACAAGCTTTCCCCTTACACCCTCTGTTGCAACAGGCGGTGTATGCTAATTGGGAACATCTTGACAGGATTTTTGTTCCTCCTAAGAGGTTTTCCCTTTTTTATAGGCCATGGATGAAGTTTGTGGAGCATTCCAGCCGTAGAAGCAGCAGTCTCTTCCTTAAACAAGAACTTAACTTGTCCGGTAGATAACGCACAGAGCTTAAAAGACCCTGTTAACAAGAAATTGGAGTCATTAATAACCACTTACTCACGGCAGGACGTCATATGACTTCCTCCACTTTGTGAGGTGATATCTGAATGATGCCTGCAGCCACAGGCATCATTCAGATATCGCCGTCTTCAGCAGGTGATTCTGTGCACCATAAGAATGATCAAAGTGGCGGTTCCGCCGCTTGATCGTTCTTATAGGCGGCGGGAGGGGACGTCCCCCCCCTCCCGCCACCATCCGGTGCTTCTCCGGGCTCTCCCGTGCCCCAGGGGCCCAGAGAGCGAATTTCGGCGTTTCCTGCAGAACCATAGAGATGACTGTTGACCAGACGGTCAGTCATCTCTATGACCGTCGGAGGACCAGGCGCGACGTTATGACTTCACACCCGGTACCCGGAATGTAAACACAGCTGCAATCGCGGCTGAAAGCATTGGATCTGTGAATTTTTTTTCACGATCTAATGCTTTCCAGCCTGGAGGAGAGATGTGGGGTCTTATTGACCCCACATCTCTTCATCAAGAGGACCTGTCACAGTGATTCCTATTACAAGGGATGTTTACATTCCTTGTAATAGGAATAAAAGTGATAAAAAAAAATGTAAAAAAGTGTAAAAATAAAAAAATGAAGTAAAAATAAAAAATTTTTTTTAACACCCTGTCCCGGTTGCTCGCGTGCAGAAGCGAACACTCATGCAAGTCCCGCCCACATATGTAAACACCGCTGAAACCCCACATGTGAGGTATCATCGCGTGCATTAGAGTGTGTGCAACAATTCTAGCACTAGACCTCCTCTGTAATTAAAAAATAGTAACCTGTAAAAAAAATGAAAGCGACGCCTATGGAGATTTTTAAGTATGGCAGTTTGGTGCCACTCCATGAGTTTGCTCAATTTTAAAGCGTGACGTGTTGGGTATCTACTCGGCGTAACGTCTAACTTTACTGTTTTTTGTTATTTTTTAATTCATGAAACAGTTTTTTTTCCCCTAAAAAAAGGAGTTTGAAAAATTATTGCGCAAATACCGTGCGCGAAAAAAGTTGCAATGGCCGCCATTTTATCCCCTAGGCTGTCTGCTAAAAAAATATATTTAATGTTTGGGGGTTCTGATTAATTTTCTAGCAAAATTTTTTTTATTTTTACATTAAGGAGAGAAGTGCCAAAATAGGCCTTGTGATTAAGTGGTTAAAGGCTTCCTTTTTTTGGGCCAGGTCAGCTATTCAGTCAGCTGTTTGCAGCAATTGGTATCTGCCAGTCTGTAAAAACAGGCCTAACCAGGAGGATGATCTGGCTGAAAATAAGACAAGATATTCCTTAAGCTCTGTGTTTTGCTGTTGACGCCTTTAAGCACTTGCTTACTGGGCACTGAAGCCCCCTCCTGTCCAGACCAATTTTCAGCTTTAAGTGCTCTCACACTTTTAATGACAATTACTCAGTCATGCAACACTGTACCCAAATAATTTTTTGTCTTTTTTTTCATACAATTGGAGCTTTCTTTTGGTGGTATATGATCATCACCTCCCTGGGTTTTTATTTTTTTGCGCTATAAATGAAAAATAAATATTAATTTCTGTGATAAAATTTAGCAAGTTGGTAATTTTGCCCACAATTTTATACTGCTACATATCTTTGGTAAAGATGACCCAAAATTTGTGGAAATTATTTGGTCTCCGAGTCTGCAAATGTATCACATCTGATGTACTGGCAGCCTAACAAGCTAGGAAAGTAAAAATGCCCCCCAAACAACCTGTTTTTGGAAAGTAGACATTCCAAGGTATTTAGCAAGAGGCATGGTGAGTTATTTGAAGTTGTAATTTTGTTTTCCCCACAATTCTTTACAAAATGTAAGATTTTTTTATTTTTTTCACAAAATTGTCATTCTGCTGCTCCTCCTGAATATTATGTGTATTACGATACCACGTGTGTGGGACTTTTTTTTACTGCCTAGCCACATACAGAGGCCCAACATGCAGGGAGCACCATCAGGTGTTTTAGGAGCATAAATTACACATCTCATTTTTCAACCACCTATCACACTTTTGAAGGCCCTGGAGCACCAGGACAATGAAAACGCCCACAAAATGACCCTATTTTGGAAAGCTAACACCCCAATGTATCAGCTATGAGGCATAAAGATTCTTTTGAACGGTTCATTTTTTTTTCAGAAGTTTTTGTAAAAGAGAGCATTTTTTTTTTCTTTTTACACAATGTTGTCTGTTTTATAAGATATCTAACACATAGCATTTACATAGCAAAAATGACACCCCAAAATACATTCTGCTCCTCTTGAGTATGGCGATACCACATGTGTGAGACTTCTACACAGCCTGGCCACATACAGAGATCCAACATACAAGGAGTTCCAGGGACACATAGCATGAACATACCAAGAATTACACCCCAAAATACATTATGCTGAGCAAAGCGTAAACAAAATATTACCTGTAGTTTTAGTAGCACAGTTGTACACAGGAGGATAGCACTGGTCCAGGCAAAAGGCAGGGACTTTGTCAGCAACGGCAAACACAATTGTCCAGGCAACAGGCAGGGATACTGTCCATATACAGGCCAGGGTCAGTGCAGGCATAGATATTGTCAGCAATGCCAAAAATATTGGTCCTGGTAGTAGGTAGGAACATGTGGTGTGGTCAGTGCAACAGGCAGAGACATAATGGCAGTAAATCCTACAGGCAGCAGGCAGAAGTAGGGCCTTGTTCAGGACAGAATGGGGACAGGGGTAGAGGCTTCTCCCACCCAAATCTCTTTGAAGCCTCAGAGTCTCCAGACCCTAATCTTGTTATGAGGAAAAAAAAATAGTTTTCTTCATCCAGAAAAAAAAATCTGGAGCCCCTCACATGTGGAGACCCCTGTGTTGAATTACACTAGTCCAGTAGCAGGGTACAATATCTGTCCATGAGGCAGGCAAAAAACATGGTCAAACAGTCCAAGGTCAGTTCCTAATCAGGCAGAGGTATGTACAGAATCGGAAGACAGAAGCCTGGTCGAATAACAAGCCTGGGTCAGTTACAGAGCAGGCAGTGGCATAAGGAGCATGTAGGGGTGTGAAGGCAGTAACTGAGTATTACGTTTACCATACTTCACTAATAATTTATTGAAGTATGGCAACGGTGAAAACGGTCACCTATGCAGAGGCCTGGTTGGGAAGGACATTGGGCACAATAATGTGTCTCTTTTGACTCCTCCACTGGTACACACCTTATTATTATTTTTTTTTTTATTTTTTTTTACATCATTGGCTTGTTTGGTCTCGGAGGGATTTTATCAGGAAAGTGTCGTTCGGAGAGTCGACTAACAAAATCTGATCGGATGTTTTCTGGTGGGCCGTTCGGGAATATAAGGGCTGTGAAAACTTCCTCCTGGTAGCCAAGGAAGTGTTTGGGGTTTTGGGTGGAGTTGCGGTAAATGATATATTGTATGTAGTTGTATATGGGCAATTAAAAATATACCAATGGTATGTCTGTCTTGTGGCAAGGTAGGGTTTGAGCATTTGATCATTGAAGTTTACTCCCCCCATGAATAAATTATATTCATAGATTCAGTTTGGTTTTTGGATAGGGCCATTCCATCTGGGGATTTCCACAAAGGTATTATTGTGGATCGAAGACAACATGTAGACATCCCTTCTGTCCCTCCACTTCACTGCCAAAATCTCCTTGTTTCGCAGACTTGCCGATTCTCCTTTATTCTCAACTTCTTATTGACAAGACTTTAAGGGAAAGCCCTTCCGGTTCTTTTTTATGGTGCCACATGCTGGTGGCGTCTTCCGGTGAAGGTTGTGGAACAGGGGCAGAGATGTGTAGAAGTTGTCTACGTACAAATGGTAGCCTTTCTCCAGTAGGGGGTATACGAGTTCCCAAATAACTTTCCTGCTTGATCCCAAGTAGTCTGGGCAATTAGGGGAATGCAGCTGGGTGTCCTTCATTTGGTAGTCTTTGAAGGCATATATGTACCATGTGACTCGGTCACATAATTTGTATACCTTCACCCCATAGCGGGCCATTTTGCTATGAATAAATTGTTTGATTTTCAGCCTGCCGCTTAATTTAACGAGGTTAACAAGGCACTCGTCCACACATGTGTTAGTCCGATGTAAACAGCTGGGGAATATTTCTAAAAATGATTTTAGTAGTGGCCGAATTTTGAAAAGCCTGTCATAATTTGAGTGATTTCGGGGAAGCACTGGGTATTATCATTGAAATGGAGGAACATGATCATGATGAGGTATCTGGTTCTGGGCATAACCTTGGAGGTGGATTGACCAATAGGAATTCAAAGTATTTTTTTTGGTGAGTCCCATATAAAATGTGTGGCCTAAAAAAAAACCTTCAACTTCTCCACCGTTGGGTTTCTCCACTCGTAGGGATGGGCATAATAGGATGTTGGATTATTCAAAATAAATTGCTCTACATACAGGTTGCACTGGGCCACAATTGTTGATAGCATGTCCTCTGTAAAAATGTAATAAAAAAATGGGGAAGAATTCTACGTGTCCACCTGGACTCTTGGCTGGGTAGTGAAAGGGGGAATGTTGGCTTCTCCTGAATTAGGAGGAAGCCACAAGGGGTTCTGAAGGGCATAGGGAATGCTGGCATGGGTCCTTGACCTTTCTTGCCGAGGTACTGTGGTACTGGTGGATGCCACTGCCTCCTCGCCAGAACTCTTTTGTTAAGCCAGATATGGCGTAGATCGCCGTGGATACTTTGGCGATCTATGCCCGTAAGTGGGAGCAAATACCTGGATTACACAGGTATCTGCTCCCCCCTGAAAGGTGCCAAATGTGACACGGAAGGGGGGGGAGGAGGAATCAGAAAAGCGGAAATTCCATTTTTGGGTGGAACTCCACTTTTAAGAATTGGTCAGCCGAGCTTCCTTGTAGAAAGCTATTGGCAGATTTCCCCTTTCATGGGGAAAGTTTATTTGGACAAATATATCCTAAATATTTCCGGACGGAAGAGTTCTCTACTTCCTGTAAAGAAAAGCACCAAGCTTCCCTCGTTTAAAACCTCAGGGACTGCTTCCTCAAGTGTCTCAGCGCCAAGGCAGTTCCGCTGCCAACAGTGTTCTAGAGCCAGGGGCAAAGCCGCAAGGCCAGGTCCAGAATAAGCCCTGAGTTTAAAACTCTTCTAAACCCAGGACCAAGCACTCCTTTTGAGGGGACGCCCCCACTCTATCTGGTGAGGGGGAAGGGCTGCTGCACTTTGGAGAACAATAGTTTAGGACGAGGGGGTCACCTCAACTATATCCTGTGGTTACAAGCTGGAGTTGGGGGTTTCTAAGATCCAGCGGTTTGAGTGGTTTCTAAGATCCAGCGTTTCCTTGGATACTCCAAAAAGAGACTTCCTGTTTCAGGCACTACATCATTTAGTGCATCAAGGAGAGATGATTGTAGAGGTTCATGTATCTGAAAGGGGCGCAGGATTTTATTCAAACCTGTTTACGTTTCAAAAACCAAACGGGGACACAAGGTCCATTTTCTATCTACTGATCCAGTCCGTTCGGATGGAGTCTGTCTGCTCAGTAGTGGCCCTACTCCAGATGTTAGACTTTGTAGCCTCCATCGATATAAAAGATGCATATTTACACATACTTATCTTTCAGCCTCATCAGAGGTTCCTGCAAAATTACTATATAACTGGGTACTAACATTTTATAGGTAAAGTTGATCCAGGGAAAATTTGATTGCCTCTCGGGGGATCAGGAAGGATTTTTTTTCCCCTGCTGTAGCATGTTCTGCTGACGTGTTTTTTTTTTTTTGCCTTCCTCTGGATCAACTGTGGGTATAGAATTTGGTATATTGGATTATACGATTTTTTTATTTTTTTTGTTATGGTTGAACTAGATGGACTTGCAGTAGAGTAACGTTATTTTCACTTTGGATCTACCCTTCGGGCTTGCCACAACTCCCTGGGTGTTCACAAAGGTCCTAGCACCAGTACTGGGTCTGTTAAGGGCCCAAGGGATCTTGGTGCTCGGGTATCTGGATGACTTCCTGCTCATCAATCACTCACATCAGGCCCTAACATGCACAGAGCTAACAGGCTACACGTGCTAACAAAGCATAAAATGCAAAGAGTGGTATTTGGAAAGCTTAGGCTGGATCATGAATACAGAAAAGTCAAACTTGAGACCAGCTCAAAGTCTTAAGTAATTAGGTCTGATTTTAGATATGGTCCAAGCAGGGGTATTTTTGCCATCCATAAAAATCTGTGCCCTGAAGGATCATGTGTGTCTGATAAGGGGCACCGGACAACCCTCCATTCAGCTCTGTATGAGTCTTCTAGGGAAGATGGTGTCGTCCTCTGAGGCAATGAAGCCCTGGATTATTCAATGTTCTTATCTACTCTGGCACGCTTAAGCCTAAACTGGTGGTTGCAGGATCAGAACCTGCGAAAGGGAAGATCTTTCATCCTGGTAACTTGGAGAGTACTGACTGCAGATGCCAGTCTCTCAGGCTGGGACACGATCCTAGAGGGGCTCAGGGGAAATGGTCAAATACGGAACAGATCCTGCCCATCAGCGTCCTGGAATTACGGGCAGTATGTCTGACCCTACGGTCCTGGATGGTGGAGCTTCAGGACTACCTTATCAGGGTTCAGGCCGACAAGGCCACTGCAGTGCTATATAAACCACCAAGGCGGTACTAGGAGTCTGAAGGAGGTGAACCACATTCTAGCCTGGGCAGAGGGACATGTGCCAATTCTACCGGCAGTCCATGTCCCCGGAATAGATAACTGGAAGGCAGATTATCCCAGCTGCCAGCAGATCCCAGAGTATGGTCCCTACATCCAGGGGTGTTCCAGGAATTTTGCCAGTATTGGGAAAGGCCAGAGGTCAACCTGTTGGCATCCAGGTTAAAAAAAAAAAAAAGCTACAGCAGTTTGTGTCCCGAAGAAGGGGTCCTTTGGGAATCGGAGCAGATGCTCTGATAGTTCCATGGAGCTAGTACTCCCTGGTTTATGCTTTTCCTCTGATCCCTCTCCTTCCACATTTGTTATGCAGGATTCAGAGAGAGGGGGTTCCAGTCATTCTGGTGGCACCAGCCTGGCCCAGAAAGCCCTGGTTGCCGTAGATTGTCAACAGACGGGCCATGGACGCTCCCACGTCACCCTGATCTACTGTCTCAAGGTCCTATATTCCACCACAATTTACAGTCTCTAAATTTTACGGCAATGCTATTGAAGCCAGGGTGTTGACGGACTGCGGCATCTACCCTAGTGAATGCTATAAAAGCTGTCGCTAGGAAGATATATCATAGGGTCTGGAAGTCTTATATTGCTTGGTGTGAAGCCAGAAAATGCCATCCTCGGAAATATGTGATTGGGAGAATTCTCTTTTCTACAGTTGGCTGTGGAATTTAATTTGGCTTTGAGTACAATCAGAGGTCAGATTTTTGTCCCTGTTAGTATTCTTCCAAAGGCCTTTAGCCTCCCATTCACTGGCCCAAACTTTTATGCACTGGGCAACTCGTTTGCTTCCCCCCCATTAGGTCACCTATGTGTCCTTGGGACTTGAACTTGGTACTGTCTGAGTTACAGAAGCAACCATTTGAGCCTATCAAGGAAATTCCATTAGACTTGCTTTATGGTAAGCTAGCTTTCCTGGTGGCCATCACCTTGGCTAGCAGGGTGTCGAGTTGGCAGCCTTTTTGTGCAGGGAACCATGCTTGATTCTTCACCATGACAGGGTCGTTTTTATGACCTGTTCCTTTTTTTTTTGCCAAAAGTGGTGTCGGCCTTTCATTTAAATCGGGACATTATTTTGCCACCTTTTTTCTCCCGGCCTCGTTTAGCGGAAGAGAGACCACTGCATTCTTTGGATGTTCTCCGGGCAGTTAAGGTTTATTTGTCTAGATCTGTGGAGATCTGAGGATCGGACTCCTTTTTTGTTTTACCAAGAAGGGGGCAGGCAGCTTCCATTGCCATTTGGGTTTGTCAATTGGTCATTCAGGCCTATGGTCTGAAACTTAAAGCTCCTCCCTAAAGCGAAAGCTCATTCTACCAGGGGTGTAGGAATCTTGCAGCGCCGTAGTATAGTGTAAGCTATGCTGTTGGCACTTGGTGAACCAGTAATTTCTAAACAAGAGAGATCCAGTAAGTGGCATTCATCCCTTTGTACCTAATTTCTTGTGTGCCAGCAGATTTTAAGTGTGTTTTTTTTTTTTCCTGGAGTTTTTAACATTTCGTTTTTTTTTTCTTTACTGTTCGCAGCTTAGACTTGGATGCTTGGATCAATGAACCACCATCTGATAGTGAATCAGAAGATGAAAAGCCCAAAGCAATATTTCAGGATGAGAAACAGACACACAGGAAGTCTTCTCGACCAGAAATAGATGAAGAAGAGTTGGCAAGGGTAAGAAAAATGTACATCATCAACTTTGTTTTTGTTTTTGACTAATACCAGACAGTGGCTCACCTATAAAGCTTGTTTTCAGTCACAAATTAAATTTTACAAGCTCATTGAACAAAATAGTGCGAGAAGCAAAGCACATAATCCATTATCAGGAGTTTTTATCACTTTAACTATATCTGGCTACTTTTTTTTTTCTCTTGAGTGAAAATGTAAAAGTCAGTGGATACAAAAACTGCTGACTTTTTAATAGACCGCCACTCACCTGTTCCACACCCCAGCCGTTTTCCCCCTGTGTCCTTTCTTGCTGGCATCTTTACTATGGACACCCAGCTGTGGAAGTTTGTGGCTTCACAGCCGGGTGCCCACTGTGAATGCGTGAGCAGTGCCACACACTGTAAATGGTACGGCATTAGTCTGGGACCTGTCTTATCCCAGATGACTTTGGGAGAGAGTGCGGGGTTAGAACTTCCGATCGCCTAGTAGCCCTGTACCACTGTGACCAATTACAGTGATCAAAGTAGTTGCATTAATGCATCTTACCCTGCCAGGAAAGTGTATAAAAAAACAGTGATATCTGTGCAGCCAACCATTGTACATGATCACAGCCCTACAATGTCACCAGAGTGCCAAAGCCGCAGTCCTGATATCCCTAATTACGACTCGTGCCCCATTTAATAACTTGTTCACATGTGCAATGCTTTGAAGCGTGATCTGATCATATTGCTCTTCAGAGAGTATTTAAAGTTCCTCCCCAAAGACCCCCCCCCCCCCTTTCCTTGATCACCACCACCACCACACCAGTCCCATTGTCCCTGATCACTGCTTCCGCAGTCCCAGTGTCACCATAAGGACTTTTTTCACATGTGCGATGCTGTTTTCGTATCGCTCTTGAGAGCATTTAATGCAATGTCCCCCCACCCCCAGCAACATTGAGCAGCGTGTCCACAGGAATTGCTCTGAATTATGTTTCCAGATTTTTCCCGTTGTGTGGTCGGTTTTCTACTGTACACCACATCCTTTTAATGTTCCCCACAGATAGACATCGAAGGGTGTTACAGTTGAACTATGGGCAAAACTGTTTATTATATTCTAGATATAGTAAGAGAGGGTTATTTATTTTTTATTCCAAAATATTTTATTGAATATATAAAGAGACAGGTACAGTATATTTCACAAAGCTGATAATTCCATATTGCATGTACAGAAGTAACAATCGGCAAAGCATCTCTTATAACATTGCATAATGTAAAATAACCATTGCAAATGTATACTGGGGACTCTCCGGAGGGGAGAGGAACTGAGTCAATCAATAAACCCCGAACAAGGGAGCAGAAGTTCACAATGAGGGGTGTAGGGGACCAGGGACTCTGTCACTAAGAAATTCGCTAAGAGGACCAATGTCAGCCGATCCCTCTACCGCCCACCCCTAAAGGGAACTAAACTGTGGGCGGGAGGGTAACTGTAGCACTAAGACATTGAGTGAAGGTCAATATGGTCCATGGGCGTGTAGAGTTCCTACTATTGAGTTGGAAACAAGAGTCAGCCAGAAAGGGGAGGTAGAAGTGCGATAGTGAATGCAGACTATAAACTATCCTAACGTACAGTGGGGTGGACTATTCGTGTAGGATGATTTCCATCAAGAGTATGTTCTAGTGGTGGTACCCTCTGATGTTTAACAGCTGAGTTAAGTCCACATTTAGTGAGGAAAAGGGGAGGAGAGGAAGGTAATGTTAAGGGTGGCAGCTTACCTAGTAGTCGGGTATTAACAACCGCAATGTGTTGGTTTAAGGCATCAGGAGGTGCAAATGGGACTCCCGTGGATAGGGATTCTCTGTAATGTGTCCAACACCCCCATGTGTATCTAAATTTCTCGGCCATGTCTTGCTTTATGAATAATCCTTTCCATTTCCTCGATCTTCGCCACTCTATTTTGCCAGTCTCCCATAGTGGGGATCTGGGGTCTTTCCAGCGCAGGGGGATGCACTGGGAAGCGGCGTTGATCAGGCAAATATTGCGCCGGGGTGAAGTCAGGTGTGTATGTAGTTAATCGGACAATTTGCGTGGATTTCCGCCCAGTATGATTGAATTAGTGGGCAGTCCCACCATATGTGCAGGAGAGTTCCCTCAGTCGAATTGCATCTCCAACACGTAGGGGGGACATTGGGGAAGATTCTGTGCAACTTGCTGGGAGTCCTGTACCACCGTGAGTAAATTTTTATATCTGTTCTCTTGGGCCGATACATTTATGGAACCTTTGTGGGTGTGGGACCAGATCGAGTTCCAGTCATCCTCAGAGATGGTAATAGCGAGGTCCGCTTCACACCTACCATGAATGTCAGCGTTGGGAGTCCTATTTGGCGTGAGCGAGGCATACAGGGTTGAGACCAGATGGCGTTGAGACTCAGTGAGGTTACAAAGCGCCTCGAAAGGCGTGAGGTCTCTGTGCCATAGAGATAGCGAAGGCGCGCTGTGGAAAAAATGCCTGATTTGCAAGAATTTAAAACGGGGTATGTCAAATTCTGGGCATTTCAAGATTTGGGGCTAATTTCGGGTCTATCCAGGGCAGGTGGGAGAGTCTGCAACCAGCATAGGCCTCTTCTAATTTTACCCAATCCTTGCTGTCCTTATGTAAATGCCAGTCGACGATTCTCGTCAGCAGACTCGCTTTGTGGTACCGAGTTAGATCGGGTAGGCCAATGCCCCCCTTCAACTTAGGAAGGGTGAGCCTGTCCCACCCTAAGAGAGGGTTATAACTGCTGTGAGAGTATAATTTTTTTTTTCGCCATCTCTGTCCCATTGCAGATTTTCCCTTTACTGCCTGTCAGCCAAACAGGAAGTTTTTGGGGGATTACCAGCTCACCAGAACTGGTTTCCCCATTGGAAGATTTCCCATCTAGTACTTTTCTGGAGACAACCCAAAAATTGGGGTTTTCTTTTTACTTTCACTTTCAATGGTAAATGGGACAAATGGAGCTGGTGAATCTCCTTAACAGGGGGACATAGACGGCAATAAAAACTGTCAGGGGCTCTAATCCCTCTGCACAAAACAAAAATTTGTCTTTAGACTTGAGTCCGGGGAACGTGGAGGGAATATAACAGCACCTCTGTCCTATCCAACCTCCTGGCAGAATGTCATTGAGATAGGCTCTCATGTCCCGGCGGTAGTGCGGTGCACCATATTGCTGGAATTAAAATTCCTCATCTGCATATCCCAAATGGCTAGTAACACAAGATCAACAATGGTGCGACTACTTACGTCTTTAGGGAAAACATAATACTACACATTGCTGCCATATTTCAGTTTGGGTCTTAGAAAAGGGCATAGATAACTGTTGACGTGTGTATACGTTTTTTTTTTTTTTTGGGGCTCTGTATATTTGGAGATTTAGTAAGCATCAGTGGTGTCCTCAATGCTGAGAAATGCAGGCAGATGCTTAACTATCATGCCATACCCCAAATTTATTCTGACCCAAAACAATTACTCCAAACATACAGCCAATGTCATTAAGAACTATCTTCAGTGTAAAGAACAAGGAGTCCAGAAATGTGATGGTTTGACCCCATCAGAGCCCTAATATCAATGTTGAGTCTGTTGTTACATGAAGAGACAGAAGAATTTGAAGCAGCCTGTGTGCAAGTGTACCTAGAGGAATTGATGCTGTTTTGAAGTCAAAGTGTGGTTACCAATTATTGATTTCAATTTCTCTTCTGTTCATTTACTTTCAATTTTTTTTTTTTTTTTTTGGAATTGATAAGAATAAACTATTAACACTTCTATTTCTAAAATCATTCCTAAATTACAGCGTATTATACTACCGGTCGTGGTGGTTCCCAGTAGCATGGGAGTATGTTGAAAAAAATATATTTTATTATAATTACAAAAGTCCAGGGGGCACGTAGATAGCAGTTCTAAAAACTCAGAACAACCACCAATTACTCAACATTTTAATTGCATGAAACAAATGCAAAATGTGTATCTTTTTGTTCATTCAGAGAAATTTGTTTGGAAAATTTCTGGCGATCATTCAAGAAATATTCTCCACGTTTTTCTAGGTTCCAGTGAAGAACTTGCTGATAACTATTTTTCCTATATGTGTATTTGTTTTTTTTCTCTCCAGAGGCGTGCTGTACGAAAAGAAGAACAAGCAAACAACCCATTCTACATTAAAAGTTCACCTTCCCCTCAGAAGGTATGTAGCTTTGTCACTCGGACAGTCCTCTATGTATTTTCAGTGAATATACATGGGTGCCACAGAGGTGCTTTGAACAAGAGCTTTCGTAATATAGTTCAACTGGTACAAGAAGTACCCTGCTGTTGCCTGCTCTAGTACTTGTGGGCAAAACTAGAACTAAAACGCAAGTAAACCCACCCATAAAACGGCTTAGTTTCCGACACATGCTGGAAATGTAACACTCCCGTTGGTTGTGCTCTCAACCAAACTGTCAAATCATCCAATGGCTGGTGTTGTAACTAAACTAGGGCTGTTAGTGGTCCAAATTTTTGTGTTCGATTAATCGATTTTTTTTTTTATCGATGAATCGACTAATTTTGATTTAATTATAACACACATACAGATCCAACTACTTTTAGCTGATCTCCACTTTGCAGGCTGATTCCCAGTGCAGCCACCAACCACTGGAAAAATGGCTAGCAGGATACAAAAAACACACAAAGGCAGCGCTCGATGAGAATAGCATTAAAACTTTTATAGTCTTCAAGTAGGTAACAAAATAAATATTGCACTGGAGATAAAATCGATGTAGCTACATAAACTGTAAAAATGGTGCGAGTAATACCAAACGGTAGCAAAAGCAGTCATAAAAACCTGTAGCTAAGTATGATACTGGTATAAAATTGTGTACAACGATACCACTGCTGAATCCAGATGAGGAGAGGTTAACCTCAGTCCGTCGACAGGTAGATGTCCCATGAAGGGAACTATCACAACTCCCAGTGGATGATTGTAGAATCCCAGGTTGATAGAGGGAAGTGTAACAGCCCTTGCGTGCGGCAGATAGTAAGGTCCCGCCAGCATGCAGAAATGAAGGCACAGCAAAGGAGCCCTTGAGATGGACACGGCAAGCCCCTACGGTGTCAGTCACGTCACCGGATCTCCGACGGAACTCCCTAAAGGCCCGGAAGCCAGCGGAGAGGTGAGTACTAATCATAATTAAAAAATTTCGATCAAAAAAATTAAAGATTAATCGATGAATTAATAGTTAATTTCCACAGGCCCAAACTAAACACATGTGCAGCATCATGGCAGTTGTAGATTAAACAGAGGCAAAGATGGCAGCTTCCTTGGCTGAAAACGATAGGGGGGTACAATTAAGCTTTTAAGATCAACATCATCAGATTATGTTTTGAAAGTTTTCTTTGTGATTTGAGAGAGAATTTCCTTTTTAATTATACATTTCACAAAACTCGGTTGTGGATCTCTTCTCATGTTTGCACTTTCTAACAGAGAAAGTAATGGTATTGATAGCCGGTTCACACAGGGGCGACCTGGGATCCGACTTTAGGTTGCCCCTAGTCGCCTCAAGTCGCGCTGCACGTCAATGTAAGTGAGTTGAGCCGTCTTAATGCACACTACTGCAGTTGCTCTGACTTAAAGGTTCATGTACTACTTAAATCGGACTTGTAGGCGACTTGTACCCATTTATTTCAATGGAAGTCGCCTCCAAGTCGGATCCCCGTTCACAGTGAGGCAACTTTACAGGAAGTCGCCCCAGTGTGAACCTGTTCTAAGGCAAGCCCTTTCCTCCCACAGGGGAATTCCACGCCAAATTTTAAATAATAAAACTGCATGAGTTCCCCCTCCAAGGGCATACCAGGCCCTTAGGTCTGGTATGGATTTTTAAGGGGTATGGATTTAATTCCCCCCCCCCCCCAAATCCATACCAGACCCTTATCCGAGCGCACCCTTATCCGAGGGCACCCTGCGGCCCCCCCCCACCAAAAAAAAAACCTTGTCCCAATGTTGATGGGGACAAGGGCCTCTTCCCGACAACCCTGGCCGTTAGTTGTCGGGGTCTGCGGGCGGGGGGGCTTATCGCAATCTGGGAGCCCCCTCTTAATGAGGTGGCCTCCAGATCCTGGCCCCCCACCCTATGTGAATGAGTAGGGGGGGTACATCAGTGGAAGAAAAATGTCAAACAACACTGCACATGTTTTTAAAATAGTTTATTAGGCAGCTCTGGGGGTCTTCTTCCGACTTCGGGGGTCTTCCGACTTCTCCCTTCTGCCGGGCACCACCGATGTCTTTTTCAGCTCTTTTACCGTGGGCGCCCGGTCTTCTCCCTTCTTCCAACTTCGGGGGGTCTTCTTCCGACTTCTCCGCTCTCTGGTTCTTTTTCCCTTCTGCCGGGCACCACCGCTGTCTTCTTCCAGCTCTTTCACCAGCTCCGTCCCGCTGTAATGCCGGGTGTGCGGCGTGCCACGATTTATATTGGCTTCTTATGTTGCAGTCTCTGCATGCTCCGGGTGGTGACGACCTAATTACCCCGCCCCCTTATATCGTCACCACCCGGAGCATGCTGGGACTGCAACGTCCTAAGAGGCCAATGTAAATCGCTGTGCATCGTTCTTCTTCCACCAGGTGAATGGGTAGGGGTACCCCATACTCATTCACATAGGGTGGGGGGGGGCGGGATCTTGGGCCCCCTTATTAAAGGGGGCTCCCAGATTCCAATAAGCCCCCGCCCGCAGACTCTGACAACCAACGGCCAGGGTTGTCAGGAAGGGGCTCTTGTCCCCATCAACATGCCCCAAAGTATCCACCCCCCCATGTTGAAGGCATGCCGCCTTGTACGGTTCTGGAGGGGAAGGGGGCGCTTGCTCGTCCCCACCCCCTTTCCTGGCCGGCCGGTCTGCATGCTCGGATAAGGGTCTGGTATGAATTTGGGGGAGACCTCCACACGTTTTTTTCAGTGTAGGGGGTTCCCCTTGAAATCAATACAGGCCTAAGGGCCTGGTATGCCCTTTGGAGGGGGAACCCATGCCGGTTTTTTGTTTAAAATTTGGCGTGGAGTTCCCCCTCCTGGAGGCGACTTCAATTTGCGCTGAAGTCGCCCCAAATCAAGTTGCCTCCCAAAGTCGCGCTGAAAGTCGTGTTGCCCCCTGTGTAAATCGGCTTTGAAGGAGCCTCTTTGTCCAAAAATTCACTATGTGAATGTTAAAGTGGGCATTCAGCTCTTCTCAAAATACATACGCAAGATGTGATCTCTTTTGCCCTGAAAATCGGGTGGTTTGTGGGGCATAGGCAAATTATAGAGCTTGGTGTAGGAATGAAATTGTGCTGCGATTTGTTCCGTTTTGTGCAATATTTGGCCCTTAGAATCTTTAAGGGATAGAATAGAATGAGCATGGGTTATGTCTTTGAGGGCCTTCGCAAGAGATTTGCCATATTTGTCACCATGTTCATCATAATAACCTTTTCTGGAATACAGAATGCGTTTCGCTTTAAGATTGAGTAGGGAGTTTAATTGGTCCCGAGCCTCCAACAAAGCAGAAGCAGAAGCTTCCGCGAGTGACTGCTTGTGCTTGGATTCTAGGGACGCACTTTTTTCTGTCAGCTTTGCAATATCTTCGTTGGCTTCTCTTTTCTTAAGAGCACCCAGATGGATAAGTTCTCCACGTACAACGCACTTATGCGCCTCCCAAATGGTCATCTGTTTCATTAAATTGAAAGTACGTTTTTAAGTGCCGAAAGAATTTGACGACACGACACGAATTTGACGACACGGGGTCAGAGCGTAAAGTAGGATTCAGCCGCCAATTGCAGGATCTGTGAGGCGTGTCAGTTTGTGCCAAAGAAATAGACACCGGGCAATGATCCGAAATTGTTTGAATACCTATGTTGGCAGCCTGCTACAGGGGTAAGTCACGCTGTGTAAGGAATATGTAGTCGATACAGGAGTGTTTATGTAAAGATGAGTAAAAAGTAAAATCTTTACCTTTACCAATCGCCAAGTGTCCACCAAAGCCAGGGAGTTTAACGAGGTTTTAATTTTCTGCAAAATAGAATAGGAAATACTGGATTTTTCATTGGAGGTATCCTGCAAGGGACATAAGGGGGATATTAAAATCCCCTCCCCGTATAATACATCCAGCAGCAAAGCCTTTTAGTTCGTCCACAAGCCGACGGCAGAAAGCCAGATGTCCTGAATTGGGGAAATAAGCATTCGCCAAAGTTACTTGTCTATTATGCCATGTACTTTTCAAAAACAAAAATCGCCCTTGCGGGTCAGCGTACTGGTGAGTCACCTGAAAATTTGCATACTTGTGCAACAAAATAGATACACCCTTAGATTTTCAGTCTGGGTTTGACGCATGGAACACCTCAGGGAAATGTCAAATAATCTAGGTACAGATTGAGAGTAAAAATGCGTCTCTTGGACGAACACAAAGGCAGGTTGCGAATTTGTCAGTTCCCTCAAAAAGGATATCCGCTTCTCAGGTACATTAAGACATCTAATATTGTGAGAAATCAATGTAGGGCGTTTGCCCAGAGAAAAGTTAGACATATTGGCCTAGTTAAAATAAAATAAAAATAAAAAAGGGGGGAGGGGAGAAGGGAGTATGGGGGGCAAGTCCCCTGGATAGACAGGAGGATTATGTGAAAATGAGAAACCGAGCACACGCCTACTAACCGTAGAGGGGCTCCAATAATTGCGCCCGCCTAAAGGTCCAGCGGACGGTGACAACTGCTATATATTGCAAGAAAAACACTGTACAAACACTAAAGGTAGGACACAGTGTGGGGTACGTGGGAGAGACTAGCAGCATAATTAAAAGGTCAAATAAACTATCCAAATGGAAGGTAAGGAAATACCGCTCCCCCCCTCAGCCCATTAACCACTTCAATACCCAGCCATAGACAATTGACGGCCTGGGATGGGATTTACCATCCTAAGTGGCCGTCAATTGACGGCCTGGGTATTGCAGGCGAATATCTGGACGATGCCTGCAGCCAGAGGCATCATCCAGATATCCATCTCTTCAGCCGGCGATTCTGCACAAAGTAAGAACGATCATAGCGGCGGTTCCGCCGCTTGATCGTTCTTACAGGCCGCGGGAGGGGACATCCCCCCCCTCCCGCCGCCATCCGGTGCTTCTCCGCTTACCTGTACCTTCGGGGGCCCGGAGAACGAATCGTCGGCGGCGGCAGGAAGCATAGAGATGACTGGTGACCAGATGGTCACCAGTCATCTCTATGACCGTCGGAGGACCCGGGCGCGATCTGATGACGTCACGTCCGGGTCCCCGTATGTAAACAAAGCCGCGATTGCGGCTGTAAGTCACCATTCATGAGATCGGTGAATTTTTTTTCACCGATCTCATGGTTTCCAGCCTGGAGGTGAGATGTGAGGTCTTATTGACCCCACATCTCTCCATAAAGAGGACCTGTCACACACATTTCCTATTACAAGGGATGTTTACATTCCTTGTAATAGGAATAAAAGTGGAAAAAAAAAAAAAAAAATGAAAAAAAGTGTAAAAATAAATAAAATATAAGTAAAAAAAAATAATAAAAGATAAAAAAAAAATGAAAACGCCCCTGTCCCCGATAGCTCGCGTGCAGAAGCGAACGCACACGCAAGTCCCGCCGACATATGTAAACGCCGTTTAAACCACACATGTAAGGTATCGCCGCGTGCGTTAGAGTGCCAGCAACTAATCTAGCACTAGATCTCCTCTGTAAATCTAAACTGACCTGTAAAAAATAAATAAAGCGTTGCCTAGGGAGATTTTTAAGTACCGAAGTTTGGCGCCATTCCATGAGTGTGCGCATAATTAAAGCGTGACATGTTGGGTCTCTATTTACTCGGTGTAACATAATCTTTCACATAATACAAAAAAATTGGGCTAACTTTAGTGTTTTGTTATTTTTTTAATTCATAAAACAATTTTTTTTACAAAAAAAAGCGTTTGAAAAATAATTGCGTAAATACCGTGCAAGATAAAACTTTGGAATGACCGTCATTTTATTCCCTAGGGTGTCTGCTAAAAAAAACATATATAATGTTTGGGGGTACTGTGTAATTTTCTAGCAAAAGAATGATGATTATTACATGTAGGAGAGAAGTGTCAGAATAGGCCCGGTATGGAGGTGGTATAAAAGCCTAGTATTGAAGCGGTTAAGCAAAACTTATGTAAACTTATGTAAATAGATAAAACACTGACCTATATAAGCATAACCATATATAACGTACTGGATGCAAAACCAAATACAAGATTATCAAACAGTATGCACATGCTGCATCCAACGCAACCCGTGGGAAGCAAGGAAGCCACACGTACACACCACAAAGGTACAACAAACTTGTGATTGACAGACATCAAAATGAATGAATGAATGAATGAATGAAAACTTGTATAGCGCGGCACATGCGAACTGAATCGCCTCTGGGCGCTTGTTGTTCCTGTCTCTTTTGATATCAAAAGAGATGAGTCTTGATCTTTCTCCTGAATGCTAAGTAGTTCTCCTCCAACCGAATACTGGTTGGCAAGGCGTTCCATAGTCTGGGACCTTGGACCGCAAATCTTCTATCTCCTTTGGATTTGTATCCGGCTTTCGGTATCTGCAGGAGATTTTGATTAGTGGATCGCAAGACGCGATTGGGGTTATGGGCTTTTATTTTTTCGCATAGATAATGGGGAGCATTCCCATGGATACATCTATGCGTTAGACAGAGTGCTTTAAAAGTAATTCTGTCTTTTACTGGTAACCAGTGAAGGACTCTCAGTGAAGGTGAGATGGACTCCCAAGGTTTTTTCCCAGTCACAAGTCTGGCGGCCGTATTTTGAACGACTTGTAGACGAGCGATTTGGTACCTTGGGAGTCCAAGGTAAAGGGCATTTGCATAGTCTAATCTTGAGTTTACAATTGTTCCCACCACGACCGCAATGTCATCTTTGGGAATAAAAGGAATAAGCCTACGTAGTAGACGCAGCAGATGGTGAGATCCGCTGACTACTGACCCTATTTGTGCGTCCATTGTCATGTAGGAGTCGAAAAAGACCCCGAGGCTTTTGACTTTGGCGCTAGGGGTGATGATTTTGCCCAGAATGGGCGGGGGTGTCCAAGTTGTTGCAGGTTGATTCTTACGTTTGGCGTGAAACAGAAGGAGTTCTGTTTTCGCTCCGTTGAGTTTTAGATAACTCTTTGTCATCCAGTCCTCTATCAAAGAGAGACATGTCTCTAGATTGAGGTGGTGATCCTTTTTATTGCAAATGCGGAAATACAGTTGCGTGTCGTCTGCATATGAGTGATAGAGCAGTTTTTGACTGCTGATGATCTCAAATAGTGGACGAAGATAGATGTTAAACAACACCGGTGACAGAGGGGATCCTTGAGGGACTCCGCATGATACCGTGCGTTTTTCAGAAAAGAAAGGTCCTAACTTCACTATTTGCGATCTGTTTTCCAAAAAAGAGGAGAACCAAGATAAATCGCCTTCTGCGACTCTGGCTACTTCAGCTAGCCGGGTCAATAAAAGCTTGTGGTCTACTGTGTCGAAGGCTGCGCTCAGGTCTAACAGAACCAGAAGACAAGATTCTCCTTCGTCTGCGGCCTCGAGGGCGTCGTCCCATATCTTGAGCAATGCTGTTTCCGTCCCGTGTCCGGGTCGGAAACCTGATTGAAATGGGTCGAGTAGTTTGTGGGTATCTAGATGCTGTTGCAGCTGTTTCACCACTGCCTTCTCCATAATCTTGGAGAAAGTGTTTAAGCTTGTTATGGGGCGGCGGTGGAGTGGATCCTTGGGGTCCAGGGTAGATTTCTTCAGGATGGGTCTAATTATACCCTCCTTCAACTGTGAGGGCACTATGCCCTCCATGAAAGATTGGTTAATAAGCTGCGTGATAGGAGGTGCCAGGATGTCAGCACATTCCTTCAGCAGTTTAGTGGGGATGATATCATTCGGCGCAGTGCTGTTACGCAGAGTACCGATGATATGTTTTGTGGCTTGGATAGTGATAGGTTCCAGCGTGAACTTACCTGGTTGGGGTGAATTACTACAGGTGTTGTGTAAATTATTACCGGGGGGGCTACGGGGGGAATTGTTTTGCTGAATGCTTTGCCGGATTCCCTCGATTTTATTAATGAAGTAATCCGATAATTCATTGCAAAATTCTTGTGTGTCCGAATTGGGGGCTTCAAGACAGCCTGGATTCATGGTCTGAGTGACCAGCTTGAAGAGTTCGCGGGGGCGGTTGAGGGCGCTGTTGATAGCCTCAGAAAAATAATTTTTCTTGGCTTTGAAGGTTTCTTTGTGATATTTCTTAGTTATTGCCTTGTAGATAGAAAGGTTCTCATCTGATGGGCTTCTCTTCCAGGCAGCTTCTGCCCTTCTGCGTTCTTGCTTCAGTAACGCCAGTTGGTTGTTGAACCAGCTGGAGTTTGTTTTCCGGATGTTGGTTTTACGTTTCGGCGCTATTAAGTCAGCTGACTGTAATAGGGCTGTGTTTATGGATTCCAATGTTTCTTCAGCCGTTTGGTGTGGCTGGCTTGTTTTTATTTTTTTCCTTAATGCAGTTTTGAAGAATTCCGAGTGGAGCTTCTTCTGGCATCTAGTCCAGTGTGTAGTCACTGGATTTGATGTTTTTGTTAAGGGGGGGAAGTTGGAAAGAATGAATTTGATGGCAAGGTGATCTGACCATGGCAACGGTTCATTTTCCAAGATTTTTATTTCCAGATTTTGTCTGAAAATGAGATCAAGTGTGTGACCTGAAGCATGTGTGGGCCCACATACTAGTTGCTGAAGCCCTAATCCTTCCAGGTGGTCGATGCAGGCGTCGGCAACGGGGTCTTGTGGGGAATTGGCCCAGAGGTTGAAATCCCCGAGCAGCAAAAGGTGTTTGCTGTTAAGGGTATAGGTGGAGATAAAGTCCGTCAATAATCGGAGAAGCTGCGACTTTGGGCCGGGTGGCCTATAGCAGAGTAGAATCCGGACGGTCTCCTGGGAGTTTGCTTGCAATTGTAGAGTAAGGGTTTCCATGAATGGAAGAGGGTTTTGAAAGACTGGTTTTGTGATCGCCAGATGAATCTTATGGATCACCGCCAGTCCTCCTCCTCTTTGCCCTATTCTGTTTTCCGTAATAATACGATAATTTTCTGGCACCAATTCTCCTAGAATGGTGTTACAGTCGGCTGTGAGCCAGCTCTCTGTAATAGAGACGGTCTAAATCGTATTGCAGGATGAAGTCATGGATTTCTAGTCGGTGTTTTACTGCCGATCTAGTGTTAATCAAAGCACATGATATTTGCTTCGGTTGTGGCAAACGGCTGCGACTCTTGATAGTCGATCGTCGATCGGTTCTAAAGAGACGCTCAGCTTGCAGGGCTTTTTTGGTGATGGCTGGTAGTATTGCGGCAAATCGCCTCAGACCCCAGATGGTCTCTGCTGAGTATTGCAGATTTATCATGGTTGCCAAACCCCGAGGGGGGGGGGGGGGGGTGATGGGAGGATAGTCAAGGATTAGCCGAATCCTCTATCCTGACTTGATCCAGAAGAAGGCAAAAAACCCTGATCATGCTATGCCAATATGCAGTGGTAGGGAAAAAATTCCTTCCTGACCCCTCGAGAGGCGATCGGACGAACCCTGGATCAAGTATTACGGTGTCCACCAAGGGGGGGGGCTGGGGCTGGGTGTAGTAGGGATGGCCGCTGAACCAGCAGCAAAGTCCAAGTTGGTGAACTCCCAGATTGGGTGGATCGGTGCTGCTGTAGGGGCCAGGACGGAACGAGTGGGGGTAGGAGCTACTTTCTAGGGCTATGGGGGGGTATCTGGGCCGTTTCAGGAATTTGGGAGAGCTTGGGAATGGCGAGGTGCGGCGCGCCACTAGGCCGCAATTGAAGCCGCGGCCTTTCCTAGTCACGGCTGCCACGATTGCTTCCAGGCCGGCGCGGAGGGGTGAAAACCACCCGAAAACCACCCGAAAAGGTGCAACTGGCACCGGATGGGTGGCGGATGGGTGGCGGATAGGTTGCTAGAGTGGGGGAGATAGTGTGGGGGTACAGGAAAGGCGTTTATGGAGAGTTATGGCAAGGGGAGAGCCGAGGCATGGGGTGGGTAGCAGTGGCTATCCTGAAAAGGACGTCCGCCTGTATCCACAGTGGGTGGCTTACCTGCTGGTTGTGGGATGAGAAAAAGGAACCAGGGGGGTCAGGTAAAGCCGAGGGGAGCTGGATGGTGAGTCTCTGGAAAGACACGGAGCTGTGGAGAGCCTACCTAGCAGCCTGTCAGAATCACTGTCTGGTCTATCTGGTCCCTGGCGAGAGCAGACTCGAGCGGAAGGCCGGAGCGTCCTACTCTCCCACTGACTGACTGACTGACTGGACAAAAGGACATAAAAAATAAAATAATGCAAAATGTAAATATGCTCCATCAATATACCACCAAACCTCATTACAAGGTGGCGGTAACCTCAGTGGGAAAGAGTCTAGAGGATCTGCAAGCATCTGAGAAAATGTAAAGGCAGTTAAAGCAATCAAAGAGCAACGTTCAGGTGCGGGTAAGACAACAGAGAGCAACGTTCAAGTACCCGCCTTATAAAACAGCTGCTCGATAGGGGAACTCCTGTTTTCAAGGCAGGATTCAACAAAATAAACATGAAAAAAGGAGGCAACCAAAGTTGAAAAACATGGAGTCCATTTCCCCCAGTTTCATTTGAAGAAAAGAGAAAAACTCACATGGTGGTAATCTCTGGCATAGTCTTTTGCTCTTGTACTTCTGGTATTCTGGTATTCGGGGTGTCTATTCCCAGTTGCTTGTGATATTTCCCCTGGTTATGCACAGGCTTGGTCAGGGTAGCAAGCGTGGAAGCCAATGGGCTGTGAGCCGCTGGAGGGAACCTAAATTCCCGGTACCACTCAGGAAGGTCCATAGGCGGTAGATGGAGAGCTGCACAGAAGGAAGGTAGATCCTCCAGAGTTTAAAGCATATGCGGGATCCCATCCACAGTAACCGATAAAGCAAACGGAAACTTCCATCTACAACTGAGATTGTGATCTCTCAGAGCTTCCAACAGAGGACGAAGGGCCCTGCAATTTCTCAACGTACTGTAATTGGAGAAAGATCTGGAAATAAAGTAATTTTTTGTTTATTAAAGGTGATCTGCTCATTCTGGCGAGCATGAGCCAAAATGTCCTCTTTAACCACTTCCTTACTGGGCACTTAAACACCCCTCCTGACCAGACCAATTTTCAGCTTTCAGCGCTCTCGCATTTTGAATGACAATTACTCAGTCATGCAACACTGTACCCAAATTATTTTTTTTGCCCTTTTGTTCATACAAATAGAGCTTTCTTTTGGTGCTATTTGATCACCTCTGGGTTTTTTTAATTTTCTTTGCGCTATTAATGAAAAAATTGCAAATTATTATTAATTATTAATTTTTTCTTCCTAAATTTTGGCCACAATTTATACTGCTACATGTCTTTGATAATTTCACAAAATGTGGGGTTTATATTTATTTGGCCTGTGTGAAAGTTTTAGAGTCTACAAGCTATAGTGCAAATCATAAAAAATTATCACATCTGATCACACCTGATGTACTAAAGGCCTATCTCATTTCTTGAGACCCTAACAAGCCAGGAAAGTACAAATGCCCCCCAAATAACCCCTTTTTGGAAAATAGACATTCCAAGGTATTTAGTAAGAGGCATGGTGAGTTATTTGAAGTTGTAATTTTTTCCCACAATACTTTGCAAAATTAAGATTTTTATTTTTTATTTAAAAAAATTCTCAAAATTGTCATAGCTTATTTCTCTCACATGGCATTGGCATACCACAAATGACACCCCAAAATACATTCTGCTACTCCTGATTAAAACGATACCCCATGTGTGAGACTTTTTCACTGCCTGGCCACATACGGAGGCCCAACATGACGGGAGCGCCATCAGGGGTTTTAGGAGCATAAATTACACATCTAACTAGTTGACTACCTATTACACTTTTAAAGGCCCTGGAACACCAGGACAATGGAATTACCCACAAAGTGACCCCATTTTGGAAAGCTAACACTCAAACGTATAATCTATGAGGCATAATGAGTCTTTTGAACAGTTTTTTTTTTCCAGCAGTTTTTAGAAAATGTGGGAAAAAAATTATAACACATTTCTTTTACACAAAGTTTCCGTTTTATAAGATATTTCCAACACATAGCATTTAGATAGCAAAAATGACACCCCAAAATACATTCTGCTACTCCTGAGTCTAACGACACCACATGTGTGAGACTTATACACAGCCTGACCACATACAGAGATCCAACGTGCAAGAAACACCGTCAGGTATTCCAGAGACACTTAGCATGCACATACCAAGAATTACACCCCAAAATACATTATGCTGAGCAAAGTGTAAACAAAAGATTACCTGTGGTAATAGTAGCGCAGTTCTACACAGCAGGATAGCACTGGTCCAGGCAGCAGGCAGGGACTTGGTTAGCAACGGCATACACAATTGTCCAGGCAGGGATACTGTCCCGTCAGGGTTACTGCAGGCAGACATATTGTCAGCAGTGCCAAAAATATTGGTCCTGGTAGTAGGCAGGTCCATGTCGTGTGGTCAGTTCATGCAACATCCAGAGGCATGATGGCATAGGTCCTACAGGCAGAAGTAGGGCCTCGTTCAGGACAGAATGGGGACAGGGGTAGAGGCTTCTCCCATCCAAATCTCTTTGGAGCCTCCGGGCAGCAGGCAGAAGTAGGGCCTCGTTCAGGACAGAATGGGGACAGGGGTAGAGGCTTCTCCCACCCAAATCTCTTTGAAGCCTCCGGGCAGCAGGCAGAAGTAAGGCCTCGTTCAGGATAGCATGGGGACAGGGGTAGAGGCTTCTCCCATCCAAATCTCTTTGGAGCCTCCAGGCAGCAGGCAGAAGTAGGGCCTCGTTCAGGGCAGAATGGGGACAGGGGTAGAGGCTTTTCCCACCCAAATCTTTGAAGCCTCCCGGGCAACCAGACCCTAATCTAGGATGAGAAAACAAAAATAATTGTTTTCTTCATCCAGAAAAACTTTTCTGGAGCCCCTCACATATGTAAGACCCCTGTGTTGAATCCCACTAGTCCAGTAGCAGGGTACAAGAGGCAGGCAAAAGGCATGGTCAAACAGTCCAAGGTCAGTTCCAGATCAGGCAGAGGCATTACAGAATCGTTAGGCAGAAGACTGGTGGAAAAACAGTCCAGGGTCAATTCCAGATCAGGCAGAGGTATTACAAAATCGTTAGGCAGAAGCGTGGTCGAATAACAAGCCGGGGTCAGTTACAAAGCAGGCAGTGGCATAAGGGGTGTGAAGGTGTGTAAAGGCAGGAACGGTGGATTACGTTTACCATACTAAACTAATAATTTAGTTTAGTATGGTAACGGCGAAAACAGCCAACTACACAGAGACCTGGTTGGGAAGGACACTCCGCACAATGATAAACTGTGTCTCGTCTGACTCCTTCACTGCCACACATCTTACATTTTTTTTTGACCGCGCCGGCCTGATGCTGTGGGAGGGACTTTATCTGGGAAGTGGCGTTCGGAGAGTCGACTTAGAACATCTGATCGGATGTTTCGGGGTAGGTCGTTCTGGAATATTAGGTCAGTGGTGATTTCCTCCTGGTAGCCAAGGAAGGGTAGGGAGTTTTGGGTGGACTTGCGATAAATGATATAGGAATTGTATACGGCCAAATGAAAAAAATAAATTGCTACTTTTTTGTACCAATTTCTACGTGCGCCTTGTGGCAAGGTATGGTTCCATACCTTGCCACAAGGTATGGAACCGTTAAAGTCAACTCTCCCCATGAACGAATTGTAGTCCCGGATACATGTGGGCTTTTGGATGGTGGTGCCACGCCTTCTGCGGGTTTCCACAAAGGAATTATTGTGGATGGAAGATTACATATATACATCTCTTCTGTACTTCCACTTCACTGCCAGAACCTCCTTGTTGCGCAGACTTGCCGATTCCCCTTTTCTCAGCTTTTTATTCACAAGGCTTTGAGGAAAGCCTTTCCAGTTCTTTCTGACGGTGCCACATGCTGGGGTCTGCTTCTGGTGAAGGTTGTGGAACAGGGGAAGAGATGTGTAGAAATGATCTACATACAGATGGTAGCCTTTGTGCAGTAGGGGGTTGATGAGTTGCCAGACAACTTTTCCACTTAATCCCAAGTAGTCTGGGTAATTGGAGGGATTCAGCTGGGTGTCCTTCCCCTTCGTAGACCAAGAAGGAATACAGGTACCCTGTGGCTCGTTCACATAGTTAGTAAACCTTCACCCCATAGCGGGCCCTCTTGCTCGGAACTGCTTAATTTTAAGTCGGCCACAAAATTTTACAAGGGACTCATCGACACATATGTGTTGTTCCAGGGTATATAACTGGGGGAATAATTCCGAAAAATAATTTTAATAAGGGGCGAATTTTGAAAAGCATGTCAAAATTTGAGTGATTTCGGGGAAGGCACTGGGAGGAACCTCATGATCAGATTGGCATATGGTAAATGGGGCGTTTTGACCAAAAGGAATGCTTTTCATTTTTTGGGTTGAGTCCCATGCAAAATGTGAGGCCTAAAAAAAATGTAAACTCTTCCACCGTTGGGTCTCTCCACTCGAAGGGAGGGCAATAATAAGATGATGGGTTATTGGAAATAAATTGTTGGGCATATAGATTGCACTAGGCCACCATGCTAGATGGCAGTTTCTCAGTAAAAAATAAATCAAAAACATTTATTGGGGGAAAAATTGTCCGTGTCCACCTGGACTCCTGGCTGGGCAGAGAAAGGGGGAATGTTGGCTTCTCTTGAGTTTGGAGGAAGCCACAAGGGGTTCTGTAGGGCATAGGGAAGGCTTGCATGGGTCCTTGGCCTTTGTTGCCGAGGCACGTCGGTGCTGGTGGGTGGCACGTCGGTGCTGGTGAATGGCACTGCGTCCTCACCAGAGCGCCTTCGTTTGGCGGGCTAACTATCTTCCCCCTCTGAGCCTGTCACTGTTCCACTACTGTAGACTGGCTCATAGTCTACGTCCGAATCGTAATCCGATTGGGAATCGGAAGAAGAGAGCTCCCTGTTGCTCTCGTCAGCCGCGGAAATAATTCGATATACCTCCTCGGTGGAAAAGCAACGTTTTGACATTGTTGCTGGCGGTGGTGATGCGACTTCACAGGTGTGTGGCACAGATGGGCACTAAAGCGGCAGAGGTGGGTACTGAGGGTGCAGAGATGGGTACTGAGGTGGCGAAACAGATGTGTACTGATTGCACAGATGTGCACTGATGAGGCGGCATGGGTGGCACTGAGGCAGCACAGATGGCACTGAGATGGGTACTGATGTGCACCGATGAGGCGGCACAAGTGGGCACAGGAGGGCACTGGTGGCACAGGTGGTACTGGTGGGCACCAAGTGTTTCCCGGGCACTGATTGGGCTGGTTTTTACTTTGTAGCAATTTCTAACACTGTAGCAAAACTCGCAGAAATGTTTCCCTCCTCACACGCGCTGTCTGTGTGAGGAGGGAGAGACGGCAATGAGAGATGATCTCGTATGTTTACATTTGAGATCATCTCTTATTGGCCGCACAGATCGCGCTGTAAATAGCCGCTGTGATTGGCTATTTACCGCGATCTGTGATTGGCAGTGTCCAAGGGACACGGCCAGCACAGAAGTTCCCCAATGTCTGAGAGCCCGATGAGCCGGTTCAAAATCAATAGTAGTGTCCACAGGTCTCTCCAGCAAATTGTTAACAATGGAGGTCAGAGCAGGGACAATCTGTTCAGGGGAGACAGCTTCTGGGACCCCCCGTACCCTGATGTTATGCCTTCTGCCCCTATTATCTAGGTCCTCCAAATGACGGTTAACCGCGATAAGTTGGGCAGTATGAATATCTGCAACCGACTCAAATCTTGAGGGCTTTATCCCTCTTTTTCCCCATGCGTTCAGCACCAATAACCCGTTCATTTAGAGCCAGCATGTCGGCTTTCAGCTCCGTAACAGCAGAGGAGAAGGTGTTCTTAATAACAGCAACGAGCGCCGACATATCAGCATACGTCGGGGTGATCGTGAGGGGAGGGGTATCTCACCATGTCCTCTAATGCGGCCTGCGAGTCCTCGCTGAGAGCATCCTCGTGGTCTGTAGGTGCCATCTTGGAGATGTCTGCGCCTTGGGCCGTCTGAAGTCGGCTTCGGAACAGATCCGGTATGCTGTGCGACCGCGGGATCCAAGACGAGCGTCTGGCAGATGTACCGGGCTAAGACTGATTGGATTTTCCCATAATCCAGTGCCGAGGAGGTCACTGTATCGCTGGAAGGCTGCGGGGAGAGCGGAGCTCCTTCTCTATGCTGCCATCTGCGCTGCGTGCCAAGCCACGCCCCTCATCCCTAGAAATGTAAACTAGACTGCACAGATTGTGTCTGACCCAGATTGTCCTTGTGTAGTAGACTGAGGATACAGGATTATTTTCTGGACCCTTTCAGTGATAGGTTTTCTTTTTTAAATAAAAGTAAAAGATACCAGTCTGGCTAAAGTTATTGACATAAAGATATTAAAGCGGAACTTCAGTAATTTTTTAAATTTTCTATCGATTAAATCCTCTGCCCTTGTTTTAACTTTGGATAGTAACTTTATTTATTTTTTCTGGCAGTAAATACATTATCTGCTTACCGCTGGCCGTCATATAGGGGGTTATTTACGAAAGGCAAATCCACTTTGCACTACAAGTGCACTTGAAAGTGCAGTCGCTGTAGATCTGAGGGGAAGATCTGAAATGAGGGGAAGCTCTGCTGATTTTATCATCCAGTCATGTGCAAGCTAAAATTATGTTTTTTATTTTCCTTGCATGTCCCCCTCAGGTCTACAGCAACTGCACTTTCAAGTGCACTTGCAGTGCAAAGTGGAACTGCCTTTGGTAAATAACCCCCATAGTGTTCTTGTCTTTGAGCGGTGATATCTGAATTATGCCTGCAGTTACAGAAGACATTCAGATATGTTCTTTTTCAGCCAGCAATTCCCTAAACCATAGAAATGATCATAGCAGCTGTTCAGCGAGAGGGAGTGTAACGGTCACCACCGTTTACGACCTTCCATCCAACCACGACAAGCTTATCCGACACACTCCGACAATACTGCATACACGATCCATATCTATTCCCAGAATAAGACGAGACTACTGCTCTGTACTTCAAAAGATATGAACACTTTAATGGTATCTTAGCTTGCTTTTTATACAGTACAAGATGTTACAGCCAATCACAGGACAATGCCATCTCCACCCCCCTATTCACACTGAGGCTAATTCTAATCCGTAGCTAGACATTTGGGCACCGCATCATCAATAGAGTTCAATTAACCTTGAATAATACACAATCACAGATAATTCTTCACACATATCAGGAACCTCAGGAACCTCAATCACATTATCTAGACAGACAATTCGGCACCGATACTGAGGCCCCGTACACACGGCAGAGAACCTTGACGGGCAGAACACATCGTTCCGCCCGTCGAGGTTCTCTGCCGGCCGTCAGAATCGGCGACCCGCCCGTCGGGAAAGGCAACCAGCCATTCATCCCGATGGGCCGTCGAGCAAATAGAGAACCTGTTCTCTATTTGCTCGACGGGTTTCCCGACGGGCAGGGCTCGCCGAGAGCGTACACATGGCCGAGGTTCTCGGCAGAATGCGGCTCCCAGCGAGGTTCTCGCTGGTTTCTGCCGAGAACCTCGGCCGTGTGTACGGGGCTTCAGATGCATTCCTTGAGATAATGACATCAAAACCAAATACTATCACACCTGGTCATCAATATATTCCTGTATCAATAGAATTCAATTAACCTTTAGAATAACACAATGAAAATAGTCCTCCAGGAGTGGGTGCAATTAACACCTTTTCAACAGAATGTGTCTTTCACAGTGAATAGCCAACACCTCAAGACATGTCTCAAGACATTTCAATAGCCTATTATACAGAGGTATGAGTCACACTGGTCCACATGAAATCACCTGCAATATGAAATATTATTAATGTTCCATCTCATATAATATATGAATTATGATTTCTTTGTCACCCTATGGCCCTAGTGGACATAAGGTGACCCTAGACATAGGAGAATCTCAGTCTGTCACAGGTCAGTCCGTTACAGGGAGCATCACCCTTCGGTGTTTCTCAGGGTTCGCGATGCCATAGGCGAACCAGGGAGGGAACCGCTGGGGCCCGATGCCGTCCATAGAGATTTCCGGCGGACCAGATGGTCCTGAAGTCTCTAATCGCTTGGAGGCCGGACGCGATGTAAAGACATCACGCCCAGCCTCTGTATTCGAAAAAATGGCGGTGCCTCGGTTGGGAAGCCGAGATCGTGTGTGGTTTTTATTTTTTTATTTTTCTGTATTTCAGGCTTCCCAGCCTAGAGGTGAGATATGGGGACTTATTGACCCCATATCTCACTGTAAAGAGGACATGTCATGCTTATTCCTAATACAAGGGAAGGAAACGCAAGTCGCACCCACATATGTTAGCAGTGTTTAAATCACACGTGAGGTATTGCCACGGACGTTGGCATGAGAGAAATAAGTCTAGCCCTAGACCTCCTCTGTAACTCAAAACTTGTAACCAGTAAAAAAAAAAAGTAAAACGTCCCCTATGGTGATTTTTAAGTACCGAAGTTTGGTGCCATTCCATGAGCGTTTGCAGCGTGACATTTTTGAAGCATGACATTTTAGGCATCTATTTACTCGGCGTACATCATCTTTCACATTATGTAAAAAAAAAAATGCTAACCGTAATGCTTTTTTTTTTTTCAGCATGAAACAGTTTTTTCCCCAAAAAAGCGTTTGAAATATTGCTGCGCAAATACCATGCAGTGCAAGATAAAAAGATGTAATGACTGCCGTTTTATTCTCTCTCTATCTATCTATCTATCTATCTATCTATCTATCTATCTATCTATCTATCTATCTATCTATCTATATATAATATGCATGCGCACACACACACACTATGGGGGGTTCTATTAATTTTCTAGCAAAAAAAGGAGGGAAATGTCAGCTTATATCATGCACACCCCCCTCTCGCTCTCATGAGTTTGCTAGGGAAGGTGGATGAGTCATAAGAGGGCCAATGAGAGCTGCAGAGGTGGAGTTGTGTGTCTGTGTAAAATCCAGGAACTGAACAGGCACCAGCTTCCCGTGCCAACATTTAAAATGGATGCAGCCAGACTCAGTGGAGTGAGATTTCTGCAGCATATTTGGCAAGTACAGAATAGCAGTATATATGAAATATGCAAATTGGTTGGAGGGAAGCTTCAGAATGGCAAATATGTTTTTATTACAAATGATGTGAGAAGACTGCAGTACCTCTTTAATTTGTTCTATGTGCATGCATAGAAGGATCTTTAAAGGGTTTGTAAAGGAAAACGTTTTTTTACCTTGATGCATTCTATGCATTAAGATGTAAAAACTTCTGACTATACCGGCCCCCCATTATACTTACCTGACCCCATGGAAAGTCCCGTGCTGGGCCTGACATCCTCTTCGCCGCTCAGTCTGACCGTTGATTGGCTAGAGCGGATTGATTAAAAGCAGCTCAGCCATTGGCTGGCGCTGCTGTCAATCACATCCAATGACGCGGCGCGCCAAGTGGCGGGGCCGAGTGATGCAGTGAGCGGCTATGGCCGCTTGCTGTATCACGGGAGCACGTCTGCAAGGACTCCACACAATGCGAGGGAGCTGTGTGGAGTTGTTGCAGGGAGGACCAGAGACAGCCGTTGAGGGACCCCAGAAGACGTGGATCGGGGCCACTTTGTGCAAAAAGAGCTGCACAGTGGAGGTAAGTAGAACATGTTTGTTATTTAAAAACAACCCTTTTAAAGATTGGGTCCAGCCCCCCATAAAAAATTGAAAAGTCAGCAGCTACAAATACTGCATAATATATAGTATAATATTGGGACACTTGCCTGTCCTGGAATCCAGCAATGTCGACACCCCAGCCCATGTTTCCATGGGCTCTCTGCTGCTGCTGCCACCATTGCCTGTAAGAGAAACGGGCAGTGAAGTCTTGCAGGTTCGCTACTGCGCATGCGCAAAACGCGATGCAGTTTCTAACTGGCCCGGCGGCGGGGAAAAGAGGAGGGGTCCGAACTTCCGAAAGAGGGGGGGTGGGTGGGTAAGTGGAGCTTACATGTTTGGGTTAAACTTCGCTTTTAAGTGTAAGGCTAAGTTTACGCTTGACTTAACCACTTAACCGAGGACGTCAAATGACATCCTCGAATTTGTGCGGTGATATCTGAATGATGCCTGCAGCTATAGGCATCATTCAGATATCACTGTCTTCAGCTAGCCGATTCTCTGCACAATAAGAATGATCAAAGTGGCAGTTCCGCCGCTTGATCGTTCTTATAGGCAGCGGGAGGGGATGCCATCGGGGGCCCGGAGAGCAAATCGGCTGGCGCTGGCTGATAAGCATAGAGATGACTGGTGACCACATGGTCACCAGTCATCTCTATGACCGTCGGAGGCCCAGGCGCGACATTATGATGTCACGCCCGGTACCCCGGAAATGAACAAAGCCGCAATCATGGCTGTCGGCATGAGATCTGTGAATTTCTTTTAAGATCTCATGCTTGTAAGCCTGGAGGAGAGATGTGGGGTCTTATTGATCCCACATCTCTCCATAAAGAGGACATGTCACACTACTTCCTATTACAAGGGAAATAAAAATAAAAACGCCCCTCTCCCTGGTAGCTCGCGAGCAGAAGCGAACACGCATGCAAGTCCCGCATTAGACCTCCTCTGTAACTTGAAAATAGTAACCTGTAAAAAAAAATTAAAGTGTCGCCTATGGAGATTTTTAAGTACCAAAGTTTGGTGCCATTCCATGAGTGTGCGCAATTTTAAAGCCTGACATGTTGGGTATCTATTTACTTGGCATAATCTTTTACGTTATACAAAAAAATTGGGCTAACTTTACTGTTTTGTTGTTTTTTAATTCATGAAAAAGGCGTTTGAAAAATTATTGCGCAAATACTGTGCGCAAAAAAAGTTGCAATGACCGCCATTTTATTCCCTAGGGTGTCTGCTAAAAATATATATAATGTTTGGGTGTTCTGATTAATTTTCGAGCAAAAAAATTTGATTTTTACATGGAGAGAAGTGCCAAAATAGGCCCGGTGATCAAGTGGTTAAAATGCTAATGCTGACAGTAACACAAACCAATGAACCTATAGCTTCAACTAGCTTTTTTGCCAATTGATGTAGTTTTAAAGAAATGCCCTTAACCCTCGCTAGAGGGCAAATACATTTCAATGAAAAGGGGTGCTTTAGGAGCGGTGTATTTTCAATTTCTAAAGCGCTGCAAAGAAGCTGCTTCCTGGACTTTTTTTTTTGACGCCCTGCCAGCGCAGCGCCTCATTGTGAAAGCACTCGGGCTTTTACATTGGGATTGCAGATGAGGCTTCTTTCTGTGTGAACGGAGTCTAAATGCTACAGACTTGTTACCATGAATGGTAGGAGTTGACAAGCTTCAACTCCTCCCAGCCTCCACATGTAGCTTCACTTTTGCTGCACAGCTACATGGAACAACACAAATGTTACATGTTTTTCAAATGTGAACAGCTCTGTCCACTATCCATATTATCAATTGCAGGCATGAGATATTGCCACAAATGTCGCAGTGAGTAAGGGCAATAATTCTAGGATCATCGTTCAAACAAGACCTAATTTGCCGACATTGCGCGCATGTTTTTTTCTTGACATGTTTGGTATCCATTTGCTCTACGTAAAATGTTTTATATTTTCTCAAAAACTTTGTGTTAGTGTGCACTAAAATACATTTTTAGTGGATTTTTTTTTTTGTCTCTGGGACCTCTGCTTTCAGAAAATATATATTGGAGGTTCTAAATAATCTTCTAGCAAACAAATTATTGCCCTGAAAATGTCAAGTGTTAAATTGTTAAACGTGTATACTGTACAACTGGCATCTTCCTTGAGTTTTTCTACTTGCTTTGTACTCTACCATTGCGCTAATATATTTAATATGCTTTCTTTTTTAGATGTATCAAGACTCGCCTGGTGTTGATCACATTCCCGTGGTGCAGATTGACCTGACTGTTCCTCTTAAAGTTCCAGGTATCTTAGTGAGCTACATATTATTTATTCATAAAGTAAATAATCTATAATGTATTTACACATCATATTTACATTAATAACCCATTTTACAATGAACACTATGGGAGACATTTATTAGGCAAATCAGTAGTGCCATTTGCCTCAAATCCGGCTGTGTCACTTAGTAATGCCTCTGTAAAGGTTTTTCTGTACATTTGCTTCTCCTGCACCCAGAATTCTGGGTAGCCAAATGCAACAGATTTGTACAGGTCTGAAACCCTTTTTATTACAGAAGAATTCCGATAAAGATTTATTACTTAAGATGAGACTGGTGTTCTGTCTAAACAGGCGAACAATTAAACATGATTGGGGTCAGGCTTGATTCTGTGCTATGGGGAATAGCAGCTGAGGGAGGAACTTTGGACTTAGTCTGTAACCTTGTATTAAGTCTGTTGTGTAAACGCTCTTAATGTTTCCCTGTAGCACTGTCATGTTGTGCAATAAAAAATGATAAATGTCCCCCTATAGGTGTAAAACTACCATATTAAGTAGTGGGTGTAAACAAGAACTTTCAGTTTAGTTATGATCACAATTAATACAGTGAGTGCTTACTTCCTCAATTAACATTCACCTCAATGCCTTTTAAAGTGGCGTTCCACCCAAAAATTTAACTTCCGCTTTAAGTATCGGTGACATTTTTTTGAGGGGGAGTGGGTACCCAGTTTTGATAGGCACCCAGCTCCTTGTTACTTTCCTGGCACTGAGACGAAGTTCACCTCTCGCACCTCCCTGCAATCTTCTGGGACACGTCACATGTCCCAGAAGATTGCCCGGCCATTCACAACACACGGCTCACTGATGCCTGGCTGTGAAGCCACAGCTGGGCCTCCACAGTTACAATGCCGGCACCGGAGAGAGGAGCAAAGCTTCAGGCGTCCGCATCGCTGGACCATGGGACAGGTAAGTGTCTGTCAAAAGTCAGCAGCTACACTTTTTTTTTTTTTGGAAAGAAAGTGAAAGCAACTGCGCTAGGATACAGTAATAACAAATAAATGGAATAAATATCCTCAGAATATTGTGCAAAGCAGCAACTAATCTGCAAACTAACAGTGGATAAAAGTGAAAAAAATATAGTTGCGCGGAGTCCTAAACGTCCTTAACCACTTAAGCCCCAGACCAATATTAGTTCAATATATTTTTATTAAGGAAAAATAAACAGTTGACAAACGAAAATCAAAGAGGTCAGCATGACCACACATTGCACGTCATAGAATACTTAGACAAAAATAGTTATAATTATAATTCCAGTAATTCTAGTAATTCTACCGCTCAGAAGACGTGTAAACATGCAATTAACAGTATCGGGTCCGAGAACCTCAAGAGCCCATGACTCGCAACTCGGCAAAGAGCCGAGCGGAGTAGGTGGCCGATCCTTAAAGCACGCCTCACAATTATATGAAAACAAACACGTTCATGAGGGGCGGTAGTACTCATAATAATAATAATAAAAAAGAAAGAAAAAAAAAAAAAAAAAGGGTAAGTAAAATAAAATAAAATAAAATAAAAGGTTAGCAAAAAAAAGTACTAGAGGAGAGGGGGAGAGAGAGAGAAGCAGGAAATAAGAGAGGGAAGGTGAGGGGGGGAGGGCCTCCGCCTCCGTCTGCCAACCTGTATCGGAGAAACAAAATAAAGACAGTATACAGACTCACATATGACTTATTTATATGGCATATCAAATGAGCTGCAATATATGTTGTCCGATGTGAGACGTGACGTGATACCCCAGGTGAAAAAAAAAAAAAAAAAACAACAACACTCTCTTTACCCCTTGCGAGACATCAGATCAGCATACTCTGAGGTGTATTTAAACACAAACCAACCGGACCATATTTTCAGGAACAAGCCTGACTTGTTCCTCATTGAGTAGGTAAGATCCTCCATATGGTAAATTCTATCCACTTCCACCAGCCATAGACGCAGCGTGGGCACTGCAGTCTGTTTCCAAAAGCGTGGGATTAGAGACTTTGCCGCATTCAATAAATGAGGCGTCATAGAATTTTTATATGCACCAGGATGTTCCGGCGTGCAGTGCAATAAGATTACCCAGGGATCCCCAACAGTTTCGTAACCTTGGATCACCTCCATCCATTGCAGGACCATTGACCAAAACGGGCGGATGCGTGTGCAGTGCCACCAGATATGGGCGTGAGTCGCATTGTCCCCGCAACCGCGCCAACAGAGCGGGGAGGAGCCCCAGACCAATATGCTGCTAAATGCCCAGAGGCGTTTTTACAATTCGGCACTGCGTCGCTTTAACAGACAATTGCGCGGTTGTGCGACGTGGCTCCCAAACAAAATTTGCGTCCTTTTCTTCCCACAAATAGAGCTTTCTTTTGATGCTATTTGATTGCCTCTGCGATTTTATTTTTTGCGCTATAAACAAAAATAGAGCGACATTTTTGAAAAAAAATCAATATTTTTTACTTTTTGTTATAAGAAAAATTGAATGAACTAAATTTTAGTCAAACATTCAGGCCAAAATGTATTCAGCCACATGTCTTTAGTAAAAAAAATAAAATAAATCGCAATAATTTTTTTTTCTAGTTGACTAGCGGCAACAGCGACACTAATACAGCGATCAGAAAATTGATCGCTTAGTGGCGCTGGTAATAGGGGGTGAAAGGGTTTACTAGGGCGGTGATCAAGGGGTTAAAACTTTATTGGGGGGGGGGGTACGGGGCTACCCTAAACCTAACACTAACTGCCTCACTGACACTAAATGCAGTGATCAGTAAATATTTTATCACTGCATTCAGTGACACTTTGACAGGGGGGTGGGGGGGTGATCGCAATGGGGTTAAATGTGCCTATGTGTACTGGTGTCAGTGTAGTGTTGTGCAGACTTACTGTGTCTCTTCTCTCCTCCTCCATCACTTCCTCTGCCAGTGTTTACATTTTACAGGCAGAGGAAGTGACACGGCGGGGGCTCACGTGATTGTCTGTGAGCGATCACTAGGGGGCGGACAGAAACGAACAGCCGTCCCCTCAAGACGGATAGCTCCCGCAGGTAAGCCGCACGCAGCGGAGGGGGTCCCGATCGTACCCCCGACCCGCTAGAAGGCAGGGACGTACATGTACGCCCATCTGCCTTTACGTGCCATTCTGTGGACATACATAGGCGTGCGGCGGGCGTTAAGTGGTTAAGGAATAGTTTGAATACTGGCACTTAAGGAGCATACAATGTGTGAATGCAATATACAAAAACCTTAAATACAGTTAAACATGAATGGCCAGAAAACTGTGAACAAAAGATCATATGAAAAAAATGAAAATCATAAAAAGGTCATAAGGGTCAACACTGAAGCGGCCATACAATAAACTAAAAGCCAAAAGCAAAAGGTAAAAAAGAGTCCATCCATGTGTGTGAAATGGGAAACACCCGTGTAAAATCCAAATAGCTATGCTCTGTGACGTAGTCTGAAGCTAAAGTGATATCCACCACCATGAGTAGGTACACTGCTTACCAGAACCACTGGTCCATAGGACCTAATCCAGCCTGTGTATATAATCCAACGGGTCACTGACAGTGACTAATCCGTGATGTAGTAGACCTCCGACTCCACACTTTCATGCTCGCTGTTGCATTGTACCATGTAAGGAAACGAATGCCTCATATGGTGTAAAACCAGTGGTGTTTATTTAGTAAGAAAACTCAAATTTTCATCAAGAAAGATCAGCCTAAAGCCTGTTGCGCCAGCCGGATGCAAACAGGCAAACCCATCCGTATAGAGATCAAACAGATGGGGGTGATGACGACAATACGCTGCTTGTTCCGCCCTATGCATTTCGTGATTTGTCACGTCGTCTCTGGGCACGGACGGCGCGTCGCATCATCCCCTCATATAGGAAACCATTTAGAACCAGGCCTCGTTCCGGGAAGTGCACGCAAGCGCATCCCCTTCTGAGACTACCAAGCCTTGTTTGGGAGTACTGTCAGGGCCAGCCCCGTCTCATATCCAGCTGAAGCCAAATACAAGCTACGCCGGAAAAAGACACTGGCCAGACCGGACATGCACGCACCAAAAACCCGGAAGGGGTCGTCTCAACTTCGTGTCACAAAAACACAACAAGTCACTGGTGCGTTCAGGGGACACGGAAAACAATAAAACCATAATTTTAAACAATAAAATATATTTGTAACACGAATACATCAAGTATGCACATTTAAGACTGTGAAGTTTGTTACAACATAATAATCATTGATGCAAAATGTCCTTTGCGTGTCATGTCAGATGCACTAGGCCGCAATCAAAGGGCTCTCTCGGGTGTCAGGCATGACAAGCCTAGCACACGAAAGTGGATGAGCAGCCACTCATGGGGGGCTGTCCTAGATGCATAAAGGGGCACTCCAACCCATCAGCAAAATAAATAAAGTAAATCAAATAAAAAAATTATTTTAGATTAAGATCTGTAAACCTCTGAAACAAGGTAAACATAAAATTTGTAAATAAATATAAATAGCAACAACAGCAAAGACACTATAAGTTAATAAAAACATTGATATTTGTATGGACGTTGAGTCCATAGGGGAGATATGTCCTCAAGCGGTATACCCATGACACCTCCTGTTTGGATATCTCCCTAACTAGGGAACTGCCCCTCCAATGGGGTTTGTATTTATCAATGCCCAAAAACAACGTGCCAGCAGGGTTCCTCCCATGCTCTAAGTCATAATGCCTGGACAACGAATGATTGGGGGAACCCTTCCTGGCATTTGCTATATGCTCATTCAACCTGATTATTAGTTCCCTTTTAGTTCTCCGTACGTACTGGAGTCCACAGGGGCATTGGATGAGGTAGACTACCCCTTTAGTGGAACAGGTTATAAAGGGTTACACCTCATAGAGTTGTTTTTTTTCTTACATATTGCATCTGCTTAACAAATGCTTAACAGGAGCAATTGGACATATTGGGGTGGATTTACTAAAAACAAATACTGTGCATTCTGCAAGTGCAGTTACTCCAGAGTTTCATAAATGAGGGGAAGCTCTGACTTCGTGCAAATATTTTTTTTTTCTTCTCTCCTTGCATGTGATTGGGTGTTCTTTACAAAGTGAAGCTTAACCTCATTTACATATTTCTGGAGTAACCACACTTGCAAAGTGCTCAGTCTATTTGACTTTAATTAGTCCACTCCATTGTGTGACAAATATTTTCAAGGTTACGGCTCGAGTCCTAACGTTTTTTCTCAGCTACTCTAAAGTAGCTTTGTGACACATTGAAATTTGACCCTGATCCCTGTTTGTGTTGCTATGGATATTTGTTGGGCAATTTTATAGCATGGTTCTATGTGAATAGTTGCATTTTAAGACCGTTTGCGTTTTTAGAAGCAAAAACCTATTGAAACCTATTGATTTGCTAAGACACCTGTTCGTTTTTTTTTTTAAGCACCTTACAGAATATGATTTAACAGGAAATAGGAGGACAGTTGCTTTGTTCTTTTGAAGACAGACGCAAGAGTGGATCTGATGACTTTGGAGAAAATAGTTGAACTCAATGAGATGATTTGAGTCCAACCTATTTGTGTGATTATATGTCAGTAATACATTGTATGTTGCGGTTGTTCAGGTGCCGATCTAGTAGTTTTTTGAAACTATCGATGCCCTCCGCTGAAAGCACCGCCTGTGGAAGGGCTTTCCACATCCTTTCCGCTCTTACAGTAAAGAGCCCTCTATGCAGTTTAAGGTTAAACTTCTTTTTTTCTAATTTTAATGAGTGGTCACGTGTCTTAATAAAACCCCCTTCCGCAAAAAAGTTTTGTTCCTATTGTGGGGTCAGCAGTGTATGGTATTTGTAAATTGAAATCACATCCCCTCTCAGGCATCTCTTCTCCAGACAGAATAAGTTAAGTGCTTGCAACCTTTCTTCATAACTGTCTTCCAGGACCCTTTATTAGCTTTGTTGCCACAATAGCTTCGCCATCTCCCCATCCTTTGTAACCTTCCTCATCCTTTATGGGGCCAATATGGTCTGTCCTCCCTTTTTTACTGTCTATATACTTAAAGAATGTTTGGGGATTTTTTTTTTTTTGGCTTTGCTCCGCTATGTGTCTTTCGTGTTCTATCTTAGCCACCCTAATTGCACCCTTACATATCTTGTTGCATTCTTTGTAAAGTCTGAATGCTGATGATGATCCCTCAGCCTTGAGTCAAGGTATAAAAATCTTGCTCATGAAAAACAAAAACAGACACCCACCCACCTCCATCCCCCCACCCAGCCCCAACTTGCCAACACTTATATCCTATAACAGTCAACCAAAAAATTAGGTAAACAGATGTGAGGCTTATTCAAAACCCCACAGGTCCCAAGATCTGAGAACAACCCTGTCCCTAGGGTGATACAAAAAAACAGAACCCTGTCCGCTTAAAAAATAAAAAATAGGGGCGGGGGTTAGCACACTCATTTCGATGTACAGAACAGTTCCCAGATCCCGTTTTGTAGAAGTGGGTTTAAAGAGCAATACAGCCAAGCAAGAAGAAAAAGCAATAATTGCATAGTTCGTCATCCGAATTGCAGGTCATACAAGGCAAAGGAATATAGTCCTGAGCAAGGCATCAAGTAAAGGGTAGCAGCAAAAGGGGCATCCATTTATCCCCGCAAGCTACCACCCAGCAAACGGCAAAGCGTAAGAAGAATACTATGGGGGACGCTGGGATCCTCCTCCCCTCAGTCGACCTCTGGCATCCAGCCATCCAGAAGCTTCCACAGGAGTAGCGAAGAAGAAAACTTTGCCATTATCTACGACTCACAGTATAGCTGGGTATAGTATGCTGTAGATAAGTTTCAGATCCCTGAGGCGTTTCTTCACAGACAGGGGGCTGGCTCTCTGTTTCTGAGTGGCAGCTGAGAAATCGGGGAAGATCCAAATCTGATATCTATTAAACTCTAGCTCCGGGACAATCCCGGGCCCTCGCAGAATATTTTCCTAGGCACGGTAGTGTAGAATTTCCACTATCATAGGGCGAGGAACCACACCCTTCGGTGGGGGTCTGCCAGGTACACAGTGGGCACTTTCAATAGGAAACATTTTACTAAAAAGTCCCAGGGTCCATATTTGCAGTGAGCCATCCCTCCAGGAACTCCTCAGGGTCTCTCCCATCCCCTCCTTCAGGAAACCCCACTAGTCGGATATTATTCCGTCTCATACGATCCTCTATGTCAGCTATTTTCAAAGAATGTTCAGACAGGGCCTTCTTTGCCACCTGTAAAGGAGTGTCCATAGGCCTTACAGTATCTTCCAAAGCAGCAATACGGTGTTCAGTAGCCTGAGCTTTTTCTCTCATCTTCTGCAGTCAAGCTTGAGCTCCCCAAAGTGATCTTTAAGCTTATTCTGGTAGCCCTGTATAGCAGACATGATCTGTGTAAGGGATGGCTCATCCACCCCATCCTCCACCCAGCCTGATCTCCTGGTATGTTGCTCCAGCCTGTCCAAAAGATTTCCCCCTCCCTTTTAACTGTGCCATCTGGGGTCTAGGACTCGCCCCAGATGCAGGCTGTTCTGGGGCCGCATTGCTCACCAGTGGGGCCAATCCTCCACCTCCCTGCACCATCTTGGGATCACCAGACGAACCTCGCCAGAAGTTACCAGGCCGTTTTCGGCGGTGGTGGCGCATATTTGACCATCTTCAGGAGGTGCGTGCGATTATCCTGCACACATTCCTCCGCAATTCGGAGGCAGAAAATGTTCAAGGTTTTTAGTTTAGGGAAGTTGGCTCTTTCGAAATTCAGTGTCTTTGTTTTCCCCTTATGTTTCCTATTTGTGTGATTTATACTAAAGCCAATTGACCTGTGATCGCTGTTGCCTAAATTGCCCCATATTTTTTTTGTACATCCGTGATCAGGTCTGTATTGTTGGTAATCAGTGGATGCAGTAACGCTTTATTTATAGTTGGTAAGTCTACCATCTGACCCATAAAATTGTCCTGCAAGACATTTAGGAACTAGCGAGCCTTAGATAAATGTCTGGATAATTAAAATCCCCCGTTATGATAACATTTCCCATCCTTGCTGCTAATCCAAATTATGGTAGATCTGTCTCCCCCTCCTCCCTCAGGTTAGGGGGCCTATAGCATGCTCCCAGTATTTCCTTAGCTTCTTCTCTTTGAAGCTCTACCCATAAGGATTCCACCTCCTCCCTAGCTCCCTTATTGATGTAATTTCTCACATTCACTTGTACGTTATTCTTGATGTATAGGCATACTCTTCCCCCCTTTCTACCTTTGCTATCCCAGCAATAAAGGGAATACCCTTGAATAGTTGCCAGCCAATCATGAGAGCTGTTGAACCCGGTCTCTGAAGTTCCCACAAAATCAAAAACCTCTTACAACAGTATCTCTAGTTCCCCCATCTTGTCCGCCAGGCTCCTGGCATTGGTGAACATGCCACGTAGTTTAGACCAGTCGCATACTGTCCTCCTATTGGGTGTTCCAAGATTGCAAATAGGACTTGTTACTATACTTCCGGGTTTATGTGCTTTAGTCAACCCACCATTAATGTCCCCAATAATATACCATCTGCAATATGTTCATAGCTGACTATCTCTACCTCCGACGCCTCCCCTGTCATGTTTTACATGCTTTGTGATATGCCTTTAAATGTTATGTTATAGTCTGTTCCTGGTTCCCTCCCCTTTCTGTATCTCAGCTTATCCTGTATAGTTGGCTGCACCCTTTGTTAATTTCCCATTAATGCATTTTGGCACATGTCTCATGATTGGATCACATTATGATCTTTTGACCTATCCGATGTTCATTGTAAGATCCTCAGTTTATGATCTACAAGGTGTCTGGATTAAGTCACTGTCTGTTTATCCAAATAAATAAGATTGGGTTTATCGAAATCTCAACACAACTAACTGTAAGTTAGAGATCACGCTTTCATTGCTTAGATTGGAGAGACAGCACATCCCCCGTCTCCTAGTTTAGTAACCCATCTAACTTTTTGGCCATCTTCACTCCCAGCAGATTTGCACCCTCCTCATTTAGGTGCTGTCCGTCCCTTCTATAGAACTGGTGGTGGACTGAGAAGCTGGCCCAGTTCTCCAGGAACCCAAACCCCTCCTTACTACACCAGCTCCTCAGCCACTTGTTTACTTCCCTAATCTCCCTCTGTATTTCTGGTGTGGCTCGAGGTACTGGTAGTATTCCTGAGAATACTACCTTGGAGGTCCTTTTCTTCAGTTTCGCTCCCAAGTCCCTAAAATGGTTCTTTAAGACACTCCATCTTCCTCTCACTTTTTCATTGGTGCCAATGTGCACCATGACAGCCGGGTCTTCTCCAGCCCCTCCCACTAATTTGTCCACCAGATCCGTGATGTGCCGAACCCGAGTGCCCAGTAGACGGTATACAGTTTGGCAATTTGAACACACTTTGAAGCAACTGCAGATTTGATTTTGAGTGCCCTACTTTCTAAATCCTTTGCTTGCAGTGTCTTCCAAACACTTGGTCGCCACTGCCAGCTGCTCTTTCAACAGATCTTTCTAGCTCAGATTCGACATGTAGAGCATGCAGGAAGGGAAAACCAAACACAACTGACCACATCTTTTCCATACTGAACCCAAAACGAAATCTAAAAAATAAAACTAGCAGTTATTAAATGCCACCAAAAGAGAGCTCTATTTGTGTGGAAAATATTTGGGTACAGTGTTGCATGACTGCGCAATTGTGATTGTGTGAGAGCGCTGAAAGCTGAAAATTGGTCTGGGCATGAAGGGGGTTTAGGTGGCCAGTAAGCAAGTGGTTAAAGTCAAAACCTTTTTTCTTCCAGTCATCTTCCAGGACGGCACACCTGAGATGATGGGCTCCACCTGACAGGAAACACAATCAACAGAGTTTAAAAGGCCCCACCCTTCCCTCTGTCCCTCAGTTATTGATTGTGTTTCCCACAGGATGGCAGCGAAACAGTTTGTTATTATTATTTTTTTTTTTAAATAGACTAAGGTCTGGGACCAAGGTCTTCCCTCCTTGGATATTCTGACCAAAAAGCAAACAGTGGGGTTTGCATGGACAGATAAAGGCTCTGGCTTTATTCCAAGGAGGGTCCCCCATTCTATATTTTCAGAAAAGCAAGGTATGCTGGGCTACCGCAAAGCTTCCTGAGAATACTGGCGGCATTTCGGTCACGGTGAGGGTGTCCATGTCTCCAGGGACCATCTATCCCACTCTCTCCTCCTACCTGATAGTGATGGATGGTGAGGAGGAGCCGCTTGGTTGTCCCATCTGGCTGGGGAGAAGGCGCGCTGTCTGCTGGTGTCTTGATTTAATGTCTCTGGTGGCGTGGTGTTGGAGGATCAGGCAAAGAGAAACTTCTCTCAATGCAGTGCAGGCTTCAGCGTCCCTGAGGTTCTACTGCGCATGTCCGGAAGCCGAACGATGTCACTTCCGTGCGCCTGGGCTACGTCAAGATGGTGGCGATCGGCGTGATGCAGGCCTCGGAGCGGTAAACGGAGCGGGGGTCCACGGTCCTACATCTCCCCCAGCCTACTATACAGGCCGTGATCCTTTGCCTGCGGCGGGGCTGCCTTTGAGCAAGATGGAGGACTGATCGATTCCGGCAAAACAAGTCGCCACATGGGCTGAGTGACTTGGCTGGTGGGGGAAGTGATTCTGGGGTGGCCCTTTATTCACTCCGCCCCTGATCCTGACACATCTCCCCCAAAGACCCATTAAAAGCAGGGGGCCTATTGGGGAGTGTCTGGGAGCTAGCGGAACAGCAGGTCATCATTCCCCTCCCAGTAGATCAAATCGGCCAGGGGTTTTATTCCCACATTTGTGGTACCAAAACCATCCGGAAAATTCCGGCTGATTATAAATCTACGAAAATTAAACCAATTCCTGGTTTACAAAAAGTTCAGGATGGTGGCATTATTCCTACACCTCCAGGGGGGATAGCCTTGATCCCATACTTGGACAACATGCTGATTTTCTGTTTGGCTTTAGAACAGCTCCAAGCAGACCGAGACAAGGTGCTGTCCACGCTAGAATATCTGGGGTAGCTGATCGGTAAAGAAAAATCCTCCCTAGACCCCGCACAAACCAAGGTGTTTCTAGGGTACCAGGTGGACTTGGTAAACCAAAGGATCTTTCTACCAGAAGATCACCAAAGTGCAAAGAGCAGTCTCTGCTCTGTTTGGTACCAGAAAGGTCGATCTAAGGGCCATGAGAGTGCTGGGGCTCATGTCTTCCTGCATCCCAGCAGTTCACTGGGCCCAATTCCATTCCCGGAAACTCCAGGAATTCCTTCTCTTCTCCTGGGATGGAAAAAGAAAAGCCCTGGACATGTGTCCGTTTCAGAAGAGGCGAGGAACTCCCTAGACTGGTGGCTCAATGCAGACAACCTGTCAGAAGGTCGGACCTGGACCCAACAGTATCCATTGATTCTGACTACAGATGCAAGCGCCTGGGGCTGGGGAGCTCATATAGGAGATCTCTTTGCCCAGGGCCCTTGGGAGCAGAGCAAACGCTCCTCCAATGTCAAGGAGCTGTTGGTGGTCGGAAAAGCTCAAAATTTTTTCAAAGACCAGGTCCAAGGAAGATAAATACAAATCCTCTCGGACGATGCAGTAGCTGTGTTTTACCTAACTCATCAGGGGGGAACAAGGTCCAGCAAGCTGATGAAACTGACCCAGGAGATCCTGGGGTACTTAGAGTAAGACATTCTCTCAGCAGTACATGTGAGAGGGTCACTCAACATTCAGGCAGACAGCCCATTCGTCAGGGAGAGTGGGATCTAAACAACGAGGTTTTCTTTCTGGTAAGCCAACCCTTTGGCAGACCAGAAATAGATTTATTTGCCTGCAAGAAGAACAGGAAAGTCCAAGTACTTCTCTTTCACCAGAGAGCAGGACGCTTACGGGATAGATGCCCTAGCACAAAAATGGGAGTTCACTCTAGCCTATGCTTTCTCTCCTCTGGCACTCATTCCCCCGGTTCTACAGAAGTTATCCAGGTCAATAGGATACCTTTATCCTGATCGCACCCTGGTGGCCGAAGCAAGCATGGTTCCCCACATTGAGAAGTAGGGGATGCTCGGAAAAGGTGACTGACACACTCTTGCAGAGTAGGAAGCCAGTCACGTATAAATGTATGCAAAAGTTTGGAGTCTTTTCTCCAAACAATCCCCATGGTCCTGGAATTCCTCCAAAAGGGAGTTGACCAGGGCTTGGCAGTAAGTACGCTCAAGGTTCAGGGTTCAGCCTTATCGGTATTCTTTGACCAAAGGTTGGCCCTGAACCTACTGGTAAAAAGATTTTTGACAGCCAGGGAAAGGGTAACCCCGGTAAGGACAGTCAGGTTCCCACCTTGGGATTTATTCCTGGTATTGGATGCTCTAACCAAAGAGCCTTTTAAACCAGTGGCTCAGATTTCCATGAAATTTTTTGTTGCTCCTAGAGGATGGGGTAATCCTCAGACAGGATTTGTTGTATTTACCAAAAGTGACCTCCGAATTCCACAGGTCACAGGAGATTGTCCTCCCCTCTTTTTGTCAGAATCCTAAAAATGACAGAGGCAAGATATAATTTATTAGATGTTAGAAGGTCTTCTAGCCTATTTAAATAGCATTCAGGAGTCAAATCATTGGTTAATTAATTTCTCCAGTCAAAAGAAAGGGCTTCAAGCCTCTAAACCTACGATAGCCAGGTGGATTAAACAGACTATCGCAGTAGCTTATGAACAGTCAGGAAAATCTGTTCCAGCTCACATTAAAGCTCTCTCAACTAGATCTTGGGCGACCTCCTGGGCAGAGAGGGCAGGCGCTTCAATTGATCAAATCTGCAGAGCAGCAACTTGGACGAGCCAAAATACTTTCCTGAGGCACTACAGAGTGGAGCTCTTGTCCCCTCAGGACTTGATGTTTGGCAGGAAGGTCCTACAGGCGGTGATCCCACCCAAAAGTAGGCCTGAACTTCTTGCTCATCATTTCAGGTGTGCCGTCCTGGAAGATGACTGGAGAAAAGTACCAGTTACACTTACCGGTAACGGATTTTCTAGGAAGTCTTCCAGGACGGCAGGCCTACTTCCCACCCTTAAATTGTTAGTGATGTTTGTGTTCACAGAGGTGCCCTCTGACACCGGTGTGGGTCTATACTTTGTCATAACTGAGGGACAGAGGGAAGGGTGGGGCCTTTTAAACTCTGTTGATTGTGTTTCCTGTCAGGTGGAGCCCATAATCTCCGGTGTGCCGTCCTGGAAGACTTCCTAGAAAATCCGTTACCGGTAAGTGTAACTGGTACTTTTCTCTGCAGTGGAAAATTTGTTGCAGACCTGTGCATATATGTCTCAGTTGGCTGCCCAGGATTACAGGTGCAGGAATCTTAAATACACAGTTAACCTGTTGCAGAGACTTAGTTTGGTAAATGTCCCCCAATGAGTGATGTATATTATACAAACAGTGTACAAACAAGCAACATGTTGCTTGTTTCTGCATGCCTATTCATAGTCTCCATTGTTTTTAATATCAACTGGGAACAACTTCTAGATTTAATGTGAGATTCATTTAATATATACATTTCCTCAGGGCTTCCTATGTCAGATCAGTATGTAAAACTTGAGGAGGAACGACGATGCAAACAACGTCAGGAAAAAGACAAGAAGCGGAAGAAAGTAAAAGATAAGAAAGGTAGCAAGTCTCGAAGACAAAAATCTATTCACACAGAGAGTGATGAAGATATTGCTCCGGCACACCAGGTTGACATTATCACTGAGGAGATGCCAGAGGTTACGTTTCATTATTTTTATACCATCTGAAAAATGTTGTATTTTATATTTGCACAGGTTGTAATCTGATGTCCAAAGCTGGCTTTACAGAGTTCATATGCTTTTTATTTTATTTCATTTTTTTCTTTTTGTGCTCTTGTCATTTTGGTATTTGATAGAAGGGAGTTATTTGCTTTGCTTGCTCTCTTACGCTGGGAAATTTTTGGCTGATTGCCACAACAGAAAAATGCACAGCAGAGATATAGGACAGTGAACCACCACAGCAAAACATGCACTGTGTGTTTATAGGCTGACTCGCCAGCATACTGGTCCACAAAATTTGTGTGTATATATATAATATATACACACACACACTTACACACACACTTACACACACACACTTACACACACACTTACACACACACTTACACACACACTTACACACACACTTACACTTGTGCTCATAAGTTTACATACCCTGGCAGAATTTCAGATTTCTTGGCCATTGTTCAGAAAATGTGAATAACAGCAAAAATGTTCTTTCACTCTTGGTTAGTGTTTGACTGAAGCCATTTATTATCAGTCAACTGTTTTGTACTCTTTTTAATTTATAATGGCAACAGAAACTACCCAAATAACTGTGATCAAAAGTTTACATACCCCAGTTCCTAATACCGTGTATTGCCTTTAACATCAATGAGAGCTTGAAGTCCTTTGTGGTATTTGTGGATGAGGCTCTTTATCTTCTCAGATGGTAAAGCTGCCCATTCCTCCTGGCAAAAAGCCTCCAGTGCCTGTAAATTCTTAGGCTTTCTTGCATGAACTGCACGTTTGAGATCTCCCCAGAGTGGCTCAATGATATTGTGATCAGGAGACTGAGGTGGCCACTTCAGAATCTACACTTTATTCTGCTGTAGCCAATGACGGGTCGACTTGGTCTTGTGTTTTGGATCATTGTCATGTTGGAATGTCCAAGTATGTCCCATTCGCAGCTTCCTGGCTGATGAATGCAAATGTTCCTCCAGTATTTTTTAGTGATGTCCCGATACCGATACTACCGTGTTTCCCCGAAAATAAGACGTACTCCGAAAATAAGCCGTAGCACGATTTCGACACAATATCGAAATATAAGACACCCCTCCGAAAATAAGACATAGCGATGGCGTGTCGAATCTCCGAAAATAAGACGTAGCGATGGGCGTGTCGAATGCGTAGTGGCGCGAAGTGGTAAACACGTGATAGGCGTACGGTACTGTACTGGTGCGGAGCTCAGGAGCTGAAGTGAGGAGAACGCTCTGTAAAGCTGTAAAGCTTCTCCCAGCACTGACCAGCAAACCCCTCTCTCACCCCACACAAACACCAGGGGATAGGGGGGAAAAGCTGCTACCGTACTGAGCCCAAAGAGATCACCCCAACTCCACTGTGCTCCACATCAGCGTTGCTGGCCTATCTTTCTGTACAGCCAGACGAGATGAGTACAAAGAGAAGAAGTTGGATATCCGAATGGTCCAAAAATGGCGTGCAGAATACGATAATCTCAATCTACAGGTGGACAGAGGAAATGCTAAGAAGCGCAAGTGTGGTTCAGGTAGGCAACCTTTATTTTCTGTAATAAAAATAAGACACCCCCTGAAAATAAGCCATAGTGTGATTTATTGAGGGAAAAAAATATATAAGACGGTGTCTTATTTTCGGGGACACACGGTAGTATCGGGACCGATACTGAGCACATTTGTGCGAGTACTTGTACCCGCTCAAATGCTCCCGATGCCTAATCCGATACCTGGGATGTGGAAGAGTGCAGAGTGTACCAAGATGGGAGTCGCAGGCATCATAAAAAAAATACTAGTCATTTTCCTCTCATGTCATTGATTTCAGTGCCCATAAGTGCCAGCCACCTGTCAGTGCTCATCCACCTGTGCCAGCCATCCATCAGGGCCACTGTCAGCCATCAGGGTGTGCCACCTATCAGGGCTGCAGGAGTGCCACCTATCAGTGTTTATCAATCAGTGCCAGCCATCAGTGCATGCCACCTATCAGTGCCCATCCATCAGTGCCACTGCCAGCCATCAGTCCCGACTCCCAACCATCAGTCAGTGCCACCTTTTTAGTACCAATCAGTTGGTGCCATCTATTAGTGCCAGCCATCAGTGCGCCACTGTCACATGACATTGGAAAAAGAATCAGTAATCAGCAAGTACTTGAAAAAGTATCAGGACTTGTACTCGGTCTTAAAAAACTGGTATCGGGACAACCCTAGTATATATTTTTTTTTTATAACATACTGCATTCATCTTGCCATAAAATTTGACCAAATTTCCTGTGCCTTTGTAGCTCGCACATCCCCCAAAACATCGGTGATCCACCTCTGTTTCACAGTAGGAATGGTGTACATTTCATCATAGGCCTTGTTGACTCCTCTCCAAATGAAGCATTTATGGTTGTGGCCAAAAAGCAAAATTTTGGTCTCATCACTCTAAATGACTTTGTGTAGGAAGGTTTTAAGGCTTGTCTCTGTGCTATTTGGCGTATTACAAGCGGGATACTTTGTGGCAGTTGCGTAGTATTGGTTTTCTTCTGGGGACTCGACCATGCAGCTCATCTTTCTTCAAGTGCCTCCTTATTGTGCATCTTGAAACGGCCACACCTCATGTTTTCAGAGAGTCCTGTATTTCACCTGAAGTTATTTGTGGGTTTACTTTTCAAACAATGTTTCTGGCAGTTGTGGCTGAAATTTTAGTAGTCTACCTAACAATGGGTTGGTTTCAACAGAACCCCTCATTTTGCACTTCTTGATTAGAGTTTGAACACTGTCAGTTGGCATTCTCAATTCCTTGGATTTCTTTTTATAGCCCTTTCCTGTTTTATACCGTTCAACTACTGTTTCCCACAGATCCTTTGACAATCCTTATCCCCATGACTCCGCATCCAGAAACGACACACACACACACACACACACCCACACACCAATTACAAGCAAACTGATCACAGGTGAGGATTGGTTACCTCACCTATGTTTGTGAGGTAACCTTACTCCTTTGTGTCAATTTGTGTGCATGTTATCAGGCTAAAATCACCAGGGTATGTCAACTTTTGATCAGGGTAATTTGGGTAGTTTACTCTTTTTTTTTTTTAAATCATAATGAAGAACAAACACGGCTAATTGATAATAAATGGCTTCAGCCACACACTAACCATGAGTGAAAGAAAAGTTTTTGTGTTATCATTCATATTCTCTGAAAAATGGCCAAGAAATCATAAATTCTGCCAGGGTATGTAAACTTATGAGCACAACTGTATGTATGTTTGGGGGTTCTAAAGTAATTTTTGAGCAAAAAAAGTAGGTTTTTACATGTATGTGGAAAGTGTCAGAATAGGCCTGGTATTGAAGTACTTAAAGTATTTTTCACTGTGTGTATTTTAGAATGCCCTCCCAAGTGATGACGATGACAAGGATCCAAATGACCCCTACAGAGCTCTAGACATAGATCTGGACAAGTATGTGCTCTTCTTTCACTAACAAATGTATATGGTTTTATATGTTAAACAGGAAGATGAAAAGGTATAAATAATACATTCATGTCTTCTTTTGCTTTCAGACCTTTGGCAGACACAGATCAACTTCCAGTCCAAAGACACAGAAACGCAGAAAATCTAAAATCTCCTGAAAATGAAACTTCTGTTTTAGAGTCAAAGGTCAAAAAGCCCAGTAAAAAGGATAAAAAACAGTCGGAGACTGATAGAGTAAAGAAAAAAGAAAAGAAGGTGAGTTTAATATTTTCATGATTTTGGGCATATCCCATATGTCCTGGCTTTAAAAGGGCCAAAATGGGCTCATGGCTACTGCTTCAGCCATGAACTTCTTTCTGTTTTATCAGCAGGCTGAGGGTGAATCATTCTGAATTTCAGGTATGGGTATGTTTGTATAATTATAGCTTGGACCAATGTAAGTACACTCACAGGGCACTTTATTGGGTACACCTGTTCAATTGCTTGAAAACACAAATTGCTAATCGGCCAATCAAATGGCAGAAACTCAATGCATTTAGGCATCTAGACGTGGTGAAGACAACTTCAAACTGAGCATCAGAATGGGAAATACAGGGAATTTAAGTGATTTTGAACATGGCATGGTTGTTTTTGCCAGACAGACTGGTCTAAGTATTTAAAAAAAAAACCTGATCTACTGGGTTTTCCCGCACAACCATCTCTATGGTTTACAGAGAATGGTCCAAAAATATACAGCGAGTGGCATTCGTGTGGATGAAAATGCCTTGTTGAGGTCAAAGGAGAATAGGCATACTGGTTTGAGATGATAGAAAGGCAACAGTACCTCAAATAACCACTCGTATGCAGAATACCATCTCTGAACGCACAACACATCAAACCTTAAAGCAGATGGGCTACAACAGCAGAAGACCAAAGTAGGTTGCCACTTCTGTCAGCAAAGAACAGGAAACTGAGGCTACAATTTGCACAGGCTCACTAAAATTGGAAAATAGAACACTGGAGAAATGTTGCATGGTCTGAGGAGTCTCATTTTCAGCTGCGACATTCAGAGCATGGATCCATGATGCCTTGTATAAACGGTTCAGGCTGGTGGTGTAATGGTGTGGGGGACATTTTCTTAGCACAATTTGGGCTCCTTGGTACTAATTGAGCATCGTTAAAATGCCACAGCCTACCTGAATATTGTTGCTGACCATGTCCATCCCTTTTAGGAATACAGTGTACCCATCTTCTGATGGTTACTTGCAGCAGGATAATGCACCATATCACAAAGCTCAAATCATCTCAAACTAGTTTCTTGAACATAATGAGCGCGCTCTGTACTCCACAATCGCCCCCACAGTCACCAGATCTAAATCCAATAGAGCACCATTGAGTAGTGGTAGAATGGGAGATTCACACCATGGATGTGCAGCCCACAAATCTGCATCAACTGCAACTGTCAATATGGGCCAAAATCTCTGAGTAATATTTCAACACCCTGTTGAAGCTATGCTATGAAAAATTAATGCAGTTCTGAAGGCAACTGGGGGCCAGCCTGGTACTTACAAGGTGTACCAGATAAAGTGGCCATTGAGTGTATGTATGTTCCTTACCTGGCCGATCCCCATGAAAGCTGGAAATCACCTTAGGTAGTTCCTTTGCTGAGCAGCTGCCCTGCTGCTGAGAATACAAAGGAGGATGCTCGCTTGGCACACTTACGATTTGGAGAACATTTTGCATTTTCTTGGTGCATGCAAATTTTTCTCTGATCTAAATGTGGTATAGACAGTGACTTTTACTGTCCCTCTTCTCCACATTGTTCAGTCAGAGAATGGTTTGCACATCCTGCCCATTGATGGCATTCCATACTTTCTGGTGTGTAGACACTGTGGTTTCTCCTGCCATCTCTTAGGCCTTGCCAACTTGTAGGCATGATTCTTTGAGAGGACCTTCAGTGTCAATCTACCCTGAAGGGGTGAATATCTGCAGTGGCCAGGGAGAAGCAAAGTTGCAGTGCATCAGCACACAAGCCATCAAAAGGCGAGGTATTATACAAGTGACCCTATGGTGACAGGGTGAAATTTGGGTAGAAAATGTTAACATAAGGGCAAGCATGGGGAGTGGTGTGGTGGTATTAATTGTTTCATATTTGAAATTTAATTTGTATAGCTGACTTGAAATTTGTGATGTTTACAGGCCTGATTAAGAGTTTAAAAATACAAAAAAGCTAATACGTTTTATTTTGTGATATGTTCAACGATTAAAGATGGAACTGTGTTTTAAAATATAAAAATTAAACATCCATTATTCTTATCTCATTTGCATATTGTGACAGAAAAGTAAAGAGCGAGAAGAAAAGACAAAGCGCAAGAAATCGGTAACTAGCACATCTAGGGAAGAAGAGGCGTCGGTAAAACCTGAAGAGGATAAAACGGATGACAAAGCAACTTCAAATGTGAGTAGAAAGTCGTGTTTACTGTGGTGTTATGTGTAGAATGGGAGTATGTGTTTTTCTTCTTTCTGATCATATTTACATTCTGTTATACTCCACTTTAGCAAAACCTTTAATGGTAGAAATGTTAGCTGCCATTTCTGATCCCTTTCTTGGGAAAGAACACAGGGATTCAAAGTTAGTTGGGTTACACTGCATGCTAGGGCATACAAATTATAAATTAGCCCACATATAACACCTCTCCACCCAGAAAGTTTTTTTGCTAGTTTCCTTTGAGGTCAGATGCATTTTTATTTATTTTTTTTAGACTTTTTTTTATTTATTTTTTATCTGTAACTTTAATCAATGTTTCTCCCTGACACTACCTTTTTGAGCTGGTCTGTATGTAGCAGCTATCTGGATCTCTGATTTTGACCAGGTAGTTGCTCCACTTCTACTCTGCCCGTCTAGGCATTAGGAAGCAGAAGTTTGACAAAAAATGCAACATGTTCACTAATGTGGAAAATATCACTACTGATGTTCGCAAAAGCCTTGGCATGGTGCAATTCAATTCTTCATCTTACCATGCTTCTTTGGGTACAGACCTGCAAAAACTTTAAAGACATTCCCTTCCCCATCCCATTATTTTTGTCTTCCCTTCCACCAGTCTGAGGTTGTGGTATAACTTTTATCCCTGCACACCCTTGTCAGCGTACCTCTTGCACATCCTACCCCCCCTTTTTTTTTCATTTAGGGAGTGTAAGGTTTGGACAGTTACATGCAGACCGGCTTGTCTACCCTTGTGGTCCTGTTTTTGTTCAAGTTTTTCTCTGGTCTGTTGACGGCTTCACATTGTTGGTTTATATCTAACCAGATGGTTATATTGTTCCACCTGTTTTTGGTGGGTTTGTGGTTTCTCACTAGTTAAGATTGCTTTGAGTGGAGTAATTCCTGTTGGTCATCATCTCTGTCCTGGTCCTGAGCATCAGTTTGATCCGCTGTTTGCCTTATAGAGGGCTGGTTCACATTTGTTCTTATCTGGTTCAGATTAGGGGGTTGTTAAGGTAGTTCTTAGTTGCATAGAGTTCCCAGTTCCTTCTCATGGGCCTGTCATTGGCTGCTGCTCACCCTTCAGTTGTACTGCCTACTGACTGTTTCTGAATTCCTTTATCCCTAAGGCTTAATGGATGAGAGAGAAAACAATCACAGACGCTAAAGCATTCAGCAAAAAAAAGCCAACTACTAATCTTCATATAGACATTTACGCAGAGCACTAAAGCATAAGGATCCACATCACAGCTAGGGCAACCAGTAGGTCAGCTTTAGCCTACCCTATAGCTTTCATTACAAGTTTTTCCATACAGGATATATTTATAGATGTTACCCTTGGATTGGCTCGGTGCAGGTCTGTGGGAATTGGACGCAAGAATCGGGCTGTCACATTCTCTTTTCACGGTGTTGAACTGGAACAGACCAGTTTAGTTCCTGAGCAATTAAAAAAAAAATAATAATTATTTTTGAGCACAAAGTGTTACAATGCTAAAGTGAAATGCTGCAACACATAATTATGATTTCTAGCTAGGTGGGGGGCAGAGTTTCGCCTTGCTTTGTCTGATAATATTGTGTTTGTGTGTTGTGTTGGTGTAACTAATCAAGTGATTGTGGTGTTCCAGTCTTGTCTGTTACTCATGTTGCGTGTGTTTAGCCACATTTTCCCTTGTGTGTACATTAGCTCTCCTTTGCTCAATCACTGGATCTTTGGTTTTCAGGATATCGATTTCTGGCTAACTAGCTCCTTGGCCCCAGCACAGGCACAGGTTGGTAGATTGGCAAGGCAGTAAGTACCTTTAGTTAAATTGTTAAAAAAAAAAATGCACCTTTTTGTGATAAAAAAAAAAAAAAACATCACTTTTGATCATCACACTTGTGTGATCTTTTAAGAGGCATTTGCTGTAATTGTTTCTCAGCATTGAAATCAGAATTTGAGATTTAGCTGTAGCTTGGGAGAGCAGGCTCCTTATGAAATGCGGCAGCCAGGTTATTTTATACTGCCTTTGCATCCCACGGTGCAGTATGGTATATCTATACTGGATTCTGATTGCGGCTACACTGCATTGTCATTTGAACACAGAAGGGATAATTGACAAATCAAAGGTGATGTTTGCATTGATTAGCTGCTGTTTAATTGGTCTATTTGTTGTCGTCCTACCCTAGAAACCCTGTAGGTATTTCAGGAAGCTTGAGGGGTTCCAGGGTACTGCTAAGTTACATAGGCAACTTGGTCCAGTTTCCTCAGAGGCTGGTAAAATCTGCTTTAATCTGGAGGCTTCATAGAGACTTGAAGTGATAAAATCTCTAGTCCTGGGTACAGGTTTTGTGGACAATCGGTAAACTGACTGTGCAGGACTTTAAGATGCGACTCTGGTTCAAGGCCCATTCAGGAGGGATTCACCCAAGAGACATGCAGCAATGAGCTGCTAGGAGCATGCATAGAGTTTGTGTGAAGACTTGTCTGGAGGAGACTGATAAGTGTGAGGTCAAAGCAACAGCACACAGGAGGCTGATGAACATTTATTTTGTGGCGGGGAAAAAACCCTGCGACGGAAAACCACGTTTGACCTGAAATGTATTTAAATATATGTGGTCAAGAAAAGACCTTAAAGCGGGGGTTCACCCTAAAAAAAAATTCTAACATTACAATGAGCTGACCTGTGACACGGCCATTATGCTGGTCTTTTTTTTTTTTTCGTACCGTTTCATTTGTAATTTCCCCCCAGATTCCCCGCAGGAGTGGGCGTTCCTATTCACAGGGTAAGTGATTGACGTTCTTCCGACCGGCGCATACAGCGCGTCACGAGTTGCCGAAAGAAGCCGAACGTTGGTGCGCAGGCGCCGTATAGCGCCGACCCGACGTTCGGCTTCTTTCGGCAACTCGTGACGCGATGTATGCGCTGGTTAACCACTTACCCTGTGAATAGGAACGCCCACTCCCGCGGGGAATCCTGGGGGAAAATACAGATAAAACGGTATGTACGAAAAAAAAAAAAAAATACAGCATAATGTCCGTGTCACAGGTCAGCTCATTGTAATGTTGGGATTTTTTTTAGGGTGGACCCCCACTTTAAGTTGATTTTAAAGCGGAGGTTCACCCTAAATATAAGCCCTCCCATGTGATCCAGCATACTGGCGTCATTTTTTTTAAATCCATGTACTTACTGTCTTATGCAGAATTTTATTTTTTTTACCCCGCGATGGACGGCGCCAGTATAGCGCGTCACATCTTACGAAAGTACCCGAAAAGGACTCGGGTAATCTCGGCGAAAATGCGGCGCCTGAGCACAGACCTAGGAGCTGACTGCGCAGGCGCCGTATTTCTCCGAGTCCTATTTCGGCGTTTTTCGGAGGGCGTGACGCGCCATAGCCGTAGGACTCGGAGAAATACGGCGCCTGCACAGTCGGCTCCTAGGTCTGTGCGCAGGCGCCGCATTTTCGCCGAGATTACCCGAGTCCTTTTCGGGTACTTTCGTAAGATGTGACGCGCTATACTGGCACCGTCCATCGAGGGGTAAAAAAAATAAAATTCTGCATAATACAGTAAGTACATGGATTTAAAAAAAAAAAACAGCATACTGGCGCTGACGGCAGTATGCTGGATCACATGGGAGGGCTTATATTTAGGGTGAACCTCCGCTTTAAGTGAGTGGCTGCATTCCTACTGCTCTACTGTTTGAATCTTGTTATTGCAGTATGCTTGTTTCCTGCTTCCTCTGCTGATGTTTGGGACTTTGACCATAAAGATTTATAGTGATGGCATATAGATGCGCTTCTGTATTTAGAAATATTTGCTGACAGCTTATTATTCAGGAAGTATGAGCCAGCTGAATAGTTGAGGATCACAGTAGGACTCTACAAACAGGAAGAGGAAGGAACGTGTCTGCACTATGGTCTGAACGAGGCCTAAGTCCCATGTCCAGACACGTTGGATTTTTCTGCACGTGTTTTGCAAGGGCACAACATAAACCATTGTTCTTTATATGCCCTGTTCACACTACAACACTGTTATTGCATGCAGACTTTCTGTGCAGGAATCTGCAATGTATATGCAGTTTTCTGCACCGAAAAAAATAACTGTCATGACATCAACATTGGTGTGAACGGGCACATAATTTGGCGTGCACAAAAACTCACTGAAACACGCATTTAAACTGATGTGAAACTGATGTAAATTCATGTCTCTGCAGGTTAAATCTGAGTGATTTTCCTATTTGTTTTCATGCACGTATGTTGTGAACAAGCCCTAAAGGTTTCAAGAAAACTGATAGTTATGCAAGTGATTTGTGAAAACTTGTAGTCAAACTGGGAGCCTGTATCTACAAAATCCAAAGGGACAGCATATAAACTTTTTATATTTTTAATTTGTTTAAAATACTGTACATGATTTACAAAAACTTATAGGGTGCAAGGCATACTGCCTAGCACTACTTACATGCCTATTGGTCTTTGCTCTTTGAAAGGGAGAGAGTTTGTGCCTCTAACTCACTGTGCAGTTTGTGCCTCTGTAACATATTGTATACTTGTCTATTCTCAGGCCACTCTGGTCTGGTCATGTGATCAGCTGTTCTTTGTCAGCTAGCAGCAGCTCTAAGGGAGAGAAGGAAGCACCGACAAAGCATGGCCCATAGTTAAAGTGTATGTAAAGACCAAAAAAAATGATGTCACAATGTAGAGTATAAGATTTCCTATCATCTGTGCCCAGTCTTGCCACACAGAGTTAATCCAGATCTGAGAAATCCTCTTTTAATGTTCAGTGAAAATGAACAGCCTTCCAGATAAAAACCTGCCTAAATAAAAAGTCAGTTTTCTCTCTTCTTGCTTTGAGTGACAGGTTATTTACATATCTAGCTTGGACATGTTTATCATATCTTATGTTATGTTTATAATAACATGAGGTATAAAAAGTGAGAAATCCACCCCTCCCCCACATAACACATCCTGGTAATATACAATGAACTTTGGATCACCTCATGTTATGATAAACATAACATACATAGCATATGATGAACATGGCCAAGCTAGATATGTAAATAACCTGTCACTGAAAGCAAAAACAGAGAAACTGACTTTATGGCAAGTTTTTATCTGAAATTCTGTTAATTTGCACTGAACATTAAAAGAGGATTACTCAGCGCTCGATTAACTCTGTGTGGCAAGACTGGGCACAGATGATAGGAAATCTTATACTCTACATTGTGACATCCAGTTTAACCTGTGGATGACACTTCTCAGATATTGCAGCAGTTGTCAGAGTGCTTTATCTTCTTCCCTGTGGCTTTTGCTGACACACAGAAGATCATGTGACCAGACCGGAGCAGTGGGACAAGTATATGCGTCTTTTTTCCACAGGTTAGTTGGTATGGATGTTGGAGCAGTTTTAAGATTAGAGAATGGACAGAATTTGACTTTAAGAATTGCAGCTAACTTCTTTTAGATGCTCTATTCTGGACCATTCAGCACGGAAAAGTTTTATACATAGTTCTTTCTTTATGAGGTAGATTTGATCAGTCTGTCCTAAAACTGACAGCTCTGTTAAGAACTGCTGTACTAGTGATCCGACGTTGGTACATCGATCTTCCCCGCAGAGCTGTTGTGTTCTGACAGGGTGATGGCCCCCCTGCCAGAAAACACTGGTCAGTTCTCTGAGCCATTTGCTGAAAGCGCTGATTTTCGGGAGCAGGTCGGCTGCTGGTTTTTCAGCATGCTTATCTGGCAGAAGCCAGCCAAGCGGCCGGCTTCTGTCAGAAAGGCTGACATGCACACAAGCCGAGTGTCGGCCAGTTTTGATTTAACAGGCCTATGTATCCTGACATTTGGCCTGTGTGGGGCAGACTCATTGTTCAAAAAGCCTTGCAGTCAGCCATGACCGCTTCTTTTTAGAAGCCTTTAAAATGTAGGAAATATTAAAACAAAAACATAGGTATGCTGTGTGGATGTGAACACATAACGGACAGACATATAGGGAGGTGTTCTCAGATGTGACTGCAATAGTGGAAATATTGTATATTGACAAAATAGTAACTCCTTGGCAAAATTTTCATTTCATCTGGACTCCTTTTTGTAAATGTGTGTATGGGTCAATAATGAAGTGATATGTGTGGAAACTATATGGCAAGTATTTCTTCTAGGCTTTTGCAAGGGAAATAACCAATTCCATATTATTCTATAGCAGGGGCCTTCCACTGAGACTGTGCCTGAACCAACTGAAACAATGGAGGAACCAGTGGAAGCAGAATCGGTACCAGTAGAAAAAAATGAAGAAGATACAGATAAGGTAATTTACTTGCATGAGTACACTTTTTAAATTTACAATGTGATAATTGCATTTCCCTTTGGGCTAATTCATGATTATTCTTTTACTGCTACAAAGTGGAGAAAACATTGATGTGGCATGAACAATCTTGAAATGATTGCTCGCCATTAAAACAAGTCTGATATTCTGGCTGCTAAAAAACAAACACAAAACCTTGTAATAGTATTAGTAGTTTTAGAGCTGGAAAGCTGTAAGAAGGATATATATTGTGGACCCTTGGAGGTTGCTTCATAATGTGATTGGATCTACTTTAAAGCAGAGCTCTACCCAAAAGGTGAGGCTCCACTTGTTTACACCCCTCCTCCCTCGACTGGCCCTTTTGGGGGGGGTACCTGATTTTTGACAGGTACCCTCTCCCTATTCCGTCTCCCCCTCCTTCCCCCGCAGTCTTCTGGGACACATCACAGGTCCCAGAAGACCACAGGGCCATTTACAAGGCACAGTGTGATTCATGCATGCACAGTAGGAAACTGCCTGTGAAGCCACAAGGCTTGTATTAAGTCAGTAGCTACAGTATTTTTGGGGGGAGCCTGGAGCTCCTTTTTAGGTCATAATAATTAAGGCTGCGTTCACATCTAAACCACATGCGGCTCGCAAAAGAGGTCCGGTGCATCCCTGTTCTTAGTTTCTGGGCGGAATTTTTGCCTGAATTCGGTCCTGAAACAGAGCCAAAGATGCACATGATCTCTGTGCATTCCGCACCACAGCTGCCCCGGAAATGTGAGAGCCAGTCGCAATCTTCTTCCATGCTGATTGGATGCGGTAAAGACGGCATTCAATTCGCATAGGTGTGAACCCAGTCTAAAATTGAACTTTTTATCAAATGTCTTTCATTTTGCCCAGTCTGTTACTAGCATAAACACGGCAATCTTGTTTTGTTTCTCCAAGTTTCCCCTCGGACGTAGTTTTATTGCCTGTTGGTCTTACTAGTAGATCTGTTGTGTTTTTTTTGTCTTTTGTCTTTTTTTTTTCACTTCCTTTGAAAGGTGTCACGTTTTTCCAGTGACTCAAGCCAGTCAGGAACTATATTTCTTGATCGTACATCACGGGACACAGAGCGCATAGTCATTACATATGGGTTATATGGGTACCTTCAGGTGTGGACACTGGTGTAATCAACTTCACAGGAAGTTCCTCCCTATATAACCCCCTCCCACTGAGAGTGCTCTAGTTTTTTCGCCAGTGTCTTAGGTGTTGGTCACGTCTAGCTGTCCCTCGGAGGTCTCGGGACCCAGGATAGCTAGCCGGATCCGTCCGAAGTGCTTCAGAGCCAAGATGTACGGGACCCGGGCCCTGCTGGAGTGGGGTTTTGCCTATAATGCCTCTCCTTGGAGGGCTGGATTCTGGGCTCCAGTGCCTTAGTCTCTTCCAAGAACTAAACGCTACTGATGCCAGGATGCTATATAGGTCCAGGGGTGTGGGTTCCTTAACACAGGACCCCGGTCCCTGAAGGTCCAAGACAATACCCACGGAGATGGGGGAAGGTTGGGCCTCTTGCATTTTGCAATACCCTGCGGCGTGGAGCAGGTAAGAGGGAACCTGCGGGACTTGGTTCGACAGTAGGTATCCCCCTGGGGGTTCTGGGTTGGCTAACAGTATGCTGGTGCATCAGCCACTATCTCCACTATGTCTGTTGAGGCAGGATGGGATTCTAATGTTTACCCAGATAATATGTAGATATATGTATACTTGTGTAAGTTATATATTTGCTACTCACCCCAGGTCTGCCTGTTAACACTGATACTGCAACCCCACATGTTTTAAAGAGGAAATTGCTGGTAAAAAACTCCTGTTTCTTAGGAAGCCCAAGGGGACAGCTTCCTCGCTGTGTGTGCACTACAATAAGATTAGTGCTTACCTGGTGTCTGTTGGTGCTGCATAACGCTGGTCCATGTTGTTCCTCTGCTCTGCTTCCTCCATGTGGTTTCAGCGTGGTGCGCGCGATTGTGTGCGCGCGCATACGCGCGCGCGTGCACGCCGCCTTTTATAGCGTCGGCGTGCGTCGGGGGGGCGGGCCAGCAGCGTCAGGGTCTGTATAAAGGGAAAACTTCTCTCGGGCTGGTCTTTCCTCCTGGAGGCAGAGGAAGAAAGGATACAGAGCGTGCAGCTGGGTCTTTTGGCCACACAGGGACACCTAGTGGCGGTTTTGTGGATCTTCAGGTCTAGGACTTAGGTCCACTATTGACCAGAAAAAAAAAAAAAAAAAAAAAGTTTTTTTGCTTAAAGGGACTCAGCCTTAGATCCAGCAGTATCTGAGTCTACCTTGGACTCCGGCTAACGGGCATTGGTGTGTCAATACTCACAGGTTTCCTCAGTATTGCCACCTCCCAGGCGGGTAAAAAAAAAAAAAGAAATTTTTTTTTGAAAAAAAAAAAGAAAAAGAGAGAAATTAGTTCTTTTTCATTTTTCCTCATACCTGCCCTCATATTGGTTACTCCTAGCTGCAACAGTCAGGTGTTGGCTATAGGGGTGACCCAAGGTTGTACAATGGCTCCAAAGGGATCTGGACCAGCCAAGGCTGCTAAAGGTGCCAAAAAGCAAAAGGGGTCTCTATCGGGGTCAGAGGATTTGGGCCAGGCTTCTACGGCCCCACCCTCGCCAGTCAGGACACCGAGTGGCATAGTACAAGAGCCATTGGGGGTGCTGGGGGCAGAGGCGGCCCCCGATCCACCCATTCCCGTTTACGTGACGGAAGAAATGCTAGCAGCCACCATGTGTGGGCTAGAGAAAAGGTTAACTGCGTTGTTTTCCCGTCCTTGCCCAAGTAGCAAGCGGGCTAGATCCCCCTCACCCAGTGTGGGGTTTTCAGATGCGGAGGTCTCCTCTTCAGAGGAACGGGACCCACAAGGGGATCAGGCAGACCCAAGTCCCGACGGTTCAGACAGGGAAAATTCCACTATAGATAAATATATTTTTCGGCCTCTCAAGCGGAGGGCCTGTGGATCCAGTCTTTGACAGATATGGTTCGCACTGCCTTTAAACTTCCAGTGCCAGAACTAGTAGCCCCGGAGGTATCCTCATTGGGTTCTTTAAAGGCTCCATTAACTTGTGCATCTTTTCCAATGCACCCCCTTCTGCGGAAAGTGATTTACCAGGATTGGGCTCGACCTGATAGAATCTTTGTCCCTCCTAAAAGATTCTCTATTCTCTACCCTATGGAAGAGGAATATGTGAAGAAATGAGCTCTCCCTACAGTGGACGCAGCCATTTCCTGCGTGAATAAATCCCTGACTTGTCCGGTTGAAAATGTCCATATGTTCAAGGATCCGGTCGACAAGAAATTCGAGACCCTACTGAAAGCAGCTTTCACCTCAGTAGGTGCCATGGTTCAGCCAGCAGTAGCAGCCATTGGTGTTTGTCAGGCCTTGAAGGATCAGGCAAAACATATATTAAAGGACATGCCGGCTCAGCATACTCATGAATTAGCAGAATTCCCTAGGGCTCTCTGCTTTGCAATAGATACTATTAAGGACTCCATCCAACAGGCATCTCGTTCATCTCTACTGATGGTTCACATGCGTCGTCTTTTGTGGCTAAAGAACTGGTCAGCAGAGGCACCCTGCAAAAAGCTTTTAGCAGGGTTTCCCTTTCATGGGGGAAGACTATTCGGGGAAGACCTAGATAAATATATCCACACCATATCAAGTGGAAAAAGTACTTCCTTACCGGTCAAGAAAAGACCGCGTGGGCCCACGTTTAAACGACAGGCCATTGTAGGCTCGGCCCCTTCGACTTCTCGTCAGTATCGACGGCCTCCCGGGCGTTCAGCAGTTAATAGTCGCCCACAGGGACAAGCCGCGGCAAACAAGAGGCCCTGGTCTCGCAAGCCGGCTAAACCAGTCATCAAGTCAGATTCATGAAGGGGCGCCCCCACTCTCTTGGGTGGGGGGGAGGCTTCAGTTTTTCTCCGAAGTCTGGAAGGCCAGAATTCCCGACGCTTGGGTTCGGTCCGTAGTAGCCTCAGGCTACAAACTAGAGTTTCGAGAAATCCCCCCTCCTCATTTTCAGGGGTCAAGTCTTCCAAGCGACCCGTTAAAGAGGGCCTCTCTCGTAAGGGCGTTGGATCGCCTCTTGCTCCAAGGAGTAATTGTAGAAGTACCAACCCAAGAAAAGGGTCTGGGATTCTACTCCAACCTTTTTGTTATACCAAAACCCAATGGCGACGTCAGGCCTATATTAGACCTCAAACGCCTAAATCGCTTTCTAAGGATTCAGACCTTTCGTATGTACTCCATACGTTCAGTGACAGCCAGCCTGCATCAGGGCGACTTCCTAGCATCTATAGACATAAAGGATGCATATCTGCATGTGCCGATTTACCCAGCACATCACAAGTATCTTCGTTTTACGATAAACCAAAGTCATTACCAGTTCGTAGCCCTCCCTTTCTGGTTGGCAACAGCTCCACGGGTATTCACAAAGGTGTTAGCCCCGGTGCTAGCCGTCCTAAGGACAGAAGGCATCTTGGTCCTAGCATACCTGGACGATCTCCTGGTTATCGACAGTTCAGCTTCCAACCTCAATCATGCAGTAGTCCGCACAGTGCGGCATCTAGAAGAGTTCGGGTGGATTGTGAACCAAGAAAAATCAAGGTTACAACCCACAAGACAGTTGGAATATCTAGGCTTTCGGTTAGATACAGAATGCCAGAGGGTATTTTTACCTCAAAAGAAGATCAGGTCGTTGATTCAAACGATTCAAATAGTCTTAGGCAAAAGGAAGCCGACTATTCGCCTATGCATGCGACTGCTGGGAAAGATGGAGGCTGCCTTCGAAGCAGCGCCCTATGCCCAGATCCATACCAGAATTCTGCAAGCAGCTATTCTCTCTGCTTGGAACAAGTCCATACAGGCATTAGACCGTCCATTAGTTCTTTCCCCAGGAGTCAGGCACAGCCTGTACTGGTGGCTGATCCCTCAAAAATTATCAAAAGGGAAAACCTTTTGCCCCATCTCGTGGAAAATAGTAACCACAGATGCCAGCCTAACAGGTTGGGGGGCAATCTTAGGAAAACGGACCCAGCAGGGACAGTGGTCAGAGGCAGAAAGTCTGCTTCCCATCAATGTCCTAGAGATCAGAGCTGCTCGGTTGGCCCTGGTCGGCTGGACTCTTCCCCTGCAGGGTCTGCCAGTAAGGATACAGTCCGACAATGCCACGGCGGTGGCATACATAAACCACCAGGGGGGCACAAGGAGCCTGGCGGCTCAAAGGGAAGTAAACCTGATTTTTTCATGGGCCGAAGCCCATGTACCCTGCATCTCAGCAGTGTTCATCCCAGGGATAGACAATTCTCAAGCAGATTTTTTGAGTCGTCAACAGTTACTCCCGGAGAGTGGTCTCTTCACCCCCAGGTATTCCAAGAGATTTGCCAAAGATTCGGAGTTCCCGATGTGGACATCATGGCAACAAGATTCAACAAGAAATTGGACAAATTCGTATCCCGAGCCAGGGACCCCTCGGCCTACGGGACCGATGCGTTGGTTTGCCCCTGGCACCAGTTTTCTCTCCTGTATGCGTTCCCTCCACTACAGATGATTCCCCGCCTTCTACGAAGGATCAGGGTGGAGCGCAGGCCGGTGATCCTGGTGGCCCCAGCCTGGCCCAGAAGGGCTTGGTACGCACTCATCGTGAGGATGTCAGTAAGGGCACCGTGGCCACTCCCCCTGCGCCCAGATCTGCTGTCTCAGGGCCCGATCTACCACCCTGCTTCACAGCAGCTAAATTTGATGGCTTGGCGGCTGAATCTCTAATTCTTAAGGGCAGAGGCCTCTCTGCCCAAGTCATATCTACGTTAATTCAAGCTAGAAAGCCAGTCTCTAGAAATATATATTACAGAGTCTGGAGAACCTATGTGGAGTGGTGCGAGTCTCAAGGAGGGCATCCTCGCAAGTTTTTTTTTTTTGACAGGATCTTGCGATTCCTCCAGGTTGGCGTTGACAAGGGGTTAGCTCTTAGTACTCTAAAGGGGCAGGTGTCTGCCTTATCGATATGGTTTCAAAGGCCTTTGGCCACACATTCGCTTGTGAAAATCTTTTTGCAGGGGGTCTTGCATGTAAATCCCCCTATTAGAGCTCCCCTCTGCCCCTGGAATTTAAATCTGGTCTTGTCAGCTTTACAAAAGCAGCCGTTTGAACCTCTGACAGAAATCCCTCTTGTGCTGCTAACCCGAAAGTTGGTTTTCTTGGTGGCTATGGCTTCGGCCAGAAGGGTCTCCGAGCTGGCAGCCTTGTCTTGCAGGGAACCGTACCTGATTCTGCATAAGGACAGAGTGGTTCTGCGGCCTCAGCCTTCTTTCCTTCCTAAGGTCATATCCAGTTTTCACTTGAATCAGGACCTAGTCCTACCATCCTTCTTTCCTACTCCCCAGTCCAGAGAGGAAAGATTACTTCATACTTTGGATGTGGTCCGAGCCATGAGGGTTTATCTCAAGGCTACAGAAAAGATTCGGAAAACAGATGTGCTTTTCGTTCTTCCGGATGGCCCCAAGAAGGGTCAGCCGGCTGCCAAGTCTTCCTTGGCTAGCTGGATTAAGCAGCTGATTTTTCAGGCCTATGGTCTGAAGCGCGTTCCACCGCCCTTATCAGTTAAGGCCCATTCTACGAGGGCCATGAGTGCCTCTTGGGCGGCACACCATCAGATCTCTATGGCACAGGTTTGCAAGGCGGCAACCTGGTCTTCCGTACATACGTTTACTAAATTTTATAAGTTGGACCTCACAAAGGCTGCGGACGCAGCATTTGGGCAGGCGGTCCTACGGTCAGCAGTATAGAATCCTCTGGCCCGGTTCACGCCCCCTTTTTTTCTGTTGGTGGAGCTATTTTACCTCCTGATATATTTTCTGTTTGGCTATTTTTGGCCTTACGGTCTCCCTCCCTTCATGGAGCATTGCTTTGGGACATCCCATATGTAATGACTATGCGCTCTGTGTCCCGTGATGTACGATCAAGAAAAAGGGATTTTTAATAACAGCTTACCTGTAAAATCCTTTTCTTGGAGTACATCACGGGACACAGAGCTCCCACCCCTCTTTTTGGGGAACATTGTGTAACCTCAGAGACATTGCTTGCTACAAAACTAGAGCACTCTCAGTGGGAGGGGGTTATATAGGGAGGAACTTCCTGTGAAGTTGATTACACCAGTGTCCACACCTGAAGGTACCCATATAACCCATATGTAATGACTATGCGCTCTGTGTCCCGTGATGTACTCCAAGAAAAGGATTTTACAGGTAAGCTGTTATTAAAAATCCCTTTTTTAGGGCATGGTAGCCCATTTTTTTTATAAAAAAAAGAATATGCTAGCCCACCTGGCTCTCTGTAGCAGTACCTTATCCGCACTTTATCCGGGTTACCCAGACCACTGGACTCCTCAAAGTAGACGACTTCCCTTTAGCATCCACAGCTCTGACTCTTGAAGTCACCAATGTTCTGGCTGCCTCCTACAGCCTCTCTGAATCCTGAAGACCTCCTGTCTCTTGGCGTGGAGCCCTCTCCAACTGGGAGCCATGACGTCTTCCCCCACCCTCGTTATAAGGGCTGTGCTCACCTGAGCACACACCCTGCTGGTAATCAACAAAGTCTGGATACAGGGTTGGAGATCCCGTCCCACCCAAGACACTGTAGAATCTCCAAACTACAGAGCCCCATGACAAAATACCAAAGCGCCCAGAGGCGATTTAGTTTGCATGTGCCACGCTATATAAGTTATCATTTATTCATTCATTCAAAGCCTGGAGAAAGCAGTCTTCTCCAGTCCACATTTCCGCTCTGTAGTCTTGCGCCTCGCAAATGTGCATACCCTGTGTCCAGAAAACTGTCCATTTTACCTTGACAGTAGCTCCTACTGTCACATTCCTAAAGTGTTATTTTGAGTTTGGGTTTTGTCCTTTCTTTAACGTTAATTTAAAAATAAATGTCCATCCAAGACACAAAATGATTCTGTGGTGTGATTTCACTGCAAAACAAAAATTGATGTCACTCTATTATAGTAGGCAAAAAATTGTGGATTTTCTGGCAGAATCATCCGATAAAAAAACTAAAGTCTGTGTACTGACAGATTAACAAACCCATCAGATAATGTAACGGAAGTGGTGTTCCGTCAGCTACGCATGCCTTCCACCGCTATCAGGTGTGCTAATCTGACAGAACACCTGCATTCAGAAGGCGGCAGCAGACATCTTACTACACCCAACTACGTCTTGAATTTTGGAATCATTTTAGCGATAAAGTGAGTGTATATAAGGAAATATAGTGTATCGACAGCTGTAATGCTGTTTGGATGTTTAATTTGGAAAGCCTAAAGGTTTAGCGCTGAGCATTGTGGAGTGTACCACCATGGCCTCCGCCACCTTCTTACTGCTGGCATCCAGCTTCTTTCAAAATGGCATCACAGATGTCCATTGACTATATTTATTGATATACACTCACTTTATTGCTAAAATTACTCTGAGATACAAGACGTAGCTGGGTGTATCAAGATGTCCACTGGTGCCTTCTGACTGCAGGTGTTCTGTCTGAACAGCAAACCTGTTAGCTGTGGAACGCATGCGCAGCTGACGGAACGTCAGTAACCCCTCCTAGGCATACCCTGTCCCAGCCAGGCATAGCCTTTTTTTTGTTTTTTTATCGTTTTAATAGGCAACGGTGGCACAGAAATCTTACCTTGTTCACAGCTATTTGTTTTTGCTCAAGATTTCCTGATGAGGACAGGAGACTGGCTACATCAGAATCTTTGACTTAGGGCCTGGACGTATGAGGACGGTCTGTAGAGTTGCTGATGGGCACTACAGGTGATACTCAAAAAAAATTGAATATCATGAAAAGTCATTTATTTTACTAATGCAACTTTAAAGGTGAAACTAATATTGGATAGACTCATTACATGCAAAGCAAGATAGTGCCTCTCCATTCTTCCTACATACTCTGGGTCCTTGGTTTCCAAATGACATGCAAAATTTGCTCTCATCAGAAAAGAGGACTTTGGAGGCACTGAGCAACAGACAAGGTCTGTTTTTCTTTAGCCCAGGTTAGACACTTCTGACGTTGTTTAAGAGTGGCTTGACAAGAGAAATACGACATTTGAAGCCCCATTCCAGGATCTGTCTGTGTGTGGTGGCTCTTGATGCACGGACTCCAGCCTCAGTCCACTCCTTGTGAAAGTCCCCAACACTTTTGAACTGCCTTTTCCTGACAATCCTCTCCAGGCGGCGGTCATTCTTGCTGCTTGTGCACTTTTTTTCCACACTTTTCCCTTCCACATAACTTTTCTATTAATGTGCTTTGATACAGCACTTTGGGAACATCCAATTTTTTACCTTATGAGACTTTCCCTCCTTATGGGAGAGTCTCAATGATGGTTTTCTGCACACCTGTCAGGTCAGCAGTCCTTCCCATGATTGTGATTTCTACTGAAACAGACTGAGACCATTTAAAGGCTCAGGAACCCTTTGCAGGTGTTATGGCTAAGACCCCTTTAAAACGCTCATTAAATGCTCTCCATGCATCTGAATGGACCCTTTCACACGGAGTCCTGCAAGCAGCATCTTTGGAGCAGCTTTTAAGTGCTAAAAAAACGCTCCAAAAACGCCCTGTCCATAAAAATTAATAACGCTGTAAAAAACGCCTTACCCGTTCACACTGAGGCTTTGAACTGGCTAGGTGTTGAGAAAAGTCCGGCAAGCAGCATCTTTGAAGCAGATTTTGAGCACTGAAAAAAACCGCTCCAAAAACGCCCCTCTCCATTGAAATGAATTGAAAAGCGCTGTAAAAAGCCTTACCTTCTCTCAAACTCAGGCACTGCAAAAACGCCCTTAGGGTCTTAGCGGTGCTTTACCAGCACATTGGGATTGCAGATAAGGCTTTGCTCAAATAACGCTCGAAAAACGCCCCAGGGTGAAAGGGGCCTTAATTGGATGATTAGAGTGGGACACTTTGAGCCTATAATATTGCATCTTTTCACAATATTCTAATTTTCTGAGATTGTGGATTTGGGGTTTTCATGAGCTGTAAGCCAAAATCATAAAAATTATGACAAATCACGACTTGAACTTCTTTTAAGTTGCATTAGTGAAATGAACTTTTTCACGATATTCAAATTTTTCGAGTATCACCTATATATCCTGTGCATACAGGACCTTGTGAAGTCCTTATTGACTGGTGGAGTGCTATACAGGTCTACGGCGCTGACCTCCAACTGGAAAATGTCCCTAAAGGCCCTCAAGGCGCTTCCACTGACATGGGTGGAGTTTGGACCCCTTGAGAGTCCTCTGGCCTGAAAAGTACATGCCTCTGCCTCTGATGGGAGTCCCTAGGGTGTCTGTACCTGGGGGAGGGAATTTTAAGGAAAAGTATGTGTGAATTTTTTATTTTTTCCCCATAATCGTACTTGCCTAGGTGGATGCAGCATCAGACTGTATCTGGATGCAGCATCAGCCCGAGCCACCGAACACCGCCAATGGCTCAGTTCTCACAGCTCCCCGAGCGGAGAGCTGCTGCCTGTCGGCAGCTCTGCTCCTCCACTTGTTTGGCTTAGAGGCCAAGACTGCCATCAGTCTGAGTACCTGGTGGATCCAGACTCCTAGAGTCGGGGTGACGCTGTGCCTGGACTGATCTGTGTAACATCGGCAGAGAGTGGACTTCAGACTGCTCTCTGCTGAAAACGGGTCACAGGAGTGCAAAACGAATTTGCACTTCTGTGACCCTTAGGAGAAGCCCAGCCAAATGAGCTCAGGCTAGACTTCTCTAATTTGCTTTTTATACGCCCCTTGGTTCTATTACTGTGCCCCAAGTATTTTTACTGTACCGGCTGCCCAAGCAGTGTTTGGAACGGGTGTACCAGGGTTTTTGGTGCTATTCTGAGTAAGTGTGAATGGTGCGTGCATTCCGCACGGTGATGCAGTGGAGTGGAGTTACCTGGTGGCCACCATCTTGTCTACTTCATCTACTCCTGCATCCATTCAGGAGGAGGCATAAGGACTCTAGCTAAACCTTCAGTTAGTGAGCAAGGGCAGTATACCTCTTTGTTTTTTCGAGTGCAGCCATGCTTTTGTGAGACTAGTGTTTTTACTGAGTTGATATTACACTTGCTCCTCTCCCGCACAAGCCTACTTTTCCTCCTCCTATCTCCTGAGAAGCATTTCTTTCATCCATCACTGACCTCTGGCTCCAAGACAAAACCCAATACCCAATTTTGCAAGAAGCCATGGGCCATAAAGACTTCTAAGCTGGCAGGGACAAGGCTTTCCAATGAAGGGACGCCCCTGCTTGCTCTGGTGGGGGGATAATTTCCGGCTTTCACAGACGATGGGGCTGGAGAAATTGCAGACAAATGGATCTGCAGATTAGTGACTTGCGGCTACTAGCTGGAGTTTCTATGCCTTACTCTTCTGCTTTTCTTGCTCTCAGATGTTTTGTTAAATCAGGATTCGACGAATCCCGGGCGCCAGGTTGCCATTGCGAATAGAATTAGCAACCTGGCGCGGCACAGCTGGGGTATCCTGTGTCTCCTGCGATCGCGTCGGGCGGCCTGGTAATTGAGGTCTCTGCAGGCCTATGCTTCCTTCTGTGATCTGGCGCCATCTTGTGGTGGCCGTTGGTATGACAAGACAACCAGCAATGCTAATAGAGCTTCCCCTGTCTGTTTTCACTGCCATCTCCTTCCCTCTAATTAGAACCCCCAAACATTATATTTATTTTTTATTCCAACACCCTAGAAAATAAAAGGCAGTTGTTGCAATACTTTCTGTCACACCGTATTTGCGTCTTACAAGCGCACTTTTTTGGGAAAAAAATACTTTTTTTAATTAAAAAATAAGACCCCAGTAAAGTTAGCTCAATTTCTTTTATATTGTGAAAGATAATGTTACACCGAGTAAATTGATACCCAAAATTGCATCCACTCGTGGAATGGCACCAAAGTTTTACCTTTTTAAGATCTCCATAGGCGAGGTTTAAAAAATTCTACAGGTTTCATGTTTTGAGTTGGAGCAGGTCTAGGGCTAGAATTATTCCCTCGCTTTACCAATTGTGGCGATACCACACATGTGTGGTTTAAACACTGCTTTCATATGCTGGCGCTACTCATGTATGCGTTCGGTTCTGCGTGCGAGCTCCGCAGGATGGGGCGCGTTCCTAGCTCTTAATTTTTTTTTTTTAGCTGGCTCCTAGATTCCAAGCAAATTTGTCAAGCCCTGTGTTGAATCCACAAAAAGAGCAATATTTTTTTCAGGGGTATGCAAACTTTGAGAGGCGGAGAGCTACCTGGACAACATAGAAGAGATCAAAGATCACCAGGGTGATTTATTGCATAGAGAGGGTAAGGGAAGTAAGTTATAGCTTCCAAATGGGGTGCTGGGCCAAAGACTAGATATGGGGGCGGGAGGGTGGGATTTATCTCTGGGAGCTGTGACCGTGGACAGTGGCACAAAGACGACACAAGAGCTGGTGAGTAGACTACCATGGGAATGGGGTCCCCATTGATGATCAAAAGTGATGCCATGTGTGTCACAAAAGACTCTGTGAAGAGTAATAAAGTAGATATTAAGGTAAATGGTGCATGTCTAATGATATATAGTGAGTACTAAAGCCCAAAGCATGGTGTCAGAGTGAACCAAAGTGAGGAATCAAAATAGATAATAACATATAAAATCAAAATGTATAGCTCTCGCCAAAGAAGTAAGTGGTAGGAAAAAAGCACCAAGAAAAAAAAACAGTAAAATAAAACAGCCAAAATGAACAATGTAGCCAAGAGATGCCTAAATCCTAGGTGAGAGAGCATGATCCAAACAGGTGTGTTGTATAACGAGCAGAGCAGGAAACAGGAAGTGAGTACTGAACCTGTAAGTCATATTTTTATAGTGGTGTCACAATAAGCCACTTTTTTTTTTTACTGATTAAAATAAAAGTGACATGAAGAAAACATAAAAAGATGTAATAAAAGTAATGTCACTGTAAAAATATAAACCCCTTTACCTAAAAAAAAAAAGCTTCAGTGAGAAACTTGGCGTTAACAATTTTTATTTTTTCCCATCATGCGGTGCGCACAAAGGCCAGCAGTAGGAGAAGTGTACAGGGGCCAGCAGTAGGAGAAGTGTACAGGGGCCAGCAGTAGGAGAAGTGTACAGGGGCCAGCAGTAGGAGAAGTGTACAGGGGCCAGCAGTAGGAGAAGTGTACAGGGGCCAGCAGTAGGAGAAGTGTACAGGGGCCAGCAGTAGGAGAAGTGTACAGGGGCCAGCAGTAGGAGAAGTGTACAGGGGCCAGCAGTAGGAGAAGTGTACAGGGGCCAGCAGTAGGAGAAGTGTACAGGGGCCAGCAGTAGGAGAAGTGTACAGGGGCCAGCAGTAGGAGAAGTGTACAGGGGCCAGCAGTAGGAGAAGTGTACAGGGGCCAGCAGTAGGAGAAGTGTACAGGGGCCAGCAGTAGGAGAAGTGTACAGGGGCCAGCAGTAGGAGAAGTGTACAGGGGCCAGCAGTAGGAGAAGTGTACAGGGGCCAGCAGTAGGAGAAGTGTACAGGGGCCAGCAATAGAAGTGTACAGGGGGCTCGGGAAGGTACGGTGCAATGGGGTCAGCAAGACATGGTGCAGGAGGGTGCGGTGCAAGGGGCACCAGATCACCTGCTCGCATAGGGGAGTGATCACTTGAGTTCAGGTTGAAAACTTCACAATTTATTTTCGGATCTTTTCATGATGCCTAAAGCAAAAGCTGACATTTGTCCAATCCTGGATCTGAATGGGCTAAACAAGTGCCTTCAGGTGCAAAAATTCCACATGGACTTGGTCTGGCCTACACCTATGGTTTCTGGGGTTTGCGTTAGAGAACCAGGATTTTCTGTTTGTTGCCCCGCTGTTTGGCCTTTCTATATCCCCCAGGGTATTTACCAAAGTGTTGACTCCAGTACTGGGTTTCTTACACGCTCAAGGTATTCCCATTTTGGGTTACCTGGACAAGCTTTAGCTTTGGGAGAACTCTCCTTTTCTTCTGCCGTTCTGGAGAATGTGTTTTGTTTTCTTCTCACTTTGGAAAGGCTCAGTTGGATCCTGAACCTTCCAGCAGTCCACTTGGTTCCCCCCTCAGAGCCCTGGAATACTTGAGCTTGATGTTAGATACAGATCAGTCGAAGGTGATTCTACCCCCAGAGAAATGTTCGTCACTGTGAGCTCAGGTGGAGATGTTTCTGCATGAGGGTTCTGGGAAAGAACTACCACGGCAGTGCAGTTTGCCCAGTTTTATTCCTTTCCCTAGAAGATGGCAGCATAAGCCCTATATAATGGATATGAATATACTTTGTGTCCTGTTATGTACTGCAAGAAAAGGATTTTACAGTTAAACCAAAAATCAGTTTTTGGAGATTATTCTCCAAGGTCTTAACTTGTTTTGCAGACTTAGAAATATACACAACTTTTGAAAATCTAGTTAATTCAGAAAAATGTGCACATTTGGTTTTTTTTTTATTGACAGAAATCCCATCGGCACAAGAAAAAGCATAAGAAGGAAAAGGAGGATGCAAAGGATGAAAAAAAGTCTCGTAAAAAGAAACACCACCACCACCACCACCATCATCACAATGAGTCTCGTGAAGGTGACCATACAGAATCTGTGCATAATGGCACATTGGATGAAGAGGAACAGTTACCAGTGAGTTGAACAAAAAATTGTCATTTAATTGCAGAAGAAATATGCGAACAGCATAATCAATTGGCTAAATAACTGATTGTATTCAAAGATTCTCTGTATGCTGCTATAGTGTGTGTGTAAAATGGTGTTGGGTACTGACCAAGGTGACCTCTTCTTCGCCTAGGCGATGACTTAGGAAGTGGTGTAGGTACCCAGAAAATCTGCAAATTTGTTGGGCTGGCAGTGAGTGGGGATGAAGCGGTAGTATTACATTGTATGTTGCTGAGACCACCGTCTGTGAAAGGGAATTCCACATCCTTGTCGCTCTTACAGTTTAGAACCCTCTACGTAGTTTAAGGTTAAACCTCTTTTCTAATTTTAATAAGTGGCCACGTGTCCTGTTAAACTCCCTTTGGTGAAAAAGTTTTTTCTTTATTGTACACCACAGGACACAGAGCCTCTATTCATTACATAGTGGGTTGTATGGTCACAAGAGGTAATTGGACACTGGCACAACCAATCAAAGACCGTAACCCTTCCATATAACCCCTCCCATCAGTGGGAAGTACCTCAGTTTTTTCGCCAATGTCTAAGGTGTTGGACGTGAGTAATATGTGCTGAAGGAAGCTCTGCCAAAGAGACCCTATGAGGGTAGAGAGCTACACTGCCGGTCCATCCAAGATGCTTATATTACGCCATAACTGTATGGTATCCGGGCCTCGTGGATGAGGTGTCGCCTGTAATGTCTCTCTTCGGAGGACTGGGCTCTAGGGTCCAGCACTTTCGTTCTATACGCTAAAAATCCTGGCAGCGTCTTTTACAAGGCCCAGTGAAGAGGTCTCCTTTAAGTAGGAACCCATACCCCTGAAGGTTGGCACGCAGAGCCCGCCGTGATGGGGGGGAAGATTGGTTCTGCTTAGCAGAAAACCTGCAGCGTGGACAAAGGTGAGTTAGGAAAAGGTCCTAAGTTTTAGGTTCAATAAAGGTTTATTGAGTTTTTTAAGACAGAAAAAACAGAAGAGTAACATTTTTCAACCAAGCATCCAACAAAGGGCAACCCGGGCAAATTGACATAAATCATACACAATCCGTATTACTAAAATTAAGTAAACACAAACTGTTACTGCTACAAGGGTTGGGTATAGGAATTTGTCATGGTTGCAGGATCCGTCCACAAACTACCGAGTCCTCCCCTGGCCCGGATGCCCCGATGGGATCCAGCTGCGCCCAGGACACAGGGGAGGAATGGAGGTCAAGCTGCCTCAGGCCGGCAGGTAAAGCGGATAGCCTGTCTCATCCATTTCTCATGTAAGGAATACGCAAGAGCCATAATAATAAAACATAAAGGTAACTGGTCATGTAAAATGGTCAGATTATGCAGAAATAACACCTGAGACCGGCTGGAGAGAGCCAGTCGGAAGGAAAAAACGTAAAGAGGAAAGTAGAGAAGAAAGATGGTATGAGACGTAAAATGAGGGAGGAAGAACAGGAGGGGGAGGGGGAGGGGGGAGGATGGGGAGCAGGGTAAAGGGAGCGGTGCGCTCATCTCTCGGCAGGAGCACATCGTTGCGTCTTGAATAAATACAATTAAAGGCAATGTGTTTAAAAGAGAAAAGATAAATGAGTAAAAATAGGAAAAAAAAAAAAAAATTAAAAATAAAATACCTTTTCTCCCCCCCACTAGCTACCAGTCTCAGCCATAGGGGTTGGAGAGCAGAGCAACCGGGGTGTGAACCACCAGTGCTTCAGGGGTTAGGGGCCAAGTCTACCGAGTATCAGGGGTCACCATGGCTGGGAGATAGTCTTTAAGTTTGTCCGAAGTGGAGTAATGCCTCCAAACACTCCATGTAAAGGCGAATTTAGCATATCTATCAAGGGATTTGGCTTGCAGCTCCTCCATGAGCATAATGCCGTTCATTTCATTTATCCATTCAATAATGGTTGGGGAAGCAGTCGACTTCCAGTGCCTAGATATCAGCTGCCGTCCTGCACTCAAACAAAACCTTAGAAGGGAGTTTTTCTGAAATTTGGTAGCACCGGGGAGAATGGAGAGGAGAGCTATAAATGGAGAGGGGGTGAGTGGTTCAGCGTAGAGGTCAGAGTAAATTGAGAAAATTTGGGACCAGAATGGGCTAATTTTGGCACAATCCCACCAAATATGAGCATACATACCCGTGGCCGAGTCACATCTCCAGCAGGAGTCCGAGGCATCGGGAAACATGATCCTGAGGGTGGTAGGCACACGATACCAACGCGAAAGCTCTTTGTAATTTTTCTCCTGAGCATAGCTCGATATGGAGGATTTGTGAGTATAGAAGAAGGCCCTACGCCACTCCGCCTCACTAATGTCCCTCCCTAGCTCTTCCGACCAAGCCGAAGTAAATTTGGGAAGGGTACTATGTGTATGGCCTAGTACCAACCTATTGATCAGTGAGAGAGTGTGCCGTTTAAATGAAGAAAAGGAGCAAAGTTGTTCAAACCCCGTCAGTGGTCTATGAACCCGTCGGGAGTCGTGGAGCGTCTTACAGTAGGTCGTCAGGTGCATGTGTGTGAGCCAGGTTACTCTTGGGGAAGCTAATGACGGACCCAGCACGAGGGATCCTGAGGTGACATGGATAAAACTTTGTGCAGTGGGCCAGTTCTCACGTTGATAGCCCGCTAAGGAGTGAAGTCCCCTACCCTCAGGGAGGTCCGGGTTGTCAAAAAGGGGAGTCAATGGACTCGGTTCGGTAGATAGGGCGTAGGATTCCCTCCTTCGGTACCATATTGCTAAGGCATCTTTAGTGAGGGGAGATATCCCCGATAGGGTGCGATGAGATGAAGCATGACCCCATAGCAGGGCCCGAAGGTCCACTGAGGACAGATCTTGTTCGACGCATATGGCCACCTTACCCAAGGGGTGGGGAAACCACTCCAGGACCCGGGATAGAACAGCTGATACGTGGTAAAGTTCAAAATCAGGGAGGCCCGCCCCTCCGTTCGAGATGGGAGAGCAAAGAAGCTTATGTTTCAGCCGGGGTCGGCTTCGCCTCCATACAAACTGAATGGCCATGGAGCGTACCGTGCGGAAAAAAGTGGAAGGGAGGGCTATCGGAAGCGCCTGGAAAAGATACAAGAGTTTGGGGAGGATATCCATCTTGAGTGTGTTCATACGTCCGAACCACGACACCGGCAAATCCATGCAGGTTTCCGTGAGGCGTCGCAGTTTAGTCAGCAGCGGGCAGTAATTAAGAGCAAAAATATCCGACAACTGGCGTGGGATTGCTGTCCCTAAGTAAGAAATTGACTTATCCCTCCATTGGAAGGAAAAGTTTGACTTAAGGGCATTAAGGGCAGGGAGAGGGAGGGAGAGATTCAAAGCTTCAGTCTTAGACAAGTTCAATTTATAATTACTCAGCCTACCGAACCGAGCGATCTCAGCTAGAATACAGGGAATGCTGACGTGGGGACGGGTGACATAGAGGAGCAAGTCATCCGCGTACAGTGAGAGTTTACAATGGGAAGAAGACGTTTGGATCCCGTGTATGTTCGGGTTTGCCCTGAGCGCCTGGGACAAGTGTTCGATTACAAGAGCAAAGAGAAGAGGAGATAGGGGGCACCCCTGCCTGGTGCCGTTTTTAATGGGGAATATGCTGGATTGAATTCTGTTAACCAGAACAGTGGCGGAGGGGGTGTAGTACAGGGACATAATGCGAGCAAGCATCTTCGGGCCTAAACCTAATTGGGTGAGGGTAGATTGCAAAAATGACCAACTGACCCTATCAAATGCCTTCTCCGCGTCACAGGAGAGGAGGCAAGCTGGGATCCGGTGACGTTGAGCGTAGGCTATGAGATGTATAGTCTTAGTGGTGTTGTCTTGGGCCTCGCGGCCCGGAACAAATCCCACTTGATCGCCATGAATAACATCGGGCAATAGCGGGGAAAGGCGATCGGCTAAGACCTTCGCGAAAAGTTTCAGGTCTATATTCAGAAGCGATATGGGCCTATAATTAGAGCAACAGGATGGGTCTTTGCCTGGTTTGGGAAGGACCGCAATCTGGGCTAAGAGAAGGGCGGAAGAAGGGGAGGCACCGTCGTCAATGGCGTTAAAAGCTTTAGCCAGGAGAGGGGCCAATTGGGAAGCAAACGTCTTATAAAAACGCGAGGTAAACCCGTCAGGGCCGGGGCTCTTACCATTTTTAAGTTTTTTAATGGTGGCAAGGAAGTCCTCCACCGAGAGGGAGTCTCCAGTTCCTCAATAGAGGAAGCAGGGATGGTAGGAAGGGCAGTCTCTTCAATGTAGGAGGGCAGATCACAAGGAGGTCCGCCCGTCTGGCGGGGGGATGTAGGGGATGGAGAGGGAAGGTCGTAAAGACCTGCATAGTATTGGCGAAACTCCTCCGCTATAGCAGAGTTGGCCTGTAGTTTGCCTTTGGTAGGAGAGACAATCAGGGGGATGTGCTTTCTACTTAGCCGCGGCTGCAGGGTGTTAGCCAGCAGTCTGCCACATTTATTTGCCTGCGAGTAGTGCGTAAAGCGCCCCTTATCTCTGGCGACCAATGAGTGTTCAGCGAAGATCTGCAAAAGATCCCTTCTGGCATTAGTCAACTCAACAAGTGTGGACGCGTCCGGGGAACTCTTATGTAATTCCTCGAGGGTCGCGATAGAGGCCAGGAGACGAGTAATGTCTGCCGAGCGGGCTTTTTTAAGTCTAGACCCGTGTTGGATAAATTTTCCCCTGAGGACACACTTAAGTGCCTCCCACTTCGTGAGCGAATTCGTGTCATCCTGGGCGTGGTCCGAGATGAAATGGGCGATAGTCTGAGTAATGTCGTCAGTACACGTCAGGTCTGAGAGCAAGTTGTCATTGAGCCTCCAAGAGGCTCTAGGTTTGTGAGAAGGGACCCTCCCCAATGTGACGTGAACAGGAGCATGGTCCGACCACAATTTGAGCCCGATGGATGCAGTGGGGGAGAGGTCCAGAAGGGATTGTGAGATGAGGATGTAGTCCAACCTACTATATGAGGAATGTGCGGGGGAGTAGTACGTGTAGTCCCTATCTGTTGGGTGTAAGACCCTCCACACGTCTACAAGGGAAAGGTCTGTAAGGAGGGACCGCAGCTTGGTCAGACTAGCCAGGGAGAGCGAGGACTTACCAGTCGACGTGTCCAGACGTGGCACCATAGCAGCGTTGAAGTCACCACCCAGGATCATGTTATGAGCACCGAACTTCTGCAGGCGGGAGACCACGGAGGAGAGAAACTGCAGTTGGTTCTGGTTGGGAGAATATACATTAGCAACGTTGTAAATTACATTCTTATATGACAATTTAAGGAAAATACATCTCCCATTGGGGTCTATATAGGAGTCTAAAACATCAGGTGTGAAAGAAGCATTGGAAAGTGATGGAAACCCCCTTCGACTTTGCGGCTGGGTTGGTGCTGTGGTACCAGGTAGGGTAGTGTTTACAAGATAGCTGCGGGACAGAGTCGGACCTAAAGTGGGTTTCCTGGAGGAGGAGAATTTGGGTGCGGAGCTTATGGAAGTGGAACACAATCTGCCTCCGTTTCTCAGGGGTGTTAAACCCCCGACAGTTCAGGGACGACACCGTCAAGAAATCAGATTTAGCCATGTGGGTATTGCAGAGGTAGAGAGCAAGTACCTACCAGGAGCCGGGGAGGGGGGGAAGGGGATGAAAGGTAGTGCAGGGAGGAGGGGTACAGGGAAAAGAGAGAGGAGAGTAGAGAAGAAAAAGGTGGAAGGAAAGTTGGGCCAAAACGGCCACACTAACTGCGTTGCAAGCAACGGTTCAGCCAATACCGTAGAGGTAGCTGAAAGGCCTAGGTTGGGGAACATGGTCACTGCACGGAGAGAGCCCCGCACATATCACAACTTTGTATTTAAACATTTAAGCATCAACAGAAATCAAGTAAACAGTTCAAGTCAAGCCAGGACCCCACGAGACCGTGCAAATAAACAGAGTTGACATGCAAAGCGGGGGTGTTACCCCCCACCAAGCACTTCAGGATTCAGCGTCCCGTAGAGTCCTGTCTACAACAGACGGACACACCAGAAACATGTGGATAAAAAGTAAAAACAAGTAAAAAACACAAAAAAAGGGGGGGGGGGAGAAAATGCAACAACATGTCGAATAATCAGGGGGGGAGAGGGAAATTAAGGGTAAACCAGACCAGTGGGAGGGTGCAGGCCGAGGAAATCCAGCAGCCGAACATCCCAACAAGGGAGTGAGTCCACAGGCCGGAACCTGAGAAATGGAGAAGCCAGTAATACTATATAGGCAGAGTCACTTCATCCAGCAGATGACTTGGCGGCCTCCGGCTTGGAGCGTCTGGGTTTCTTGGTCTGTCTCTTCCAACCAGAGGAGAGTTGAAATCCTGGGGTGGCAGAGTGCAGGGGCCAGTCTGGGATAGGTATCAGTGGGAGTTCAAAAGTCCCCAAGAATTTAGGGAGGTCACCCAGCGTGCGGAACACTGCCGATTTACCTTCGTGCGAAGCCGACAGCTGAAAAGGGAAGCCCCAGTGATATTTGATCTGTTTGGCCTGGAGGGCCGCCGTGAGAGGTTTCAGGGCCCGGCGTAGATCTAGGGTAAGTTTGGAGACGTCAGGTAGCAAGTGAATGCGAGTCTCTTCATAGAGAATGGCTTCTTGAGCACGGGCAGCTTGCATAATGGCGTCTTTGATGGCATAGAAGTGGACCCTGCAAATCACATCTCTGGGGTAGTTCAAGTTGGGGTTTTTGGGTCCCAAGGCTCTGTGGACCCGGTCCAGTTCTATAGCAGAGTCTTTGTCTTTTAGAAGCAGTTCATTAAATATGGCGGTGACCACGGGGGCCAGGTCTTTATGTTCCACTGCTTCAGGGAGGCCACGGACACCAATGTTGTTGCGTCTGGCCCTGTTCTCCTGGTCATCTTGGGACAGCATCAGCTGCTGGATCTGGATAGTATGGTCATTTAATATGGCATCGTGGGTCTGTAGGGTGGTGGCAGTCTCTTCTACAGTACGTTCCACCTCCTCCAGTCTATCTGTAACATCCCTTCGCAGCTCTGAGATCTCCTGCTTATAGGAGCGCTCCATTCTCTGACACACACAGGCCTCAAAATCATGCCTGGTGGGTAAGGCCTTAATGTAAGCCTCCAGGTCCCCAGCCAGTGTAGGAGCGGTGGTCAGAGTCGGGGAGCGACAGCCGGATTGCACAGAGCCTGCATCCGATTCAGGGGAGAGATGGCCCTTCTGCCTGGTTTTCATGGCAGAGGCAGAGCGCTGTGATGAGGCTCCCTGTGAGGCAGCGTGTGTGTCCCAGAGGAACGGGACGCCGCCATCTTGGACGAGGGGGTGCCGCGCTGCTCCGGGTGGGATTTTGGGGAAGAAGCGATCGATTTCGCTGTCCCTGCCCGGGTCCGAGTGATGGTGAGTGTCTCCCCCACCCTTGCGACCCATCACCGACCTGCCTGGTGTGTCCGTGCGGCGATTAAGGCTGTTGATCCGGCCGTATGTGCGGGAGCTCTCAGCACACACGTCTCACTCCTCCATGCGCCAGACCACGCCCCTCAGGTCCTAAGTTTTAAACTTAAGGACCTTACCTATTTAGACTAGGTGTCGTTTTTCTGGCCGCCACTGGGGAGAGTAAAGAGCTGAGTTTTGACTCCTTCCGCTGCATAGCTGTGCCAGAGAAGCCCGCCTTCCTCATCCAAGGCAAGTATCTGGAGGATCTTTCACCTTACAATTCTGCCATTTACCCCTAGGTCAGGGGCGCGCTTTATGCATTTTCAATGGGAGGAGCGGGCCTAGACAGGCACGAGGGCGCACGCAGGCACGTCTCATAAGACGCAAATAGGCAGGAAGAGATGGAACCTTACATGCCTGGACCTTCCCTGCAAGGGACACAGCAGCGAAAAAGGCACGTAAGATCTCCATGTGGTTAGCTGAGCACTCACAAAAGATAGGCACCCACTCTGGCATGAAACTGTGTGTTATTAGTTGGGTACTTGTATGTACATTGCTAAACTAGCACTGTAGTATATGCATTTGTTGGTACCTTGGCTTTGCTTGGCAATATGTCTTCTCAAAGAAGAGGCTCTGGGACTAAAAGCAAAAAAGCATTGCCTCCAAAGACGGGAGGCTCTAGCCGCACCTGCTCAGTACCACCCTCTCCTGTAATACCTGACGTATTTATACAGGATGAGCCATTACCTCTATCAGGAGTAGCAGCCTCTCCTGTGGTGTCTGTGCCTGCATATGTCACTGAAGACACTTTGGCGAAGGAAGAATTGCTGCGTTAATTGCAAAGTCCTCAGAAAAGGACAAAAAGCAAAGCAGATCTCCTCCTGTTTTAGATCTCCTTGCAGAAAGATCTGAGGAGGATGAGGCCCCAGCTGGGGATGAGGACTCAAAGGGATCCGAGCTATTAGAGAAACCTTTTTTTGCTTCCCAGGTTCTAAAGTTACAGTTGCAATATTTTACGGAATCGTTGAGCTCCACATGCAGATTACCTTCTGCGGAGTTAACTGAATCACCTGTCTCCTCTCTGGGCTCGTTAAAATCCCCACAGGTTGCTTGTGCCTTTCCGATTCCTCCTTTTATTGGAGAATCTGATTTACGCAGACTGGAAACGCCTAGATAAGCCTTTTTCACCGCCTAGGAAGTTTGAAGTACTTTATCCTACAAAGAAGAAGTTTACCAAGAAGTGGAGTCTGCCTTCTGTTGATGCAGCTATTTCTTGTGTCCATAAAAGCCTAACTTGTCCGGTGGACGATTCCCAGGTATTTAAAGATCCTTCCAAGAAGAAGTTGGAATCTTTACTAAAATCTTCCTTCCTCCTGGCAGGTGCAGTAACTCAACCTGCTGTAGCAGCTGTGGGTATGTGTCAGGTCTTAAAGGACCAGGTGAAACAGCTGATGAAACATCTGACTTCTGAACAGATCAAATTTTGGGAGAATATGCCTGAACAAACAATCAAAATCACAACTCCTGAGACAATAATAAAGAAAATATATGTATACAAATGGTCATCAACATTCCTCCTCCCTACTTCCTCTACAGTTGTAACCATATCCGATAATTGTACTTTTAATACTCTTAATCTTTGTTAATTTCATTTTTATTAACCTGGGACCCCCCCTGGTTATCCCACCTCCCTTTGAAAGCTTGCCCAGAGAATTTGGGCATAAAACAAAACTATAGAAAATAAAATGGAAGAGTAAAAAAGAAAAAAAATTATATATACCCACTTTTACCAATCTCCTCTTACAACCCCCCCCCCCCCCCCCCCGCGCTATCCTAGCCGCTGCCTATATGTAATGTAAGGGGCCCAGATTTGTTGGTATTTGTCCTCCTGTTCTCTCATAATTATAGTAAGGTTTTCCATTTGTTGGATTTCTGATCTTACTGAGCCATTGTAGTCTATTTGGGGAGGCAGTACTTTTCCATAAAACTGGGATGCATGCTTTCGCTGTTGTGAGCAAATGTCTCACCAGTGATGTTTTATAATTTTCTATTGAGAGAGGGAGATCAAATGGCAAAAAAGCAGCCGGATCTCTCCAAGAGACACACCCGTAATTTCTGTGATCGTTTCAGAAACCATTTTCCAAAAATTCTTTACTCCTGGATATTCCCGAAAAATGTGTATCAGAGTGCCCACTGCTCCTTGACATCTCCAACAAAGATTCAACACCTGTGGGAATATTCGTTTTAGTACTACTGGGGTTCTATACCACCTGGTTAGGATCTTGTACCCTCCTTCTTGATATCTAGTTGCTATAGAAGCCTTATGTGTAAACCTAAATATCTTGCTTCTCTGCGTCTCGGAAAATGTAACCCCCAAGTCTTTTTCCCAGGCCTGTATAAAGCCCAGTTCTTGTGGGGCTTTTAATTCATTTAGTATGGTATACAGCAAAGACAAGGAATGTCTTAATAGGTTTTCCCTTTAAACATAGCTTCTCAAATTTAGACAGGGTTGTTACTTCTGTCATATACTTGGAAATTGTTCGGAGAAAAGCGTTCAACTGCATTCTCCTAAATGAATCTAGTTCCCCTGAAAACTCATATTCGATCTCCTCTCTGGACATTACTCGATTGTCCTTCATAAAATGTGCGAGTCTGTATTTGCCCTGCTGTTTTAGATTCAGGAAACCTTGATCTTTTAGGCCTGGTTCGAAGGCTGGGTTGCCCACAATTGGGGTTATTGGGCTCGGATACGTTGGTATTTTGATTTTTTTTTTTTTATGTCTTTTTCACAGAAATTCGTGTAGCTCCCACCATCGGATGATGTTTTGCTGCCTGTGGTACCTCCGGGTCTTTGAGCCATACTAGCCCCTCCAAGGGTATCTCGATTTTGGGATACACACTAGTCCGTAACCCTTGTTAGGTGTGGAGCCTCATGGTACCCCACTGGGTCCGGGAATCCCACCCCACCTTTTTCTTTAGGTAGAATCAAAATATCTCTCCGGACACTTGCTGTTTTTCCGGCCCAAATAAACCCGGCAAACTTAGTTCTCAGATCTCTCAAGAATCCTAGAGGTATTTTGATGGGTAAGGTCTGTAGCAGATATAGCAATCTCGGCGTTACGTTCATTTTTATAATGTTTATTCTGCCAAACCATGTAAAGACTTACTTATCCAATTTCTGCAGATCTAGTTTAATCTGTCGAGCTAAGGGGGCAAAATTAAGTTCAAATATTCTATTTAATTTACTCATTATTTTAGTTCCCACATATCCTATATGGGATTCAGTCCATCTAAAGGCAAAGAAAGTAGATAACGGATGTTGCAGAGCTCTTTCCATCTCCACCCCCATTGCTTCTGATTTGTTATTTACCTTGAAGTTGGACCGTCTCCCATATTCGCATATCTCCGCTAGTAATGGTGGAAAGGACAATACTGGAGCGGTTATGAAGAACAATAGATCATCCGCAAATGCGGCCATCTTATGTTCCTTCCCCTTTAAAAGTATACCCCTGATGTCTGAGTTAGCCCTTATTGTTTTTACAAATGGTTCCAACGTCAAAATAAAAATGGGGGATAGCGGTTACCCCTGCCGTGTTCCATTACAAATAGAAAAGGGTTCCGAAAGTGTATCATTTATCTTGACCCTTGCTTTAGGTGCAGAATATAGTCATAATTTTGCCAATTCTAATTTTGCATCCCCTTCCTTAGTCCTATATGTTGCATTATAGATCTTAAAAAAGTCTACCCTATTAAATGCTTTTTCTGCATCTGTAGATATCAGCACTAGGGGTTTTTGTTGGTTTTGCGCAAAATGTATAGCACTTATAACCCGTTGTGTCAATTTCCCCTACCTTCTCTCTCAGGTGTAAACCTCACTTGATCGGGGTGTATTAAGGCAGGGATATATGGCAATAGTCTTCATGAGAGTATTTTTGTCAGAATCTTTAAGTCCAAGTTTAATAAGGAAATTGGTCGATAACTCGTACATTGGGACAGGTCTTTCCCCTTTTTAGGGATTACTGCTATATGGGCCATCTATCTCTTCTGCTCCCTTTTCCGAGGCCTCTATGTATTCTTTTGCCCCTACCCCAATAGGCTTCTTGGAGGCCTGTTGTTGGTTCCCTATTTGATAGAGACCCATGTAATAGTCTCTGAATGTCTTAGCAATTTCCTGAGAAGAGCTAACCAATACATCTCCCTAAGTTTTTTAATGCGTTCAATGTAAATATGCGCCCTAGTCTCTTTAAGTGCATTCGCTAGCATCCTGCTCGGTTTATTGCCGTACTCATAAAAGGCTTGTTTGCATCGGGTTATTGTAGCTTTATCTTTATCCGTTAATAATAGATTTAGTTCCTCCCACAGTCGAGCTAATTCTTCCTCCGTCTACACTGCTTGTGATTTCTTATGTACTATTCCCCCGAGCAGAGATTCTAGCTTAGCCCCCAAACGCCGTTTCCTGCGTGCTCCTAAGCATATGAGAATTCCTCTAATATAGCACTTGTGTGTTTCCCATATACACATTGGGGTTACTTCTCCTATCTTATTAATTGAAAAAAATTACTCTAGTTTCTGGGCTATCTGTGTTTCACATTCTGGCTCTTTCAATAAAGTCTCATTTTATCTTCCAGTGCCATTCCCGAGGGGCTGGTACTCCCCATTCCACTATGCAATTAGTTGGTGCGTGATCTGATATTGTAAACGAACCAATGGAGGTCTCGACTACACACTGCAGGGCATTTTGACCTATAAACACACGTAATCTATCCTAGAGTACGTTTTGTGTTTTGCAGAGAAAAAAGTATAGTCCCTGTCGTGCACATGAAAAGTTCTCCAACTGTCCATTAATTGCAGTTCCTGAAAGTCTTTTTGCTTTGCGCAGTTTAACATACGATAGGTGGGAGGTGCCCTTAGATACATCAAGGGTCCGTTCTAATGCTATATTTAAGTCCCCTCCCGGTATCAAAGTCCCCTCCTTATTCTGTTGTACCAAATTTAAATATCTCTATCGAAAATCGCATACGAGCGTAAAATCGTCCGATTTTTGTATCATTAGTGTGCTTGTTCGACACGCGATTTTCGTACGACAGGCGAAATTTCAAAAACCAACATGTTGGTTTTTTTTTTCCGAAAAACGTCCAAAAATCGTATCGTTAATGGTAGAGTTGAAAGATTATTCCCATGAAACATAACTGCGCATGATCCGAAGAACAAATGAACCGGAAGGAAAATATACCGAAAAAAAACAGAATGTTCGTGTATATAAAGAAACAATGATTTTGATAAAGAAAAAACTGTAGTCCAAACCAAATTCAAGTGCCAACAAGTCTGCAAGAAAAAGGCTTGTCCATTGTCTCCTCCTCCAAGGCTATTATTCCAATTACCATGGCTGCCATTTTCTGCTTTCTATTGTACCTCTTGAAAGGCATTTTAGACGAACGAACGACTGTGCGCTGCAATGAACGACTGCTCTTTTCGTATTTGGCGCGACCCGACTTTTGACAGTAGGGGGTGTGTTTAAAAGGTCACAGAAGATTACATCACTTCCTCTATGGTATGAAAACATTGTGTTTTCTCGCTCGATTTTCGTACGTAATGGTACACTCGCATGCTTTTGTGAGCGCCACGTTCGTTTATCGCTCGATGGCTCGTTTGAAATTCGAATCGTGTATGGGCCTGCCTAAGGCTGTGACTTGTCCCTCGTTGGGCAGATACATATTTACCAGGGTAACTTTTGATCGTACAGGAATCCCTTTACCATGAGTAGGCGTCCTTCCTCGTCTGTGATTATCTTAGATTCTTTCCACAATATCTGTTTTGAAAGAATGATGGATACCCCCTTCGCTTTTGACTAGGGGTGCAACGGATCAAAAAACTCATGGTTCGGATCGTTCCTCGGATCAGGAGTCACGTATCGGATCATTTTTCGGATCGGCATAAAAAATAAAAATCTCCCCCATTGTAATATCCACATCTACCCCCCCCCCCCCCACACTAATATCCACATCTCCCTCCCCGCTGTGATATCCAAACCCCCCCCCCCCCACTGTAATATCCACCCCCCCCCCCTGCAGTGGCATCATAAAAATAATAAAAATGGTGTCACCCACCCACTATGGTCGTTGTCCCCTCAGTACAGACGCCCCCCTGCCCCCCTCAGTACAGACACCCCACAGTAGTGCAGACCTCAGACGGTAACCCCCACAGTAGTGCAGACCTCAGACAGCGGCGTGTGTTTCCCTCGAGCGCGGGCTCCTCCTCCTCTGTGGATGTAAACAGAGAGGAGGGGCGCCGCCGGGTGTACCAAGATGGCCGCGGCTCCTGAGCTAGGTCGAAGCTGCGGTCTTTCCTAATGCTATGGCGGCAGTGCAATCCGCGGATCGCATAGCGTGCCGATCCGTAGGGGGTGGCCCGTTCGGACCGTGGATCAACGGTGATCCGTTGCACCACTACTTTTAACGTTGGTGCTGCACTGTGATATACAGTTGGGAATTTAGGATTACTTAGTCTTGGAATTTTTTTTTTTTTTTTTTTAAATGTGTCTCTTGGAGGAATATAATGTGTGACTTTAGCCTCCCTAATTTGGCAAGCAGCATCTTGCATTTCTCTGGGGAATTTAGTCCCTTTGCATTATAGGATGTTAAAGTTATCCTGGTCATCCTGATATTGTCTCAGATCCAGGAGCCGGGGAGGTATCTTGAAAAGAGGCCGGGTGGAGGCCAAGACCGGGTCGGGAAGAAAAAAATAAATAAATGTTAGCTAAAAAAGAGAGAGAGAAATATCCTGGGGTCCGGTCAATCCCCTGTGGCCCCGAGGAGAAAAAGTGAACTAAGCGTAGGCGGGGTCCTGTCAATTGCAGGCCTTCCTTCTCTACGCTTGTTCAGAGAAATAGAAAAAAAAACGCCTTCGACTTCCCTCCCCTTGGAGGAGAGGCGTATCTAGTGGGGGAAGTGGTTGGGCAAGATGGAGAACAGCAGCCAGTCTCCCAATGCACCCTCTTATTTAGTCATTTTAACGCAAGATATACCTATATTACCAAATACCTTGCACATTTTCCATACCCCTACCCATCTAACTCTGGGGGAATATTTACAACATTACGGTAATACAGTAATTTCAGTATTCCTACCCACAGAAAAAAAAAATAGAGGACACCCAGGGAGAAAAAAAAAAGTAGACCTCCATAACCATACACAAACACATCCCCCTATCCCAAATCAGGTTATCTGTATACTCTAAGCATATACCTATATGTATATCGAACTCATTTTTTTTTATATCCTGGCTCCCAATACTCTTAAAGTTTTGGGGGTTGCTCGGGCTCTTATAGGGGGGGGGGGGGTAGTACCTACAATTCTGTAGTCTTTTACTGAAATATCTCTAGCAATGTGCTTAATTCCCTGCACATATTCCCCCCTCATTGTAATAGTGTTAGGATTATGTTATTTTCTTACCACCCCCGCTCTTTATGTGTATTATGTATTAATGTACTCCCCAAATGTGTATATGTGTCCTTATTATAAGTGCCCTTATTATAAGTGCCCAAATAAAAATACTTATGTGCATAATTGCGTGTTGCATCAATATTACTGTCCAGGCTGTTCCACTCTGGTGGCAGCACTTGGGGGAAAAAAAATTGGGAAACGTTTAAAGTGTCAAACTAAATCTATTTATTTAATACTAATAAAAAAAAAAAATGGATCGTTCATTGAATCCTTCGTTGTCACCTCCATCCCCACACCCTCCCAGCCCTCCCTCCCCTCTTCCTCCCCACCCCTCCCCACACTGCACGGTTACATTGAGCATTTCACCCTACTATACCTCCACCTTTGCCCCTACTTACTCCACTCCATTTTCCTCCCCTTTTTACCCTTCTAATCTCCCCCAACCTTCATGTACCTTACTTTAATTTACAATATTGCGTCATAAGTCATTTATATCAGTCACATTTTACTGTCGGATACCCTTCACTTCCATTGCCCAGTGTGCTGGGTCTCGGTGGATAGATATGGGTGGCTACATAGAAATGTAATCCCCATGACCCTCAAACCCCTGGGTGGATACACGTATAGATATAAAAAAAAAAAAACACCTGCCCCCCTATACAAACAAATCACACATACCCCCCCCCCCCCCCCAAAAAAAAAAAAAACACTGCTTCATATTCTGCTTCTCCCGCACAGCCACCTTATTACTACTCATAGTATATTTGAGAAGAAAATAAATAAATAATAACCTCCTTGTGCCCAGCTCCCCTACCCCCCCCCCCCCCCCAAAAGACAAAAACACACCCATTATGCCCATCACCCACGAGATTATTATTCTATCCGTGTTACTTTTAACACTATTAACATTTAACGTGTTAAAAAAAAAAAAGTGCTTCTCATGGTCTTAAAAAAAAAAAAAAAAATGTCCATAATTTCCATGGACCCATGTGCATCTCTTCTGCTGCTTATTGGGGGGGGGGGGGGGTATAGTCCATCATTACTGGCAATTCAATCCAGTTGGGGATCTTGATCGGCTCTACCACTAGGAACTTAGAGTTCAGGGAGTTGATCTGGCATACGCAAGTTAAAGCCTCCTTCTTCACGAAGACTGCTAATGGGTGTCCTCATCTATATGTAGCCCCATTGGCAAGAATATAATCTAATAATGGTTTTAACATCCGTCTCCTGTTTTTAGTTTGTCTGCTTAAATCCGGGTATATTTGTATCCTCCCCCCTTCGTAGTCCATTGGTCCCATCTGCCATGCAGCTCTAAGAATGTCCTATTTGATCCTGTAAAAATTCATCCTATAGAGCACATTCCGTGGGCTACTCTGGGTACGGTTTTTGACAGCGGGTATTTTATGTACTTGGTCTATTTCAATCATAGTATTTGGGGGGCTTCTTTAATAATTTATTCAGTATAGTCATCACTGTCTCTTTACGTGCCACCCCCTCAATATTTTCCGAGATCACTTTGTTTCGGATGTTGTTCCTCCTCTTCCTATTTTCAGTTTCCTCTGAATGTAATTGGAGCATATTTATTTGCTGATTTTGTAATTGTACTTTTTCTTCTAGGATTGTCAGACGTGGGGTCTATAGCACACTGCGTCGTTTCCACCTTTTGCAGCCTCTTATCCACCTCCACTACTTAAGAGTGTACTGCTTCCACCTCCTCCTTTAGTTTGCTCGTTATACTGACTATTAACTCCTGCATGTCCTCTCTGGTAGGCAGTGCCTGAATAAGCTGAAAAACATGTCTAATATCAGTCCCCCCCACCTGCTCCTGTGTATGTTTGCAATGATCTTTAGGCAAGCATACTTGTGGTTCTTCACTGTTGTTCTCTGGGGATAGTTGCTGAGCTTTTCTGCTGCTGGCTGCCAGTGAGAGGATGGTCGGCTCCTAATCCATGTCTCCGGTCCATTCTGAGCTCTGCAGCTTGGAAACAGCCACTGCTTGTGTGGAGACTTCTGAGATAAGTTCCAGTATTGAGCTGCCCTCAATGCCGCCTCCCCCGCTCTGTGTTATGTCTCTCCTTCCAACTAGATAACGTGTGAGTGGGAATGTACGGCAGCCCTGTGCCTTTCCCCCGCCTTGAATGAATGAATGAATGAATGAATAAATAAAACTAATATAGCGCGGCACGTGCGAACCAAATCGCCTCTGGGCGCTTGTTGTTCCTGTCTCTCGACATCAAAAGAGCAGAGTTTTAATCTGTCTTATGAAGGTCAGGTGGTTTTCCTCCAACCGAATGCTGGTTGGTAAAGAGTTCCATAGTCTGGGACCTTGGACAGCAAACCTTCTTTCTCCTTTGGACTTATATCTGGCTTTGGGTACCTTGACCAGATTTTGGTCAGTGGATCGCAGAACGTGATTGGAATTGTGGGCTTCTATCTTTTTGCATAGATATTGCGGGGCCTTACCATGGATGCACTTATGTGTCAGACAGAGTGCTTTGAAAGCAATTCTGTCCTTTACTGGCAACCATTGAAGGGATCTCAGAGAAGGTGAGATTGATTCCCAGGGTTTTTTCCCAGTCACAAGTCTGGCGAACGTATTTTGAACGACTTGCAGACGAGCGATTTGGTACTTTGGGAGTCCGAGGTAAAGTGCATTTGCATAGTCCAATCTGGAGTTCAAAATTGTTCCTACCACGACTGCTTTGTCTTCTTTGGGAATAAATGGAATAAGTCTGCGTAGTAGGCGCAGCAGATGGTGTGATCCGCTAACTACTGACCCTATTTGTGCGTCCATAGTCATGTAGGTGTCGAAGAGGACACCGAGACTCTTGACTTTGGAGCTAGGGGTGATGATTTGGCCCAGAATGGGCGGGGGTATCCAGGTTTTTTCCAGTTGACTCTTACGACTGGCGTGAAACAGAAGAAGTTCTGTTTTGGAACTGTTGAGTTTAAGATAACTCTTAGTCATCCAGTTTTCTATCAAAGAGAGACATTTCTCTAAACTGAGATGATGATCCTTTTTGTTGCAGATGCGAAAATACAGTTGCGTGTCATCTGCATATGAGTGATAAAGTAGTTCTTGGCTACTGATAATTTCGAAGAGAGGGCGAAGATAGATGTTGAAGAGCACCAGTGACAAAGGGGATCCTTGAGGGACTCCACATGACTCTGTGCGTTTTTCAGAAGTGAAAGGTCCCAATTTCACTGTTTGTGATCGGTTTTCCAAAAAGGAGGAAAACCATGGTAGATCACCTTCTGCGACTCTGGCTACCTCAGCCAGCCGAGTCAATAAAAGTTTGTGGTCTACAGTGTCAAAGGCTGCGCTTAGGTCCAGCAGAACCAGGAGAGAGGATTCTCCTTCGTCTGCGGCCTCGAGGGCGTCATCCCATATTTTGAGTAATGCTGTTTCTGTTCCGTGTCCGGGACGAAAGCCTGATTGAAATGGATCAAGTAGATTATGGGTATCTAGATGCTGTTGCAGCTGTTGTACCACTACTTTTTCCATTACTTTGGAGAGAATGTTAAGGCCTGTTATGGGACGGCGGTGAGTTGGGTCCTTGGGATCCAGGGTAGGCTTTTTCAAGATGGGCTGGATTGTGCCCTTTTTCAGCAGGGAGGGCACTATGCCTTCCTTAAATGACTGATTTATAAGCTGCGTGATAGGTGGTGCCAAGATGTCGGGACATTCCTTCAGCAGTTTAGTGGGGATAATATCATTAGGCGCTGTGCTGTTTCGCAAAGTACCGATGATGTTTTTAGTGGCATCGATGGAGATGGGTTCCAGAGTGAACATTGTTGATTGTCGATGGTTTCTGTGGATGTTATGTGGTTGATTGGGGGAGGGGGTTGAGGGGGGTGTTGTTTTGCCGAATGCTTTCCCGGATTCCCTTAATTTTATTGATGAAGAAAGACGATAGTTCATCGCAAAATTCTTGGGTATCTGAATTGGGGGCTTCCAGGCAACCTGGATTCATGGTCTGAGTGACCAGCTTGAAGAGTTCGTGGGGGCGATTTAAAGCGCTATTGATAGCCACAGAAAAATGTTTCTTGGCTTTGAAGATTTCTTTATGGTATTTTCTTATTTCCTTGTAGATGAGGTTCTCCTCCTGAAGTGCTTCTTTTCCAGGCGGCTTCCTCCCTTCTGCGCTATTGCTTCAGTAGTGACAGCTGGTTGTTGAACCAGCCGGACTTGTTTTTCTGGATGCGGGTTTTGCGTTTCGGTGCTACGAAGTCGGCTGACTGTAGTAGGGCTGCATTTATGGCATCCAATGTTTCTGAGGCTGTTCGAAGTGGTTGGATTATTTTTATTTTATTTCCCAAGGTAGATTTGAAGAGTTCCGAATGGAGCTTCTTCTGAGATCTAGTCCAGTGTATTGTCACCGGCTTGGGTGTTTTTATCAATGGGGGAATTTTGGAAATTATGAATTTAATTGCATGGTGATCTGTCCATGGCAATGGTTCATTTTCCAGGATGCTTATTCTCAGATTTTGTCTGAAAATTAAGTCAAGCGTGTGACCTGAAGCATGTGTGGGCCCACATACTAGTTGCTGTAGCCCTAATCCTTCCAGGTGGTCAATACAGGCGTCGGCAACAGGATCCTGTGAGGAGTTTGCCCAGAGATTGAAGTCCCCGAGCAGCACAAGGTGTTTGCTGTTAAGGGTATAAGTGGAGATAAACTCCGTCAATGATGTGAGAAGCTGCGATTTTGGCCCGGGTGGCCTATGGCAGAGAAGAATGCGGATGGTCTCCTGGGGGTTTGTTTGCAGTTGTAGAGTAAGGGTTTCCATGAATGGTAGAGGATTTTGAAGGACTGGTTTGGTGATCGCAAAATGAATCCTGTGGATCACCGCCAGGCCTCCACCTCTTTGCCCTATTCTGTTTTCCATTATAATACGGTAGTTTTCTGGCACCAGTTCTCCTAGAATGGTGTTGCAGTCGGCTGTAAGCCAGCTTTCTGTAATAAAAAGGCAGTCTAAATCGTATTGTAGAATGAAATCATGGATTTCTGATCAGTGTTTTACTGCCAATCTTGCGTTGATCAAAGCACATGATATGTGCTTAAGCTGGGGTAAATGGCTGAAACTTTTGATAGTCGATCGTCGATCGGTTCTCAAAAGTTGTTCTAATTTTAAGGCCTTTTTGGTGACGGCTGGTAATACTGTGGCAAATCGCCTCAGACCCCAAATGGTTTCTGCAGAATATTGCAGATGAGCCATAGTCGCAGTCATCGGGGGGGTATGGTATTTAAATGGCGATGGAGGGGAGATTCATTGAATCCTCTCTCCCGGCTTGGTCCAGAGGAAGGCAAAAAAAACCTGGCCGTGCTGAGCCAATGTGCTGAGGCCAGGGAAAAAAATTCCTTCCTGATCCCTGAGAGTAGATCGGACAAGAACCCTGGATCAAGCAGTATTGGTTGTGAAGGAGGAAGGGGGGGTGAGAGGTGTCTCTGTTTCTGGGGTGTACCAAGATGGCCACCGACCGAGACACAGGGCATAGGCTGGGGGGCTGTCAGCTGGGTGGATGGCTGGCTGTGCTGATCTGGATGGTTGCCTGGGGGTGGATGGGATCCTCCAGGGGAAGGGGGGGTATTCAGTTTATAGGTTGTTTACTGGGCGTAGGAGCGGCGCGCCTCTAGGCCACGGCTGAAGCCGCGGTCTTTCCTAAGACGCGGCGGCCGCGAATGTGACCAGGCTGGCGTGGATGCTGGAGGATCGCGGAGAAGCCGCAGAACTGAGCCAGGGAGGTGGCGGGGGAATGCCTTGATTGTGGGTGACGATGTGGCCGGCGATGTGGGGGAGAGGGGAGAGCTGTAGGATGTAGCGGCTTGTCCTGAAAAGGACTGCCGCCAACGGTTGCAGTGGAGGTAGATAACCCTAAAAATGACAGGGTCCTACCTGGGGATGTTTGCCTGCAAGAAGAGGGGGTCCAAGGGGAGGAAGGAGCTGGTCCTAGGGGCTGCGGATTGTCTCATGCAGCAAGGGGTTTGCAGGAGCCTGCCTGCCTAGCTGCCTAGTCTGTCTGTCTGGTCCCTGGGTGAGAGCAGACTCGAGTGGAAGGTCCGGAGCGCCCTACTCCACCACTGACTGACTCAAGACTCAAGCATACTATGAGAAGCACTCTTACCATGCTGCCCTTCCCTTGACATGTGCTAAGGAGGCTTCCTGCTTTCAGAGCTGCTTGCCTAATCGCGACGGTCTCCTGGAGGGTGCACCTGCTGCCGTTTTGCTCTCCCTCCATCACGCTCTGCCACTCCCCCCTGAAAACCGAAGTCCCCCCCAAAGCCTATTAATGAAGAGGTGCCCCTGCTCGGCTGTGTGGGGGCTTTGGCAGTTTTCAGCAGCATGGCAGACAGAAATTCAGGACAGATGGGTAGTATCTACAGTATCCCTAGGATACAAGCTGAAATTTCTGGAGATCCCATCTTCTCAGTTCCGAAGCTCAAGGCTCTCCAAAGATCCACTAAAAAGAGCATCCTTCAAAGGATTGGATCACTTGCTGTCTCAAGGGGTGATCACAGAAGTACCCCTAAAGGAGCAAGGTTCAGATTTTTATTCAAACCTCTTTGAGAGTCCAAAACTAAACGGAAATGTCAGACCCATCCTGGATCTAAGATCTCTAAATCAGTTTCTGAACATTCGCCATTTCCGAATGGAAACTATTCAATCAGTGGTCGCCTCCCTACAAGGCGGAGAATTCATGGCTTCTATAGACATCAAGGATGCATATTTACATGTGCCTATCCATCCCGCTCACCAAAAATTCTTAAGGTTCGCTGTAGAACATCGCCACTTCCAGTTTGTGGCTCTGCCCTTTATGGCTGCCGCGCCCCGAGTATTTACAAAGGTACTAGCCCCTCTGTTGGCAAATCTGAGGGCACATTGCATAGCGGTAAAGGCCTATCTAGACAATCTACTTTTGATAGATCAGTCAGTGGCAGGATTAGATCACGCTGTGCTCACCACAATAAAATACCTAGAGCATTTAGGATGGATTGTATATCTACAAAAATCCTCTAAAAGCCCAAAGGATGGTAGAGTATTTGGGCATGATTATAGACTCGGCCCAAAGCCAGTTATTCCTACCAGAGCCAAAGATCAAGTCTCTAAAAGACCTGATCCGTAAAGTAAAGGCAGTTTTTTTCGCCTTTGCATAAGGCTATTAGGGAAGATGGTGGCCTCCTTCGAGGCTGTCCCTTATGCCCAGTTTCATTCAAGACTGCTTCAAGGCAGTATCTTAGCTCCCTGGAACAGGAAGATACAAGCTCTGCATCTACCCATGCGCCTGTCTCCAAGTGTGCCAAAGCTTCAGTTGGTGGTTAAAAACCAAGAACTTGTGGAAAGGAAGATACGTTCTCCCAGTCACCTGGAAGGTGGTGTCTACGGATGCCAGCCTAATGTGCTGTGGAGCAGTGTTAGAAGAAGCTTCAACCCAGGGAACCTGGGCCAAGACTGAAGAGAACCTGCCCATCAACATACTGGAGAAGCAGGCAGTATACTTGGCCCTCAAAACCTGGACACACAGGTTACAAGGCCACCCAGTTTGGATTCAATCCGACAATGCTACTGCAGTAGCTTACATCAATCACCAAGGAGGCACCCGCAGTCAGGGCGCTCAGGAGGTGAATTGTATTTTGGCATGGGCAGAAGAACATGTTCCTTGCCTCTCTGCAATCTTCATTCCAGGAGTAGAAAACTGGCAAGCGGACTATCTGAGTCGCCAGCAACTGTCACCAGGAGAATGGTCTCTCCACCCCGATGTCTTTCAGGCAATATGCCAGAGATGGTGGACTCCGGATGTAGACCTGTTCGCTTCTAGGTTCAACAGGAAGTTGGACAACTTTGTATCCAGGACGAGAGATCCTCTGGCCTTCGGATCGGATGCTCTAATAATTCCCTGGTACAGTTCTCACTGATCTATGCATTTCCTATGATCGCTATCTTACAAAGGCTACTTTGCAGGATCATGAATGAGGGAATTCCAGTAATCCTAGTGGCCCCAAATTGGCCCAGAAAGCCCTGCTACGTCCAGAGCATAAAGATGGCGGTAGGAAAACCTTGGAAGCTTCCGCTTCATCATGATCTGCTATTGCAGGGTCCAGTAGTGTTCCATCCACTCTTACAAATTTGACGGTCTGGCTACTGAGACCCACATTTTGAAGAAACGAGGGATCTCGGGTCCAGTGCTTTCTACACTCAATAATGCTAGAAAGCCAGCCTCCAGGCTTATCTACTACAGAATCTGGAAGGCATATTTTTCCTGGTGTAAAACCAAGAAATGTAATCCTCAGAAGTATGACATAAGTAGGATTCTCGCCTTTTGCCAGTTAGGAATGGATATGAAATTTGCCCTTAGTACTATCAAGGGTCAAATATTGGCTCTATCAGTCTTTTTTCAAAGACCGTTGGCATCTCATTCCCTAGTTCAGGCTTTCATTCAAGGACTACTGCGGATCAATCCGCCAGTCAAGTCTCCCTTGTGCCCATGGGATTTGAATTTGGTATTGTCAGTATTGCAAAAGCAACCTTTTGGACCTATTCGCCATATTCCTTTGATTCTTTCGAGCAGGAAATTGGCCTTTTTGATTGCTATCTCTTGGGCTGTGTCAGAATTAGCTCTTTCTTGTAAAGAGCCTTATTTAATTTGTCACAAGGACTAGATCGTTCTATGACCCCATCCAACCTTTTTACCAAAGGTGGTGTTGACATTTCATTTGAATCAATATATTGTTTTGCCTTCTTTTTTTTCCTGATCTGTGGACAGCGGAGGAAGATGTATTTCACTCTCTAGAGGGCAGTAAAAGCGTATCTGCAGGCAACCGCTCAGATACGTAAAACAGATGTTTAGTTTATTTTGCCAGATGATCCCAAGAAGGGACAAGCGGCATCAAAATCCACCATTTCTTGGTGCATTTGACAAGTAATTATTCAAGCTTATGGTTTAAGTAACAATATTCCTCCTTCTGTTAAGGTGCACTCGAGTTATGAGCGCTTCATGGGAAGTGCATCACCAGGCTTCGATGGCTCAGATCTGTAAAGCTGCAACTTGGTCTTCAGTCCATACATTTACCATATTCTATCAAATAGATGTAAGAGGACATGAGGAGTCTGCCTTCGGCGTAGTGTGCTGCAGGCAACAGTCTAGGGCTTCTTGTCCATTTACGGCCTGCTTGGATCTGTGTCTCCCACCCTTCATTGAGCATTGCTCTGGAACGTCCCACTATGTAAGTAATGAATAGAGACTCTGTGGTGTACGATAAAGAAGATAACATTTTTAATAACAGCTTATCTGTAAAATCCTTTTCTTGAAATACATCATGGGACACAGAGGTTCCCCCCTTCTTATGGGAACCTAACTGTTTTGCTACAAAACTGAGGTACTTCCCTGATGGGAGGGGTTATATGGAGGGGAACTGTCTTTGGTTGTGCCAGTGTCCAGTCACCTCTGGTGACCATACAACCCACTATGTAATGAATAGAGGCTCTGTGTCCCGTGGTGTACTCCAAGAAAAGGATTTTACAGGATAAGCGCTTATTAAAAATCCTATTCTTCCTATTCAGGGGTCACCAGTATGGCATTTGTAAATTGAAATCATATCCCCTCTCAAGCGTCTCTTCTCAGGGAGAATACGTTCAGTGTTCGCAACCTTTCTTCATAACTAATGTCCTCCAGACCCTTTATTAGCTTTGTTGCCCTTCTTTGTACTCACTCCATTTCCAGTACATCCTTCCTAAGGACTGGTGCCCAGAACTGGACAGCATGCTTCAGGTGTCGCTGTACCACAGTCTTGTAGAGTGGGAGAATTGTCGTTTTATTACTGGAGTTAATCCCTTTTTCAATGCATGCCAATATTCTGTTTACTTTGTTAGCAGCAGCTTGGCATTGCATGCCATTGCTGAGCCTATCCTCTACTAGGACCCCTAGGGCCTTTTCCATCCTAGATTACCCCAGAAGTTTCCCCCTGTGTATAGATTGCATTCATATTTTTGCAACCCAAATGCTTTATTTTAAATTTTTCTACCTTAATCCTCATTTATACACAAAACGATTGTGCAAAACACAGTGATACATAATCATGCAAACACAATAAAAATTATCAAGTGAATATGATAATCCAAAAAATCGATTCATTAATAAATAACGTGTTGGATTAAGTGCAAATACAATAAACTATATATCAAGTGAAAAAGATATTTAAAATGGATTAATTGATCGTGTTTTAAGTCAAGTCCCAAATAACATAAAAAACATGTACATAAAAAAGGGGGATAAGCTTTGGGGAAAAAAGCACAAGAAATGTGTTTGTTATGAAAGATCCCAACAGGAGCAGAGCTGGATTTAAAACAAGGTGATACTGAGAAGCGGTTTTGATGCTGTTTTTTACAATCTACGATGGTGACGGGTCAGATGTTAAAAATCCAGGTGGAGGAATTAAGCAAAAAAGCCTGATGGCCTCTTACCGAATTTGATTGACCCCAAGTTGTAGGGGTCAAACTCACCTGGTATCAACAAAGATCAGCTGTAAACTTCCATCTGTCCACTCCAAGCCAAATAGCCAGTAACCCCCGTCAAGGATAGCAATATACTCCTCCAGCAGATTTTAAAGGATATTTTTTTTTAAAAACAAATCGTTGGTAATTTTATTCCAAAAATTCTCCTCCTGCACAACGAAGAAACTTAAAAAACACAGCTAAAAGCTATCGGGCTGCCAGCTGGTGCGTGGTGACGTCACAACATTCTCTCCAACCTGGTTGGTTCTTTGTTCCTAAGATTTTATCCCATTTTATATCTTCTAGCAAGGTTCGTAGTTTAGGGAAGTTGGCTCTTTTGAAATTGTGACTTTTTCCCTATTGTGTGATTATATACTAAAGCCAATTGACCTGTAAACGCCGTTTCCTAAATTGCCCCGTATTTCCACATCCGTGATCGGGTCTGTGTTGTTGGTAATCAGTAGATCTACTAATGCTTTATTTCAAGTTGGTGCGTCTACCATCTGACCCATGACGTTGTCCTGCGAGACATTTAGGAACTGGCGAGCCTTAGACAAATGTGTGGTTCCTTCTGCCATGCTGATGGGGACAAGGGCCTCTTCCCAATAATAAGCGGGGTTGCGGGGGTCTGCAGGTGGGGGTGCTTATAGAAATCTGGAAGCCCCCCAGATCCTGGCCCCCACCAATTTGCGTGAATGAGCAGGGGTACATTGTACTCCTACTCATTCACCCAAAAAAGTGTCAAAAATAAATCCAGTTCACAGGTTTTTGACAAAATCCTTTTATTTAAAGTAGTCCCAACGTTGATTCTCCCTACGATTTCTTCTCCCTGTGCTGATCTCTTCTTCCTTTAGTTCTTTTTCCCCGCTGTCTTCTTCCTCTTGTTTTTCTCTTGACGCTATCTCCCGCTGTTGTGTTGGCTCCGGCAAGTGTCATGGGGGCGTAGCCATCCGGTGAAATTATATGGAGACCCCGCCCCTTGTGACATCAACGCATGGAGCTAGTGTCGGGGGATAAAAAAAGCAGAGAGAGAACCAGAGGAAGAAGGCTTCAGTGCAGCGAGACGAACCGGAGCGAGGAGACAAGTTGGAGCTACTTTAATAAAGGACTGTGTCAAAAACCTGTGTGCCGGTTTTTATTTGACACTTTTTTGGGGGTGAATACACACATACAGTGCTTTGATAAAGTATTCACACCCACTTCACTTTTTTAAATTTTGTTATGTTTCAGCCTGATACTACCGATTTTTTTATTTTTTTTATTTTTTTTATTTTTTTTTTGCATTAATCTACACTAGGCACCTCATGAGGGTACTTATGCCAATGTGGTATTTCAGTTGTTCCTTTTTCACACATTTGCAAACATTTCTAAAATTTTGTTTTCACTTTCATTATAGGGTACTGAGTGTAGATTAATGAGGAAAATGAATTTAAATGACTGTAATATCAGGCTGCAACATGAAACTGAAAAAGGTGAAGGGGGTGTAAATCAGTGTTTAACTCCAGTCCTCAAGGCCCCCCAACAGGTCAGGTTTTCAGGATTTCCATTATTTTGCACAGGTGATTTGATCAGTTTCACTGCCTTAGTAATTCCCACAGCCTTTTCATCTGAGGGAAATCCTGAAAACATGACCTGTTGGGGGGGGGGGGCGTGAGGACTGGAGTTGAGAAACGCTGGTGTAAATTGAGTGCAGTCAAGCTTTATATAAATATTTGTGAGGCAATCTTTGTACATTGACATATACTTTGTTAGTACAGTCGTGTTTATTTTGTCTAACTGTGGTACTTTTTGTGTGAAGCATGCATTTCTTTTTATGTAACGTTTGGCTGATAAATAAAAAAAAAATCTACTTTCAAATTAAGGAGATTAGTGAAATACTTGGTTTTGACTGATTGCAGAAGATTTTGTAAATATCTTGTTAACCCTACTTTTTAATGTTTGACTTTACATTCTTATATTGGTTTTTCACCTTCATTTTTTTTTTTCCTAGCCAATGTCCAGTTATTCTCTTTTGGCAGAAAACAAGTATATCAAAATGGTAAGTATGAAGAGAAAAAAATAAAAGATGTACAATTAGCTGTGACATGCAAGTTATTTAAGACAGAGATCGTATGGAAATTCATTCATAATTGTGATTTGGTCGATACCTTGCCCTTGGAGAGAGCATTTTAGCACTAACAGATCTCTATGGCCGTGCAATGTGAAGCATATTGTGTCAGTCTATTTTTTTTTTTCTTTTTTTTTCTAGTTGATGACCCTTTCGATAACATCTTTTGGACTGATGTTTGTTCTTTCCCTTTCTAAAAGTAACAAAATGAAGTCAGTTAGAACTGTAATTTTTCAACAAGTGGAAAAAATCTCTGTGCAGTAACAAGCATTAGCATATAATTCTCTATAGATGTGTTGGCTAATTCCGCCATAGCAGAGGAATTTCGCCACTACTATTCCGATCTTTATAATCTCTCCTCCCAACCCGCTAGGCTCTGCTCCACACCTGGGGATTCTCCGGCAGATCTATCCTCCTATATTGCAGACACCGCCCTCCCGACCATACCGGCCTCCGCTGGTGAAGAGCTGGAATCTCCCCTGACCGAGGCCGACTTCCGACTGGTTATCAAAAAACTTAAAAATGGCAAAAGCCCCGGCCCAGACGGTTTTACAGGCCGTTTTTATAAGTTGTTCGCCCCCCACCTGGCCCCCCTACTCGCGAAAGCCTTTAACGCCATCGCGGAGGGTGTGCGTCCCTCCCCATCCCTGCTTTTGGCCCAGATTGTAGTCCTCCCCAAATCAGGTAAAGACCCGTCTCAATGTTCCAATTACAGGCCTATCTCTCTTCTTAACATCGACCTGAAACTCTTCACGAAAATTCTATCCGATCGGCTTTCCCCCCTATTGCCCGCTATCATACATGGTGACCAGGTGGGCTTCGTCTTGGGCCGTGAGGCCCGTGACAACACTGCCAAGACCCTGCATCTCATCAACCCCACTTGAGCATCCCATCCATTCTGGCAGAGATTGACAGATTTGGCATACTCAGCAATTACAAACTAAACTTGTCTAAAACGGAAGCGTTAAATTTATCCCTACCACAGCGTACCCTCACCCTTCTCAAATCTAATTTTTCCTTCCATTGGAAGGAGAAATCCATTTCCTACTTGGGAACGGCCATACCAGCCCATTTGTCCGAGATATACGCCCTAAATTATACTCCACTCTTAACCAAGCTCCGGCTCCTCACAGAGAAGCGCATGGATCTGCCGGTGTCATGGTTTGGGCGTATGAACACTCTAAAAATGGACGTTCTGCCGAAGCTGTTATACCTGTTCCAAGCGCTCCCCATAGCTCTCCCCACCGCTTTTTTTCGTACATTGCGCTCTATGGCTATTCGGTTTGTGTGGCAGGGGAAATGCCCTAGGCTGAAACATTCCATGCTCTGCTCCCCCGTTTCCAATGGGGGTGCGGGCCTCCCAGACTTTGAACTCTACCACGCGTCTGCGGTGCTCTCTCGACTCTTGGAGTGGTTTCCCCGCCCCCTGACTAAGATCGCTAACCAGGTTGAACAGGACTTAACCTCAACCGATCTCCGGGCGCTTCTCTGGGGATACGGTGGGGGGTACCGGTCTATACCAGATCTGTCTCCCCTAACCAAACATGCCTTGGGGCTTTGGTACCGCAGGAGGGAGGCCTGGGCACTTTCGACCGACCCCAGCCCACTGACTCCCCTGTTTGATAACCCAGCCTTCCCTGAGAGTAGACTGACCAGGGTTCTCGGTGACTACGATAGGGCTTCCTGGCCGATGGCACGGCGTTTCGTGCATGCCTCCACAGGCTCCTTTGTCTCACCGGGGGCTACCCCTTCAGCTAGATTGACCTGGCTCACCCATATGCACCTGACGACCTATTGTGAGACACTACACATTTCTAAGCAGGTCCACAGACCCCTGACGGGCTTTGAACACCTATGCTCACTGCCAGAAACCCAAAGGCACACCCTCTCGTCGGTATACAAACTGATTACAGAACACACCCATGGTTACCTTCCTACATTCACTGCAGCATGGTCAAGGGACCTAGAGAGGGCCATCAGTGAGGCGGAATGGCGTATAGCCTTTCTCTTCACCCATAAGTCCTCAGTGTCCAGTTATGCGCAAGAAAAAAATTATAAATTACTGACTAGGTGGTACAGAGTCCCTTCCGCCCTCAGGGTCATGTTTCCATCGGCTTCTGACTCCTGCTGGAGATGCAACTTGGCTATAGGTACGTACTGTCATGTCTGGTGGGACTGTGACTTACTCCGTCCGTTCTGGAACCATATCTTTGAAATATATTCTGAACTGTATGGAGATCCCCTCTCCCCATCTCCCTTTATTGCTCTTCTATCCATTCTCCCGGGCTCCATTAAATTTCAAAAGAATTCCCTCCTGAAATTCTGTCTTAGCGCAGGTAGACAACTGATCTCCCGGCACTGGAAATCACCCTCCCCTCCGACTTTGATTGAATGGGTAAGCGAAATGAATGGTATCATGCTAATGGAAGAACTGCAAGCTAAATCCCTAGACAGATATGATAAATTCTCCTTTACTTGGAGCTTGTGGAGACACTACTCCACATCGGACAATTTAAAGACCAGACTCTCGCCCAATGTACCCCAGCAGACACCGATCCCAAGCCCGCAACCGTGCACTTAGAAGCGGAGTTGGAGTGCAGTCTCCCCTGACCCCTTCTATAGGCTATAGTTTTTTGTTTCTTTTGCTTTCGAAGATTGTATTCCCTAGGCGGGAAAGGAGCACGCCGTCTCCCCGACCCCCCCCCCCCTTCTCCATCCTCCCCACCTTCTCCTACCCTTTTTCTTACTATTCCTCCCTCCTTCTCTCTACTGGTCTTCTTGGCCTCCCCTTGGGTCGCTCTTGACGGCCGACTAGTTACCCACGGGCACTCTATTAGTACATCGAGCCGAACATATTTTATGGAAGTGGTACCGTTATATGGCTGTTCGGTAGCTGTCAGCACTCCAGCTTAGTTTTTCTCGTCCTTCGAGCTACATAATCTTTCACCTCCTTGGATCTCGGGCGCAGCAGGATCCCGTAGGGGCGCCCGGATCGAGCCCGAAAAGTAGTTCCTTTTTTTATTTTTTATTTTCTTTGTATGCTGGTTTGCTTTTATCGATTTATCGATATATGTCCACCCACAATATCCATAATGTGAATATTTGTGCAAGTTTATGCGTGTACTTTGGAGTGTCTATGTTTTTTCTCCTAATGGATCTGGCTACCCTGTGTTGGGGGCCAGGTCCAATATGTTCATCTTGTTTATTTTTCACTGTTTGAAAACCTTTAATAAATACTTATTGAACCTAATTCTCTATAGATCATTCCTTCAGGTCATATTCTTGCCCAAGCCTCAAAGTTGGCACCCATATAAGGTCACATATTGCCATCTTCATTTGTTCATGTTGCCGGGTAAAGTCATCTTTTATTTATGAGGGTTCGCCTATAATGGTTTTGGGTTAGAACTTTAGGTTCTATTGACATATTTCTGTTCTAGTGTTGCATTGTCCTTTTGACAATGATATTGTTGTCCAAGGGTTATGCAGAAATACATTTCCGTCTCACCCTTTGAGAGTCACAGGAAGTCATTAACTGTTTGGTTACAGTGTCACTCTATATGCTTAATTTTTTTTTTTTATTGTCCAAGGACAATGGGTATCTTTTTCAAACGCTGCTGGGAAAAGTGTTTACCTTTTTAAGTCTTGATTAACACAATGAACCACATGTGAATCCCACAGCAACTGCGTTGCATTCCTGTGCAATTTGAGCCATTCATTTTAAATGGGCTCAAAATGCACTGCATCACACCAAAGGTATGCATGCATCTTTTTTGGAGCAGCACTGCAATTGGATCGCATGTTCATTTTGCACTGTTTTTGTGACCTGCATTTGAGGTGACATTAACTTTGCATTGACACCTGCAGCAGGTAGCAAGGGCAGTGCAATTAGAATGCATTGTGGGAAACTTGCACGGATCACCGTGTTTCCAGGTCCAGGGCTGTTGGCTGTCCAGGGCTGTTGGCATTACCTCTGTACTTCCGCTGTCTCTAAAGACTCGAGAATGTGAGTGGACCAATTGGGTTGATCACCAGGCGCTACCATGTTGTTGCACTTTAAAATTCCCCTATCCACAGTAAAGTTAGCCCAATTTTTTTTTTTATATATATATATTGTGAAAGATAATGTTACGGCGAGTAACTTGATACCCAACATGTTACGCTTCAAAATTGCATCCGCTCGTGGAATAGTGACAAACTTTTACCATTTAAAATCTCCATAGGAGACGTTTAAAAAAATTCTACAGGTTGAATTCTAGCTTCGGCCTAGTCTCGCCTAAAAACTCCTGCCCACAGCTCCTTGGGCCCAGCGCTGTGTTCATCAGAAAAAAACACTCAATCCGAATCGTGAATCAATTTTTTTTTTAGGGTCAAAATCGCCCAGCTTATGAGATCTGCCATCAATTATGTAGTGCAATGGCTTGCCTCATTGGATATAGAGTGATTTAATTGCTAGGTAGGTGTTTCCTCCTATTGTATTTCATTTTATAAACGTGCAGCTGGGAGGGTGGATGACGCAGGGTGTTTGCTAATGAGGGCAGCTGCTCAACTCCTTCCTGTGTCATGACCTACAGTCTGTAAGGATGTAAGACAGAAGCAATAGTTAACTTTGGAATCTTGGATGGAGGACCATTGCAAAAAAGTACATGAATGCCATATTGGTGCTGGAATTTAGAAAGGAACTTGGCATTTTAAGGCTGCATTCACACCTGTGTGACTTGCATGCAGCGTACAAAAAACTTAGAAAACTATCTGTTGCATCATTTGTTGTTGGTATTTCGGCTTTTTTTAGCTTTTCCATTAAATTATATTTCTTCTTTTGTTATTCACTTTATTATATTGTTTGTTTCCTTGGGGTAAGGGGTTCTGTTTAGGTTAGAGTTAGGATTAGGCGTTGGGGTTAGGGTTATTTTATTATAATTTTATTTTTTATTTATTATATGAATAATAATAAATAAACAAATGTAAAATAAATACACAAATAAAAAAATTCAATAAATTAATACTAAGTAACAAAAAATAATAATTTAACCCTAACTTTTAACCCTTACCCCTTAAAAAAAAAACGAATAAAAAAAAAGAACTTACACAAAATAAATTATTATTAATGATTTTTGGGGTTTTGAGTTTGGGTGTTATTGTTTTATTTAATAATGTATTTCATATTTTTTAAAGGTTAGAGATTACTTGTATATATTAATGTTTTATATTAATGTATAACATTTACAATGATGATTTTTAGTTTTTTGTGTATTTATTTTACATTTATTTATACATTACTATTTTATATATATAAAAAATATCCACAGAAAATCGCGCGTTTCCATTCATTTTTTATGAGAATAGAAAAACGCCCAAATTTGCCCGATTTTGAGCGACAAAAGAAGCTCCAGAACTTGTTTGAGCTTCAGGCGACATGGAGTGGAGATGTGAACCATCTCCATAGAGAATCATTGATTTTTGTTCGCCAGCGTTTTTGAGCTTCAAGCTGCAAAACTCTCAGGTGTGAATGCAGCCGAAGAGTAAGGTCACTCAGGTGGCTCTTTGAGCTGCAGGCAGCCCCTTGTTCTGTTTTTGGTGAGCCTGTTAACGTTCAGTTGGACTGCTTTTGACTGTCCAGAAAGTTAATGACTTTCTGTGCAAAAAAAGTAGGATTTTTGTACCCACTGTAAAACCCTTTTTCTTTCTCGTACATCACGGGACACAGAGCGGCATATTCATTACTATGTGGGTTATATGGAGTACCTTCAGGTGTGGACACTGGCAATCTCAAACAGGAAGTCCCCTCCCTATATAACCCCCTCCCCTAGAGGGAGTCCCTCAGTTTTTTCGCCAGTGTCTTAGGTGTTGGTCACGGAATAGCTTTGCTCCACATCCTTGGGATTAAGGGCGGGCTAACCGGATCTGTCCAAGGAGCCTCAGTGCCAAAGTGGACAGTACCCGGGCCCCAAACCGTGGGGTTTTGCCTATAATGCTCCTCTTTGGAGGGCTGGGCCCAGGACTTGGAGTTTGCAAAAACCATAAGTTCCTGTTTGCCAGGGTGCTATATAGGTCCAGGACAGTGGGTACCTTCATAGGACCCCAGGGCCTGAAGGTCTACTACGCTACCCACGGAGATGGGAGAAGATTGGATCAGTTTGCTGGACAAACATCCTGCAGCATGGAGCAGGTAAGGGGGAGCCTGCGGGACTTGGTTCGACAGCAGGCTCTCCGGGGTAACCTAAAGGGGGGATAGCCTAAGTATGCTCTGCATGGGCAACCTTGTTCACTATGTCTGAAGAGAGACAGGATGACACCTTTTCTCCCCCATCACTAGGTTCCCCTGTCTAAGAATGTGTTGCTAGCTAACCTGCTGTTTTCTTCCTAGGACTAGTAAGGATCCCTAGGGGCCTTTTGGAGAGTCCTACCTGGCCGGGGGTTTGAATCTGCCGCCTGTTTCTGCAGTCCTGGTTCTCCAGCAGCGCGGCTCCTCCATGTTCCTCCTGTTTCCGGCATACGCGCGCGCACGTCTTATAGACTTCTTTCGCGCCGTTCACACAGGAGGGCGGGGGGGGGGCGTGCCTGCGGCGTCATACAGGGGCGCGCCTTGTGCTGTTATAGATCAGCAGGCATTGTCAGTGCTCAGTCTGAGGCTGATTTCAGAAGGAGAGGACGCAGAGCGGCAGAACAGTGACTCCCGGTGGCGGAAGAGGGGTAGTACATGCTGGACTTTGTTCCAATGCCTTTTTTGTTAAGCCAAGAAATTCCCCTTTTTGCAGCAGGTTGGAGGCTGGCAAACTAAGTTTGGGGTCACTGTATGTTTTAAAAAAAAAAAAAAAGAAAATATATATAATATATATTTAAAAAAAAAAAAAAGAGAAAAACATACGGGATCCCATCAGTTTTTGGGCATTAGTGATCTATTGTCCCCTAAGCTCTGGTTTTGTACTCCTGGCCACTACAGTCTGTTGTGTGGGCGGAGTCCCTCGATTTTGTATTATGGCTTCCAAAGGTTCGGGGTCAAAGGGTACAAAAAAGACCAAAAAACAAAGGGGTTCCCCTTCTGATTCTGATGATATGCCGATACTTTCCCCGCAACTTATTAACATAAAGAGCGCCTTGGATGAGCCATTAGGGGGATCTGGTGCGGAGGCTGGCCCAGATCAGCCCAGCCCTGTGTTTATCACAGAGGAGATGCTAGCCGTATCCCTAGGGGGGCTAGAAGAGAGAATAGCAGCATTGATCGCTAGAGCTATTCCTGGTAAGAAACGGGTTAGATCCCCATCACCAAGAGGTGTATCCTCAGATGCTGAGATTCTCTCTCCGGAGGAATTAGAATCACAGGAGGATCAACTAGACCTGAACCAAGAGGGTTCAGGGATTGAGGGATCTGCCTCTGAGGAACCATTTTCAGACTCCCAGACAGAAAGACTGTGGGTACAGTCTTTGACGGACATGGTCCGCTCGGCATTTAGTTTACCATTGCCAGAGCCTCAGGTTCCTCCGGTATCCTCTCTGGGCTCTTTGAAAGCTCCGTTAAGCAACGCAGTTTTTCCGGTCCATCCTCTCTTGGAGGAATTGATCTTTCGGGATTGGGTACGGCCGGACAGGATTTTTCTGCCACCGAAAAGATTTGCGGTCATTTACCCCATGGAGGAAAGATTCTCCAAGAGGTGGAGGCTCCCAGTAGTGGATGCAGCCATCTCATGTGTGAATAAATCACTAACTTGCCCGGTGGAAAACATACATATGTTTAAAGATCCGGTTGATAAAAGGTTAGAGACACTTTTAAAAGCATCCTTTGCTACGGCAGGAGCAGTGGTGCAGCCAGCTGTGGCTGCGATTGGTGTTTGTCAGGCGTTAAAAGACCAGACAAAGGAAATGTTAAAGGACATGCCTACCCAACAAGCAGAAGAGTTTTCTGACATTCCCAGAGCTCTGTGTTTTGCTGTAGATGCTATAAAAGATTCCATCCAGCAGGCCTCTCGTTTATCACTATTTTTGGTGCACATGAGAAGGCTCTTATGGTTGAAGAACTGGGCGGCGGAGCCCCCATGCAAAAAGCTTCTGGCAGGGTTTCCCTTCCATGGAGGACGACTCTTCGGATCTGGATAAATATATTCAGACTATTTCAAATGGCAAGAGTACCCTTTTACCGGTCAAAAAGACATTCCGGGGTCCTACATTTAAAAGGCAGCTCTTTCCTGTCTCGGGGCCCTCAAATTCCAGGCAGTATCGACGGCCGCCTGCACGATCCAACGTTAACAGTAGATCACAGGGACAGGCCCCTGGGGGTAAGAGGCCATGGTATCGCAAGCCGACAAAGACAGCCCCTAAGTCTGCCTTATGAAGGGGCGCCCCCACTCTCGCGGGTGGGGGGAAGGCTTCGTTTCTTCTCAGAAGTTTGGGAAGCCAAGATCCCCGACAAATGGGTCCGGGCATCTGTAACCACAGGTTACAGACTGGAGTTTCTAAGGTATCCTCCGCCTCATTTTCAAGAATCAAGGCTACCAAGGGATCCAGCAAGGAAGGCCTCAATGCTGGCAGCTTTGGATCACCTGCTTTGCCAGGACGTAATAATAGAGGTGCCAGCCCAAGAGCAAGGGCTAGGTTTCTATTCCAATCTCTTTGTCATACCAAAGCCCAACGGCGATGTCAGGCCAATCTTGGACCTAAAGAGGTTAAACGGTTACCTAAGGGTTCGTTCCTTCCGGATGGAATCCATCCGGTCAGCAGCCGCCGCGCTTCAGAAGGACGATTTTCTGGCCTCCATAGACATAAAGGATGCTTACCTTCATGTACCAATCTTTCAGTTGCATCAAAGATTTTTACGCTTCACGGTGGGGCAGCGACACTTCCAATTCAGGGCGCTCCCGGGTATTCACGAAGATCCTAGCCCCAGTTCTGGCCAATTTAAGGATCCAGGGAGTCACAGTCCTAGCATACTTGGACGACCTTTTAATCATAGATCACTCACGGCCGGGTCTGCAAAAGGCAGTAAACCTCACGGTTCGGTACCTCGAAGAATTCGGCTGGGTCCTAAACCGGGGAAAGTCAGCGTTCCAGCCTACAAAGCAGTTGGAATACCTCGGCATGAGGTTAGACACAGAACAGCAAAGGGTGTTCCTGCCCCTGGTAAAGATCGAGGCTATCAAGGGGTTGGTTCAGTTGGTTCTAAACAAGAAAAAACCAACTATTCGCCTGTGTATGCGAGTACTAGGCAAGCTAGTGGCCACGTTCGAGGCAGTACCATACGCTCAGATCCACACTCGCGTCCTACAGGCAGCCATTCTAGCAGCCTGGGGCAAGAGGGCACATGCCTTAGAGTCCCCTTTGACGCTATCATCAAGGGTCCGACAAAGCCTGGCCTGGTGGTTGAACCCCCAGAATCTTCTAAAGGGAAAATCCTTCAGCCCTGTTGTCTGGAAGGTAGTTACCACAGACGCCAGCCTGGCAGGCTGGGGGGCGGTCTTCGAGGGGTTCTCTCGCCAGGGAACTTGGGTGAAAGCAGAGAGGCAGCTCCCCATCAATATCTTGGAGATCAGAGCTGCTCGCCTAGCCCTTCTGGCATGGACCTCCAGATTAAAGGGGTTCCCGGTGAGAATCCAGTCAGACAATGCCACGGCGGTGGCATACATAAACCACCAAGGGGGAACCAGGAGTCAGGCCGCTCAGAGGGAGGTGAGCTTGATTTTTCAGTGGGCAGAGGTTCATGTACCCTGCATTTCGGCGATATTCATTCCTGGAGTGGACAACCTGCAGGCAGACTTCTTAAGTCGCCAGAGTCTGTTGCCAGGGGAGTGGTCTCTGCATCCCCAGGTCTTTCAGACAATCTGCCAGAGGTGGGGAATGCCGGACGTAGATATAATGGCATCCAGGTTCAACAAGAAACTAGACAGGTTCGTGTCTCGAGCGAGGGATCCTATGGCCTGCGGAACCGATGCGTTGGTTTGCCCTTGGCATCAATTCAAACTTCTATATGCATTCCCTCCGCTACAGTTACTCCCTCGCCTGTTGCGCAGGATCAGAGTGGAGCACAAGCCAGTCATTCTAGTAGCTCCGGCTTGGCCCCGGAGGACTTGGTACTCACTAGTCCTGAAGATGGCAGTGGGAGACCCTTGGACTCTTCCTCTACAACCAGACCTACTCTCACAAGGCCCGATCCTCCACCCTACATTACGGCGTCTAAATTTGACGGCCTGGAGGCTGAATCCCTGATTCTCAGGGGTAGAGGTCTGTCTAGGCAGGTAATCCCTACCCTGATTAGGGCTAGAAAGCCGGTCTCCAGGGTGATTTATTACAGGGTGTGGAGGAACTACGTAGGCTGGTGTGAATCCAAAAGATGGAATTCCCGCAAATATACTATTGATAGGGTGTTAAGTTTTCTCCAGCTAGGAGTGGATAAAGGCCTGGCACTAAGCACAATCAAGGGACAGATCTCAGCTCTGTCAGTGTGGTTTCAGAGGCCACTGGCCACCCACTCGCTGGTAAAGACCTTCTTACAGGGGGTCTTGCGTATTAATCCTCCTGTCAAGTCACCAATTTGTCCATGGGACTTAAATCTTGTCCTGTCCACTTTACAGAAACAACCCTTTGAGCCGTTGGCTGAGATTCCTTTAGTCTTACTGACAAGAAAGTTGGTTTTCTTGGTCGCCATAGTTTCGGCCAGGAGAGTGTCAGAATTAGCAGCATTATCGTGTAAGGAACCATATCTCGTTCTGCATAAGGACAGGGCAGTTCTCCGGCCCCATCCTTCCTTTCTACCAAAGGTTATATCCAAATTTCACTTGAACCAGGATTTGGTACTTCCATCCTTCTTTCCAAAACCCACATCTAGAAAGGAGGGGTTGCTGCATACCTTGGATATTGTCCGGGCCATGAAGGCCTATCTTAAAGCTACAGAAAAGATCCGGAAAACAGATGTGTTGTTCGTTCTACCAGATGGCCCCAAGAAGGGGCAGGCAGCTGCAAAATCCACCATCTCGAGATGGATTAGACAATTAATCATTCAAGCCTACGGTTTGAAGAGGTTGCCTCCTCCTTTGTCGGTAAAGGCCCATTCTACCAGGGCCATGGGCGCCTCCTGGGCAGCACACCATCAGATCTCTATGGCTCAGATATGCAAGGCAGCGACGTGGTCATCAGTCCACACGTTTACAAAGTTTTATCAACTAGACGTGAGAAGGAATGCAGATTCTGCCTTTGGACAGGCAGTACTACAGGCTGCAGTTTGAGATCCTCGGGATCAGAAGCACCCTTGGTTGTAAAAAGAAAAAAAAAAAAAAAAAAAGAAAAAGTTTTTTCTTGACTAAGTTGGAATTATTATTATTATTTGAGTTTACCTCTAAATTAAATCCTTCTTTGGAAGATGTCTCCCTCCCCTCATTAAAGCATTGCTTTCGGACATCCCACATAGTAATGAATATGCCGCTCTGTGTCCCGTGATGTACGAGAAAGAAAAAGGGATTTTTAAATACAGCTTACCTGTAAAATCCTTTTCTTGGAGTACATCACGGGACACAGAGCTCCCACCCCTCTTTTGGGTGACCATTTTGGGAGGCATACTGCTTGCTACAAAACTGAGGGACTCCCTCTAGGGGAGGGGGTTATATAGGGAGGGGACTTCCTGTTTGAGATTGCCAGTGTCCACACCTGAAGGTACTCCATATAACCCACATAGTAATGAATATGCCGCTCTGTGTCCCGTGATGTACTCCAAGAAAAGGATTTTACAGGTAAGCTGTATTTAAAAATCCCTTTTTTTGGTGCTTCCTTTTCTCTGTTATTCTCTTGGCACTGCATCACCATGGCTCAGTGCAAGTGCTGTAAATATGGTCTGAGCTGTGCATATGCAGCTCGAATTACATTACTGCGGGGAGAGGCATTTATAACAGAAGAGACCACTAGGCCTTACAATTATTATTTTTGTTTCTTTTATGGTTTAATACTGCTTTAAATGACACTTGTTGTTTATCATGTGTATGAGCAATATTGCAAGAGTCCTTTTCATAAGAACCCTAAAGTAACAATATGCCTATTAATCATTTTTATAACAGATGTATGATATTCAAGGGGATCTACAGAAGGAGAGCCAGGTCACGGTCTCCATTATCTTAGAAAACCAGAGTCAAAGTTTCTTGAAGAGCATGGAAATCAATGTTCTAGATTCCTTAAATACCAAAATGCAGAGGCCAGAAGGAGCATCTGTACATGATGGAATACCTGTACCCTTCCAGTTACCTCCAGGTTGGCTTGCCCTTTTGTAACAGTACATTTTTTACTTGCAAAAAAAAAAAAATAGTTGGTGCTCTGAATTTTACTGATGCATGTGGTCTTATTCTTATGAATAAATTGATACAAATATCAGGGCTTCCAATCATTTTGTATGCCTGCACCTCTTCTGAGCTTTTGACCACGCATAAGCACAAAACTCATTAGGCCTCATTTGGTATCTGTAGCAGTTTTATTTATTTACATTGTTAAAATGTTGATGGTTAAAGTGGTTGTAAACCCTTTACAACCACTTGTTACTACAAGTAAGGCTTACCTGCAGCTACATTGCTGCTCTGTTATAAGCTTATAGTACAGCTTCTCTGCCCACTGCATCTGTCCCCTCGGCACTAATTTTTACCCCACCAGCTTCAGTGCCCCCCCCAGCACAGATCTCCATTGATCTGGTGCAATTGCCCCTCCCTGCTGGCATCCTCTTCAGAGTGCCAACCCTCGCTCACCGATCCCTGGCGTCCCCTCCATGCAGCTCTGAATGCCGTGATTCTCTGTGACTTCTGCCTAGGAGATTGGGAGTGCAGTGTGACAGCATGTGTTTACTAGCCCCCTTTCTCTCCTAGCTGAACATGGTGAGCATTCAGTACCGATCGCTTATATGTTCAGCTGTCACTGTGACATAGTAAACAGTGTTTATGAATGAATGAGAGCCGCTCATCCATTCATAAGTATTGTAACTGAGCAAATTTTTATTCTATAAGTGAAAAATAAAAAAGCAAAGGAATAATTTCTAAAATAGTTTGGCCACCTGAGTGTACAAAATAAAGCACAGGGCCTGGCAGGGAAATGGGTTAAATTATACTTCCTTAGTCTGTTGCCACTGCTTATATTGTCATAATTGTGTCCATATTGAGAAAAGTTCCCTGGCACAGGAAGTAAGAGGAAATTCTCCCAAACAGGAACATAGACGGCAAAGTATAAAATTCATGACCGTTTTAGTTGGAGGTAATACTTTAACCCCTTTCTGCGGCAGGTTGGCTCCCCTGCGTGAGCCGTCGTAGCTGTACATCGCCAGCGTGTCCCCGGAGCTGATGCGTGTGCCTGGCGGGCGTGGTGACCACTGGGCACCCGTGATCACTCGTGACAGCGAGAACCGGGATGTGTGTGTGTGTGTGTGTGTGTGTGTGTTTACACACAAATCCTGATTCTCTCAGGGGAGAGGAGACAGATCGTATGCTCCTACTAAGTAGAAACACCAATCGGTTTCCTCCCCTAGTCAGTCCTACAACTCCACCCACAGTTAGAACACACTTAGGGAACACAGTTAACCCCTCGAACGCCACCTAGTGTTAACCCCTTCCCTGCCAGTGGCATTTATACTGTTATCAGTGGCTATTTAGTGGCTTTAGCTCTGATAGCTGTATAAATGTCAATGTCCCAAAAAAGTGTCCTATCTGTCCGCTGCAGTCACAATAAAAATTGCAGATCGCCTCCATTACTAGTTAAAGAAAAAAATATAAAAATGCCATAAATCTATCACATATTTTGTAGACACTATCTTTTGCACAAACCAATGAATATAAGCTTATTGTGATTTTTTTTTTTTTCCCAAAAATTATGTAAATACATATTGGACTAAACTGATTTAGACTTTTTTTTGTATTTATTTTTTAGAAATTTGGGATATTTATTATAGCAAAAAGTACAACATATTGTGTGTGTGTGTGTGTTTTTTTTTTTTTTCAAAAATAGGCGCTTTTTATGTTTATAGCGCAAAAAAAAAAAACACAAAGGTAATCAAATACCACCAAAATAAATATATTTGTGGGGGGAAAAAAAGGACATCGCCCGACCGCATAATCGTCGGTTAAAGCGTCGCAGTGCTGTATTGCAAAAAATGGCCCGGTCAGGAAGGGGGTAGATTCTTCCGGGGCTGAAGTGTTTACATTTTGTCCCAAGTGTTGTATTTTCTGTACCGCTAATCACACATGTATCGGCTATATTGCAACACTTTGAGAATTATTGTATTGTGAAATGATCTGACTTTTAAAGCTGGTATTTATTTTCCTGTCTTTACAATCCAGGTGTGTCTAATGAAGCTAAGTTTGTTTTCACTGTTCAAAGTATTGTAATGCCTCAAAACCTCAAAGGAACATTGTCGTTTATTGTAAAGGTATGTTATTTGTAAAGTCATTCTTCACATGTGTGGTGCAGGATTTAAAAAAAGCATAATTGGATCCATTTTCTTCACAAATATATTCTGTACCAGCAAAATACACTTGTTAAGGTTAAGGTCCGCTCTTCAGCAAAATACTAAAGTCTTTTTAGCTTATGTTGATGGTCATAGATGTTGGAGAATGGGCAGATTATGCAAGTTTTTTTTTATTTATTTTTTAATTACATAGATGTGCATGTATGTTTTTTCTTGCTGTGTTTAATCACATTCTCTCTCCCTTCTGGCTCCTTTTTTTTCCTTGGGTTCCTGAATTATGTAATGCAGTATGTAACAACATTATATGCAGGTTAAAGCATTAATTCTGACTATATCTGCTTTAGGCTCCAGGGAGCCTTGCAACGTTTTTAGCGTTTTTGCAATGGCTTTAATCAGCGTTTTTCAGTGTAGCTTTTATCAGCTTTTTTCTTTTTTTAACTTTTTTTCTTATCGTACATCACGGGACACAGAGTGGCAATCCATTACTATGTGGGTTATAGAGTACCTTTAGGTGTGGACACTGGTGTAATTAACTACACAGGAAGTTCCCTCCCTATATAACCCCTCCCATACTGGGAGCTCCTCCGTTTTTTCATCAGTGTCTAAGGTGTTGGTCACGAATGAACATGTGCTCTTAGGAGCTTCACTGGAGGGATCCATGCTAGATGTAAAAAGGTTTAGCCTATAATGCCTCTCTGCGGAGGGCTGGATCCTGGGTTCCAGAACTTTGTGCCTTCCAAGGACCAAATGTTTTTCTGCTGCCAGGATGCTATATAGGTCCAGGGGAGTTGGTGTTCCTGCCATGGACCCCGGTCCCTGAAGGTCTAAGACAATACCCACGGTGAAGTGGGAAGATTGGGCCTCTTGCTTTGCAATACCCTGCAGCGTGGAGAAGGTAAGAGGAGGGCCTACGGGACTTGGTTCGACAGTAGGCTCTCCGTGGGGGACTATGGGTCTCGCCTATATTATGTTTCTATGCATGGGCAATGTAAACCACTATGTCTTCTTCGGCAGGATGGCTCAGGGCACCCATATACCTCCCCTAGCCGGCATGCAGCCTGGCTCCCCATGTCTGTTAGACAGGATGGCTGCAGTACCCATATATATCTCCCCTTGAAGGGCCGGTACAAAAAAAAAAATGCCCTAATCCTATACAAAAAATTGTCTTCCGTGAGTAGCTGCAAGTCTTATCTGTGTTTCCACTACTATGGGCAGTAGAAGACATGCCTGATGTTTTTGCTTATCACGCTTTCCAAAAACGAAAGCTTAAGTGTTAGCTGATCTATTGTGTGTCCCAATTCCACCGCTTCAGGCTCTACCATTTTGCATGTGCTCACCGGCTAAGTGCAGTCGCAGAGAAGGCTCTTCAAAGGGCTCGGACGTCAGAGCTCTGTAAAGCTAGGGGGACACAAGCGTAAGCACCTTGTGTGAGTTGGATACAGATTAATCTAAGAAGCCTACTCGCATCTAGCTGTGCAAATTAGCAGGCATGGTTTGCCAGACTAAGTTCAGCTATTTGATGCACCTGGGTTAGGTGCCTCTGCTTTTAGCTTAGGACTTGGTCTCCCCATTGAATAATGTCAGGGGTAGGAATATAAGGAGGTGGACCCTTATTCTCCTCTGTAGAGACTTAAACAGCTCATAGATTGAGCCAGCAAACCTGTCAGGCAATGCAGCATCCCCCCAACGTTGCAGCCACTCTGCATGTGTTTTTGTTTTTTGCATCACATTTGTTGTTCTGCAAGAGGTTAACTGCTAGGTTGCAGCATTCTCGCAAGAAGGGGGAAAAAAAAAGGTGTGCCCCTTTTTTCCTGTTTTAATCCTGAAATAAAGGGATTATAAGCCTGGGGATAAAGCTTCATTGTCAGAGGACAGGAGCCAGGAGCTGCAGCCTAGCAAGGAGAAGCTATCAAAAGCCCTACAGGTTCTGATTGCACTTGCAGTATTTTCAGAGATTCATGCTGCATATATCTTCCCTCGGTCTAGTCGGCCTAAGCCTCTATCTTCTCCTTGGAGTGTAAAGAGAGGTTTTCCTAGGTGGCTAGTAAGACCTCCATATGGTCCTTAGCCTGGTGTCGGCTTCAGGCTAACCGAATGCATCGGAGGGATGCACAATTGTGGGCTCACATTGCTAACGTCTCTTAATTGAGGAAACGCACATCTGCAGAGGATGATTTCCTCTTTACCAGTCCGCAGGTTGCATAATGGAATGCATGTGGGATAAAAACAAGTAACAGAGTAGTTTCTATTGTGGATCGCATACGCATACATGTTTGTCTGTATGGTGCTGCATGTTTGTATGTATTAAAATACTGTATCACACGTGGTTACCCGATCACCCAAATCCTGGATTTACCCAAGGATATTTGGTCACATAGAAGGGCTTGTCTCCACAAAAATGCCTAAGGTCGCATAAAAGATGCTTGTATGCATAAAAATGCTGAATCGCATAAAGACATTTGTAGGCATAAAAATGCTGAATCACACATGATTACCTGATCACCCAATTCCTTGTTTCCCCAAGGATGTTTGGTTACACAAAAGAGGTTTGCTTCCACAGAATTGCCTAAAATCGCATAAAAGTTGCTTGTATGCAAAAAAGATGCTGGATCACACATTATTACCTGATCATCAGCGTCCTGGATTACCCAAGGATGTTTGGTCACATAAATAGGCTTGTTTCCACAAAAGTACCTATAGTCGCATAAAGTTGCTTGTAGACATAAAAATGCTGAATAACATAAAGGACGCTTGTATGCATAAAAATGTTGAATCGCACAGGATTACCTGATCTCCCAAGTCCTTGATTCCCCAAGGATATTTGGTCACGCGAGGAGGCTTGTTCCCATAGAAATGCCTAGAATCGCATAAAGAGGCCTGAGGGCATAAAAATGCGGAATCACACATGATTACCCGATCACCCAAGTCCTGGATTAGTCGAGGCCTAAAAGGATCACTTAGAGATGCTTGAATGCAAAAAGAAGCTGGATCACACATGGATGTTGGATCAACAGAGTCCTGGATTACCCAGGGATACTTGATCACATAGAGAGGCTTGTTTCTCAAAAATGCCTAAAGTCGCATTAAGATGCTTGGGTGCATAAGAAGGCTGTAACGCACAGGGTGCCTGGTTACACAAGAGTCCTTGGTCTCACAAGGGTTCTGGTCCGCACAGTAGTGCTTAAAATGCATAAGATGTTGATCACATGGAAGATGCGACTTATGGAAGATGGCGGCTTAGTTATGCAATACAGGATGCCTTGTGTTTGCATAGAGATACGTGTCTGCATGGGTTCATGTTGCACATTGTTGCATGACACGTTTATAGTGCATGCTTGCTTGAAAAGATGCTCGTTCCAGAACACACATGCTATATGCATGTTGGGTGTGAGACATATTTATATGATTTCATGTTTCCATGAACACACGCTGCCATGTACACACGCCTCCATTGAGGCATATGGCTTTAACACTTGCCACATACACATATGTGGAGCCAGTTGCATATGTGTTTATTTACATGGGGCTGCAAAGGTTGTCTGCGTTTCGCAGGGGAACAGCACTATCTCCAGTTGGTGGTCTTGCCCTTTTGGGTTAGCCTCCGTGCCTGGGTTGTCAGGGTGCTAGGGCCCGCCTCTAGCAGGTCTGTAGGCCCAGGGTATAGCAGTAATGGCATACCGAAGCAGACTCCTGCTGATGGACCAGTCAGCAGCATGGCTGGACCTAAGGGTGTCCAGCATGGTCAAGTATCTGGATCTCCTAGGTTAGGATTCCAGTCTAAAGATACATTCTTCATTTGACAAGAGGCTGGGTATGTTTTGCACAAGGAGAGTCCTTTTGGCCTCGGACAAGACCATCGCTATGAGAAGGCTGGTCTATGTGGTTACGGCAAGGAACAGTTCCTTACTTTTGGCCTTCTGCTTAAGGCACTAGGGAAGATGCTGGCTTCATTCAAGACAGTTCCCTATACTAACTTTTATTTAGGGCTGTTATAAACAGTATTGTGTCGGCCTAGAAAGAGTGGATCTTGACCTAGCATTATCCAAAGAACCGGTCCCAGAGATATGCTGGAATTCCTCTTGGTGGTTCTTAACCACTTCAATACCCAGCCATATACAATTGACGGCCTGGGATGGGATTTACCATCCTAAGTGGCCGTCAATTGACGGCCTGGGTATTGCAGGCGAATATCTGGATGATGCCTGCAGCCAGAGGCATCATCCAGATATCCTCTTCTTCAGCCGGCGATTCTGCACAATGTAAGAACGATCATAGCGGCGGTTCCGCCGCTTGATCGTTCTTACAGGCCGCGGGAGGGGACACCCCCCCCTCCCGCCGCCATCCGGTGCTTCTCCGGGCTTACCTGTGCCTTCGGGGGCCCGGAGAACGAATCGTCGGTGGCGGCAGGAAGCATAGAGATGACTGGTGACCAGATGGTCACCAGTCATCTCTATGACCGTCGGAGGACCCGGGCGCGATCTGATGACGTCACGCCCGGGTCCCCGTATGTAAACAAAGCCGCAATTGCGGCTGTAAGTCACCATTCATGAGATCGGTGAATTTTTTTTCACCGATCTCATGGTTTCCAGCCTGGAGGTGAGAATAAAAAAAATAAGTAAAAAAAAATAATAAAAGATAAAAAAAAAAATTAAAACGCCCCTGTCCCCGATAGCTCGCGTGCAGAAGCAAACGCACACGCAAGTCCCGCCGACATATGTAAACGCCGTTTAAACCACACATGTGAGGTATCGCCACGTGCATTAGAGTGCCAGCAACGAATCTAGCACTAGATCTCCTCTGTAAATCTAAACTGTAACCTGTAAAAAATAAAGCGTTGCCTATGGAGATTTTTAAATACCGAAGTTTGGCGCCATTCCATGGGTGTGCGCATAATTAAAGCGTGACATGTTGGGTCTCTATTTACTCGGTGTAACATAATCCTTTACATAATACAAAAAAATTGGGCTAACTTTACTGTTTTGTTATTTTTTTAATTCATAAAACAATTTTTTTTTACAAAAAAAAGGCGTTTGAAAAATAATTGCGTAAATACCGTGCAAGATAAAACTTTGGAATGACCGCCATTTTATTCCCTAGGGTGTCTGCTAAAAAACATATATAATGTTTGGGGGTACTGTGTAATTTTTTAGCAAAAGAATGATGATTATTACATGTAGAAGAGAAGTGTCAGAATAGACCCGGTATGGAGGTGGTATAAAAGCCTGGTATTGAAGCGGTTAACTAAAAGGTTGCCAGGTCAGGAAGAGACCATGGCCCAGGGGAAGTAGTCAAGCTCCAAGGGAGTCGTATCTGTCAGCTAGAGCTACCAAGGGAGCATCTGGCTTAGGGGCCTGAACATTCAGGTGGCTGGTTGGTTCGGTCAGAGTTCAATCAGACTATACCATATTAAGTGATTTACTTAATTTACCAAGGAGAAGCTTGTGTCTTGCCTATTGACATTCGTCATTTCATGAGATGCAGAATTGGCAGGCGATTCGCTGGAGCCGTCAATAAGTGCCTCCGGGAGTATGACCTCTACACCCCGACTGTTTTCCTGACCAAGGGCCACAGAAGTAGTACCCTGTACATAAGAGGTATTGGCGTCCAGGCTCAACAAGAAATTGAACAGCTTGGGGTCAAGGACAAGGGATCCACCCGCATGCGGGGCAGATGTATTAGTAATCTGGTGGGACCAGTGGTCACTGGTTGTGTCTCTCCCCCCAGTGCCGCGGCGTTTGTGGCTTCTATGCAACATTAGAGGAGGGCGGAAGCTGGCCTGATTACTCCGGCATAGCCCTGATGACCTTTTCTGTGCAGGGACAGTAGGGGTGGTAGTAGAGGACCCACGGTCCCTTACATCTTGTCCAAGCCTACTTCGAAGGGGGTATTACATCCTGTCTTGCAACAGGTTAATTAAAGGTCTGGCTATTTTAGCCCACATTCTTCAGGAACGGGGCTTCTAGAATCGGCGGCGCTTCCTTGATTCATACAGGAAAGCTGGCCTCCAGGACCAGGTATCCTAAAATCTGGAAAGCCCATGTTCCAAACAGATGGTGGCATCCTTGGAATTTTGTCAAAGATAAAATTCCTGCCTTCCTGCACTTTAGAAAGGAGACAAAGCTAACCTTAAAATTACATCAAGGATCCGATCTCGGCCTTGCTTCCAAAGGTCGCTTGCTTCACACTCTGTGTTCCGAGCCATTATACAAGGGGTGACGTACATAAGTCCACCAGTTTAGTCGCCCTTGTGCTCGGAGGATTGGCTCTGGTTTTGTCGGCTTACAGGGTCAGCCTCGTGGGCCGATGCACCATATTTCCCTTTCAGCCTTTAACAAGGGAATGGGTGTTCTTGGTTGTGATGGCCCCCAAGAGAGTTTCAGTGTTGGCAACTTCTTGGTATAAATCCAGACTTGCTTATTCTTACAAGTAGGGTGATGTTAATCACCCAGCCTTATTTACTAGAGGGATCTAGTGTTCATTTAAATCTAGATATTCTTGCCTTCCCCTTTTTTCAAAGCCTGGTTTTCAGAAGGAAAGGTTATTGCTTTCTCTCAGTAGAGATGAGAGCAGTTAAGATATCTATCTGAAGGTTCAGATATAGAAAGCTGAAGTTTTTTATTGTGCTGCCAGAAGACCATAGATGTGGGCAGGCAGTGTTCAGTTCAGCTATTAAAATGGTAACACACGCTCTCTCCTTGGAGTAGAAGGGTCAAGGCTTATCTGAAGCGGCTGCTCGGATACGGAAATCTAATTTTGTTGCGCTACCAGGAGGCCCCAGGAAGGGGCAGGCAGCGCCTAAAATCAACTATTTTCAAGGTTGATTCATCAGGGTATTATTCAGGCCTGTGGTTCAGAGAGTGGGACTCCCTCTGTGTCTTAGTGGGGGTGCTCCGTACCAGGGTAGTAAGCGCTTTTATGCGCAATGCTTTACCAAGCCTTTATGACGCAGATTTTCAGGGCCGCAACTTGGCATCTGTGCTTAGGTTCACTGATTCTTGTCGGATGTACATAGGAGGGCAAAAGGATGCAGCTTTTTGGCGCAGTATGCGGCAAGCAGCATTATAGATCCTCACGTCTGATGGCGGCCTGCGTTGTTTGATGACGGCCTGCGTTGTTTGTGTCTCCCTCCCCTCAGTAAGCATTGCTTTCGGACATCCCACATAGTAATGGATTGCCACTCTGTGTCCCGTGATGTACGATAAGAAAATAGGATTTTTTATGACGGCTTACCTGTAAAATCCTTTTCTTGGAGTACATCACGGGACACAGAGCTCCCGCCCCTCTTGTTTGGGGATATTGGGACACTTATTGCTTTGCTACAAAAACTGAGGAGCTCCCAGTATGGGAGGGGTTATATATAGGGAGGGAACTTCCTGTGTAGTTAATTGCACCAGTGTCCACATCTAAAGGTACTCTATAACCCACATAGTAATGGATTGCCACTCTGTGTCCCATGATGTACTCCAAGAAAAGGATTTTACAGGTAAGCTGTCATAAAAAAATCCAATTTTTTTTTTTTTTTCAATGGATAAACGCTAAAAAACTCTGGCGCCGGAGTTTTTGGGCGGTTTTCAGCGTTTTTGTCCCGCCAAAAAACGGCACTTTGAACGCAAATTTCGGGCTTTCAGAAAAAAAGACAATAAACTCCAAAGCTCATGAACACTGAAAAACGCCCAGGTGTGCATGGGCACATAGGCTAACATAGAGTTCAGTTTATGGGCTTTAAAAAAAAAAAGCCAAAACGCAATAAACTGCAGTTTATCAGCAGTGTGCATGGAGCCTTAGATATATCAGTTTTTTTTTTTTTTTTAGTAGAGCAGCAGTTGGTCTGAGTCACAGTGCAACTTGCAACTTTTTACCTGCCAGCAGATGGTGCGGGAACTGACAGCTGTCAATGACACCTGGAGTCCCATGCTAAGCCCTGAAGATTCTAAATTTTGCTACAAACTGTTCCGTATAAGTACCAGATAATGCTCTCATTCAGACACGGTCTTCCTGAAGTCACCAGGATTTCCTGTAAAGGTCTGGGTATCGACTCTAATTAACCACTTGCCCACAGCGTCATGTTAAAAAGACGTCATGATTTTAAAGATGGATATCTCGGTAACGGCAGCAGCTGCTGCCACAACCGAGATATCCATCTTTTCCGTGGGCAGTCCTGTACACGATAATGGCGGTCTCTGCGGCGGATTCGCCGCGAGATCGCCGTTATCGTGGCGGGAGAGGCCCCCCCCTCCTGCCGCTCTCCCGCGCCCTCCGCCGCTTACCGGAGCCGTCGGTAGTGGCGGAGGGGATCGGGTCCTGTCGGCAGCTGTGTTGGGATACGAGTGAGGGAAAAATCGCCCCCACCTGGCCCACATAGCTCTGCTGGGCGGAAGTGACGTCAAAACGTCCATCCCGCCCAGCGTCTTAAAGAAACATTTATTTTTTTCTGAGATTTGAAAAATTACTTTTTTTTGTTTTTTTTTGCATTTAAGCCTAAATATGAGATCTGAGGTATTTTTGACCCCAGATCTCATATTTAAGAGGACCTGTCATGCTTTTTTCTATTACAAGGGATGTTTACATTCCTTGTAATAGGAATAAAAGTGATAATTTTTTATTTTATTTATTTCGGTGTATAAAATTTTAAACTAATTTAAAATAAATAAGAAAACAAAACAAAAACATTTTTAAAACACCCCATCCCGACGAGCTCGCGCACAGAAGCGAACACATATGCGAGTAGCGCCTGCGTATGAAAACGGTGTTCAAACCACACAAGTGAGGTATCGCCCCGATCGTTGGAGCGAGAGCAATAATTCTAGCCCTAGACATCCCCTGTATCTCAAAAAATGCAACCTGTAGAATTTTTTAAACGTCGCCTATCGAGATTTTTAAGGGTAAAAGTTTGACGCCATGCCACGAGCGGGCAAAATTTTTAAGCGTGACATGTTGGGTATCATTTTACTCGGCGTAACATTATCTTTCACAATATATAAAAAAATTGGGCCACAATTATTGTCTTATTTTTTTTATTCAAAAAAGTGAATTTTTTTCAAAAAAAGTGCGCTTGTAAGACCGCTGCGCAAATACGGTGTGACAAAAAGTATTGCAACGACTGCCATTTTATTCTCTAGGGTGTTAGAAAAAAAAATATATAATGTTTGGGGGGTTTAAGTAATTTTCTAGCAAAAAAAACTGTTTTAGTCTCGTAAACGCCGAATCTGAAAAACAGGCCCGGTGGGCAAGTGGTTAAGCAGTTGGTCACTGATGCAATGATGAAGTAAATCATTGCATTAGTGATGCACTGTTTTGATGTAACACATCTGTGTTGTAACTTATGGGCATTAAAAAAATGTATTTAACAAATCTATAGAGTGAACAATAATGCCCAGTCAGCTTGTAAGTTCATATGAAGCTTGGTAGCACGTTGGCTGTATTAGAAGCAGTTGGACCTAGTGTGAAACTTTTAAATCTACAGTTTCTGACTTCAAGTATTCTTTCCTTTTGCAGGATGATGATGGCTCATCTCATGAGAAACTTGACTTCAAAATCCATTTCAGTTGTTCATCATATTTAATTATGACCCCTTGTTACAGGTATGTTCTTTGACTGTTTAATTTTTTTATACACCGAAGGAATCGTGCAAATAATCACTGGTGCGGAGAGGGCTGAGTGAGCTAGGTCTTGGCAAAAGAAAGTGGTGCTGGTTGTATGCATATACAGGTGCATCTCATAAAATTAGAATATCATCAATATCATATTTATTTCAGTAATTCAAAAGTGAAGATCATATTTTATATAGATTCAATACGCACAGAGTGGTATATTTCAAGAATGCTTTTCTTTTCATTTTGAGAGAGAACCCCAAATTCAGTATCTCGGAGGATTTGAATATTACAGATGACCAATAAAAGATGAAGGATTTTTAGGAAAGAAATGTTGGCTTACTGAAAAGTATGCCTATGTTCAGTATAGCATGCAATACTTGGTTGGGGCTCCTTTTGCATCAATGTGGTGTGGCATGAAGGTAAACAGCCTGTGGCACTGCTGAGGTGTTGTGGAAGCCCAGGTTGCTTTGATAGTGGCTTTCAGCTCTTCTGCATTGTTGGGTCTGGTGTCTCATCTTTCTCTTGACAATACCCCACAGATTCTCTATAGGATTTGGGTCAGGCGCTTTGCTCCAGGGTTGGCTGGTGAGCGATGCTCCGGGGCACACACATGACCAGGCTACTGCTGTCCGAATCACAGTAGGCCGTGGCCGACGACCACTCCATACTGCTTGGTGATAGGTCTGTCAGGAATACATCCAGCAGTCGCCACAGGACGGGTAAGTAGGGTTCCTCCTGTTTCGGCAGGATGGAACAGCTGGGCATTCCTGGGGTGGTCAATTAGGGGGTCTCTCACTCTCCCTTCTCTCCCTGTCCCTTCCCTCCTCCCCATGCATCTGGGCTGGGCCTGCTGTGTACCGGACCAGGGTCCTCCTGGGGGCGCTCCGGGTCCTAGCTTGGGGCTGCACGGTGTGCCTGGGATCCGCTGTTAGTGTGGGGGGGCCTTCGCTCGGAGGTCCAGCGTGTTCGCGGCCTTTTACCTCAAAAACGTATCGGCCATTTTCTTGTAGTCGCGCTGGTTTTAATGCTAATGCAGCTTGCGACCATTTTCTTGTAGCTCGCACTCTTTTTTTTTTTTCCTAAGGCGGCCCTTGCTTGGTTTTGGTCTCTAGCGCTAGAAAGGTCTTTCTCAACGGCGCGCAAACAGCACAGAACAACTCGGGCACAGTCTGTGCAGGAGAGAGAGCAGACCACAGCGCTAAGAAGTACCTGGGTCAGGGCCGTGAGTCCTCTGGGGAGCCCCTCTGTCTGTAGCAGCTAGGAGGTTGGTCTTTTGTGTACCTTTCCTTTAGTGGCTGTCAGGTAAGCGTGGGTCAGCATGGCGTCAGAAGCTGGTGCTTCTTCCCCAGACATTCCTGGAGTCCCTGTGGTACCTGTGGACGTTTTGTCGGCGGTCCTGGAATCCTTTGTTGCCAGGGTGGAAGCGGTGTGTGGGCTCAAGGGGGGTAAAAAACGCCCCGTCCACTCGCCATCTTCTGGGAAAAGCTCAGATTCAGACTCAGGCCTGGCTGGCCTCGGAGAGGATGCGGACCAGGACCATTCGGACAGTGAGGAAGGCTCTGTGTCTGGGTCAGTGCAAGAAAAGGTGCTTGTCGAAGCACTTATCACAGCAGTGCAGGAAACCCTCAAACTGAAGGATACGGCGGGGGCATCTACTGAGGTTCTATTTGGGTCCCTTTTGGGCCAGCACTGCTGAGGTGTTTCCTTATGTAACTTATTTTGATACGTTTATAGACAAAGAATGGGAACGACCACAGAGGGCCTTTTCAGGTCCCATTATGCATGGCGGTCCGTTACCCCTTTGAGGAGAGTCTCCTCAAAAAATGGACATCTCCCCAGTTGTGGACCCCCCGGTTTCCAGGTTAAACAAGTTAACCACAATTCTGGTAGAGGGGACCCCTGCCTTTAAGGACCCTGCAGATAGGAGGACCGAGGTGGTGGCCATGTTCACGAAGCTGGGGTCAGCATTGCGGCCAGTATTGGCCACGGCCATTGCAGAATGGACAGAGTTGTTGCACTGTGAGTTGGAGAAGCAACAGGCTTCCCCGGTCTGCATGGAACTGGCCGACCAGTTGGTGCATGGCCTTAAGTTTGTCTGCAATGCAGCCTTGGATACAGCTCCCTTGCTTTCCAGAGCCTCAGTATCTGCTGATTTGGCTAAAATGCTGGTCGGCGGACCAGACTTCCAAGAAGGCTGTGACGGATTTTCCATTCCATGGAGGGAGGCTTTTTTCGAACTTCGCTGGAAGATACTATTAAGAATGTCACTGAGGGTAAGAGCATGCTGCTCCCACAATCCAGAAAGGGTAAGGAGCTGTGCCGTAGACCAGGGCCCTCCTTTTTCTGCTCAGAAGCGTTTTTTCGTCAGTTGGGGTCCACAGGTAAGCATTCCCAGGCTGACAAAGGGCCAGCTGAGGGACAAAAGCGTCCCTGGGTTTGCAAGCCAAACAAGCCTGTGAACAAATCTGCGACAGCATGAAGGTTTGCCCCTGCCCTACTCTCGGGTATGGGATCGCTTTCGTGAGTTTGCAGCTTGATAGACCTCCCTGCTTTCCGACCAGTGGGTTTGCAAAGTGGTTTCTTTAGGGCAGTGTTTTTCAACTCCAGTCCTCAAGGCACACAAACAGGTCATGTTTTCAGGCTTTCCATTATTTGGCACAGGTGATTTTATCAGGTTCACTGCCTTAGTAATCACCACAGCCATTTTATCTGAGGGAAATCCTGAAAACTTGACCTGTTGGTGTGCCTTGAGGAGTTGAAAAAACACTGCTTTAGGGTACAAGATAGTTTCTTGTAGACCAAACTGATTTTTTTCCCTCATTTTCTTCCGGCTGGTCAAAACGCCCTTTTTAGGGCGTGCAGGACCTGCTAAGGCGCGGGGTGATAGTATCTGTGCCGCTGTCGGAAAGGTTTCAGGGATTCTACTGCAATCTGTTTGTAGTCCTAAAGGAGGCCACTACAATGTGGTGATTGCCAGTTGTCCCCTATAATAAGGGAACGGAAGTCATCTCGGAAGATCTATCATCGCACGTGGAAGGCCTACATCTCTGTGTGAGGAGATGGAATGGCATCCACGGGCATATTCGGTTTCCAGGATTCTGCTGTTTTTACAGCGTGGAGTGGATCAAAAACTTGCCTTAAGCACCGTTAAGGGGCAGATATCGGCCTTGGCTTTCGTCTTTCAATGACTCTTGGCTACTCATTCACTGGTGAGTACGTTTGTGCAAGGGGTTCGACAAAAGTGGCCCCTCCATGGAGGTAATGGTATCGAACCGGAATTTGAATCTGGTGCTCTCGGTACTTCAGAAACCTCTGTTTGAGAACACCAGAGAGATTCCCCTTTTAACACTCTCTCAGAAAGTTGCCTTTCTAGTGGCTATTGCATCCATTGGGAGGGTTTCTGAGTTGGGGGCCTTGTCTTGCAAGTCCCCATACTTGATCCTCCACAAGGATAAGGCCTTCATTTCTTCCGAAAATTGTTTCGGCTTTTCACTTAAAAAAGGACATTGTGCTTCCGTCCGTATGTCCTCAGCCGTCGCACCCCAAAGAGGTTGCTTTGCATTCCTTGGACGTGGTCCAAGCTCTGCAGGTGATCTGTCTGCTACGGCTCAGTTTCAGGGGTCAGACTTACTGCTTGTGGTGGTGGCTGGTCCAAAGAAGGGCCTGGCGGTCTCATCGGCCACCACTTCTCAGTGGTTAAGACAGATCGTGATTCAGGCTTTTGCCCTAAAAGGGCGCCCCCCCCTTTCCTGTCACGGCGCATTCTAACAGGGCAATAGGTGCCTCCTAGGCCTTCCCACATCTGTCTTACAGGTGTGTAAGGTGGCGACCTGGTCGTTCATTCACAATTTCACTAAGTTTTACAAGGTTGATGTGCATGCATCTGCGGATGCTTGCTTCGGCCGCAAAGTTTTGCAGGCGGCCATTTAAGGTTGCAACTCCTCCGTTGAGGAGCTCTGTTTGTTTTGTGGGGGAAGTTGGTTTGCTTGCTGTGCCCACCCCTTGTTTTATTTGACACTGCTTGGGGACTTCACTACTGTCGAGAATAAAGGAGCTGTGTCTGTCCATGAATGAAAGAGAAAATAGGATTTTTGTACTCACCGCAAAATCCTTTTCTCTGAAGTTCATTAAGGGACACAGCACCCACTCCTCCTTTCTATGTTTGTACTGCTTTTTCACTAACTGAGCATCCCCTGGGCGGTGCAGTTCAGCTTTGCTGTTGCATGTTTTTAACTGTTTAACATGTCTGCCTAGTCCTCTCCTGATAGACTGCATATAAACCCAACTGTCAAGAATAAAGGAGCTGTGTCCGTCTATGAACTTTAGAGAAAAGGATTTTACGGTGAGTACAAAAATCCTTCTTTTTTTTTTTTTATTCTTGGTCTTCTGTATTAATCTAAGATACTGAATTTGGGGTTTACATTTTTTGAGAATGCACCTGTATGTGGCAGCACAATGTTAAATCCCATCTGTGTACTGGCACGCATATGGGTGCATCCAGCAACAACACTTTTTTGTTTACAAACATTTATTGTAATAATAAAGAGTGGTTGCATACAGGTCGTTCTCAAAAAATTAGCATATTGTGATAAAGTTCATTATTTTCTGTAATGTACTGATAAACATTAGACTTTCATATATTTTAGATTCATTACACACAACTGAAGTAGTTCAAGCCTTTTATTGTTTTAATATTGATGATTTTGGCATACAGCTCATAAAAATCCCAAATTCCTATCTCAAAAAATTAGCATATTTCATCCGACCAATAAAAGAAGTGTTTTTAATTAAAAAAAAGTCAACCTTCAAATAATTATGTTCAGTTATGCACTCAATACTTGGTCTGGAATCCTTATGCAGAAATGACTGCTTCACTGTGGCGTGGCATGGAGGCAATCAGCCTGTGGCACTGCTGAGGTGTTATGGAGGCCCAGGATGCTTCGGTAGCGGCTTTAAGCTCATCCAGAGTGTTGGGTCTTGCGTCTCTCAACTTTCTCTTCCCAATATCCCACAGATTATCTATGGGGTTCAGGTCAGGAGAGTTGGCAGGCCAATTGAGCACAGTAATACCATGGTCAGTAAACCATTTACCAGTGGTTTTGGCACTGTGAGCAGGTGCCAGGTCGTGCTGAAAAATGAAATCTTCATCTTCATAAAGCTTTTTAGCAGATGGAAACATGAAGTGCTCCAAAATCTCCTGATAGCTAGCTGCATTCACCCTGCCCTTGATAAAACACAGTGGACCAACACCAGCAGCTGACATGGCACCCCAGACCATCACTGACTGTGGGTACTTGACACTGGACTTCAGGCATTTTGGCATTTCCCTCTCCCCAGTCTTCCTCCAGGCTCTGGCACCTTGATTATCGAATGACAGGCAAAATTTGTTTTCATCCGAAAAAAGTACTTTGAACCACTGAGCAACAGTCCAGTGTTGTATCTCTGTAGCCCAGGTCAGGTGCTTCTGCCGCTGTTTCTGCTTCAAAAGTGGCTTGACCTGGGGAATGCGGCACCTGTAGCCCATTTCCTGCACACGCCTGTACACAGTGGCTCTGGATGTTTCTACTCCAGACTCAGTCCACTGCTTCCGCAGGTCCCCCAAGGTCTGGAATCGGTCCTTCTCCACAATCTTCCTCAGGGTCCGGTCACCTCTTCTCGTTGTGTAGTGTTTTCTGCCACACTTTTTCCTTCCCACAGACTTCCCAGAGTGCTGTATCAAGGCACCTCAGTGGGAACAGCCTAATTCGTTCAGAAATTTCTTTCTGTGTCTTACCCTCTTGCTGGAGGGTGTCAATGATGGCCTACTGGACAGCAGTCAGGTCGGCAGTCTTACCCATGATTGCGGTTTGGAGTAATGAACCAGGCTGTGAGTTTTTAAAAACCTCAGGAATCTTTTGCAGGTGTTTAGAGTTAATTAGTTGATTCAGATGATTAGGTTAAGAGCTCGTTTAGAGAACCTTTTCATGATATGCTAATTTTTTGAGATAGGAATTTGGGGTTTTCATGAGCTGTATGCCAAAATCATCAATATTAAAACAATAAAAGGTTTGAACTACTTCAGTTGTGTGTAATGAATCTTAAAGCGGAGCTCCACCCATGAAAACAACATTTTGCCATGTTTAAAAAAAAAAAAAACCTGAAAAAAAAAAAAAAAAACTCACCCGAAATAGCTGTTGCTATGCGGAAGTCCGTAATCTGCCTCACCTGCACCGCGGTCCGATTTCTTCTTGTCCTTCTCCTTGTGAATGGGGCGCGCTGCTTTCTGGGAACTGTGTGTGTTCTCAGAGAGCAGCGCGCCCATTCACAAGCCAGCGTGAGACTCGCGCAGGCACAGTAGGAAACGGGCAGTGAAGCCGTACGGCTTCACTGCCTGTTTCCCATAGTGTGAATGGCGGCGCGGGACTCTGAGCGATCGCGGGACCGGCATCGGGGGGGGCCATCAGCGCGGGCGCCTAGGACAGGTAAGTGTGCTTATTTAAAGTCAGCAGCTACACTGTTAGTAGCTGCTGACTTTAAAAAAAAAAATTTTCGCGGCTGGAGCTCCGCTTTAAATATATGAAAGTCTAATGTTTATCAGTACATTACAGAAAATAATGAACTTTATCACAATATTCTAATTTTTTGAGAACGACCTGTATATAAAATAACATAATCAATAACAGAAAGTTTACAGCCAGAGTAGTTAATATTATATAACAGATAAAGAAGAACAATAAGATAGCGGAAGTTATATGGATTGTTATATGGTGATACCTCAATTGGTGTGAGAAATTAAGGTAAAGGGGTGGGGGGGGGGGAGAGGGGTGGTATGGAGGAGGATAGCAAGTATTATAGTATATTCCAATTAGACCATTTAGAATCATAAATATGTAGGCTGTCATTTAAGGTATGATATATTCTCTGAGAGTTTAACAACTTCCATTCTCTCCAATACCTGCGACCAAAAGACATTATTAGATCTCCAATTGAGGCTATCATCCATTGGATGGAGCTGGATAGGGAATGGAATAATCTCATGTTTGATGTTAGAATATCTGGGATCTTGGGGTATAAAAGACAAATTTGAGGGGTAAGGGTTATTCTATATCTGTAGGACACATTTAGTTGCCGCTGCAGTCCATATCTGATCTAGAAGAGGGCAGTTCCAAAATGTATGTAATAAAGTGCCCTGTTCTGAGCAACCTCTGAAACAGTTAGGAGATGTTGAGGGATAGAAAGAGTGTAATTTGTAGGGCATGAGGTACCATCTATTGGGGTTTCTCTAAATGAGATTGCTTTACTACATTTGCGGAATTTTTTAGACATGGAGTACCAGGTTTCTGTTGAACAACCAAGATCATCTTCCCAACTAAGCATTGGGTTCGATTTCCCCTGTAGATTAAGGGCGTTAAGGTGATGATATAACCGGGAAATCATTCCTTTGTCCCTGGAAGATGTTAGACAGATCCTTTCAAACAGAGTGTTGGTAGAATGTGTGGAAAGTGAGAAATGCTGTGAGTAAAAGGATTTAATTAGTTGGTAGTTTATGTGCTGTAGGGGGGAGGTTGTATTCTTTTTGTAATGCTGTAAAAGATTTAAAAACCCATTTGGACTGTAGTGAATTTAGTGTGGTGAGATTATCTATCCATAGTGAGAACTGGGGGCTGTTGGTATAGGCTAAGTGGAACCTGGGGTCGCCTAAATAGGAAGTGAGAGGAGATATGGTCGAGGATAGTAGATAAGTCTTTAACCTTGAGCCAAAGTTGGAATAGTTGAGCAACAATTGTGTTATGTAACAACAGTTTAACGCACGTATCTTAAGGGAGAGACGCATTTAGTACTTTCCAAAGTACATGCACATTTTTGCCTTGTTTTATCCCTTTAAGTGCACTACAAGTACAGAAAAATACCTGTTGATGTGGCAGAAATGCATTTAGCTCCTAAGTTCTGTTGTGAGATGACAACACATAGCATTTTTGTATATTGAGTGCTGTCAGGCCTGCACAGTTGCCCTTTGCTAAATTACTCAAACCCTCCCACTCTTCTTTTCTACATAATAAACACTAATCTATTTATTTTGTATTTTGAAGTTACAAACTAGAAGGGCTAATAAGACTTTAGTTTTTTTTTGCAGAGTATACTTTGCTTTCTTATATAAAATCCAAGCACTAGCCATGCCATTTTTTATTACCTCTCTATATGAAAACCCAGAAGGATGCCGTCTCTGCTGCTATGAGAGAAGCAGTTTGCTTTTTTTCAGTTGTAACTTGTTATAATGCTGTTCCAATCTTTTCAGAGCACGTTATTAGAAACATACCGGTAAAACAGCCAATTAAGACCATTTTCACACTAAAGCGTTTTTACAGCGTTTTAGCGTTAAAAATAGCACTATTAAAACGCTCTCCATGCATCTCAATGGACACTTTCACACAGAGTCCTGCAAGCAGCATCTTTGGAGCAGCTTTTGGGCGCTGAAAAGCACTCCAAAAAGCCCCTCTCCATTGAAATGAATTGAAAGCGCTGTAAAAACGCCTTACCCTTTTTACACTGAGGCACTGCAAAAATGCCCAAAAACGTTAGGGTCTTAGCGGTGCTTTACCAGCACATTGGGATTGCAGATGAGGCTTTGCTCGAAAAACGCCCTAGTGTGAAAGGGGCCTTAGTGTTTCTGTCTTTAACCTAGTGCCTTTCACCTGACTTAACAGTTTTCTTCAATATTTTTAATGCATAGACCTGAACATAATAAGCAAAATATATGCAAAACCTTTAAAGGTCTGTTACACTGAAAAAAAATAATTGTTTCCTTTAACACTAGTAACTTTTGTCTATGCAAGTTTTGTGTTTCATGTAAAACTGAACTTGAAATATAAATAAAAATAGTGCTCATGATGTCTATCATTTATATTTCTTATCTAATTATGCCCTCTAGTGATGCTTTTGCCAAGTTGCTGGAGTCAGGAGACCTTAAAATGAGTTCTTTGAAATCTGAAGATATAACTCTGTCTTTCCACCACCTGTTAGCAAAAATCTGTTTCTACCACCACTTTACAGGTGAGCACTATATCTGTTAACTTGCAGTGTCCAGCTTAGTTTTTTTATTGTGTCCTTCACCCAATATTACATATTTGTATTGTGTTTTCAGTGGTTGAGCGAGTTGATTCCTGTTCATCGATGTACAGCCGGTCAATCCAGGGCCACCACGTTTGTCTACTAGTGAAAAAGGTATTGTCTCAGTTGGCATGCTGTATGTTGAATAAACAAAAATAAGATGGATGTGTTTCTTGGTGAAACAGTCTTTGAGGATATCTATACTTAGGAACAAATATGTAACATATTGCAATTTATCAGTCTTTAGATGTGTCGGCTGCATTAGTTTTCATTTTTCAGGCTAAGAGCATTTTCCGCCTATATAGTAAATACTTTTTGATCCTAGCATAAATGCAGTGTCTTTGTTACTTTTCTATGTATTAAACTGATATTTAAAACCTAAACATCCTTCTGCAAATGACTATTCTACCCACATATTGTAATGGAGACGGAGACGTGTTTGAATTTCAAGCTTTAACACAGTGGAGGAGTGAGTTTAGCCATCCAGGAACATGAGGTGTGGTGTTTTCCGAATTTCAGGTGGAAGATAAAACAAAACATACTAGTTTGCTGTTTTTTTCTGAATTTTTCAGTACTTCACAGTAGTAAATAGTGTACATACTGTAGCACCATACTGCATAGCATATTCTTGATTTTTTTTTTTTGTGAGCCATAATCGATATTCTATTTTTCGTCCTAACTCCCATTGGTGTTCACAGTATAATCATTGGAGTTCACTGTGTGATCGGCAGGATATGTGCCCCCTGCCTTTAAGAGGCCTTCCACTATGAGCTATACCCATTTTACCAGGCACAAAAACTTCAGTCTTGGCTCGGTGTCTTTAGGCTGAAGAAAGAGTTGAACCCCATGGATCAAATTATAAAAATTTTACTATTTTCAGGATATAAACTCAAAATGTGAATATTTCATTTATTATCTCTTCAGGAGAATGTTTTAATTTTCAGTCTGAAGAATTCATGCTAAAACAATTTTTTTAGAGCAGTATTTAGCTGCACATTCTGTGTTTAAGAGTGGTACTTGCACCCCTTTCTGCTAACAGATTAGCAGGCCTACCTCTGCTCCTTTTTGGGATCTTTTAAACCAGGGGATCATTGTTCTGTGTCAGAACAGTTTCACAAGTTATACTCTAGCCTGGTAACTATTCTTCCTAAATTGAACATCTGTCTCTTTGGGGGTTGGACAGTTCATCCGGAAAGTATTCACAGCGCTTCCCTTTTTCCACATTTTATGTTGGTCTTATTCCAAAATGGATTTGATTAATTATTTTCTTCAATTCTACAAACAATACCTCATAATGACAACTTGAAGAAAGTTTGTTTTGAAAACTTTGGAAATTGATTAAAAAAAAAAAAAAATGTTGCTCCGAATTGCGGAGGAATGTGTGCAGGATAATCGCAGGCACCTCCTGAAGATGGTCAAATATGCGCCACAGCCACCAAAAACGGCCTGGTAACTTCTGGCGAGGTTCGTCTGGTGATCCCAAGATGGTGCAGGGAGGTGGAGGAGGAGGATTGGCCCCGCTGGTGAGCAATGCGGCCCCAGAACAGCCTGCATCTGGGGTGAGTCCTAGACCCCAGAGGGCACAGTTAAAGGGGAGGGGGAGATCTTTGGACAGGCTGGAGCAGCATACCAGGAGATCAGGCTGAGTGGAGGATGGGGTGGATGAGCCATCCCTTACAGATCATGTCCGCTATACAGAGCTACTAGAATAAGCTTAAAGATCACTTTGGGGAGCTCAAGCTTGAATTCTCTTTCATGAAACATGACCTGCAGAAGATGAGAGAAAAAGCTCAGGCTACTGAACACTGTATTGCTGCTTCGGAAGATACTGTAAGGCCTATGGACACTGCTTTACAGGTGGCAAAGAAGACTCTGTCTGAACATTCTTTTAAAATGGCTGACATAGAGGATCGTATGAGACGGAATAATATCCGGCTAGTGGGGTTTCCTGAAGGAGAGGAGGGGAGAGACCCTGAGGAGTTCCTGGAGGGATGGCTCACTGCAAATATGGACCCTAGGACTTTTTAGTAAAATGTTTGCTATTGAAAGGGTCCACTGTGTACCTGGCAGACCCCCACCGAAGGGTGTGGTCCCTCGCCCTATGATAATGGAAATTCTACACTACCGTTCCTAGGAAAATATTCTGCGAGGACCCGGGATTTTCCTGGAGCTAGATTTTAATAGATATCAGATTTGGATCTACCCTGATTTCTCAGCTGCCACTCAGAAACAGAGAGCCAGTCCCCTGTCTGTGAAGAAACGCCTCAGGGATCTGAAACTTATCTACAGCATGTTATACCCAGCTATACTGTGAGTCGTAGATAATGGCAAAGTTTTCTTCTTCGCTACTCCTGTGGAAGCTTCTTGATGGCTGGATGCCAGAGGTCACCTGAGAGGAGGAGGATCCCAGCGTCCCCCATAGTATTTTTCTGATGCATTGCTGTTTGCTAGGTGGTAGCTTGCGGGGATAGATGGATGCCCCTTTTGCTGCTACCCTTTTCTTGATGCCTTGCTCAGGACTATACGCCTTTGCCTTGTATGACCTGCAATTCGGATGACGAACTATGCAATTATTCCTTTTTCTTTTTGCTTGGTACAGGGTTGTTCTCAGATCTTGGGACCTGTGGGGTTTTGAATAAGCCTCACATCTGTTTACCTAATTTTTTTTGGTTGACTGTTATGGGATATAAGTGTTGGCAAGTTGGGGCTGGGTGGGGGGATGGAGGTGGTTGGGTGTCTGTTTGTTTGTTTTTGTTTTTCATGAGCAAGATTTTTATACCTGGACTCAAGTTCTTTGGGGTTTATGGGAAAAGTGTATCATGTTTATGGTGGGCTCCTGGTGGGAGGGAAGCACTGGGGCCCTGGCATCCTCCCCTACATTAATGGGGGGGGGGGGGACAGGACCTACGCTCAGGCTGTGCTGGAATTATTAGCAATGGAGGTTATTCTTAGAGTGGTATCCTGGAATGTCAGAAGCCTCAACGCCAAATTTAAACGCTCCCTAGTCTTTATATCAAGAAATATGAGCCACATTTGACTCTGCTGCAGCAGACTCACTTACAGGCTTCCAGGGTTTTCTCTCTCTCAGTAGGGCCAATATTACTTGGGCTGTGAAAAGATTTTGCTCATGTATAGAGGCATGCTGTTGCCAACATCCCAAAGTTAGACAGAAAACATGAATACCTCTAAAAAGGTGGGATTTTTCGGGCAACCATAAAAAGTAATGACAACTAGGTCATTAAAAAATATATAATTTATTACAAATATCATTAGGCTATAGAGAATACATTTACAAACACAAATTAATTTTACAAATCAAAATAATGACAGAATAAAAAAGAATAATACTGCCAAGGATCATCAGGAACCCCAGGACATAGCTAGGGGTATAGATGGTCGTTTCCTGTTTCGAATAATACTTTTGGATTCTTCTTCAGGGAAGGTAGGCAGTAAAATTTGTTTCCTAGAAAATGAAAAAAATATATATACATAATACATGCAACTTTCAACAGTCAGGCACAGCATTGCAAAATATGGACAAAAAGGGAATTCATGGAAACTCACAGACCAAAAAGAGAAAGAGGGAGAACTAACCTCTTTCCAGATCGGGGGTACCAAGGTAGTCCCTGAGGGTGTGGGTGCACCAAAACCGAATGGGGGCAAAAGAACCCCAAAGGCAGATAGCAGCACCAGTGGGACTTCTCCAAAGCACAACGGGGGAGGCTCCAAAACCATGGAGGGTGGTAAGATGATAAATAAGTCACCATTTGAATCAGCAGCCAAAGGAAACGACCATCTATACCCCTAGCTATGTCCTGTTTTTAGAGGTATTCATGTTTTCTATATTACTTGGGCTTACCATGCCAATTTATCCTCTTATGCCAGAGGGATAATCTACCTACCTTGGTTACCAAAGCAATGCTTATAGCCATACAGGCGATTTAAATCTGATATTAAGGTCATCAAAATGATGAAAAAATGCGTGATGTTTGTCAATTTTTATGTTCCTCCTCCCTTTATGCTTCACAGAGCATCTATCTTGGTTCTCCTCTTTTTTGGAAAACCGATCGCAAATAGTCAAGCTAGGACCATTCACTTCCGAACAACGCACATTATCGTGCGGGGTCCCTCAGGGATCTCCCCTGTCGCCGATGTTATTCAACATCTATCTGCGTCCTCTTTTTGAAATCATCAGCAGCCAAAAACTGCTATATCACTCTTACGCAGACGACACGCAACTGTACTTCCGCATTTGCAATAAAAAGGATCACCACCTCAATCTAGAGACATGCCTCTCTTTGATAGAGGACTGGATGACAAAGAGTTATCTCAAACTCAACGGAGCGAAAACAGAACTTCTTCTGTTTCACGCCAAGCGTAGCAATCAATCGATAACAACCTGGATCCCCCCGCCCATTCTGGGCAAAGTCATCGCCCCTAGCGCCAAAGTCAAAAGTCTTGGGGTCATCTTTGACTCCTACATGACAATGGATGCACAAATAGGGGCAGTAGTCAGCGGATCTCACTATCTGCTGCGCCTACTACGTAGACTCACGCCTTTTATTCCCAAGAAAGACATAGCGGTCGTGGTGGGAGCGATTGTAAACTCCAGATTGGACTATGCAAATGCCCTTTACCTCGGACTCCCCAAGTACCAAATCGCTCGTCTTCAAGTCGTTCAAAATACGGCCGCTAGACTTGTGACTGGGAAAAAACCCTGGGAATCAATCTCACCCTCGTTGAGATCTCTTCACTGGCTACCAGTTAAAGACAGAATCACCTTTAAAGCACTCTGTCTAACGCATAGATGTATCCATGGGAATGCTCCCCATTATCTATGCGAAAAATTAAAAATTTACAATCCCAATCGTATTCTACGATCCAACAATCAAAATCGGCTTCAGATACCGAAAGCCAGATACAAGTCCAAAGGTGACAGGAGATTCGCTGTCCAAGGTCCCAGACTATGGAACGCCTTACCAGCCAGCATTCGACTGGAGGAGAACTACTTGGTCTTCAGGAGAAAGATCAAGACTCATCTCTTTTGATCTCAAAGGAGACAGGAACAACAAGCGCCCAGAGGCGATTTACTTCGCATGTGCTGCGCTATACAAGTTCTTCATTCATTCATTCACAGAGCCGCCATCAGGGGGGTACAGGCAGTACACCTGTAAGGGGCCCGGGTTTTTTTTTTTTTTTAGGGGTGCGGAGGCCACCAGGGCCCCAGATGGCAACCACCTCCTTTTTTCATTTATTTGTTTATAAAAAAAATATATTTTTTAATAAAATATTTTTTTAATAAAAAAAAATATTTTTTAATAAAAAAAAATATTTTTTAATATATTTTCTTTTATTTTTTATTAAAGGGCCAATTTTTTTTTTTTTTTTAGAGAGATCCGGAGGTCCACACGGGCCCCGAAGGCCACCAGGGCCCCAGATGGCAACCCCCTCTTTTTTTATTTGTTTATAAAAAAATATATATTTTTTAATATATTTTCTTTTATTTTTTATTAACCACTTAAGACCCGGACCAATACGCTGGCAAATGACCCAAGGGGTTTTTGCGATTCGGCACTGCGTCGCTTTAACAGACAATTGCGCGGTCGTGCGACGTGGCTCCCAAACAAAATTTGCGTCCTTTTTTTCCCACAAATAGAGCTTTCTTTTGGTGGTATTTGATCGCCTCTGCGATTTTTATTTTTTGCGCTATATACAAAAATAGAGCGACGTTTTTGAAAAAAAATCAATATTTTTTACTTTTTGTTATAATAAAAAACCAATAAACTAAATTTTAGTCAAACATTTAGGCCAAAATTTATTTAGCCACATGTCTTTAGTAAAAAAAAAATCGCATTAAAAAAAAATTAGCTACCTAGCGGGAACAGCGACACTAATACAGCGATCAGAAAAATGATCGCTTAGTGACGCTGGCAATAGGGAGTGAAAGGGTTAACTAGGGCAGTGATCAAGGGGTTAAAACTTTATTGGGGGGGGGGGGGTGGGGGGGCTACCCTGACACGAACACTGACTGACTGTCACACTGTCTGTCACACTGACACTAAATACAGTAATCATACATGTATGATTACTGCATTCAGTGACACTGTGACAGGGGGGAGGGGGGTGGGCGATCGCTGGGGTTAAATGTGTTTGTGTGTTTGTGTAAGTGTGCTGTTTGGTGCAGGACTTACTTGGTGTGTTGTGATCTCTCCTCAGCGGCGCTTGAAACAAACGCCGAGGGAGAGATCACGTTGCTTCCTCCTTCCTGTGTTTACACAGGAGGAGGAAGTGACAGGGCGGGCGGGCGCGCGCATTGGCTGGGAGCGATCCGGAGGGGGCGGATGAAAACGGATAGCCGCCCCCACTTGTCGGATCGCTCCTGCAGCCGCGCGGACCGCCACATGTACGGGGGGGGGTCCGATCGGACCCCCGATCCCCCCCAAGGCACCAACGTATATATACGTTGATGTGCCTGTCGGTGCCATTCTGTTGACGTAAATGTACATGCGGCGGTCCTTAAGTGTTTTTTTTTTTTTTTTTTTTTTTTTTTTTTTTTAGAGGTCCGGAGGTCCACAGGGGCCCCCAGGGCCCCGGATGGCAACCCACTTTTTTTTTTTTTTTTTTTTTTTAGGGGTCTGGAGGTCTGGGGACCCTGACCCGGTCAAAAGAATCTCCAGATACTATAGGAATGTAAGCCTAGGGGACTCCGGGTTGATAGCATGGGGCAGGTCTCGGTGGGAGATGTTTATATTAAAATCGTCAGGAGGCATTGGATACTTATCTGGGCTCTTATCCAACGGATAGGATGATAATCCATTAGATGTAAAATTACACCCGGTCAGGCTATTCCGTATGCACAGGAAGTGCTCAGCTACTTGCCATAAATGTTTGGGGACGAACGGCTCTTTTGTTCATATGGTGTTGGAATGTGCCAAGGTGAGGCCACTGTGGTCTATGGTGACTGAATTCATCACAGAGAACTTTGACCTTCCCAATATATGTTCTCCCTTGTGAATTTTTACCAAGAGGTGTTAAATGAGCACACCAAGCTGTTCCTCAGAATATTGTACTTTGGAGTTGGGAAACTTATAGTTAGAAGATGAATCCACACGGAGTGACTGACGTTAAGGATGTGGTTGAAAGTTGTGAATGCCGACTTCCTTTTTTACCGCATGATGTACGAGGCCAGGGGAGCCCCTATGAAATTTAGGAAGGTTTAGGTGGGTTGACTCAAAGGAGACATTGGCAGATGTGCATGAGTAAAGGCTGCAGAAGTATGGAGACCGAGCTATGTATATATTTGTCATAAGTTGGGGTAGGGAATTGGGGGTACAGACACTGTTCTGTGAGTCATATGATGGGGTAGTGAAATATTCCACTCTATATGCTTTTTCATGCCCGGGGGGGGGGGAGAAGGGGTTTGTTTATAGTTATTTTCTTAATGTTTAAAAAAAGAAGACAAAAAAGAAGAACAGGCAAAATCACTGGAATACAGGCAGGAATGCTAGACTCTTACTGAAGTCGCACTTTCCCTGGGCAGGGGAAGCGGTTACAGTGGTTGACCGCGATATTGTGTCAATCTCGCTCCCTTTCTCGGCGAGATTGAGCACTTGCGAGCCCCATCGCGGGAGCCAGCGCCGAGCTGGCTTGCCGCGATGGAGACAAAGCCGTCATAGAAGCGACGGGGATCCGAAGCGGATTCCCGCCAATTCTACACGTGGGCGGAGTTTGTTATGAATCCTGAGAAGGAAGTCCCCGCCGGATTTTAAATGAAAATCCGGCATGGGTTCCCCCCTCAGGAGCATAACGGGCCCTTAGGTCTGGTATGGGTTGTAAGGAGACCCCCCCCCCACGCCGAAAAAACGGCGTGGGGGTCCCCCCACAATCCATACCAGACCCGTATCCAAAGAACGCCGGCCGGCCGGTCAGGAGGGGAGTGGGGGGGGTGAGCGAGCGCCCCCCCCCTCCTGAGCCGTACCGGGCAGCATGCCCTCAACATGGGGGGGGTCAGGTGCTCTGGGGCAGGGGGCGCACTGCGGCCCTCCACCCCAGAGCACCCTGTCCCCATGTTGATGAGGACAGGGCCCCTTCCCTGGCCGTTGGTTGTCGGGTTATGCGGGCGGGAGGCTTATCGGAATCTAGAAGCCCCCTTTAATAAGGGGGCCCCCAGATACCGGCCCCCCACCCTAAGTGAATGAGTATGGGGTACATTGTACCCCTACCCATTCACCTGCAAGAAAAGTGTAAACACAAATAAACCACACAGTGTATTGAAATATTTTATTAGTTGGCCGCCGGGGGGGGGGGGTGGGACTGCGACGTCACAAAACAGACCTATATAACTCGCTGCGAGCCGCGCGCCAGCCATAACAGCGGAAGGAAGCGTCGCGTCAACATCTGGAGAAGAGAAGAAGAAGAAGACGTCACAGAAGAGGGGACTCGCCGCCGCCAGTAATTGAGCTAACACGAAGATAGCGGCGGCGAGTCCTGAAGAAGAAGACCCCCGGAGAGTGGGAGAAGACCCCCGGAGAGTGGGAGAAGACCCCCGGAGAGTGGGAGAAGACCCCCGGAGAGTGGGAGAAGACCCCCCCACCGCCGAAGATGTCGAAGGAAGCCCGCCGGGTGGTGGGCGCTTTTATCAAAGCGCCCCCCCGGCGGCGGAAGAGAACCAGACGGCGGTGAAGAACAGCGGCACCCACCCCCCCGCAGAAGCCCGCCAGAGGGGGGCGCTTTTATAAAAGCGATCATACACACCCCCCCCGGCGGCCAACTAATAAAATATTTCAATACACTGTGTGGTTTATTTGTGTTTACACTTTTCTTGCAGGTGAATGGGTAGGGGTACAATGTACCCCATACTCATTCACTTAGGGTGGGGGGCCGGTATCTGGGGGCCCCCTTATTAAAGGGGGCTTCCAGATTCCGATAAGCCTCCCGCCCGCATACCCCGACAACCAACGGCCAGGGTTGTCGGGAAGGGGCCCTGTCCTCATCAACATGGGGACAGGGTGCTCTGGGGTGGGGGGCCGCAGTGCGCCCCCTGCCCCAGAACACCTGACCCCCCCATGTTGAGGGCATGCTGCCCGGTACGGCTCAGGAGGGGGGGCGCTCGCTCGCCCCCCACTCCCCTCCTGACCGGCCGGCCGGCGTGCTTTGGATACGGGTCTGGTATGGATTGTGGGGGGACCCCCACGCCGTTTTTTCGGCGTAGGGGGGTCTCCTTACAACCCATACCAGACCTAAGGGCCCGTTATGCTCCTGAGGGGGGAACCCATGCCGGATTTTTATTTAAAATCCGGCGGGGACTTCCTTCTCAGGATTCATAACAAACTCCGCCCACGTGTAGAATTGGCGGGAATCCACGTCGGATCCCCATCGCTTCTATGACGCACTCGCTGGAATGTGCTTTTACTATTCCAGCGAGTGCGAGATGTCGGCAGCCTGTCGCCGAGAATCAGCGCGATGCTGTCGTGCTATAAACACATTCTCGGCGGCAGGCACTGTATGTGGACCGGATTATTATGAAAGGTTTTATTTTTATTGACTGTTTCAGCTGCCTGATATTCTTATAAGGCTGGTAAGGGTTGGGTTTATCCTGGAGTGGCCATGTTGTGTTCATAAAAAAATGGAAACAAGTGGTGTGTATACTGCGCTGCCTAAAAGGAAATGGCTGCTAACACGGCTAAAAAAGAATAAATTGGCAAACAAAGTTGAAAAAAATGTGTAGCGCTCAAACAATAAATATCTTGATGATAAATATTGGTGTGAATGAGATCACTGAACGTAATATATGAATATATCACAATGTGATTAAAACAGTGAATAAATAAAAAAGTCCATGTGGTTGTGTTCCACCAAACAAATGTTTAGATATTCAATACATGATATGGTACAACGTGTTGAAGTCCATAAAGGTAAGTATCACCACGTGAAGATAATCTGATGACTGAGGTCTTCTTTTAAGTGAGGAATGACCACCAACAAAATGGCAAATGGAGGCTTACCAGAAAGGGTGGACTTATAGTGACATGTGTCGCTGTAAGTCAAAACGGGCTTGTATGTGCGATTCACAATCGGGCACAAATATAGTGGTATATACGTCTGCTCCGCTGATAGATGGTGAGGCATACGGTCATAAGGAAGCTTCACATCAATAGCGCTCCAAAATGTTCAGAGAAGATAGGGAGAAAAGTGGCCACATAGCGTAATCCAGTTTTATAAAATCAAATTTAATGAAAACACAGGTACACTCACATGTAGGCTGTGCAAATCTCTCATGTAAACATAGGTGAGGTGGCAGTGGAGACGACCTGACGCGTTTCGTGTGCTAACTCATCATCTGGGGTGTCGCTCCACTGTAGCCCCCTCATATTAATAGCAAAAACAAATGAAAAACCCCAATCAAAGTGGGAAATCCAACCTACCCCCATACAGCGTTGCGAATAACGTCCATTTCTCGGATTCCTAACATGGCCAAACGGCGTGCGTTCCAAGCCTCGTTTTGGGATGTATGTAGTTTGATGGCCACTTTTCTCCCTATCTTCTCTGACTACTGAAATTTTGAAGTGATATTTATGTAAAGCTTCCTTATGACCGTATGCCTCATCTATCAACGGAGCAGACGTATATACCACTATATTTGTGCCCGATTGTGAATCGCACATACAAGCCGTTTTGACTTACAGCGACACATGTCACTATAAGTCCACCCTTTCTGGTAAGCCTCCATTTGCTATTTTGGTGGTGGTCATTCCTCACTTAAAAGAAGACCTCAGTCATCAGATTATCTTCACGTGGTGATACTTACCTTTATGTACTTCAACACGTTGAACCATATCATGTATTTAATATCTCAACATTTGTTTGGTGGAACACAACCACATGGACTTTTTTATTTATTCACTGTTTTAATCACATTGCGATATATTCATATATTACGTTCAGTGATCTCATTCACACCAATATTTATCATCAAGATATTTATTGTTTGAGCACTACATATTTTTTTCTACTACATGTTGTGTTCACAGATTTAACCTGTAGGTGTTTATGCATGTGAAATCCATAACTCAGCCACAGGTCCCATTTAATACTCTTGGAGAGGAGAAATGTGTCCCTGTTATTACACAGTGGCCTCAGCTGTACTAAGAATTTTTATTTCCTGAAAATGTTTGCTGATCAAAAATGACCATTTCAGTGATGGTGTCCCCCCCCCTCCAAAAAAAAATTACAGAAAACAAATCACCATTGCTATATCCATTTTTAATTGAAGTTTGTATTTGTTCTTTTTTATAGGGTGAGAAGTCAATATCCATTGATGGGAAGTGCAGTGAAGCAACTCTCCTAAGCAGTCTTCTCAGCGAGATCAAATTGACGCTGGCAGAGTCCTGAGCAAGGGGCCCTCTTAATCTTTTAAACCTCTCCTTTTTTTTCCTGTTACCATATGATGCACTTGGACAGAACTAAAAGTGTAAAGACTGACCTGCAAATGCATGATCAAGCCCCTCGTCACCTAAGAATGCCCAATTTTACTGGAAATTGAAACTTTTTTTTTTTTTGCTTTTTCCCCTGTTCTTTTGGTACCAACAATCTCATTTTAATATAAAATAGTAATTGCTCCCTTGCAGCAAATATTTTAATTAATACCTTGCGTTTTTGCTGTCCCAGACTCCGCTGATAAAATGATTTAAATCCAATCATCTTTTTTTCATTATGTATACACTATCGGAAAACACTAGGGATCGACACAAATAGTTTTTGGATGTTTATGGGAGCTGCTAGGCTTGATTGGCAATCTGTTTGCTTCCTCCAAAAAGTGCTTTAAACAGTTTGTTGCTCTGTAACTAAAACATCCACACTGAGCATCCTACAAAACGTTCTGCTGAACTGCATATAATGGTTTACTTATGTTATGAAATTTATTTATTTGGAAGTTATGTTCACATTTAAGTTTAAGTGAACCAGTGTTTTTCAAACACCCATTCAGAGGATTTTAAAAATGGAGGAACTTGAATCAATGCTGGAAAGAAACTGGTTTGCTTTATCAAGAGAATAGTACACTGCCATTAGTAAATCAAACCCAGTTCTTCTACTGATAAATCAGAGACACCCTGTGCATAATTTTCAGTTTTGTATGGATACTGGTGATGAGAGAATACTTAATACCCTTTATTTTGTTTTGTTAATTCCACAGTCCTACTCATGTTGGGCAAAGGATCATGTGTTTTGTTTTTTTGGTCTCTTGCACATTTAGTGGGCCAGCAACACATTCCTAATGATAATTTTGCGGGCAGAAACTGGAAAATTAATCTATTTTCCTTAGTGTGTCTTGTCTGTGTGTTTTTCTTTTTTTGCCCAATGTTTATTTTATGTTGGCTGTACTCCTAAAGAAAGTTATATACATGTAAAAAATTTGTGCTGTATAGTCTGTCGATCCTAAGTTAAAATGAGAGGCCTTTTCCATCATGAAAGCCTGAATATCATAACAAAAGTGCAAATCTGTAAAGATGAGGCTTATATGTACATGGGCGTTTGCAGGCGAAAAATATGCTTAAAGGGGAGGTTCCCCTAAAAATAAACTTTTAACATTGCCTGTGTCTTCTTAATAATAATTAGAATCGGCTGGTACTTTTTTTTTTAAACCCCCGTACATACCATTTTCGGCATGTACTCTCACCGCCGCTTCCGGGTCTGGCGGCCGGGGATGGGAGGGCCTGCTTCATTGACAGGCATCTGGCAGCCGGGGACAGGCATCCGATCGACGCATACAGCGCGTCACGGGATGCCGAAAGAAGCCGAACGTTGGTGCGCATGCGCCGTATAGAGCCGCACCAACGTTCGGCTTCTTTCGGCATCTCGTGACGCGCTGTATGCGTCGATCGGATGCCTGTCCCCGGCTGCCAGACCCGGAAGCGGCGGTGAGAGTACATGCCGAAAATGGTATGTACGGGGGTTTAAAAAAAAAAGTACCAGCCGATTCTAATTATTATTAAGAAGACACAGGCAATGTTAAAAGTTTATTTTTAGGGGAACCTCCCCTTTAATGTGAAAAACCTGTTTTCCCATGCCCTTGAAAACTGCATGTGGGGGTGCGTAGTCATTCACTTCTATGGCCAGCTGTACGCCCCATCTGCAACTCCCCGGGTGTTAAAGTGTTTTTTATTGCTAGGCTTAGTTTATGCCTGCAAATGTTTTTGTGTGTATGAAGCCTAGAAGTAGTTGTGATTCAGAACTCATGTTGGGATCAGTGGATATAACAGGTGGTGCCTTACTTCCTAACACATTTCCAAGTAGGACAGATACAGTCATACAAATGACTGGTAAATAGGTTTACCTATTATGTTGCCTAGAAAATAAAAGCCCAGTTTTTTTTTTTTTTTCCGGAAGTTGTTTCATTTCTTTATGTACTGCAAATGTATGGACTATTATACCACTATACATGATAAAGGTGTAATTATTTTTCAATTAATGAACATATGGCTGCAGCAGTAAAAACTTATACAAATTTACTTTTGTTTTTAATAATGTTGGTCCTGCAGGGTAGGCTTAGTCTGGACACAAACATCATAAATATGGCACCCCCGACAACACTACTAGCACATTTTATATGGTAAGTGTGCATGAATATCCAAACCTAAAATTTTCTTGCAAATTGCGATTTGGGAGTAATAAAACCTCAATCAAACTTAAAGGTAAACTGATTCTTATGTGTTACAAATCTTCTGTACAAAAATGCAGTTTTGTACTTAGAGCATTAGAAGATTAAGCATTCAAGAATGGTCTTGTTTGCCTACATGTTGTATGTAGGCATTCTGTTGTGGTACTTATATAGTATGTGTCATTTACCTTTTACCACGTCATCTCCACCCTGCTTTTTTGGAGCATTGTGTGTCCAGATGCTGATCTCAAATACCAGGTTATCTTGAGAAGTTGGTCAAGTTTCCATTATGTTTTTGTTCCTTCTATGTCCCCAGCTACATTCGCATGTAGAAAATCTTCTATCCAGAACCCTGTTTGGTGATTTTAGAAGTTTTCAGTATGTGTTAAATTTGCTATTCACATTCCCTTAAGGAGGACTGAAAAAGGTACCACAAAAGCTGCTGTAATTGTGTCAAGATGATCCACAATAAAATATAAAATGGTTATGACATTGTGTGTATCTTATTCTTTAATGCTTGTATATTTAAAATGACGAGAGCCCTGTTACTGAAGTTGCAATGCATTCCAGCAATTCTAGGTGGGGTGAGCTTTGTGCTTAGGGTGAAGGAGATTGACCTGAACCCAATCTGTTTGCAGTTTGGTGTACTAACTGGCCATATATGCCAGTTCATCCACCTGTTAGAACCTACCGCTATTGCTGGAAATCTGTTTCTTAGCCACAGTATACCTACCGCATTAAAATGGCACATCCCCATCAGCTACTTTTTAAAGTTGCAAACAAGCCAGTGGTGATCCTGGGCGACATCATTAACAAACTATTATTACCAGATTTGGTCCGTGACTTACCCAGGATCCCAAGTACTGCTGTTTACATTCCAGCAGGGACCTGTCATTTACAGCGGGTGAGGATCTTTGTTTTGGAGTGTCAGCATCATCTGGTGTCACTCATCCTGATTGATGTGGATCTGTATTGCTGGATTGTGTGATTGACCAGGGTTTGTTTAAATATAATGGGTTTTCTTTTTCATACATCATGGGAAACTGAGTCAGGCTAATATTCATTACCTGCTGGGTTATACTCCATAAGGTGAATGGACACTGGTAGACCCTCCCATACAGAAAGTTACTTCAGATTTTTTTTTACCAGTGTCTACAAGGTGGATGGCAAGTTTGTTTGAGCTTTCTGAGTTCTAGGTCTCTATTTCCAAGAACGGTTCCAAAAATGAATCCAGGGATTGACCGATCGGTTCCATTTGACACATGCTTTATAGCTTAGATAAATGGTTCCTTAACCTTGCAAAGAAGACTCCAGATCCTACGAGGTTTTGCCTGTAAGCTGCCTTAGAGCGATGGACCCTGCAAAGTGGAATCCTGGACACTACAGTGCCAACGCATTCCTGCAGGGTGCTGTACAGGTCCATGGGAGTGGACCCTAAACATGAAAAGGGTACCCAGTCCTCGAAGGTCCTCAATTGACAGGAACCACCTGCCATGATGGGTGAAGATTGGGCTCTTAGTTTCTAAGCTGCCCTGCACCTGAACAGATAAGTGAAGCCTATATATATATATATATATATATATATATATATATATATATATATATAAAATATACCAACGTTTTTCAACCAGTGTGCCGTGGCACACTGGTGTGCCGCGAAGAGTCCCCAGGTGTGCCGCGGCAAAATGACCCCAAATATTGGCAGCTATGGCTGCTCTCTAATGTAACACTACTGCTGGGCACTTCGTTATCATTTGACTTTACAGCGGTGTCGGTCCGCCGTGTAAAACGAATTTCCCGGCACTCAGGAAGCTGTGCGGGCCTCCCGACCGCGTTTTGCCAACCGAATACATCATCGGTTGCTATTAGAGGGTCGGAGGCACGCACTGCTTCTGTGACGTGAGAGCCGCGGGTACCGTCCTGAACTCTGCCTGGCACGCTTTTTCTTGAGGGGGAAGAAGAAAGAGTAGAGTCACCGTGACCAACACTGCTCCCCTACCCGCAGACATTGCCACCCGCTCAGAGAGGGAGAAGGCCCTGAAGCTGAATGAGCAGCACCAGGCCATCCTGTCTCATATGCTGAGGGAGGAGGACAACAAGTACTGCGAGGCCAAGGGTAAGGTGGTGAGGGGGGCTCTGCTATGAATAACCAGCTGTCTCGGTCACTGACACCCCACATCCTCCATTCATAGCTACAGCACTCTTGATCTGATTGGTTGTTGTGCAGCTCTGACAGTTCTTCTTTCAGTGTATGTGTACACATGTCTGTTAGTGTGTGTGACAAAAGTAGTTCTGATGGTACAGGAATAGGGGGGTCAGGATTAAAAGTAACATACATACATACAGACCGATGCGCACGCACACAGACACACGTACAAACACATGTTTGTATGTGTGTCTGTGTGCGTGCGCATCTGTATGTATGTTACTTTTAATCCTGACCCCCCTATTCCTGTACCATCAGAACTACTTTTGTAGGGTTCGAGATAGCAAGGACTGCTGCTCCTCTGAAAAGCAATTTGTGTTCATATCGCTTTTCAGGGGCATTTGTCAGCCAGTAAATAGGCATATCTTGCCTCCTCACCACCTGTTTTAAGCCCGTAAATGCAATGCACACAGTTGCCAATGGATGGGGCATAATTAACAATTAATGGCACCCCTAAAGAGCAGAGCATTTGTCTGTGTGTCAAGAACGAGCGTGATTTTGCGCATGTTCCGCAACACACATCGACGTGAACTAAGTCTTGGACAGGGGTGCCTCAAGACTGAAAATACTTTTCAAGGGTGCCCCGACTGGAAAAAGGTTGAGAAACACTGATATATACACACGAACATTCGCAGCAGTGACGTTCTACTCACTTGTGTTTAAATGGCCAGGGCACACATGCATCTTACTTTTACTTGGTCCTCCATAAGGATAAGGCGGTATTGCGTCTGCAGCCCTCATTCCTTCCTAAGATAGTTTTGGCTTTTCACCTAAACAAGGACATTGTACTTCCATCCTTGTGTCCTTGACCATCGCATCCCAAGGAGCTTGTGTGGTACATGCCCTATGGGTGTACCTGTCTGCTACGGCTCCGTTACGGAGATCTGACTCGCTGTTCGTGTCGGTGTCTGGTCCACAGAAGGGCCTGGCCGTCTCGTCGGCCACCATTTCTAGGTGGATCAGGCAGACCGTCATCCAGGCCTATCCCCCTAAAGGGCGGACGCCTCCCTTTCCTGTCATGTAGCATTCAACCAGGGCAATTGGTGCCTCCTGGGCTTTCTGACATTAAGCATCTGTCTCACAGGTGTGTAAGGCGGCAATCTGGTCATCCTTTTTTTCAAAGTTTTACAAGGTTGATGTGAGTGCATCTTCGGATGCTTCCTTTGGCCGCAAGGTTTTGCAAGTGGCTTTTTGAGGTTGCAACTCCTCTGTTGAGGTTCTCTGTTTGGGGTGAAGTTAAGTGTTCTTTTGATTGCTGTTCCCACTCCTTGTTTTCTCAATTCGCCTTTCAGGACAACCCTGGAGAGAGCGCAGCTCCGCCTCTTTTTCTGGAAACACATGTGATCCTTTAAAATCCCTCCTCTTCCACCATGGCCTCAGTTATTGTGTTTCCTCCGCCATGGTTGAAGCATCATGAGGAACCATTGAGCTGTGCTCTCTCCAGGGTGGAGGGGGTAGGCATACTTTTTTTCTTTATTTGCTGCTTGGAGTGCAGCGACCATCCCAGCCCCCCTCACCTGGGAGGGGGTGTTCCGGAGTCCCCAGTCGTTCCTGCTCAGCGGAGTGTCGGGTCCTCAGGAGGCAGCGTCGGTATGACTCCGGTGGTCGGGCGGTGATCGCGGTGTTCCGCATGTCAGCTTCCGGGTCCTGGCCGGCGAGTGACGTGCACGGTGACACGGATTCCTGGGGGGGGCGGGCGTGGCGCCTGTTGGTTCCCAGCGCCTGTAACGCAGCGACCAGGGGGCAGGTCATGTAAACGGTGCTTCCGTTTCCGGCCCTCGTTAATGACGCGGGAACCCGGGAAAATTTAAAAAGATCGTCTTTTCCCTAAGTCCTGCTGCGGTCTATGGCAATATGGAGGAGAGACAGTCAGCAATGGCGGATGCAGGCGCCGCGAGCACCAGTCAGGCCCAGGTAAGAGGGGTACAGCGGTGCCTTTTATTCTTTACCTTTTAGGCTGATTGTTTATTGTTTGTTCCTCCCTAGGGAGCCTGTGGTTACCGGACAGAGTTTAATGATCTCAGTCCTGGTAACTGTAAGGGGATGGTTGCACTAAAAATCTGACCCTTTTCTGGTGATGGTGTTTTAGTCACTTGGGGTGTTTAGTTTAAAAAAAAAAGATATACATGGGTGTTTTTTTTTTTATAATCTTCTCGTTGCAGGAAAAATCTGTAGGCAAAACTAGGCACTTTGATACACCAAGAAAATGTCCATCCTGCAAGAATCCTTTAAGGGATTCATGGCAAAAGGCAATGTGCAGGTCTTGCATTAAAAGTTTGGTTGAAGAGAAAACCTTGCAGCCGTACAAGGATTTATTTTCCTCAGTACAGGAACTCGCAAGTTCTTTAAGTTCAGTTAAAACTCGGCAAAGGTCCTGCAAATCAGACGGAACCTCAGCAACCACCACCCAGCCCGAAGGTCTCTGTATCTAAACAAATAGAAGGGGACTCTGGGGGTGAAGGGACTAGCACTCTCCCCTCTATCAGATTCGGATGAGGAGGAGGAAGAGGAAGAAGATAATGGCAAAAGCTCCAAATATAAATTGTCCTTAGATGAAGTACTTAAAGCAATTTACACTACCCTGGATATTCAGGAAGAGAAAGTACAATTGTCCATACATAAGATGTACCAAGGGCTGGATGACTCCAAACGACGCATCTTCCCGGTTCATAAAGTCCTATCGAACACAATTAAAAAGGAGTGGAAAGACGAGGGTGGATGCAGCTTTTTCGCAAGTGTCACGGCGCACAGACCTTGCCTTTGAAGATATGGGGGTCTTGAAGGACTCAATGGACAAAGAGCTGATTCTCCTTTAAAGAAAGCATGGGATTCCACATCAACCAGTTTTAAACCGGCTATGGCTGCCACAGTGGTTGCCCGAAATCTAGAATGCTGGGTAGAGAAGCTAATGAGTCACGTAGAGGCAGGCACCCCAAGAAAGGATCTCTTGGAGTCCTTTCCCTTGATTTTGAAGGCCGTCAAGTATATGGCGGATGCTTTAGCCAAATCTATTAAGATGGCGGCGAGATCAGCAGCTTTAGTAAATTCAGCCAGGCGCGCTGTATGGCTAAAAACCTGGTCAGGAGATACACCCTCCAAAATCAAGTTATGTGGTTTACTGTTCTCAGAAGATTTTCTGTTCGGTCAGGACCTAGAGAAGGTGTTAGACAGAACAGCTGACAAAAAAGCCGACACAAAAAGAAAGCTTTCCCTATTAAAGAGTCAGAATCCAAAAGAGAATTTTCGTGCTTTTCAGCAGCCCTACAAAAATAAGGAAGAAAATAAAAAGCGTTGGGTTTCCCAAAAAGGCAGATGTAGGGGAGGAATCCTTTTCAAATCTCCCTCAGACCAGACACCCAAAAATAAGTGACGATGTGACCCCAGTCGGAGGAAGGTTATCTGCCTTCCTTCCACAGTGGAATCAGATGCCCATAAGTCCCTTCGTGGAAAGGATCATTGCAGAAGGGTACAGTCTGGAGTTTTCAGAATGTCCCCCGAGCAGATTCCATGTCACAGCCCTCCCACGGGATCAAGAAAAATCTTCCGCAATGATGAGCCTATTGCGGGATCTGATAAATCAGGAAGTGATAGTCAAAGTCCCAAAACATCAGGAGGGTTGGGGATTTTACTCCCACATATTTTTGGTAAAGAAACCTTCAGGCAAATATCGTCTGATTCTGAACCTGAAGATTTTAAACAAATCAATTCGGTACAAGCATTTTCGTATGGACACCATCTATTCCATAACGAAACTGTTAACCCCAGACTGCTTCATTGCATCTCTAGATCTGAGGGATGCCTACTTGCATGTTCCGATAGCTCTAGCCTCCCAGCGGTTTCTCCGCCTGGCCGTAAACCTAGGGTCCACTGTTTGGCATCTCCAGTTCAAGGCCCTTCCTTTCAGTCTTTCCTCCTCCCCCAGGATCTTAATTAAGATTATGGAGGAGGCATTGGAACCTCTGAAACTGAAAGGGAATCTCGGTCATTCCATACTTGGAAGACCTGCTGTTCTTTGCGGACTCCAGGGATCAGGTTGCGACGAACCTTCGGGTGTCACAGGCTCATCTTAGGAGTCTGAGGTGGTTGTTAAACCTGGAAAAATCAAGTCCAGTTCCAACACAAGAGACAAAGTTTCTGGGTTATACTATAAACTCGGTTCTTCAGAAAGTCTTTCTTCCCCAGTAAAAAATGGAGAAGGTTTTATCCGCTGTGGGTCTGGTTCAGACAAACCTCTGGGTTTGTCAGGTCAGCTATGGCAGTGTTGGGTCTACTCACAGCCTCGATTCCGGCAGTCCAATGGGCGAGGTTACATTCTCGTCCCCTTCAGACGAACATCCTTCAGACCTGGTCGCACCAAGAGTCGCTAGAAAAGCACTTCAAATGTAAAGGGAGCACTCTGGTGGTGGAGAAACTCAGACAACCTGACGAAAGGCCTTCCCAGGGTTTTTCCGGTAGAAAAACGTCTAAAAACGGATGCAAGTTCCTGGGGCTGGGGAGCCTATCTAGATGGTCAAACTGCTCAGGGCACCTGGTCCAAACCATAAGCCAAGAAGTCGTCCAACTGGAGGGAATTGAAAGCCATCTTCCTGGGGCTCCTTGCCTTTCAACAAGTAGTGAAGGGTCGCCACGTACAAGTCCTTTCGGACAACACTACAGCAGTGGCTTATGTTCTCAAACAGGGGGGAACAAGGAGCAAAGGCCTTATGGAGTTGGCCAACCATCTGTTATCCTGGGCAGAACTAAACATGGCGTCTCTGTCAGCAGTCCATCTAAAAGGGTCTCAGAACCTGTTAGCGGACCTCCTAAGCAGAAGGAGCATAGTGGAGGCAGAATGGAGTTTGAATCAGGAAGTCTTCACAACAATCTCTCAGGAATGGGGGCAACCACAAATAGACCTGTTCGCCAGCCAGGAGAATGCGAAAGTTTGGGAATTCTTCTCTCTTCACAGAGAGGATCAGGCGGTGGCCATAGATGCACTGGCCCAGCCGTGGCATTACCAACTGTGCTACGCTTTTCCCCCCTTTCCACTAATCCCGTTAGTTCTGAGAAAGTTCAGGGAAGAAAGGACCAATCTGATTCTGGTCACTCCTTATTGGCCAAAAAGACCATGGTTTGCGATACGTCTGAACTTGGCCACAAAACCACCGTGGAAACTACCTCTAAGGAAAGACCTTCTGTCTCAGGGTCCTGTGAACCATCCGGAAGCGGAATGACTACACTTAACAGCTTGGTTTCTGAAGAAGATCTCTTAAAGGCCAAAGGACTATCTGATAAGGTGGTGAAGACCCTACTAGCTAGCAGAAAGGGGGTAACCAGGGCCATTCACCTCAAGGTGTGGAAAAAATTCAATTCCTGGTGCTCTTCCAAAAATCTCCAGGTCAATAGTGTCATTTCTGTTTTATAATTTCTCCATGCAGGAATGGAGAAAGGGTTGGCAGCCAGTACCCTGAAAACGCAGGTGGCGGCTCTTTCAGTTTACTTGGAAAAACCTCTATCTAAGATTTAATTTCTATTTTTTTTAGGGCACTGGCTCGAAGTAGACCTGTCGCCCTTAAAATTTTTCCCAGTTGGGACTTATCCTTTGTTTTTACAGGGTCTCACGAGAGCTCAGTTTGAACCCTTGCAAGACATTTCTTTGAAAAATGTGGTGCTTAAAACAATTTTTTTAGTGGCTATCACCACGGCGAGAAGTGTCGGCGAGCTTCAAGCACTGGCAATTACAGAGCCTTTTTTGAGAATTTTTCCAGACAGGATAATCCTCCGAACGGATCCAGCCTTTTTACCAAAAGTTTCTTCAACCTTCCATAGGTCTCGAGAGATAATCCTTCCTACTTTTTCTTCAGTTCCTTCTAATGCAGGGGAAGAAGCTTTCCATACTCTGGACGTGAGAAGATGTTTACTTCACTTCCTCTCAATCACTAAAGGATTCAGGAAATCAAACACCCTGTTCATAATATTCTCTGGGCCCCGTAAAGGGGAGAAGGCTTTCAAGAGTACATTAGGTAGATGGCTTAGACAGGCTATTATGGAAAGTTATCAAGCTAAAGGAAAAGTACCTTCTACAGGTGTTGCTGCCCACTCAATGAGATCAGCGGCAGTTTCCTGGGCCGAAAGGGCCGGTGCCACGCATGATCAAATTTGTAAGGCGGCTACATGGTCCAGCTATTCAACCTTTCTTCGGCATTACAGACTAGACTTACTGTCTGCCGCAGAGCAAGCCTTCGGCAGGAAGGTACTGCAAGCTTTAGTCCCACCCTAGGGTAAGTTACTCGGTTATCCTCTCCAGGGTTGTCCTGAAAGGCAATTTGAGAAAAACTTTTAGACTTACACCGGTGATAGTATTTCTAAGAGCCTTTTTAGGACGACCGCTATTTTCCCTCCCTAGGTATTTGACTAGAAGTATGTTTAAATGTCTGTCATGGTTTGCTTCTGTGCTTTGTTTTCCAGTTGTCGGAGACCATGGTGGAAGAGGAGGGATTTTAAAGGATCACATGTGTTTCCTGAAAAAGAGGCGGAGCTGCGCTCTCTCCAGGGTTGTTTTGAAAGGTCTTTTAGAAATACCGTCACCGGTAAGTCTACGTTTTTTTCTGACACTGCTTGGGGACGTCCCACATGTCAAGATTTGACGAAAAGAGAAAATAGGATTTTTTTGTACTCACCATAAAATCCCTTTCTCTGTCGTCCATTGACGGACACAGCACCCACCCCTCCTTTTTAAGTTTGTACTGCTTTTTGATGAACTGAGCTACATGCTGCAGGGTGAGGGGTTATGAACGGGGGGCCAGCCCCTAGGCGGGGATCTTCAACTCTGTTTGTTACATGTTTTAAGATAACTAACGTGTTCTGCCTAGTTCTCTCCTATGAACAGGAACATAACCCACATGTCAAGATTTAAGGAGCTGTGTCTGTCCATGGATGACAAGGAAAAGGATTTTTTTCAGTGAGTACAAAAAAAAAATCAATTTTTTTTGGTGGCTGTCACGTCAAACCGGTTTCTGAGCTGGCAGCCTTGTCGTGCAAGGCTCCCTATGTGGTCTTTCACAAGGATAAGGTGGTGCTGCGTCTGCATTTTACAAGGTTGATGTGTGTGCATCTTCGGATGCTTCCTTCGGCCGCAAAGTTTTGCAGGCGGCTGTTTAAGGTTGCAACTCTTCAGTTGAGGAGCTCTGTTTTGTTTTGGGGGGAAGTTTGTTTATTTAGAGATCACATAATAAGTAAGTTCTAATTATTTTTATATGACTATGCTTTCTACTACCGTGTTTCCCCGAAAATAAGACGTACTCCGAAAATAAGCCGTAGCGGGATTTCGACACAAGATCGAAATATAAGACACCCCTCCGAAAATAAGACGTAGCGATGTAGGGTCGAATCTTCGAAAATAAGACGTGGCGAATCTCCGATAATAAGACGTAGTGTCGTATGCGTAACGGGGCGGAGCGGGAAACAACACGTGATAGGCGTACAGTACTGTACTGGAACTGAAGTGAGGAGAAGAACACTGTGTAAAGCTGTAAAGCTTCTCCCAGCACTGACCAGCAAACCCCTCTCTCACCCCACACAAACACCAGGGGATAGGGGGAAAAGCTGCTACTGAGCCCAAAGAGATCACCCCAGCTCCACTTTGCTCCACATCAGCTTTGCTGGCCTATCTTTCTGTACAGCCAGACAAGATGAGTGCAAAGAGAAGAAGTTGGATATCCGAATGGTCCAAAAATGGCGTGCAGAATACGATAATCTCAGTCTACAGGTGGACAGAGGAAATGCTAAGAAGCGCAAGTGTGGTTCAGGTAGGCAACCTTTATTTTCTGTAATAAAAATAAGACACCCCCCGAAAATAAGCCATAGTGTGATTTCTTGAGGTAAAAAAAATATAAGACGGTGTCTTATTTTCAGGGAAACACGGTATATCCATACTGGTGGGGAGGCAGGATTTTTTTGTAAAAATTAATATACACTTGGCAAAGCCATGCGGCTGAAAAAATAAATTGACAGTGTCTTTATTGGAATTTTAGAAGTGTTATTCCCCCCAAAAAATCTCCCACTCTTCACAATCACCCCCTTTTATTGATGTCATCAGTTATCAGCAGCACCTATATTTGTGAGCAGCTGTTTTTAAAGATTAGGCACACAAAGGGCAAAATTAGAACCAAAATATCGGATGAGCACCTTGAATTCATTGAGAATTGCTATCCATCAAACCAGATATTGATGCGTTCGTTTTTTAAAAACAGTGTCACATTTTGCACTAGTTTTATGCTGCCCTCTTTTTTTTATAATAAAAAACAAACGTTTTATTATTCAGAATAGGTACATTATGTAGATCAGTGATCATTAACTTGTGTTTTTCTTGACTTTTCAGCAGCTAGCCTAAGGCCCCTTTCACACTGGGGCGGTAGGTGTGGTGGCGGTATAGCGCTGCAATTTTTAGCAGCGGTATTCAGCTGCTAGCGGTGCGGTTTTAACCCCCAATAATGGCCAAAAAAGGGTTCATCTTCAGAGGCGCATTGCCAGCGGTATAGCCACGGTTTCCCATTGATTTAAATGGGAATGAGCGGTGGAGGAGCAGTAAACACACCGCTCCAAAGATGCTGCTAGCAGGACTTTTGAAACCATCCTGCTAGCGCACCGCCTGTGTGTTATGCCCTTCTGAGCCCTGCACTCTGTGCATTACACACTCCTGAATAGGGATGAGCTTTATGTTTGGGTCGAACATGAGTTTGACTCAAACATTGGCTGTTCGCCGAATAGCGAACAATTTGGGGTGGTCGCGGCAAATTTAAAAGCAGGAAAACACCCTTTAAAAGTCTAAGGGAGAAATCAAAAGTACTAATTTTAAAGGTTAACCACTTAAGGACCGCCTCCTGCACATATACGTCGGCAGAATGTCACGGCTAGGCACAAGCACGTACCTGTACGACCTCTACGTCCCAGCCGTGGATCGCGCACGCCCGCGACCCAGTCGAAAGCTCAGTGACCTCTGGACCCGCGGATCCGATTGCCGCCGAAGTGCCGCGATCGGTCACAGGAGCTAAAGAACGGGGAGAGGTGTGTGTAAACACACCTTTCCCGTTGTTCACAGTGGCGCTGTCATTGATCGTCTGTTCCCAGATACAGTGTTTCTCCGAAAATAAGACCAGGTCTTATATTAATTTTTGCTACAAAAAACACACTAGGGCTTATTTTCGGGGTAGGGTTTATTTAATTACGACATTAAAATGGTTGTAACCCTAAAAAAACAAAACAAAAAATAAACCAGTGGCCATACATTTTTTCAAACATAGACACTAAACACATGTACTAAGAGGAATGGTCATAGAACATGTCCAACAACCCATTAGAGGTGGCGACCGTAACTGACAATTTTTACAACCTACTGGATCCACACCCTGGAGGACTCAATACCAGCCTATCATTCACATGCTTCCTGAATGAGAGATGATTTGATGTGTGTTCCTGACCCAAATGATGATCGAACTTTATATCTATATTTTTCCTATGTCTCCTTTTTCATTTTCATTTTTTCAATTTTGCATTTTTTCTTTCTCCCTTTTTTATATTTTCTGATTTTCATTTAGGAACATAGGCAATGCTCTGAAGATTAAATCCATGACAACTTTAAACTGGGGCAACTCTAATTACAGTGAGTTTGTCACCTGCATTTATCCCCCTTACTATTTTTGAATTTTTTAATTCTAATATGCCGCATTGGTCGTTTATATCTAGGTTGTATACCTCTGAAGTCCGTTTTTTTCCCCCCTTCTCCTTCCCTCCTTTTCCCGATCCATTTTTTGGTCATGCCTGTCTTCTTCATTTTTCTTCCTCTCCTCTTTATTATTTCTTCATTTATACTTCTCTATTCTTATCTTTATTATTATTTTTATATTCATCTTTATTTTCGTTATTATTTTTTTCACATTTACTTTTTATTTACATTTATCTTTTATTTTTATTCCATTTTTATTTTCTTTCAATTTTCTTTTATTGTTTTCAAGCATACAAAGTAACATGCAAGGGAGGGGCCATACCTCTGGCCATAAAGTCATAACATAACAATGAAAACTACCAAAGTACCCACATTGAACACAATGACATCATTAAACAAGGGAAAAGGAGAAAAAAAGAAGATATATGTTCAGATACCGTCCTGTCTCTTCTAACTTCTATCTCTAACACACTAATCCTCTCCTCCAGTGACCCCTTTCAGTCTGTGGGTGCCCTTCTTCACTCCCACAAGCCAATAGGCCCCCCTCCTCCGGGGGAACCGATGTCCCCTAAGGGGTGGGGCATTTGGACTGCTCCTTGCCCTGTCACTCACAGAATGCCATTACTAACCAATTCCACCCTAAATAAAAACACAAACCAAACAAACAAAAAAAAAAAAGGGGGAGTAGAGAGGACCTCCCTTCCTCAGTCCGTCCCCTCCCCCCCTTCGCCGCCCGTGCTGCCAGATCCCTTCGTTGTTACATGTCTATCAAGGCCTTCCCTTCCACTGAGTATCTAAACATGTTCCACTCGGCCCATGTATCCAGGTATACCTTCCGTTTCTGCCTAGAGGTCCATACCAGGTCCTCCATCCTATTCATCTCTTCCACTCGTTTAAGCCACATCTTTACCGTTGGGGGCTGTGTCTGTTTCCACATCCCTGGGATACAGGCACGGGCTGCGTTTAAAAGGTGACAGACCATGGAATTCCTATATCGCTTTACCGATAGCTCCATGTCCTGTAGTAAATAAAAGGGCCACTCAACTGGTAATTCTACTTTACTGAATTTCTGCACTATTCCCTGAACCTTCAACCAGAAACGTACAATCTTCGGGCATGACCACAAAATATGTAGTAAAGTTCCTTCTTTCTTACAACATCCAACATCTATCCGAGGTGTCTGGGAAACACCTCTTTAATACTACCGGAGTGCGATACCACTGGGATAGTATCTTATAATTCATCTCCTGCCTTCACACAGACTGAGGATTCAAATATATTCCGGAGTATTTTATTCTTTTGAAAAAAGAAGGGGGTGGTGTCTGCGCTGTGAAAGGTAAAAGCTAAGATACAAAAGTATCACAGGGATAAATGCCTGGGCAGGTGAACGTGGGTGAAAAGGGGTGAGGGCAATGAACGTGGGTGAAAGAGGGTGAGGGCAGAATCAGAGCAAAGCAATAACAAACATGGGTATTGTGTCAATGCATATATCATATAAATCACAATATGACAATTAATAGTGAGATACCAAAAAATGACAAGTATCAAAACAAAAAGAAAGTCCATGTGATAATAAAACCCAAGGAAAAAAATATTAATATACACAATGTGCTAGTAACTTGCAAATATATGTATAAAGGCCAGAGGGAACATCCCACAAGGAACGCCTCTGGATAAAATGTATGTAAAGTAGAAAGTCTCTCAGAGTGCTTCCCAAATGTCCAGAAATAGATCCAGAGATAAAAAAGTGGTGCCGGGAAAGAAGTTAGCAATGAATGCCTCTAGTGGTCCCTAACTCCTCACCTCACGGCTATTGCACGGATAGCCACAAAACCACCTCCGGGTTATACACTTTAATAGAGAAAACGACAGCGGCACGCCTCAGCAGTAAGGCATGCAAAAGATATGAAGTGAGTTTTGATACAGTGTGAGGGGAACATCTATTCAAGCATCATGAGTCACTCATACATCCACTCACATGGAGTTCGCTCTTGGTCCTGGGTGTACACCTGGCTGCTCCTCTTCTATGGCAGGGCTGAGTTGACACTCGGAGCGAGTCAGAGGAACCCTCACACAGCGTGTATGTCAGGAGACATAGCACAGCCCTGCAAAAATTAAACACATTTATTAAAAACACACGGATTGCACTCACATTTAAAAGGTGATACTGGACATAGAATACCAGATGGGCGGCAGGTGGGTCTTGCTGCGTCATTCGTGTGGACTCTAATGCTCCTCGATCCCTACGCGTCTCGTCACGTGCAATAGCCGTAAGGGGAGGAGTTAGGGACCACCAGAGGCATTCACTGCTAACTTCTTTCCCGGCACCACTTTTTTATCTCTGGATCTATTTCTGGACATTTGGGAAGCACTCTGAGAGACTTTCTACTTTACATACATTTTATCCAGAGGCGTTCCTTGTGGGATGTTCCCTCTGGCCTTTACACATATATTTGCAAGTTACTAGCACATTGTGTATATTATTATTATTTTTTTCCTTGGGTTTTATTATCACATGGACTTTCTTTTTGTTTTGATACTTGTCATTTTTTGGTATCTCACTATTTATTGTTATATTGTGATTTATATGATATATGCATTGACACAATACCCATGTTTGTTATTGCTTTGCTCTGATTCTGCCCTCACCCTCTTTCACCCACATTCATTGCCCTCACCCCTTTTCACCCAGGTTCCCTTTGATACTTTTGTATCTTAGCTTTTACCTTTCACAGCGCAGACACCACCCCCCTCTTTTTTCATTTTGCATGGGCCTTCCCAGCTCCACCTCCCACTTATTGAAAAAGGGAATTTGGGAATCCTCCGCCGGCGCGTTCAGTAGTTCACTAATTCTTGAGAGGGCATGCCGAAGCACTCCTTTCCCACTACACTACCTCTCAAACCTTGTTAATTTACGCTCATATCTAGTTGGGGGTTTCAGAGTATCCAAAAAGTGCCGCAGTTGTAGTGCCCTCCAAAAATCCAATTGATAGGGCCTCCCACCCATCAACATCTCCTGAATAGTATGCCATGACCCCTTTTTCAAAAAATCAATCACTTGTACCATCCCTGGGATACAGGCACGGGCTGCGTTTAAAAGGTGACAGACCATGGAATTCCTATATCGCTTTACCGATAGCTCCATGTCCTGTAGTAAATAAAAGGGCCACTCAACTGGTAATTCTACTTTACTGAATTTCTGCACTATTCCCTGAACCTTCAACCAGAAACGTACAATCTTCGGGCATGACCACAAAATATGTAGTAAAGTTCCTTCTTTCTTACAACATCCAACATCTATCCGAGGTGTCTGGGAAACACCTCTTTAATACTACCGGAGTGCGATACCACTGGGATAGTATCTTATAATTCATCTCCTGCCTTCACACAGACTGAGGATTCAAATATATTCCGAGTATTTTATTCTTTTGAAAAAAGAAGGGGTGGTGTCTGCGCTGTGAAAGGTAAAAGCTAAGATACAAAAGTATCACAGGGATAAATGCCTGGGCAGGTGAACGTGGGTGAAAAGGGGTGAGGGCAATGAACGTGGGTGAAAGAGGGTGAGGGCAGAATCAGAGCAAAGCAATAACAAACATGGGTATTGTGTCAATGCATATATCATATAAATCACAATATGACAATTAATAGTGAGATACCAAAAAATGACAAGTAGGGACCACCAGAGGCATTCACTGCTAACTTCTTTCCCGGCACCACTTTTTTATCTCTGGATCTATTTCTGGACATTTGGGAAGCACTCTGAGAGACTTTCTACTTTACATACATTTTATCCAGAGGCGTTCCTTGTGGGATGTTCCCTCTGGCCTTTACACATATATTTGCAAGTTACTAGCACATTGTGTATATTATTATTATTTTTTTCCTTGGGTTTTATTATCACATGGACTTTCTTTTTGTTTTGATACTTGTCATTTTTTGGTATCTCACTATTTATTGTTATATTGTGATTTATATGATATATGCATTGACACAATACCCATGTTTGTTATTGCTTTGCTCTGATTCTGCCCTCACCCTCTTTCACCCACATTCATTGCCCTCACCCCTTTTCACCCAGGTTCCCTTTGATACTTTTGTATCTTAGCTTTTACCTTTCACAGCGCAGACACCACCCCCCTCTTTTTTCATTTTGCATGGGCCTTCCCAGCTCCACCTCCCACTTATTGAAAAAGGGAATTTGGGAATCCTCCGCCGGCGCGTTCAGTAGTTCACTAATTCTTGAGAGGGCATGCCGAAGCACTCCTTTCCCACTACACTACCTCTCAAACCTTGTTAATTTACGCTCATATCTAGTTGGGGGTTTCAGAGTATCCAAAAAGTGCCGCAGTTGTAGTGCCCTCCAAAAATCCAATTGATAGGGCCTCCCACCCATCAACATCTCCTGAATAGTATGCCATGACCCCTTTTTCAAAAAATCAATCACTTGTACCAGGCCCTGTTCTATTAATCCGTTGAAAGGCCCCTTCATCCAGGTTTGAAGAAGGGCTCCTTCGATAGACTAATAGACCAGGGTTTAATACAAGTATCTCATTTCCTGAGGGAAGGCGCATGGCATAGTACGCGGGAAATGGTGGAGGGTGGGCTCCCTTACCGACTGGATACTTGGAGAGCACTACAATTGCGGCACTTCCTGGACAATCTAAAACCCCCCAGAAGTTACGAGCGTAAACTTACAAGATTTGAGGGGTACTGTATTGGTAGTGGAGTGCTTCGGCACACCCTTTCAAGAATCAGTGAACTACTGAACATACCGACGGAGGACTCTCAGGTCCCCTTCTTTAACAGGTGGGAGATGGAACTGGGAAGACCCTTTTCAGAAGAACAAAAGAGTAGAATACTCCGGAATATATTTGAATCGTCAGTCTGCGTGAAAACACAAGAGATGAATTACAAGATTCTATCTCAATGGTATCGTACCCCGGTAGTATTAAAAAGGTGCTACCCAGACACCTCGGACAGGTGCTGGAGGTGTGGTAAGGAAGAAGGAACTTTGTTACATTTTTTGGCTATGCCCTGGAATACTGAACTTTTGGACGGAGGTTCAGTGTATCGCAGAAATTTAGTAAAGATAAACTACCAGATGAATGGCCCTTTTATCTATTACAGGACTCGGGGCTGACGGTAAAAAAATACAGGAGTTCTATGGTTAATCACCTTCTAAACGCCGCCCGTGCCTGTATTCCAGGGACGTGGAAACATAAACAACCGCCAACGGTAAAGATGTGGCTCAATAGAGTAGAAGAAATTAATAGAATGGAGGACCTTGTATGGACCTCCAGACAGAAACGTAAAGTATATCTTGAAACGTGGGCTGAGTGGAACGAGTTTAGATACTCAGAACAAGGGAGGGCTCTGCTGGATGCATAATAAAGAAGGACCGGGTTTAGTGATGGGACGAAGTGAGAGAGGCGGGATGGGTTTTTTTTTTTTTTTTTTTTCTTCTCCTTTTCTATCCTTTTTGTAGTTGGGTTTTTTTTTTTATTTTTTTTTTTTTTTTCTCGTTGGGGCGATAGGGGGGAAGGGAGGGAGCTGGTATAGTAAGCTAGGACATAGAGGACATTTTTAGGGGCCGGTTGGCCTCCCCCTCCCTGGGGGAATGGGGACCCCCCGGGGGAGGAGGGGACCAGCCGGCGTTCGGAGGCGAAGGGTAGGGTACCCACGGAGGCGTGGGACATCAGAGGTCTAGACGGGACCCGGCGAGGGGGGAGGGGGGGAGGGGACGTGTTGAGACGCGCCTCCTTTCTTCCATTTCCGTTTTCCTTGTATTCTTTATTATTCTTAAAAGATGTGATCAGGACCCGTGTGGGTGCCCTCTTTTTGGTTCTTCCTTTATTTCATTGTTAAACGATATGTATATATAATGTTTCTCCATTGTTCCTCGGTTAGAGGAATGGTTTTCCATCTGTATGTCACTTGGTATGCTTAAAATAATAAAGAAAAATTTAAAGAAAGGCCCCTTCATCAACCCTGGTGCAAACTGCAGGTTCCCCAGGATGGGATACAATGGTGAATCCAAAGTGGAAAGTTTCCCCTTCGCAAATAGCCTGTGGGCCACTTGTAATGTGGGGCCTATCAGAGGATGTTTTTTAATGTTTATCGGCAGCTCTCTGTAGCACCATGCTGCCGGGGAGAGCAAACTGCTGCATTGGGCCTGCTCCAGGCCCGCCCATAGTTTCTCACCACCATGTCTGCTCCAATCTATCATTTTTATTTTCATTTTTTATCCATTTCATCATTTCATTTTCTTATATATTTTTTTTTTTTTTTCATATTTTTCTTTGATTTTTTTTTTTTTTACTTATTTTTTTCATTTTTACTTTAATATTTCCCCCCGTTATTATCCCTTTATTATTTATTTTCTCCTTTTTACTTTTTTTCTTTTATTATCTTTTTATTATCCTTTTATCCTCTCCTCCATATTTAATATTTTGACTCTCTGGTTTTCCCCCCTTCTCTGCCCTCGTCTTTCTTTTCCTTGTTCTTCTTTTCTTCTCTTCCTTGTTCTTCTTTTCTTCTTTCTCCTTTTTTTCCCCATTTCCCTTACCCCCCCCCCCCCCCACTTATTGCTTTTTACCTCCCTCCTCTTTCCTCTCACTTCCCCTTCGGCTCTCATTCTTTGCCCACTTGCTGGTCCTACGTTCACCACTCATCACTTGCACTCGCATCTGCTCACTTACCCCCCGCTGTCCGACCTAGGGGCTGGATTAGCCGCCGTTGCTCGTCTCCATGACGACGTCGGCAACAATCCCCTCGCTACGATGCGCACGCGCAGCCCGCTATACACGGCCTCCCTGCACATCTACGTCAGCCGCCTTTTTAGCGTCGCTGGTTACTTGGTTACCGCCGTGGTACACAGCAGCATGGCTATCAAACACTGCTTACCCTGCACTGGCACCATCCAATCAAGTAAGACACACATAGCTCCCACAACAGCCGGAACGTTTTACTGACTGATGTCACATACCAGGTATTTTAGGCACACTTAAAAATGCTTTCCCAGGGTACCTCTGCTTTTACTTTGTCTTTGTGTCACTTTTAGTGACACACTGAGGTAATTTTAAATGTTTTCTGGTGGGATTGATGACTTCATATCAGCCGGGGGTGGGAGGAGCTTGGTTTTCTGCTGTTTTTTTCTTTCTCTGTCCTTTTTGATTGGTTGAGGGCTCTTTAAATTTTGCACAATGTAACCCCACATTTATCACATGCCTGACGAAGGGGCCCCACGTGGCTCCGAAACGTTGCACTTTCTTTGTGTTGTGATCATGCAAAAAAAATCTGCTATTTACCTTGTTCCATGGTGTGCTGGCAAATATTTGTACTGTAACTTGTACCAGTATCCAGCTGGTTGTTGCTACGAGCACCCAAACCCAAGAGCGGATCCAGGAAAGTGTGTGATGGGAATATGAAGTATGTGTTCCTCACTCTGGTGCTCCCCTTAGGTATTTAATGCTCACCTCAGAGCGTGTGACTTTGCAATTAAGCGCAGTCAAAACATGCATATAAACCACCTTTGGGCTCTTGTAGTTACACCGGAATCTTGGACTCGTCAGTATGGTACCTCGGCAATTTTATGAAATAAAGACTTGATAGTGTAATAGAGTTTTAACGGTTTAATAAACGAAGCAGAAAACCCCCCAACTGGGGTACTCCCATAGATTAGGTGCGCCAGTGCACCGCTCTATATCAGGCAAAACAATGGTAAATACCGAACTGGTATCGGGATGGTATGTTGTTCCTCTCTTTCAGATCACCTGTGCAAACGTCCTGTCCTTTTTCCCCTAAGCGTCTCGATACAGGGGTTTCCGTATCTTCTTAGGGGGCAAATCTAATTGGACAGTCAACTATGAAAATTCCTCCACGTCAGTCCTGTTTACTTTGTTACTCAAACTGCCAACCTTTAACCTTTAAAATGAGCACTTTTGATTTTTCATGTCGTGTTCCCATAGACTTTAACGGTGTTCGCATGTTTGAACAATTATTTTTTGCCTGTTCCCACGTTCTGCTGCAAATCGAACCTGTTTTTTTTCGGCTCATACCTACTCCTGAACCCTATACTATACACTTTGTGGTACATTTCATACTTCTGACCACTGGACTCTGCACAATGGGCTCTATATGATATACTCCACTGAAGAATAACTTTTTTTCCCTTTTTTTTTTTTTTTTTTTTTCCTTTATTCCCACTGCCAAATAACACTCACATTAACCACTTCAGCCCCATCATTTTTTTTCGCCAGTGTTTAAAGGTGTTGGTCACAAATGAAGAAGTGCTTTAAGGAGCTCCAGGTGTAACGACTTTGGTGAATGGGAGTGAACTACAACTGCGGTTAGCAAGGAATTCAATACACTTCTCTGTTATGTGAGAATTCAGTATGGACCCCAGGCGTCACTCCAATCAGAGCAGGAGTTTGGGGGTTCTCTACATCATCTCTCACATAAAGGAATGCGTTGAACTACTAGGGGTGGACGTATTACAACATGCGTCCAACCACTAGCGTTTAAAGATTACGATGCATGTGAAGATTCCAATGCACTTCTATATGCAAGTGATTATCAGTACTGGACCCCAGGTGTCACTTCAATCACAGAACAGGAGTTTGGGGGTTCTCTACATCATATCACCTAAACATAAGGGGATTGCATTAGGCCACTAAGGGAGCAGGTATGTAATACCTCAACCCTTACCATAAAAAAGATAAGGCAAACATGTTCAGTGACTTAGGGCATAAGCCCTTAAACAAGTAACAACTTATGTCAAGCACGTAGTAATTAGGGATTGTGATAGCAACTAATAGTTGCATAAGATAGACATATATAGCTCAGCTAATTTGAGAGTGTATTTCCTTTAAGATGTTCTGCAGCAAACAGCCAGTAACACAACATTCAGTGCCAAGCAGTATGTTAGTATCTTAATAAGCCAGAGTTTTATACAACGAATATGTAGCAGGTCTTTCTTAGGCACTACAGATAAAACAATTGGTACTTATCCGTTTTGCAGGGCTTACAGTTAACGGCAAAGGTTTCCGTAGTGTTAGGGGTTAGCAGGGAAGATCTCTCAGGGTGTCCCCAGCAATGGCAGCCTGGACGTAGTGAGGGTAAAAGTTAGATGTCCACGAAGTTGAAGTCTGGCTTGATGTCACCAGTCTGGGAGCGATGGTACCAGGATAGTAGCGTGGCCGACAATAATAAAATAGCGTGTGTAATACACGCCGTTCTGTTTATATTTGTGAGGCATGTGTACCGAATGCAGTGTTGATTGCATTCAGCACTTTCGTGTTCCAAGCTGAAATGCACGCGGCGCCGGCGATGACGTCATCGCGTGGTCGCCTTATCCGTTCCAGCGTGAAACGCAATACGGCAACAGCGCCGTTTACACCAGGAGGGATTAATGCTGGATTTAAATTCCTCCATAAAAAGAAGCCAGATCCGACCACAGTGCTACTGAGGCCTAAATGGATGGTACCTGGGACCTTGTAATCGAAGCACAAGGTTTTGCCTGTAATGCCTCTTTGTAGGGCTGAACCCCAGGAATCCAGGGCTTAGGTCTTTGTAAGATTACCTAAAGCTTCCTGAGGGGGTGTGCTATACATGGCCCAAGGCAGTTGGAATCCCATTTCAGGGACCCCGTCCTTGAAGGTTTGGCTAGACACAGCCCGCCGTGATGGGAGAAAGCTGGATTTTTTCTGTTAATTCAGCAAAATCCTGTGGCGACGAAAAGGTAAGGAAGAAACTTGGGTATTTTAATTGTCTATGTATTTCTTCCATTAAGGAAAATAGGTTGTCATGCCTTAAAGTCTCCACTAGAGGTAGTCTATGCACTTATCATACTCTGTTGTCTTTACTATAGCTCAGTCCGTGCTTGGCTTGTACAGCACTTGAAGAGGAGATTCTTACAAGGTCAAATATATCTTTCAAAAGGGTCTTTTTTTTCTACCTCTCAGGGACAGAGAGATTTTCTGCTCATCAAAAGTTTCTGCAGGTTCAAATTGGAACAGCATTTCTAGTTTGTAGCCCTCCCCTTTGGGATCTCCACAGCCCCCCGGGTGTTCACCAAAGTGCTGGCCCCAACTCTAGCCAGGTTAAGGACCCAGGGCATAACAATCATAGCGTACCTAGACGATCTATTACTTATAGATCAATCAGTGACTCATTTGGAGCAAGGCGTACGCACTACAACCAACTATCTGAAAGTATTGGGTTTGATTCGCAACCTAGAGAAATCTTCCTTTATACCGCTGGAGTACTTGGGTCTGATCATAGACACAGCCTAGGAAAAAGTGATCTTGCCTCATGCAAAGATCAACTCCATAAGAGACACTCGTGTCTTGCAGAAGGAAATCCTGTCCAAATGGAACAAGTCTCCGTTGTCCCTGGATTGTCAAATCCTGGTGAGTCAACTAGTCAAAGCTTCCCTGGTATGGTGGCTAAGGTCTCCGGCCCTTCAGTCCGGGAAGTCGGTCCTTCCTTTCCACTGGACAGTGATCACGACGGACACCAGCCTGACCGTGGGGGGGTGTCTGGGGTGTTCAGTCCACACAGGGTCGATGGACGCAGGAGGAATTCTATCTACCGATCAATGTGTTGGAACTTCGGGCGATAAGACTGTGCCTCTCCACCTGGTCTCTGGGGCTTCAGGGACATCCAGTCAGGATCCAGTTGGACAACACCACGGCGGTGGCATATGTCAACCACCAAGGAGGAACAAGGAGCTTGGCTGCAACATTGAAGGTCGCTCACATCCTTCGGTGGGCAGAACGGAGCATGCCGGCCCTGTCGGCTTTATACATTCCGGGCGTAGAAAACTGGCAAGCAGACTACCTAAGTCGCCAGATGTTGGACCAAGGAGAATGGTCACTACACCCGGATGTGTTTCAGCTACTTTGCAAGCGATGGGGCTTACCAGACGTGGATCTCCTGGCTTCTCAACTCAATCGAAAGGTATTGAGGTTTGTGGCCAGGTCAAAAGATCCCCGGGCAGACACAACGGATGCGTTGGTGGCTCCGTGGGGTCAGTATCGGCTGATATAGGCCTTCCCCTTGCTGAAGCTTCTTCCTCGTCTGCTTAGCAGGGTGGAGAGCGAGGGGATCCCGGTGATTCTAATTGCTCCAGATTGGCCTCGGCGCCCTTGGTACGCCAACCTTGTACGCCTGGTGGCGGATGTCCCTTGGCGACTGCCAATGCGGGAGGACCTTCTGTCGCAAGGTCTTATTCTTCATCCTGCTTTACAGTCGCTGACGGCGTGGCTGTTGAAGGTCAGGTACTGAGGGACCGGGTGCAGTCTGACTCAGTAAATTCCACCATGCTGAGGACACGAAAATCTGGCCTCAACTCCATGTGTGAGGAGATGGCTTGGCGCCCATGGGCTTATTCGGTTTCTAGAATCCTGCTGTTTTTGCAGCGTGGGGTGGATTCAAGTCTTGCTCTAAGCACCATAAAGGGGCAGATTTCAGTCTTGGCTGTTTTCTTTCAAAGTCCCTTGGCAGCTCATCCACTGGTGAGAACGTTTGTGCAAGGAGTTCGACATGTGGCCCCTCCAGTTCGTCCACCCCTACCCCGGTGGGATTTGAATCTGGTGCTCTCGGCACGTCAGAAAACTTCCATCAGAGAGATTCCCCTTTTGACACTCTCTCAGAAGGTGGCCTTTCTGGTGGCGATTACATCTGTCACAAGGGTTTCTGAATTGGCAGCCTTGCTTTGCAAGCCCCCCTACTTTGCAAGCCCCCCTACTTGATCCTCCACAAGGATAAGGTAGTGCGATGCCCGCAGCCTTCTTTTCTTCCAAAGGTTGTTTCAGCATTTCATAATGAGAACGTAGTGCTTCTGTCCCTGTGTCCTCGGCCGTCGCATCCAAAAGAGGTAGCTCTACATTCCTTGGTTGTTCCGAGCTCTGCGAGTATCTCTCTCTGCTACGGCTCTGTTCCGGATGTCAGACTCACTGTTTGTATCGTGACTGGTCCAAAGAAGGGTCTAGCGGTCTCGTCAGCCACCAATTCTCGGTGGATCAGACAGATACTGATTCAGGCCTATGCCATACAGGGGCGGGCGCCTCCCTTTCCTGTCACGGTGCATTCAACCAGAGCGATAGGTGCTTCCTGGGCTTTCCGACATCAAGCATCTGTCGCACAGGTGTGTAAGGCAGCGACCTGGTCGTCCGTTCACACCTTCACTAAATTTTACAAGGTTGAGGTACATGCATCTGCAGATGCTTGGTTCGGCCGCAAAGTTTTGCAGGCGGTTGTTTTGGTTGCAACTTCTCCGTTGAGGAGCACTGTTTGGTTTTTGGGTGGAAGTTGGTTTGCTTGCTGTGCCCACCTCTCATTTCTTGACACTGCTTGGGGAAGTCCCTACTGTCAAGATTTGGAGCTGTGTCCGTCCATGAACGAAAGAGAAAATAGGATTTTTGTACTCACCGTAAAATCCTTTTTTTCTGAAGTTCATGGATGGACACAGCACTCACCCCTCCTTTTTAAGTTTGTACTGCTTTTAGACGAACTGAGCTGCTGACTGCAGAGTGAGGGGTCATGACGAGAGGGCCCGCCCCCTGGGCGGTGCTGTTCGGCTTTGCTGTATTACATGTTTTTTAACCATTTAACATGTCTGCTTAGTCCTCTCCTGATAGACGGAACATAGCCCTACTGTCCAGATTATTTGGAGCTGTGTCCGTCCATGAACTTCAGAGAAAATGATTTTATGGTGAGTACAAAAATCCTATTTTTGTCTGTTACAAAAACAGCCATTTGAACGATTACAACATATTCCTCTTGTCCTTCTGACAAGGAAGTTGGTATTTTTGGTTGCTATATCCTCAGCAAGGAGGATTTCAGAGTTGGCTCCCCTTTCTTGTAAAGAGCCGTATTAAATTTTTCATGAGAACAGAGCACTTTCCCAAAAGTAATTTCAGGTTTTCACCTGAACCAAGATATTGTCCTGCCATTGTTTTTTCCAAAACCATGTACCGGGAAGAAAAGTCACTACATTGTCTTGATGTGGAGAGAGCACTGAAAATCTATTTAAAGAAAACTGCTCAGATTTTTAAAGCGGAGCTCCACCCTAAAGTGGAACTCCCGCTGATCGGAACCCTCCCCCCCCTCCGGTGTCACATTTGACACCTTTCAGGGGGGAGGGGGCGTGCCTATACCTGTCTAAAGACAGGTATTTGCACCCACTTCTGGCCACACAGTCTGCGGGCAGGATATCACCTCCCGCCCCCTCCCCCCTGTTGTGTTCTGGGAACACTCGGCTCCCAGAGCACAGCGCGAGCCAGTCAGCAGGCGCAGCGCGACTCGCGTATGCGCCGCAGGGAACCGGGCAGTAAAGCCGGAGCACTTCACTTCCTGGTTCCCTCACCAAGGATGGTGGGGAGGCAGCAGAGTGACGAGCGATTGCTTGTCCTCTGCTGCGGACAGCGCTGGACTGCAGGACAGGTAAGTGTGCCGATATTAAAATTCAGCAGCTGCAGTATTTGTAGCTGCTGACTTTTGATACTTTTTTTTCCAGCAGACATCCGTTTTAAGACTGATGTCTTATTCTGCCGGAGTGTCCCAAGAAGGGACAGGCAGCGTCGAAATCCACACGGCAAGTGATAATTCAAACTTATGATTTAAGGGGCAAGATTCCCCTGTTTCAAGTTAAGGCACATTCTACCAGGTCGGTTAGTGCTTCTTGGACAGTGCGTCATCAGGCCTCAATGGCTCAGATCTGTAAGGCCGCAACTTGGTCTTCAGTGCATACATTCACAAAATGTGATCAGGTGGATGTAAGGAGGTATAAGGATATCGCCTTCGGGCGCAGTGTGCTGCAAGCGGCAGTATAGATTCTCAAGTGTGGGTGTACCCTGCGGGTTCTTTCTCCCACCCCTCAAGTGGCATTACTATAGGACGTCCCATTAAGTAAATACTTAAAGGAAGACTAAAGGTTTGTTTTTTATTAGATCAATTGATTGCTGTAAGCTAGAGCATTTAAATATCACTTACCTCGTTTTTCCAGGTTTGAAAATGCCATTTCCTGTTTCTCCTCTTTTGCATGGTGGAAAGCAGAATGTGCTCGCCCCCTCCCTATGACTACAGCCCTACGTGAAGATGCTCTCTTATCCCTCACAGGCATGGAGGCTAAGCCTAATGGGAACTGTAGTTCCCATTAGTCCGTGATGTAGCAAGAATGAATGTGCACCGCAAATCAGGAAGTAAGTGAGAATAACGATTCAGGAGTGACGGAGGTGAATAAAACAGCTAGATTTCAACAGGTATCAAACTAGTTATAATGCAAAACATTACTTTTTACTTTATCAGCTACTGTCAGACTTTAATTTAAGGAGGAAAATATTTTTGTCTTTCCAACCCCTTTAAGGCTTTGTGTCCCATGATGTACGATAAAGAAAATAGGATTTTTATTACAGCTTACCTGTAAAAATCCTTTTCTTGGAGTACATCATGGGACACAGAGTTCCCTCCCCTTTTTGGGGATTTAGACATATTGCTTTGCTACAAAAACTGATGTGCTCCTGGAAGGAAGAGGGGTTATATAGGGAGTCAACTTCCTTAATTAGGGTTTACCAGTGTCAACACCTAAAGGTGGCCTATTACCCATTAAGTTAATACTTAAGGCTCTGTGTCCCATGATGTACTCCAAGAAAAGGATTTTACAGGTAAGCTGTAATAAAAATCCTATTTCTCTTATATTCTTGGCTTGTTCTGTCTATTAGGAGAGGACTAGGCAGACATGCTAGACATTTAAAACATGTAACGTTACCAAAGCTGAACAGCCCCGCCAAGGGTGCGGTCCCTCTGGACATAACCCCTCACACTGCAGCCAGCAGCTCAGTTTTTTCTGCCTAGTAGAGAATGGACTGGCTCCCTTTGGGCCCATGCGCCAGAAGAACTTTTATTTTTAAAATTGTATTTTTTATTTATTTTTTGATCCTGAAATCTTCTATCAACTGCCGGCTGGGTGACAGGCTGTATAATATAGATCCTTGTAGTCCCCCCACCCCCCCAGTCCAGCCATCGAGCGTGAGCAGGCCTTAGCTACGCGCTGGGACAGCCACAACATAGGCATCGGAGGTCGCTCACATCTTGCGGTGAGCGGAGTGTGCCGAATCTATCGGCCATATACATTCCGGGCGTAGAAATCTGGCAGACGGACGATTTCAGTCGCCAGATGCTGGACCAAGGAGTATGGTCAGTGCCCCTGGATGTGTTTCAGCTCCTCTGCCTGAGATGGGGCACGCCAGACGTGGACCTCCTGGCTTCTCGACTCAGACGATATTGAGGTTTGTGGCAAGGTCAAAGAACCCTTGGGCGGATGCGACAGACGTGTTGGTGGCCACATGGGAACAGTATCGGCTGATTTATGCCTTCCCCCCCACTGAGATTGCTTCCTTGTCTGCTCCACAGAGTGTATTAGAAAGACATATATACGGATGTGGCCCATGTGAGTGCATTCCCTTTGTATTCCCATACCTTGCCCTCCCACTTTCCTATCCCCCTCCCTTCCCCATTACCAACTCTTTATATTCATGCTCCACAGAGTGGAGACCAAGGGGATTTTGGTGATCTTAATTGCCCCGGATTGGCTTTGGCGTCCTTGGTACGCTGACTGGTAAAACTAGTGGCGGGTGCTCCCTGGCTACTGCGTTGCGAGCGGACCTTCTGTAACAAGGTCCCATTCTTCATCCGGTTTTCTAGTCTCTGGCTTTAACGGCATGGCTGTTGAAAGCCAGTTACTACATGATCGAGGCTTGTCGGATTCGATAATCTTCACTATGCTGTATTACCATCGAAAATGGAAGGCCTACATCTCTTTGTGTGAAGAGATGGGGTGGCATCTATGTGCACATGTGTTTTTCTAAGATCATGCTGTTTTTACAGCGTGAAGTAGATCAGAAATTTGCCTTAAGCACCAATAAGGAGCAGATTTCAGCCGTGGCTGTTTTCTTTCAGCGACCCTTGGAGATTCATTCACTGGTGCGTACGTTTGTGCAAGGGGTCCGACATGTGGCTCCTCTGGTTCAACCACTTCTTCCTCCATGGGATTTGAATCTGGTGCTATCGGTACTTCAGAAACCTCCCTTTGAAATCATCAGTGAGATTCCTCTTTTGGCACTCTCTCAGAAAGTTGCTTTCTGGTGCCATTACATCAGTCCGAAGGGTTTCTGAGTTGGCGGCCTTGTCTTGCAAGTCTCCATACTTAATCCTCCATAAGGATAAGCCGGTGCTTTGCCCACAACCTTCGTTCCTTCCGAAGGTAGTTTCGGCCTTTCATATTAACGAGGACATTGTGCTTCCATGTACTCAACCTTCGCATCCAAAAAAAGGTTGCGTTTCTTTCCCTAGATGTGGTAGGTGCTCTGTGGGTGTATCTGTTTTGTGTTGATGACTGGTCCAAACAAGGGCCTGGTGGTCGTCGGCCACCATTTCTCGGTGGATCAGACAGATCGTGTCTCAGGCGTACGGCCTGTAGGTCGGGCACCTCCCTTTCCAGTCATGGCGTTTTCGACCAGGGAAATTGGTGCTTCCTGGGCTTTTCGAAATCAAGCGTCTGTCTTACAAGTGTCAGGCGGCGAACTGGTTGTCTGTCCACACCTTTACCAAGTTTTACAAGGTTGATGTTACTGTATCTTCAGATGCTTGTTTCGGCCGCAAGATTTTACAGGCGGCTGTTTAAGGTTACAACTCCTTCATTGAGGAGATCTAGTTATTCTGGGGTGAAATCGGTGTGATTGCTGTTCCCTCCCCTCGGTTGGGGACGTCCCACAAGTCAAGAATATAAGGAGCTGTGTCCGTCCATGGACGAAAGAGAAAATAAAAATGTTTGTACTCACCATAAAATCCTTTTCTCTGAAGACTGGCACAGCACCCACCCCTCCTTTTTTTTTTAGTTTGTACTGCTTTTTGATGAACTGAGCTGCTGGCTGCAGTGTGAGGGGTTATGTCCAGAGGAACCGCCCCCTGGGCGGGGCTGTTTAGCTTTGCTAAAGTTACATGTTTTAAATGTGTAACATGTCTGCCTAGTCCTCTCCTAATAGACGGAACATAACCACAAGTCAAGAATATAAGTAGCTGTGTCCGTCCATGTCAGAAGGTCCCATTCTTCATCCTGAATGTGAGTGCCTTGTACAGTTCCTCTTAATGCGTAAAAATTGCCCCACTGGTATCCCATTCTTTAACCAGTGGAGATGATGGCTTGTCGCATACAAAAGAGTGTTTGCTGCCGTTTCTTTTCGGAATGTACAAGTGCTGAGTTGACCATTTTCCAAGGTAATTTTCAAGTCTAGAAAAGGTAATTTCTTTTGATCAAAAGTATACCTTAACCCCTTATGGACCACCACATGTACATTTACGTCGGCAGAATGGCACAGGCAGGCACATCAACGTATATATACGTTGCTGCCTTGACGTGGGTTGGGGGTCCGATCGGGACCCCCCCGGTACATGCGGCAGTCCCTGTGGCTGTACGAGCGATCTGGGACGAGGGGGCGGCCATTTGTTTTTGTCCGCCCCCTCCGGATTGCTCCCAGCCAATGCGCGCACTCCCCCCCCTGTCACTTCCTCCTCCTGTGTAAACACAGGAAGAGGGAAGTGATGTGATCTCTGCTCTCGGCGTTTTTTTCAACCGCCGCTGAGGAGAGATCACATCGCACAGTAAGTCTGCACAACACTACACTGACACACACTACACATAGGCACATTAACTCCTTGCGATCACCCCCCCCTCCCTCCTGTCACAGTGTCACTGAATGCAGTAATCATACATGTATGATTACTGTATTTAGTGTCAGTGTGACAGTCAGTGTTAGGTTCAGGGTAGCCCCTGTACACCCCCCCCCCCCAATAAAGTTTTAACCCCTTGATCACCGCCCTAGTTAACCCTTTCACTCCCTATTGCCAGCATCACTAAGCGATAATTTTTCTGATCGCTGTATTAGTGTTGCTGTTCCCGCTAGGTAGCTATTTTATTTTTTTATTGCGATTTTTTTTTTTTTTTTTTTTTTTTACTAAAAACATGTGGCTAAATAAATTTTGGCCTGAATGTTTGACTAACATTTCGTTTATTTGATTTTTCTTATAACAAAAATAAAAAATGATTGTTTTTTTTCCAAAAATGTCGCTCTATTTTTGTATATAGCGCAAAACATAAAAATCGCAGAGGCGATCAAATACCACCAAAAGGAAGCTCTATTTGTGGGAAGAAAAGGACACGAACTTTGTTTGGGAGCCACGTCGCACGACCGTGCAATTGTCTGTTAAAGGGACGCAGTGCCGAATCGCAAAAAGGGGCCTGGTCATTTACCTGCATTTTGGTCCGGGTCTTAAGTGGTTAAACGTATATAATACGTTGGTTCAGATTCAATTCCTTCATGAACTCATGTAGGGTGTCAGGGGTGCCTCTGCATATCATCAGGACATCATTAATGTACCATAACCACATTAGTACGTGTTTGTCAATTCGTTCATGGTAATTAATTCAATGATTGTATTCAATCGGTTTTAATCATTGTATTCAATAAGTTTTAATAATTGTACTATTTTAGTATGATCTTTTGATACAATATTTATATTGTTACAGGAATAAAGTATTATAATTTGATTTATTCCAGTTTGATCAATAATTCAATAATTGTTGCCTATAGTAACCCCTTTCTTGGCCTGTCACACACCAGGCTAACCCCCTGCTTTTTCTTACTCGGCCTTTGTATTGTTCCCTCACTCCCACTTTATGACTCCCTTGCAGTTACCCTATGCCTGCCAAAAGCATGCTCTCCTTTTACACCCAATGCCCCAGAACCTACCCCCTTCCAATACTCAAACCACCCCAACATTTCCCCCCAAACTTTTTTTCTCTCTAAATGTACATCAACCAAACGTGTGTGTGTGTGTGTGTGTGTGTATGTATATATATATATATATATATATATATATATATATATATATTGTTGTGCTTTTTTTAAGGTCATTTTTATCCGCACTTATTTATTTTGAATTATTTTCTAATGAAGATGTTTTTTAATACAAGTCAATCTATATGACAGTCTATAATATGAAACTTATTCACGGAGACGTATGATCATACAAAATAGCTAATTTATTGGTAGACAAAATATGAATATTTACATGAAATTAAAATACCAATTACATGAACGACTTGAAAATCAATCAACATACTCCCAAAATGGGCATGCAGTACATTTGATATGTGTGCCATGGCAAGTTATAGTTTCAATAACTTTATGTGAATAACACTGAAACAAAAGTGTCTATTTCACATGTCCAACTGTTACTATACTGCAGGTAAGTAAGTGGTTGACGATGTGAAATACATTGGACGTTTGTTTTGTCAATAAAATTGGAACTATGTAAAAATAAAAGTATAATGAAAAACGTACTCTTTAAAAAAATGTACCAGTTATTAAATATGAGAACAAACCATAATTACAAGATATTCAATACTTTGTACCTTAGAGAACAACATCAATACTTCAAATTTTTTAGGGAACAATAATAGATTCAAGAGAAAATAAAAAATGGCATAATTGCCGATTCCAAAATGGCTATTTCTTACTGGCAAGTGACCATAGCCAAATGGCTCCAGTGGTTTTCTATGGATCTTCATGGGATAAGAATATGTCCTCATGCATTCTGCTAGTGTGCCCCTCCCCGTCTGAGTCAGTCTTGAGTCATCCCTCCAGTCATACTTCCTGCCATTGCGTCATTCCTGCTTTCATGAGGTGATCTCTCCTCTATCTAATTTTCTCCCTTTTTTTATATCTATCAGGATAATAAGACTATAAAATTATACCAAGTTCTGCCCATCCAATACGTGTCCTTAACTCATAGGAATCGTGGCACATATGGGAGTTGCTGTCACGAAGTGTCTGGTTTCTATTGGCTGACAACCTAATAATTAACTGTTCCCTGGGCTTTGAGAACCTCAAGTAATATCACTTTCAACCACTAGGTGTCTCACCTTTATTGTGAGATTATCTGTACGTTTATATTATTGGGGCGATTTATATATATATATATATATATATATATATATATATATATATATATATATATATATATATATATACCCAGATACACATTCTGGTAACTCTATATTTCATATGATACAATTTGTATACTTTTGTATGCTACATCACATGCTTCTATATTCCTTTATAAACGTATATCTTTTAAAAAGTTTTTCTAAACATGCATAGGTTATATCCCTCAATCAATGCAAAATAATTATTAATGTGGAAACATGAATCATTTTGATATGTGTTTGATGAATATGTATTACAGGTTAATTTATATTTTTATAATCACAATTTGATATCTTTCATAATACGGGTTAGCTTCTATAAAACACTTCTATATTAAAATTACATTCATTCTCATATATATATATATATATATATATATATATATATATATTTCTTTCTTCCCTCTATTTCCCTCTGTCCTAAGATGTCATTGATAACCTAAAAAAAAATGTTCATTTATTTCATGTCAACATATATTCTTTTAATATCATGTGTATTTATAATGCAAGTAATTTTTTACATTGGTTTGTGAAGATCGGGCTTCAAACTGTTTCTTAATGAAGACAGGCTAATAGCTCAGCTGTGTAAACCATTTATTTTCAGGGACTCTCGTTGGCCAACACCAACCATTGTTTTTTAGGACAGCTAGAGCCAACGTTATTGTCCACTAAAACTACAATGGGTATATCTCCTCACTTGAAACCAGTTCGAACATCTTGTTTGGTGAGATAGCTATTATCATTGTTCTAAACTTTCGAGAGCTCAAAACACCACTCACAGCTACTTTAATACCAATGTTCAAATCATTCTGAGTACACATCAGGCCTGGTCTTTCGTTTCCACCAAGGGTGCATGAAAAGATGGTCAGTTTAGCTATCTGTAGAAATATTCCTATGGTGGGATTGTCTCCTTAAACATCTCTTGTTTGGTAGCGAAAAACATCATTGTTTCTGTTTCAGCACAAGGTTTGTAAACGTTATAGATAGCTAATTCAATTGTTAATGTCTTGGATGCTTGGCAAACATGGGCTAAGGTGTGTTTTTTTTTTCTTGGTTTTTAAAAGGCTTCCATTTACGGTAGTTCACATCAATTTTGAGGCCTACTAGATATTTTTCATATTTCTGCCAGTAAATATTAAATTATTATTATTTGCGTCATAACCCACGACAATATATATAAATTATATGGTGCTGCACTAAACAAACAAAATAAAATGATTGTATATTGTGCACACCCAAAAACATGTAAGGTGAAGTAAAAAAGCTCATATTCCAGATAGGCCCTTAGCACAGGGGCCAATCAAGCCTAATAACTATGAACCTGTAGTTTCAAATAGCAACAGCGGGTAAAGTTCACTTGGATATGTGTAACTATCTATGGGTGGTCGGTATATTCATACCAGCAGACCCATCCTCAATGGTAGCTCAAGCTTCCAAGACATGTCATACACCTAGGTAAACTCTAGTTTCAAACCCTTCACCAAGTCCAGCGATGCCGGTAGCAGAAGGAGCAAACCACCTTCTATATAGAAGGCATGCTATGACTATTCCAGTTCCTCCTCGAGCGATCACCAAAAAGCCAGGTTTTATGATGGACAGAATGTCAAGACATTGTGCTTTGGCAATGACATGAGCTGGGATAGTTTTATCCGGTCCTGATGTAGAACTAATTTCTGTGAATTCTCTTAAAATATTATTTTTTTTGCTTCAGACCACAGGCAGTCTAGGCTGGGGGACAGGCAGGCAATTGCCCTCCGTGCTGCTCTGATGCCCTGTACAAAGGCTGCTGTGCCGCCAGCTCAGAACTGCGTGTGCGCAGTTCCGGAGCTTGCCGAGTGCCACTGCTTAGGTGGCGGGCATAACCAGATTTATGTAGGGGCAGAAACAGTAATATCTATCCAATGCTGCGAGCTGGCAATGTGTTCTGTGACAGGGATCTTGGCTGCACCTGTCACAGGGCTGAGAGTCTGTTAGAGCGCCCAGCGAGCGCAGCCCCCTCCACACGAATGGGAGAGGCTGGATATACTTAACCTTCTCCTGCCCCTGTGCTATCTGTGAAGAGGGCGTGTGGGTGGGAAAGTTAAAACTAAGAAGTCTGCTTATAATTTGTTTAGAGACATGTGGCTACGCTACATGCAGGACAGAAAACAATGGTACTGTACTACACTGAATGTATTGCTGGGAATTTTCACTTTGCCTTCTATATGCACGAATATGCAGCTAAGAACAATATCTGAGCACCCCGGAGCCTTTAAACTCTTTCCATCTACCCTATGGCCCCCCCCTAAAGTTTCTAACCTGGAATGTCTGGGGCATGAACAACAAAATTAAAAGGACAGCAGTATACTCCTTCCTTTAAAAGTAATGAGCAGACATCATAGTACTGGTAGAAAAACACCTTGAAGGCTGATTTACAGCTAGCCCTTAAACGCCCCTGGATAGGATGGGCTTATCACTCCGTATATACCACCCAGAGCTATGACTAAGCACTGGTTTCAGTGCGAAACGCGTCAGCAGTCGGGTTTTATTTTATGTTGCGGTGATTTGTAGTGCTGTCCTTTTAATAAAGGCTACAATTTGTTCAGAGTGCGGCTGTCCAGAAACAATTTTTGTTCCCGTATATACCACCCACTCTTGAGGAGTTTCTATCCTTGTGACAAAATCTACCCATTTGGAGCTTTGGGATTCTGTGATTGACCCATTACCAGGTATGTGTTTCTGCATGCAGCTATTTGTGGGGAACTGATTCTGCTACTGGCCTATTATGTACCTCCACCGTTTAACTCTGCAATCTTGACAGGGGGATTTGGATACATGGCACTGTACCCCTCTGGGCCTGTGGTATGGTTGGACGACTTTAATATGACAATCAACCCTAGCCTTGACAAAAATTATATGACTCCTCCACTGCAATCTACTAGATTTGCCAGACTTGTAACTGACTTTAATCTTGTAGATAAATGGAGGGCTATACATCCTAACACCCAGACCTATTCCTGTTTCTCATTCACACATCACTCCATGTCTACGATAGATCTACTACTTATTTCCACTTCCCTCCTCCCCAGATTGCAGGATGCTGAACTATCCCCAAGAGTACTCTGACCACAGTCTTTGCTGGGCCAAGTTAACACAGCGTCATGATCACCCTCTGGCTGGGTGGTGGTTAAATCCCTTTTGGCTTACGCTGCTACCTGAGGATGATGACACACGGTGGATTGGGTACAATTTCAGATAACGATGATACGGCCCCACCGCATGTAGCCTGGAAAGTTTTTATAACCCACATTAGATCAACTATAGATGCGCATAAATAAGTTGAAAAAAAACTTTGGAATTGAACATGCAAAAGGTGTCTTGACTTGTTATCTGCAGAGAGAGCATTTCTAGACAATCTTACAGAAGACAGGGTGAATAGTCCCAAGTTACACTCTAGGATGGTTACACAACTGCATTACGAAAAATCTAAACGCAAGCTGTTCTTTCACAAACAGAAATTGTTTGAACGTGAGGAAAGAGCGGGTTAGCTTCTAGCCTACCTAGTGCACTGTGAGGAGTGACCTCCGGTGGTGATCTCCCTACTAGCTAGAGGAAACGAACTGGTGACTGACCCAGACCAAGTTACTCTACTCTTTAGGGACTTTTTCACCACCCTCTACACGTCCACGGTATCGGATGAGCCATGGAAGCTTTCCTCAATGAGGTTCAGATTCATCGACTAACCAAACAACAAATGAGAGTTAGAAATGCCATTAACAGCGGAGGAGATGGATGAAGCCATAGCTAAATCACCGGGCTCTGATGGCCTTCCGGTTGAACTATTCTCCACAGGCTCTACAACCATATCTTTGAAAATTCCCATTTACCTGCATCAATGCGAGAGGCATTGATAGTGCTAACTAGCAATACTTGGAAGTCACAGGGAATATTTAAAAGATAAGACATTGGGTAAATGTGCACAGAGCACTTTAAACAATACAGTGGGGAGAGGGTGGGCTTAGTCCCTTCCTCCCCTCCCTTTTGGGATGTTTTTTTTCCCTCTCTTCTACTCTCTCTCCCTCTCCGGGAGGGAGGGGGGAACCACACGAGATAAGAGGAAAGGAAAAAGAAATGAAAGACCAGGAGGTATAGGATAGACCCAAGTTGTTCACGTCGTCATTATTGTTACTTTGGTTATTTATGTATATGTTATGTTGTTTGTATTTTAAATGTGTGTGTTTTTTTTTTTTTATGTTCTTTGAAAATGTAATGTAAATTATATCTGTTTTTGTAAAAAAAAAACTTTGAATAAAAAACAAATGGAAACGATAGTGCTAATCCCCCAAAGCTTGTAAAGACCCAAAATTGCCGGAATCTTATCGCCCTATATCGCTGCTCCAGGTAGATGTCAAGATCTTGGCTAAAATCCTTGCCATCCGTTGACGTACAAGGGATTCAATTCATACATTTTAATATCTTGTATGGTTTTTATTTTTGAACACTGTCTATTTGTCTATTTTTTTGTAATAAATATTTTTTTTTCCTATTTCTATTGTTGTCTTGCCTTTTAACCACTTGCCTACAGGGCACTTTCACCCCCTTCCTGCCCAGACCAATTTTCAGCTTTCAGCCCTGTCACACTTTGACAATTGCACGGTCATGCAACACTTTTATCATTTTTTTCCCCACAAATAGAGCTTTCTTTTGGTGGTATTTGATCACCTCTGCAGTTTTTATTTATTGCGCTATAAACAAAAGAAGAGGGAGAAGTTTGAAAAAAAAATTTTTTTTTTGCTATAATACATATCCATTTTTAACCGCTTAACACCCGCCGCACACCTATTTACGTCCGCAGAATGGCACGGACAGGCAGATGGGCGTATATATACGTCCCTGCCTAGTAGCGGGTCGGGAGGTCCGATCGGGACCCCCGTCGCTGCGTGCGACAGGCGGCTTACCGTGGCGAGCGATCTAACTCGAGGGGGTGGTGGTTTGTTTCTGTCCGCCCCCTCGTGATCGCTCCCAGCCAATCCCGTGCGCCGCCGCCGTGTCACTTCCTCTGCCTGTAAAATGTAAACACAGGCAGAGGAAGTGATGCAGCGCTCATCTCGGGGGTATTTTCAAACGGCCAAGATGAGAGAAGAGACACAGTGAGTCGCACCAACACTACACTGACACCAGTACACACAGGCACATTTAACCCCTTGCGATCACCCCCCCCCCCCCACCCCCTGTCACACTGTCACTGCATTTAGTGTCAGTGTGACAGGTAGTTAGTGTTAGGTCCAGGGTAGCCCCATACCCCCCCCAATAAAGTTTTAACCCCTTGATCACGGCCCTAGTTAACCCTTTCACCCCCTATTGCCAGCGTCACTAAGCGATCACTTTCCGGATCGCTGTATTAGTGTCGCTGTTGCCGCTAGGTAACACATTTTTTTTATTGCAATTTTTTTTTTTTCAAAAATGTTGCTCTATTTTTGTTTATAGCGCAGAAAATAAAAATCGCAGAGGCGATCAAATACCACCAAAAGAAAGCTATATTTGTGGGAAGAAAAGGACGCAAATTTTGTTTGGGAGCCACATCGCACGACCCCGCAATTGTCTGTTAAAGCGACGCAGTGCCGAATTGTAAAAACGCCTCTGGGCATTTAGCAGCATATTGGTCCGGGGCTTAAGTGGTTAAAAAACACAAATTTTTTCCTCAGTTTAGGCCGATACGTATTCTTCGACATATTTTTGGTAAAAAAATCGCAATAAGCGTATATTGATTGGTTTGCAGAAAAATTATAGGATCTACAAAATGGAAAATTGTATCAAGTACTTACCGTAATTTTCCTTTCCTGACGCCAAACCATGGCAGCATACTAGTGATAGAGCTCCGCCTCTTGATCACCCCCTTAGGACCAGTGAATAGCATAAATTAAGGCATGGTTAGCCGCCACCCCATTCTTTGTAACAAGCCACATACACGGGTGTGCTCATATGCTGCCATGGTTTGGCGTCAGGAAAGGAAAATTACGGTAAGTATTTGATACAATTTTCCATTTTCCTGACGCCAACATGGCAGCATACAAGTGATAAATAACTAGCTGACAGGGTGGGATCTACTTGTCCAACCAATCCTCTAATTAGGAAGAGACAGGACTGAATAGTCCTTCCTACAAATTTCCCTGATGACAGGACCCCCGGGTCTATTCTGTCAAGTTTGAGTAGGAATGTTGGGAAGACCGCGATACCCCTCTACAGATGGGCACCATAGATTCTTTTGAATGTGTTGCCTATGAGGCTTCAACTGCTCTGGTAGAGTGCTCCGCCACCGCTGATGGAGGCTCGCAACCCCTAGTCCTATATGTACAACCAAGCCTGCTAGGGTCCAGGCAGTAACTTCTTTCCCTTGATTCCCAGCTGAAATGACAAAAGGTTTAGATGACCTGAAAGGGACAATTGTGGACAGATACTACTTTAAAGTTATGAAAATGATCAGTTTGAGAGACTTTCCTGTGTGATGTTCTGGAAAGTTAGGCAATGTCCAGCTGTCTGTTAAATAGCAGTCTGTTGCCATGTTTGTGGCAAGATGATCTATAAGACCAACTCTACTCCTTTTGGAAAGAAAAGAATGTACATATATATTTTTTTCCTTTGAAGCTCCAAAAGCTTGAATATCCGATAACCTCCTGCCTAAAGTTCTTGCAATTGATACTGCCTTATAAGTGATGGCCTGAACCGAACACTGCTCTGTTGGAACGAACGGTTGAACTGATAGGAGAACCAGCAACTCCAATATATCTTTTCCTTGGAGACCTACTCTCCAAAAACTCAAAAGTTGTACAAACTGAAGGATTCCTGGCCCATTTAAATGTGTTTTTGCCAATATAGCCGACGCTCGTGAGCTATGTGAGAATAGGTTAAGGCCTGGAGGAAGTATAGAACAGCTGTCACAAAGGGCAGTAGGATGAATGTCTCGCTCTACCAAGAAAAAGCAAACTTGCTCCAGAATTAGGCCTAGATGTTGTAAGTAGAATGTTGCCCACCCTCCCCCCTTTAGTACCCCTGCTTGCAGCCCCAGTCTGCATAGGTTATGGAGGAGCAATGTCTTCTGTATACTGTAATGAATGGCCAGGGAAAACCGAGGGCCTCCTGGTCAATATGGAGGACTGGCTATGACAACAATGTTCTCTCTGGACAGCCTCAAGAGGAATCTCATTTACAGGAAGCTTTGGGGAAAAACATATAGGTTAGATTAGAGTCCAAGGACCACGATCTATGGAATGACTAACGGACATCCGCATGGGAGAAAACAATTGGGCCTTCAGGAAGAAACTTAAGACCCACCTCTTCTGATGGATAAGGAAGACAATGGATGGAAAAAGCGCCTTGAGGTGATTTAGTTTGCAGGTGTAGCGCTTTACAAGTTTTTCACTCACTCCAGTCCCATGGAGAGATCAGAGCATCTGCCCCCTGCGCCTTGTGGTGCGGAAACAAAGTCAGACATACACAAAGTTTGCGATTACTCTGGGAAAACGAGGCGGTCTGTCTGTGGTAGCCCCACTTGTGGACCAGGTCAGAGAAGACCTGGGACATAGACCCTCGTTGTGCTCTGAGAAGCTTGTACTTCTTCAAAAAATCTGCTGGGAGGTAAACTGCATCTGGAATTTTGCTGGGGATCTTCCATCCCAGGCGTTATGGGTTTTACCTCTCTCACTAGCATATTGCCATGAGTTTCACCCTGGAGCTGAATATAGGCAACTACTGCCCTGTTGCTCAACTGCAAGGAGACTTGTCTTCCTTGACTCTGTGTAGTAAGGCCAAAGTGATAAAAGAGGCCGTTTGAACCCCAGCACGTTCAAGATTACCCTCCTTGGCTGGGAATCTCCATCTGCCTTGACCGAAAGTCCCTCACAGTGCATCTTCCCGAGTGTCTTGTAGACATGATTCATAGCAATTCTCCAGTGTAAAGGTCCTAATGGACCTAGACTTGCTCAAGGACTTTCCATCACTGCGGACCGCTACTCATACTGAGTAACACTGTTATTAAGGGTGTTCGATCCTGTTTGCTCCCTTGTAGAATTCTTGAAATTTTAATTTTCGCAGGTGCCCATGCACCCCAGGAATCATCTATATGCATGATGACATTGTGCCCAGATGACTAAGGCACTGAGAAACCATCAAACAAGCAGAAGTATCCTTCCTCAGAATTCTGTTCCTGACTGTCACCACTTCCTCTGATAGAAATAAGAGGAACTAGAGCACCCCCAGGGTACACTAACCATTAGGATGGAGACAGTTGGTTTTGCTTTCCCTCTAAGGTGTCAGGATAGGCATCCTGACAATCCAGCAACAGCATCCAGCCATGTGGTTGTACTGTTTAATGGACTTCAGCTTAAAGATCTCAAAGAGGGCCCAGAAGGGTTCGAACCTCTACCAATCTGCTACTGGACACCATCCAACATCCCCTGCAAACTCCAAACAGGATTGTATAGAAAACCTGCAATCCCTTGAGTCTGAAGTGTATTGTAAGCATTGTAGCAGCACACCTGTTGTGGTGGACTTGGCATATGCGTGGGAGAGAAATGGTCTGGAGGAGGAGCAGTGAGGAATTTCCCGAAGTGACCATGAGTGCCTGATACCTTCATCCAAGGACCTGTACCACATGCTGTCCAGAAACACGTAAAGTGTGCCCTCTAGGTCTTACCTCAAGGCTCCATTTCCAATATTGCAACCCCAAAGTCGCGTGATCTTGCTGCAATTTTTTGCAGTTTTTTTTTGCTGCAAACTAAACTAGGAAACTGAGCCCTAGAGTCTGGGCATGCACTTGTGTGACTGATTTTTCCCAGAAGTCTGTCATGTGACCTTCCAGTCTCAAGTTGCACTAAAGGAAGCTGAGCCCTAGAGTCTGGGCATGCACTTGTGTGACTGATTTTTTTCCCAGATGTTTTGTTTTGTTTGTTTTGCATCCACTGCTACAAAAATGTCATTTTTGGCCAGATACTCCTAAAAGGAAATCATGCCTAAAGGGATGAAGACCCTGTCACTCTCCTCAGAGTCCTGCATGTGCAGCAGCCGGTTGATAATTATTAAACTATCCCCATTAGACTCGCCCAACACATGGGCTGGTTATTGCTGGTCTGTTGGCACCTGCAGATGCTACAGTATGTAGGAGCAGGTTGACCCTTAGCTTGTTCAGGGTATACAGTTTTGACAGCCTGTTTATATGGGCATTTTTCTCCAACTCCTTCCATTCTTTCCCACTTTTGTTTCTAGGAATCAATACTCAGCCCAGGGTCTTAACCGTATGGTCTCCCTAGCCACCAAAGTGCCAGGATGCTTTTCCAGTGGTTTAAAAAGCAACTATGTGGGACTTCCTGTGCAGCCTCCATATACCGAGTAGCAGACTGCTGTATCTGTAATATATGTAGCAAGGACCCAGGCCACCTTCAGTCTAACGAGAACCACCAGAGCCATGAGTTGCTGACATCCCTTCACATAGAGTGGATTCAGTTCGCATGTGCCGCGCTATACAAGTTTTCATTCATTCATTCATTCAGTGGGTCGTAAGGTATAATGGGTGCATTGCAAAGTAGATTCATAGGCGCCAGACACCTAGGGTGTGCCACCTGTCCAGGATTCACCAGGACAATTTGGGCTTTGAATCATGTGCCAGGGCCTCAGTCTGCAAAGCGATTCCATCTCTCCTCAACAGAACTCTGGGAGAGAGGATTAGGGCCAGGACACCCCTAGGAAGCCGCAACACCAACCAGGCAGACTCTAAGGCCGTGTACACACGACCGAGAACCTCGTCGGGCTAAACCCATCGTTCCGCCCGACGAGGTTCCCGGTGAGCGGTCGGAAAAGCTCGTCAAGCCAAAGTCCTCATTGAACAACTAGGAAAAAGAGAGCGTCGGGACGCTAGTCGGAAGTGTACACACGACCGAGAACCTTGGCAGAATATGTCTCCCAGCGAGCTTCTCGCTGGATTCTGCCGAGGTTCTCGGTCATGTGTACAGGGCCTAAGACTTCTACAGAATGACAGCCATGCAGTAAAAGTATCCAGCAAGATGCCACATATTCACTGATAGGAGCACTGTCTCCTATGGCAACAGTCTACAACAGTTTACAATACAAGTGTAACAGTAGCTTCAGGTAATTAAGGCGAGTTCAAAACAAAATCTTGTGCCACTCTTATCAAAAATAAAGACATTTGGCATTACCTGTTAGCTGCATAATTCTCCAGGCAGTGTCTACTCACCAGCTTCCTGGGCATAGGTACTGTGCCATAGGCCCTGCAGGACTCTTGCTGGGGCACCGGCTCTGGGAAAGAGGAGCGAAGACGTCTTCCTTGGAAATTTTCTCCTGAGTGGAGGCGCCATCCAGGCTATGCTCCCCTGAAGAATGTCTGCGTTGCCTTAGCCCGGCTCTTTTGAGAGCGTGGGCATGCGGGGCTGAAGAAAATCAAAGCAATCCGCACAAAAGGGCACTCTTTTTCTGAAAACTTACCTATACGGTGGTCCCCATCCTAGTTGTTGAGGGTCTTTGTATTATGAGCAGTAACTGACTCTTGATCTGTGGAGAAATGGGACAGCCAGCTGAGGTAAGGATAGCTGAAAAGTGACAGAAGGAGCAGGAGTAGACATAGGAGAAAGGATTCTACTTTCCTTCCTGATTTGTCTACATATACCTACATCTGCACACACACACCCACACCTACACCTACACCTGCAGAGGGTCAGTCTGGGGCGGGTTAAGAAGGGGTTAACTGAATAGGGTAGGACCTTCCCTTTCAGACCTGATTTCAGCTGAGCTGAACATGTCAGAGATGAGTTGTGTGTATGGAGAGACAGACAACTGCATGATGTGTGAGAGAATCCGTTGTTGGATTGTGTACCTACTGGGGTGAGCAAAACCATATCAGAGACTGTAGCTCTGGCTATAGCCATGTACTTTGTCTATATATCAATCTGTTGGCTAAAGAGCCTGAACCTTTCCTATCTCTGTACTTGTGTTAGAAGACAAGCATGTAGTTTCTTCTGTTTGTTTTGCTGAAGCAGTGAATAAGAAAGGTAATGAAAGACAAAGAGGGAGATATAGGTAAAAGGTACAGGTGACCCTGTATGGCACAAGGGGCCAAGAGAGGTAAAGCATAGCTGGCCCCTCCATATTCCACAAGCGCTGCAGTTATCAATTTTAAAAGCAGATTTCGTTCCTAAAGAGGAAACACTGCAGGGGCCCCAGACTATAGCGCTTTTAGCAGCCTGAGCGCTGGGACTTTGCACTGGGAGAGGCTTAACCCAGAAGGCTACTGCACTGAGGCAGAGGGGGGACATAGTACTGCTTACTCTTCAATGGTGCGTGAGGTATGAGGAAAAAAAGAAGAATGGGGTGGCGGCTAACCATGCCTTAATTTATGCTATTCACTGGTCCTGAGGAAGTGGTCAAGAGGCGGAGCTCTATCACTAGTATGCTGCCATGTTGGCGTCAGGAAAATAGCATTTTTATTATTATTTTTTTTTTACTAGTAATGGCGGCGATCAGCGATTTTTATCGTGAATGTGATATTGTGGCAGACACATCGGACACTTTTGAAACATTTTTGGGACCATTCACATTTATACAGCGATCCCTGCTATAAAAATGCATTGATTACTGTATAAATGTCACTGGCAGGGAAGGGGGTTAACACTGGGGGGGCGATCAAGGGGTTAATGTATTCTCTAGGGAGTGATTCTTACTGTGGGGGGAGGGGAGAGACCGGGGGAGGTAAGCGATGGCTGTCCCTATGTACAAGGGGCACACCATTGGTCCCCTCTCCCTTACAGGATGTGGATCTGTGTTTTTGTTTTTTTAAACAACAAGGTTGGTCTTTATTGATGCATAAATGGTACATGACACAATTCAAGTGGATCTGTGTGTTTAAACACAGATGCACTGTCCTGCTCAGTTACTGGGCAATCGCCGGTGCCCAGAGACCATCGCGGCCGCCGTACACGTGCATCGGGTCCCCAGTGACGCACCGGGCATGCCCCCTAGTGGCTTTAAAAGGCACAACGTCATATGATGTCTGCCCAGAACAACAGGGTCTTCCTCCTGCCGTCTTTTGATGGTGGGCGGTTGACAAGTGGTTAAAGTCCGAACATTAGTTACCCCTTTAGAGTAATCCTTTTTGTTTTCCTTGCCATTCACCTCAACACAGTAATTTTGTCCCTTATACATGATGACCAGTCAGGCTTTATGCCAGGCAGGAACACGTCCTTCAACCTCAGAAGGCTGTTTATCAACCTGCAAACCCCTCCCAAATGTGGGAGCCAGAATGGTCGTCGCCTTGGATACTGCCAAGGCAATTGACTCCGTGGAGTGGCGATACCTGTGGACCTGCCTGAGAAAATTTGGATTAGTGCCCAGATTCATTAAGTGTGCAATTGCAAAACCAGGCCCCTGAAGCTAGGGTATTGGTGATTGGGTAGATTTCAGACAAATTCCCCTTACCAGGGGCACAAGGCAGGGATGCACCCTGTCCTCATTACTGTATGTACATGCAGCGGAACACTTGGCAATTGCGATACGTTCTCACCCTAGTAGAGTGGGACACATGACCGAAAAGGTTAGCACCTACTCTGCCAACACCTTGCTATCCCTAGACTGCTCGACAGAGGCCCTACCCACCGCCCCAGACCTGATAGAACACTTTGGTGCCTTCTCAGGCCTCTGAATTAACTGGAATAAGTCCCAAATACTTCCCATCGACAGCTTTCCAGCAACTCAGGACCAGGCCTCCTTATCACTACAAAGAGTGGATGAAATCAAGTACTTAGGAATATAGATTACCAGGACACCGGCAGACCCTTATTTGAAATGCTCAAGCACAAAACCCAAATATGGGCCAGGTTACCGATAGGAGTTATGGGACGTATAAATGTTCTGAAAATGGTGCTGTTGCCCAAGATTCTTTATATGATATGGCACTATAGAGACCGATTTTTAAATGTTCTATGCCCTAGGTAAACACACTCCACAGGTGACCCCTTTATTGCAATCACGGGGGAAAGAGAGGCGCAGAAAAAGCGAGATCACGTACCTCAATGCTCTACCACTATAGACGTCAGTGGGATGTGGTCGTGGATAAACTCAAACTGTCCCAGGTACACAATCACACCCCGATATGGCACAACGTGACCTTCTCAGAATTTCAGTACATTCCTGACTCCCCGGACAGACCGATTTGAACAGATCTGTCTGCTGGGATGTATTGGTTTGATCGTGTACACACGATCAAACCAAAATCCCCGCCGGCAGACAGCGCGATGACGTGGTGGTGACGTTGATGCCGCCACGTCACCGCACCAGGAAGTAAAACACTTCTGCGCATGCATCGAATCCATTCGACGCATGTGCGAGCAGATATGTCTGCTGGTTAGCGTACTAACCAGCAGACATGTCGGGCGGACAGATTCACAGCCAACAGATTTCAAAGCATGCTTTGAAATCGGTCAGGTGGCCAAATCCGTCTGCCCGTACACACGATCAAAACTGTCTGCTGAAACGGTCTGGCAGATATGGAGCTCCAGGGGAATTTTCTACCTATCCCATCTAACTCTGGGCGAAGAAATAAAACCCTTTGACAGACTAAAGCGTTTGAGCTGCCCAATCGCATGCTCTTCAGATACTTACAAATCCGGCATGGCTTTAGAGCACAATTCCTGACTGGTACCCACCAACTAGACAATAATCCCCTGATGGAAGTGATCAAAAGCTCTGACCTTAAGAAATTGATTTTAGTCCTCTATAATATGTTGCTACTCCCTCCAGCTTCCACATCGGCTTATCTGTTGAAGGCCAGATGGGAGGTGGACATAGGGGCAACAGAGGATGAAGAATGGAGCGAGAGAATATCCAGGCATAAACGAGACCAGACTGCTTTTTGCCCAATGAGTATTCAAGAAACAGGTATTTTTTCATCACTTAATTTGGAGCTGCCTAATGGTCCAGAGTTACTGGACACAAGTTTTGCAATTTCTACATGACAACATGGACTCCCCCCTTACACTACACCCCAAACCTTGCCTGTTGGGGATATACCCAGAGCCAGAAATGGATAAGTTCACAAAAAAAATTCAAAACACTTTTTTCTGCACGAAAAGTTCTGGCGAGACAGTGGATGAGAGCCAATACACCAGAGTTCGGCACATGGGTAGCAGAAGTCAATAATAGTTTACCATACAAAAAATTAATGTACAAGCACAGAGGATGCCTGTCAAAATATAATAATGTGGGATAGATGGCTACAGGCTACAGAAACCCATAGCTAGCACGACGAACCCCCCCCCCCCCTTTTATCTGAAAATTACTATTCACTAGCCACATGCCACCTAGGGGTAAACGAGCATAGAGGTTGCAAATGTCTACAATGTACTATAAACGTCAGGATTAATATAACTCCTGTTCTATGTAAAGTTGCGTGTCTCAGCATGTAGTATAATATATAAGAGATGACAGTTAAAAGAACACTGTTGGGGGCGTGTCCTAGCTATGGAGGAGTGAAGACGTGTGTCTCCTCAGCTCCGCTCCACCGCAGCACCGCATCGCAGCTAAGGGGGAGAATCTTACCCCATCCAGCGCCCACGATGTCCCAGAGGAACCGCTCCACCTCCCAGCCGCCACGGACCGACCGAACCAGACAGGGACAGCTGGATTTCTTTGTAGGGAGCAGCACCCGCGGCCGCGAGGCCCCAAAGATGGCGCCGACCACGAAGGCCCAAAAAACTCCAAAGGCTGCTCAGGCCACCCGGTCACAGACGCTGGAGGAATCCCCTGCCTCATCCCCAAGATCGGTGAGTGACTCTCTGCCCCCGGCCTCCCCCGGCTCCCCAGTGCTGAGGGAAGGGGATCAGGCAACGCCAGACCCCCTAGAAGACATGGACATCAGGCGCCATATTTGGTCCCTCCCCACCAAAGCTGACCTAGAGCGCTTTGCAGACAGGGTAGAGAAGGCCCTGAAAGAGGACATAGCCCAGCTTAAAACGGACACTGCGCACCTGGGGGGGAGGATGGAGTCCCTAGAACACAGGTTTGAGGAGGCCCTCCCTGTTATTTCACAGCTCCAGGACAAGTGTGCTACACAGGACCTGCAGATTGAGGCCTTGCTTTGCCAGTTAGATGACATGGAGAACCGCAGCCGCAGGGCCAATATTAGGGTCCGCGGCCTACCTGAAGCTACAGGGGCAAGAGATATTATCCCTACACTAGAAGGAGTGTTTAAGGAAATACTGGGGCTACCGGCGACGGCCACTATTGAGATAGACCGAGCACACAGGGCCCTAAAACCCCCCTCCCAGGACGTGAACAACCCCAGAGATGTCATTTGTAAGTTACACAAGTACACTCTTAAAGACCGCATCATGCACAAGATGCGTGGGAAACCCTTTTTTGAGTTTGATGGTGCGCGTCTGGCCTTTTACCAGGACATTTCTAGACGCACTCTCATGCAGCGTAGAGCACTTCGCCCCCTGCTGACGGCTGTTCAAGATGCAGGCTTGACATACCGCTGGGGGTTCCCCTTCTACCTCCAAGTTACTAAAAACGGCAGGACTGTAACGCTTCGCACTAAGGATGACCTCCCGAACTTCCTGTCCTCCCTGGACCTGGACCCAGTAGACTTCCCTGATTGGAGGGGTTCGCCTGACCTTCCCACACCACGGCTACCGCAGTCCCAACCGTGGCAATCATCCACTCGCAAAAATCGCAGACGAGATCGTGGACGCCGCACTGCTGAGCCCATGGAGGACCAGGCCCTATAGGAGGCTGACAACCCTGTAACTCTACGCTGATACCACTCACTATGTTGCTTCCCTGTTTGTGGAGCCCCGACTCTCCCGTGCTACTCCATTGAAGCTGCACTAGCCCTGACTCTCTCTCATGCAACCAGCCGCCTGATTTGACTGTTCTTCTTCTTCATCAATGAACACTGTGAGAGTCCGTCCCTACCCGCAGAACCGGCAGTGGCTGCTGGAGTTGACTTTCAATGCCTTAATGCCCACTAACTGGTCCCCCCCCGACTAGGGACACCTATGCTCTCCCTCTTCCATCGCACCACGTTAGGAGCGGTGGACGGGGCTGGGAGCCTTCCTACCTCTTCCCCATGCTGGCCCACGAACCCCCAGTAGGCCACCCTTTAGGGGTTGACGATCCCGGCCGGGATCGCGGGCTGAGGCTCAGGACCCCCCCCCCATATAGGGGACGGGGCCTTGGGCGCGGCCCTTAGATGTTGTGTAAAGTATGTTGGCTTCGGCCTAGTTGTTTTACTTGAACTGTATTGCCTAATTGTCTCATGTGTCTTTTTCTCTCCCCCTCTCCGTTTCCTTCTTCTTTTTCTGCCCTCGCCCTTCTTCTCAATCTCCGTCCAGGTGAGCCTTATTGTCTGGTCACCCACGCCGAGCACGCCACTGATCCGCAGATCCCGTTCATCTCCAGTCTCCCTATGGCCACGCTTCAGGTAAGCACATACAATGTCAGGGGGCTTTGCTCCCCCCACAAGCGCAGTAAATTGTGGTGGGAGCTAAAGCGGCTAAAAACACAGGTGCTTTTCCTCCAAGAAACCCATTTCACGCCCCAGTCCCTCCCTAAACTGCCCACCCACCTCTTTAACCAGTGGTTTCTCAGCAACTCCCCGACACCTAAATCTAGGGGGACGGCAATCGCCATACACAAATCCTGCCCTTTCCAACCCTCCGGCCATGAGATAGACCCCCGAGGTAGATATGTGTTCCTTAAAGGTAGTATTGCTGGCCAGACGTATACATTCGCAACGATCTACGCCCCGAACACAGACCAGCTCACTTTCATTGACTCCACCCTAGACCGACTGACGGACTTTAGAGAAGGCCTCCTGATTCTGGGAGGTGACTTTAATGTCAGCCCTGACCCTTTACTCGACACTTCCCATGCTAGATCCCCGCACTCATATGCTTTCCTCAAACACTTCCGCAAAACGTTTCAGTCCCACCTCCTCGTAGACTGCTGGAGGACGCTACACCCCACAGATCGTGATTTTAGCTACTACTCCAAGGTACACAATGTCTACACCCGTATAGACCACCTGTATGTTGACCTCGCAACCCTAGACCTCCTCTGGACTGCAACCATTGGCAACATTTCCATTTCGGATCACGCCCCGGTCACGATTGCTCTCGACCTACCATCGGGCACGCATAGGGCCTGGACGTGGAGGTTGAACGACAATCTATTAGATGACCCAGCGGTGGTGAAGGAGGTGTCGGACACGTTGTCTCATTATTTTGCCGAAAACTCAGTTGGGGGCATGGAGGACGGCCTGATTTGGGAGGCCCATAAGGCGGTGGTTCGAGGGGAACTGATATCCCAAGGTGCTAGGCTTAAGCGTGAATGCAGGGCAGACTTTCTTAGGGTGCACACCGCCCTGGGGAAGGCTGAGCTGCGACACAAGGCGACCGGGACCCCTGAAGCACTAAAGGAACTAACAGAGCTGCGAGAGCTGTTCTTACGCTTGTTAGACCGCCAGGCCCGTAGGCAATTCCGTTATATGTCCCACAAGTTCTATGAACATGGAAACAAATGCGGGAAGATGCTTGCACGCGCCCTCCGCAAACAGCACGCCCTTTCACACATTCATAAACTGCGTTCCCCCTCGGGAGACCTGATGGTCCACTCCTCTAAGATAGCTGCGGGGTTTAGAGACTACTATGCCGACCTCTATAATCTGAATCCTGACCTCCCTCCTACTGCTCAAGAGGATAGACAGAGGGCGATCCGTGACTACCTAGAGGCAGCTGGCCTACCCCCCCTCACAACTGACCAATCCCTGGAGATGGAGTCACCAATCACTGCCACTGAGCTCAGGGACACTGTAGAGGCCTTGCCTAACGGGAAGAGCCCTGGCCCCGACGGGTTTACTAAGGCATATTACAAGACTTTCCTCTCCCTTTTGGCGACCCCCATGTGCAAATATTTTAACTCTCTTGCGACCGGCGGGAAACTTCACCCAGAAGCCTTGTTAGCTCACATCACTGTGATCCCTAAAGAGGGAAAGGATCCCACGGTTCCCCAGAGCTATCGCCCCATTTCCCTTCTCAACTTGGACGTGAAGCTATTGGCAAAAATCTTAGCAAATAGACTCAAACACTTACTGCCCTCGATTGTGCACCCAGACCAGACGGGATTCATAGTGGGTAGGGAAGCCAGGGATAATTCCCTTAGAGCCGTCCAACTCATTCACTGGGCCCGCACTAGCCCGAACCCCCCATCTTACATTATCCTCTCAACAGACGCTGAAAAGGCCTTCGATCGCGTAGACTGGCCATATATGACGGAGGTACTGCGATCGATCGGCTTAGGCCCGAGAATGCTGGCGTCAATCCTGGCCCTATATTCTTCTCCCTGCGCTCAGGTCAAAGTAAACGGAACCCTCTCCCCAAGGTTCCCCATCCGGAATGGCACGCGACAGGGCTGCCCCCTGTCGCCCCTCCTGTTCGCCCTAGTTCTAGAGCCCCTGCTCCGAACTGTGCGAGACAACCCGGATATCACAGGCTTGAGGGTTGGAGATACAGAACACAAACTCTCGGCGTATGCCGATGATGTCCTCTTCCACCTCTCACAACCATTGATATCGCTGCCCAACCTGATGAAAGAGCTTAGACTCTTCGGATCCCTGTCCAACTTTAAAATTAATTTAACGAAATCGGAGATTCTTCCCATTTGCCTCCCCGCCCGTGTGGCCGCTGGTCTCCAGGCCTCCTTCCCCTTTACCTGGTCCAAGTCGTCCCTACGTTATCTAGGAATACAACTCACTGACAGGTTCGACGCCCTTTACACTGCGAATTACACCCCGTTACTAACCACAGTTAAAAACGACCTTTTGCACTGGACTCGTTCAGCTTTCACATGGCTCGGTCGGGTGAACATTATAAAAATGACTGTCCTCCCACGCATACTATTCTACCTACAAATGCTCCCGATACCCCTGCCCAAGTTATTTTTTGACCGTCTCTCCAGCATGATGTCCGCTTTCATCTGGAATGGGCGTAAACCTAGAATCGCCCTGAGGGTGCTACGCCGCCCGAAGAGTAGAGGGGGCTTAGGGGTCCCAGACATCAAACAATACTACCGCGCAATAGCTTTACAGAGGATTCTCAACTGGCGTTTCCATACACACTCAAAACTCTGGGTGCCCTTGGAGAAGAGCCTAGCGGGTAGGAACCTGTCCTATGCACCTTGGCTGTCGCGGGAACACAGGGGGCTGTCTGATACGACTTCCCCTCTGACATCCCATGTGCTGTCGGTATGGGACAAAGCCAATGCTGAACTCAACTTGGCCCCCCCTGTGTCTCCGCTGGCCCCCCTGGGTGGTTTCCTCTGGTTCCCCCCGGGGGAGAAAATGACGTTTTTCGAGTCCTGGGTTGATGACGCTAACGCTAGTTGTGGAAAACTCATGAAAAATGGTAGACTCTTAAATTATGAAGCTCTTCCAGTAGGTCGACAGGGCTCACGCATGAACTTCTGGAAATATAGGCAAATACACCACTTCTTTGGGAAGCATGGCCGTATGATTAGAGACCCCTCGTCCCTTACCCCGTTCGAAAGCTTGTTCACCGACGATACCCCTACCCCCCACCTAGTGTCGGAACTTTACTGACTCGCCCCAACCTAAACCCGCTTATGTCAGGCGGTGGGAAACTGACTTGGGGACGAGGTTTACTGACACACAACTGGCTCACCTATACCACCTAACTCACTCGTCCTCTATCGATTCCAGGACGCAGGAAACTAATTTCAAAATCTTATCCCGTTGGTATAGGGTTCCTGCAGACCTGGCCCAAATCTATCCCTCTGTGTCCGCGCTGTGCTGGCGCGGCTGCGGACACAGGGGAACACTTGTACACATTTGGTGGGACTGTCCCCTAATTAAACCCTTCTGGGAGGACATAGGACGCCAAATTAAGATAGTGACTGGGCTTGAGGTCCCTCTCTCCCCGCTGCATTTCCTGCTGCATGTACCCCGGATCCCCCTCCGACACTATAAGAAAAATGTGCTGCCTCACCTGCTTAACGCAGCCAGGCGCTTACTCCCGCTCCACTGGAAAACAGCCAGAATTCCTACTCGGGAGGAGTGGATCAGCGGGGTGAATGCGGTTGGGGAGGCGGAGGACTGGAGGGCGACCTGCCACGACACTAGAGACCAGTTCCATAGCACTTGGATGCCCTGGACGGACTATGCCTCAGACTCTCCCTTTGTCCCGTCCAGTTTAGACATAGCCTTATTGGAGCTGTCAGACCCATCCCTTAGGACCCGCAGGCTAAGGGACACCTAGAAGATAACATTATTTCCCTGTTGCTGGCTATACGTATGGATCTAAACCCATGATTGACCTGGACTCGGCCTGCAATGATAGGCGTGGTGAACCGCTCAACTCCCTATTGGATCACAGGTACACCTGGACTCTCTCTGTCTACCTATCACCTCTTCCTTCTCTTTCTACCCTTCATCTTTGATCTTCTCTCCCTCTCTTCCCCCCCTAATCCCATGTCTTATGTTACATTGTTACTACAGAAGCAGACCGGTGGCTCTAACGAGTGATTGGGGGTCGACATGGCAATGCAGAACCTCAGGGCGCACGAACCTGTCCCCAGCCCAGGCGGGGACACCGGTGGTTTTGTGTGAAGGCCCTGACTGCTGCAACTGGGGCCCTGGGTTCACGGACGGGAGCGGGAGTCGGTTTGCTGGAGGCCACGGTGCCCCCCCTCCTGCCTCGCCCGTGGACGGTGGACCCCCCATGACTCAAGGCCTCTGGGGACGGTCTCTTGACCCGTCTCCAGACGGCGAGGCTGTCGGCAGACGGCCCTAAATGCTATATGTGTTGCCTGTGGCCTCACGACTGATACCCTTAGCATCGCCCACTAAGACCTGCTATTCCCGAGCTGAGGGCCCCTGGTTGGGGGCTGGATGCTCGCTGATAATGCATTGTTTGTTTGTTTGTGTTTTTATACGTTCAACGGTCCCCTTTGGGGTCCGGATGCTTATGTGACCCTGCGTGGTCTAAGTTGACCTTGCCTACATCACTGCTGTTGAACATGTCTTATATGTGTTGTGTGTTGAAATAGCAATAAACTTGATTATACAAAAAAAAGAACACTGTTGACAACATAGCCAATGCATATTTGAAATTTCGAATACATACATTTGTATTTGGAGTCTCAGGTGATCGTGCTAGGGAAAGGTCCGAGGGGAAAACAGGGAAATTGATCTGAGGTGGGAAAGTGACCTGAGGTGTGCCGGGGTCACGTGGTCAGTATGCCTAAAAGGGGGCATACCCAAGTAGAAGTAAAAGAAGAAATAGCAATAAAAAAGGGGATGGGTGGGTGGGACACAAGAAAACCGACACCCAGAAGGAGGATGGAGGGCGGGTTTAAATACCTCCCGACTCCTCCTACAAACCCTGCGGTCAGCCTTTCACTTGTACTCGGAGTCTCAGGTGATCGTGCTAGGGAAAGGTCCGAGGGGAAAACAGGGAAAGTGACCTGAGGTGTGCCGGGGTCACGTGGTCAGTATGCCTAAAAGGGGGCAAAAAATAAAACAGTAGGATGAGCTAGCCAAGAGATTTGAAATGAAAGTAACTGTATGCAACCACAAGCCCCCAACGTAAGAAAGACTGTGACAGACATTTGGAGCTGACGTATGTCCGGAAAAGAAAGCTGACTACCGCCAATCTAACTCCTCAACAACGAGAATACAGACCCCTCGACGAATGGCAGCAGAAACTGCACCTGTACTGCAAGCATGGCCCAGAGAGGATATTGAACTTCTACCCTGGTTAAGCAGCAGGGAATGGCTACGAGTCATGCCCTGTGCTAGCAGAGAAGGGAGTACTAGGGAAAGTAACGTGGCCTATCCCCGAGTACATCCGCAACAGTCTAGTGCCCAGACTGTCCTGGGCCCAGCTTGAAAACCAACTATCCAATACATGTTTGCAATCAAAGTCAAGAAGGTTGACAATGGAAGTGCAGAGGCACCCAGCAGAGTGACATTGGTGGACTTGCAAAAAGCGATCCAAGGTCTTCAGAGGTGGATATCACAATCCCCTATTTACTTCATGGCTCCAGGATATCCTGCCACGCAAACCCCTTGGCTGGGAAGTAAGCCATCTGCTGTCAGAAGATCTCTGGTTGGGATCTTCTCCTCTGGTAAGGGGCATTGTGATTGAAAGGTGGAGGTGTCCTGTCTATCTATGCACTATTCTGAGGTTTTCTTGCATTTGATGTCACTATCTGCTTGAAGGAGAAAGATATCTTACTGCTATCAATATCATCAGACGCATTTTTTTCATGGGTTTTATGTGTTTGAACTATAGACTTTTTACCTCTGACTTATATTTTTGTCACTTATGGGATTCATCATCTCATTCATGGGGCTAATTTCTTGTTCCTTTTAAATTCAATGGTACTTTATGTTATCATCACTATAGAGTTCACATGAGTTGCGCAGTTTGTTTTCTATTGTACCAGCTTGAAAACCGTTTGAGCTGAAAGTGGCAAAAGAAGCAAAATGGCAAGTAGGAACTGAATGTCAGTGAAAAAAAGAACCCAGGACTTGAAGATCAAGCTCCGTCTGTAAAAAAGAAGGCTGTATCAGGAGTTTCAAGGAGAGCGTGCTACCATGCATAGAATTCGTAACCGGAGAAAGACAGATGGCGGAAAACTCTGCGATATCTGCTGCCCGTGACATGAAATCTGCAAAGAAGAACAACATCATTAAAAACAACATAATCAACGAGCCCCAACTCACCTTAGGAAAAGGAAAAAAATCCCTACCTCCCTTACCCCTACCTACGTAGGTGTCCGTGACTAACACACGCAGTAACGTAGAGCAGTAATGAAAATGTAGCGGAAGACTGAAATGTGTCAGTCTCAAGAAACTAGCAAGGCTGAGCAACCTGAGGCAAATCAGGCCAATTAAAAACGTAACACTCAAGCCTATGAACCTGAAGACGTGTCAGGCAAGTGATGTAAGTAGTGAGATAATGTGACGTATGAACGTGATGAAAGCTGTGAGAAGCGGATGAGGGGACTTGCCACCGCACAAGCCAATTAGAAACGAACATCTCAATCCGACAGTACCCGTAGACGTGACAGGTAACCAGCAGTAGAGTGGCCATGAACAAATATGAATGCACAGACTATGAAAATAAAATGTAGGTAAGTGTAGGACTAATGCAGCTGGACTGAGAATGAGACAAACCCATGAATTGCAAAGGCCGAGCAACCTGAGGCGTAGCAGGCAAATTAAAAACGTACACTCAGGCCCGATGAACCTGAAGACGTGTCAGGTCATAGAATGTCGAGATGCATGAAACGTATGAGAAACGGATGAGGAGACTTGCCACCGTACAAGCCGATTAAAAACGTTCATCTCAATCCGTAAGCACCCATAGACGTGATGGGTGACCTCCCCAGCGGTGAAATGCCATGAATCTACAATGATGATATCAAACTACCAACTAGAAACCATCATGACTGAAACCTGTATGATAGACCTGAAGTTGCATGAGCGACGTGAAGTAGCATGAGAGACATAAGCACCCGAGCACACGAATAGCATGAGAAGTAAAAAAGCATGAGAAGTGAATAGTACGAGAAACGTGAATAGTACGAGAAACGAAAAAACATGAGAAACACGACTAGCATGAGAAGCGTAATACACTTGAGAACATAATACCCAGAACAGCATAATCGTATGAGAAGCGTAAACGTGTATGATAGCCCTGAAGTTGTATGAGCGACGTGAAGTAGCATGAGCGACGTGAAGTAGCATGAGAGACATAAGCACCTGAGCACACGAATAGCGTGAGAAGTAAAAAAGCGCGAGACGTGAATAGTACGAGAAACGTGAATAGAACGAGAAACGTGAATAGAACGAGAAACGTGAATAGAACGAGAAACGTGAATAGAACGAGAAACGTGAATAGTACGAGAAACGTGAATAGTACAAGAAACGAAAAAACATGAGAAACACGAATAGCATGAGAAGCGTAATACACTTGAGAACATAATACCCAGAACAGCGTAAACGTATGAGAAGCGTAATCGTATGATAAGCGTAAATGTATGAGAAGCGCAAACGTACATACATACATTAATAACCAATAATTAAACAAATGAAACCTGCAAGAGAAACATAAATACCAGAAAACATGAATAGCATGAGAAACGTAACGTAAAACGCACCGTAGAAAACGTAAAATTGTCTGAGGAACGAAAAAACATGAGACATAACTGCATGAAACAATGTAAAATAGCATGAGAACATAACTAGCCTGAGAAACGCGACACATGAAAGTGCAACGTACAAGAACATGACTAGCGTGGGAAACGTAATCGCAAGGGAACCGTAACTAGCTCGAGAAATGTGCACATGAGAAACTTAACCGCATGGACATGACTAACATGAGAAATGAAAAACACACGAGTAAACCATGAGAAACGTAATCGCATGCGAACATGACATCCTGAGAAACGTCACGCAATTACATGAGAAACGTGATCGCCTGAGAACCATGAGAAATGTAATTGCATGAGAAACAAAAAAAATCACATGAGAAACGTGATACCATGAGAAACGTAGTTGCATCAGTAACAAAACACATGAGCCGTAATCGCATGAGAACATGACATCCTGAGAAACGTCACGCAATTACATGAGAAACGTGATCGCCTGAGAACCATGAGAAACGTAATTGCATGAGAAGCAAAAAAAATCACATGAGAAACGTGATACCATGAGAAACGTAGTTGCATCAGTAACAAAACACATGAGCCGTAATCGCATGAGAAACGTAATCACATGAGGAACCATGAGAACGCAATTGCATAAGACCATGAGAAACTTAACCGCATGAGAAACGTGATTGCATGAAAAACATATTCGCATGAAAAAACGTAAACGCATCTGAAACAAACTCACATGAGAACCATAATCGCATGAGAAACAACCATGCATGAAAACCGCAATCGTACCAGAAACATAATCGCTTGGAAACGTAGTCGCATGAAAAACAGTCGCATGAAAAAATGTAATTGCATCAGAAACATGATACCCTGAGAAATGTAATCGTATCAGAAACATAATACCATGGGAAACGTAGTCGCCGCTTGGGAAACGTAGTCGCATGAAAAACGTAATCGAATTAGAAACATATACCATGGGAAACATAGTCGCATGGGAAACGTAGTCACATGAAAAACGTAATCGAGTCAGAAACATACCATGGGAAACATAGTCGCATGGGAAACGTAGTCGCATGGGAAACATGATACCATGGGAAATGTAGTCGCATGGGAAACGTAATCACATGAGAAGACACCATGAGAAATGTAATCGCATGAAAACACAGTCACATGAAAAAATGTAATCGCATCAGAAACATGATACCATGGGAAACGTAATCGTATCAGAAACATAATACCATGGGAAACATAGTTGCATGGCAAAAGTAGTCGCATGAAAAACGTAATCTAGTCAGAAACATGCCATGGGAAAAAGTCGCATGGGAAACATAGTCGCATGGGAAGACACCATGAGAAACGTAATCGCATGAGAACGTGATCGCATGAGAAACGTAACACGAGGACCGTGATCGCATGAGAAACAATGGGAAACATAATCGCATGAGAACTACCATGCGAAACGTAATCTCATGAGAACCACCATGAAAACCGTGATTGTATGAGAAATGTAACACGATGACTGCGAACGCACGCGAACGTGATCGCATGAGAACGTGACCGCACGTGAAACGTAATCGCATGAGGACATCACTTGCATAAGAAACACATTGCATGAGGACATTACTAGCATAAGAACACATTTCATGAGGACATAACTAGCATAAGAACACATTGCATGAGGACATAACTAGCATGAAAAATGTAATCGCCTAACATGAATTGCCTGACATGAATCGCATAACATGAATCGCATAACATGAACTGGGCTGTAACTGGGAGACATGTGTCACAGGGGAGGAGACAGGCCGCGCTGTGGAAGATGCTCCTTCAGCCAAACAGCGCTCAGCTACATGACACAGCTAGGAGGAAGCAGAGTGCGGACAGGGAAAGCACATGCCCACACACCCGACCCCCCCCCCCCCTGCACCGGGATGCGACCTCCGATGCTGACTGAGCACACAAAACCACCGCACCTGACCCAACCAACATCCCCCCATGTGAGGTGCTAGACTAGCGTGAGGAGCCATGGAGCTGGTGACGTCATTGGAGCAAACGGGGGGGGCGGGAGGAACAGGCGGACGGTCTCCAGGGAGCCCTGCACCATGTGGACGTGGGTGCCCGGAGGAGTGAGAGGGAGGACGGCTGGCTCCCCTCTCACCGAGTATACCCGGAGGAGCAGGAGGGAGGACGGAGGGACCCCCCACAGTGTTAGCCCGAGTGGAGAAGCAGGCGGCCCCTATGATGCTGACAAGGGCCTGGCTGACCTGGTGGACAGCCCCCCCAACAGGGGAGGAGACAGGCCGCGCTGTGGAAGATGCTCCTTCAGCCAAACAGCGCTCAGCTACATGACACAGCTAGGAGGAAGCAGAGTGCGGACAAGGAAAGCACATGCCCACACACCCGACCCCCCCCCCTGCATAGGGATGCGACCTCCGATGCTGACTGAGCCCACAAAACCACCGCACCTGACCCAACCAACATCCCCCATGTGAGGTACTAGACTAGCGTGAGGAGCCATGGAGCGTGTGACGTCATTGGAGCAAATGGGGAGGGGGGGCGGGAGGAACAGGCGGGCGGTCTCCAGGGAGCCCTGCACCACGTGGACGTGGGTGCCCAGAGGAGTGAGAGGGAGGACAGCTGGCTCCCCTCTCACCGAGTATACCCGGAGGAGCAGGAGGGAGGATGGAGGGACCCCCCACAGTGTTAGCCCGAGGGCCCCTATGATGCTGACAAGGGCCTGGCTGACCTGGTGGACAGCCCCCCCAATGGTGCCTGCCACAACTACAGACCTGCACCCCCCTGCAAGCATCGGGAGAAGCGGGGGCGGTTGGGGTGAGCGGTGCTCAGCTGACAGAGGAGGATGGGGTACAGACAGTCCGGTCCGCTGGGAATCCTGAGGAGAGCACAATGGACACCTGCAGCAGCTGCCTCCATTGCTCTGGACAGAAACAGGAAGTGACGTGCAATACCCAGAAACCCCACACACAAGAAAACTGACGCCCAGGAGGATGGAGGGCGGATTTAAATACCTCCCGACTCCTCCTACAAACCCAGGCTGACCTGCGGTCAGCCTTTCACTTATTGAATATTGAAAAGTGCACCAAACTGAATACAATGTACATAAATAAGTGAATATAAGTCCAAATAAATCTGTATGAATACAGTCTTTGTGACAAGTGATGTTTCCAAAAAACGACAAGTGAAAAGTGCTCCCTTGATCCAATCGTGAAAAACACCAGGATAGGAGAAAAGCCGTTGCCAACTGAAGAAAGGTTGAACCCTAAGGAACATACGTTCACAGGGTCAATCAAGCATATGTGAATCTGATAGACCAATCGAATGCTGCGGATCACCGATGGCCTCCAAGGACTCCAAATGGCAGTGACCAAGAGAAAATAATATACGCATATATAAAATATCTCAGCAGAAGGTCATAAGACAAGACCAATCAGATGATAACCAGAAGAGAAAAAAGAAAAAAGGACATGGCGTAATACTGTATAAAAAATGTATTTAATGTAGGTTGGAAACACTTACATTATATATGAAAATATGCACTGATCAGATAAAAAGTGGCAGCAGTAGGGTACCCGACATGTTTCGCAGACTCGTGCATCGTCTGGGGTCATCCTAACCAGGAAGCTGCTGACTAGGGATGAGTCGAACACCTTCTATCCAAAGGGGAAATTTCTCGCGCTAAAGGTGAATGAATTAATTAATATAAAATTAATAACAGCAAATTAATGAACAAATTGCTTAATTAAATAATTAAAATAAATAAAAAATTAATTAATTATGAAATAAATAAATGAACAAATAGGTGAACAAAGGTATCCAGCAGCAACCTTAAACATGTGATATACATGAAAAAGCAAAAATAAAAAGAAAAAAAGTTGCGCTCAGAAGGCACAAAGTGACATTGTGAAAAAATATTAAACGTATCAATATGAGTGAATAAACAAAAAATATGTAAATAAATGAATAAACCACATCTAATTGGACAAGTGAAATCCAAATATGGTGATGAAAACAAGTGTGATAAGAGTGGTTTACATTACAACCAAAACTTAATTAGTCCATTAAAGCTGGTATCACAAAGGTGTAAATAAATGGTTTAATTGAATGATTGTCCAAAAAGGCAATGATGATCGTAGATTACAGTGTCCTAGGTAGGATTCACTATCGATCTCACAGAATTCTGCAGACACATCAGAAGGTAAGTAAAGATGTACTCTTACCAGATCCTGGCGTGATTCAGGCATATCAATCCACTGGCATCTGAAGGGGGAGATCTCCTCGACCGCTTACAGTACTTCCTCATAGGACTGATAGGTTTCACTGGATCAAAATACTTTCCAAATTAACAGACGGTATGATGGATATTCATATTCTGTGCTGACACACCTCAAAACAGCCTACAGCTTTGTACAGAACACCTGCTGCTTGTTGTAAATCACCTTTCATGCGGTTTCACTTGATCCTTGAGCCCACATGTCTGTAGTGTGAGGAACAGCCTTCCTGTGTGTTGTTCAGGCTGAACAACACACAGGAAGGCTGTTCCTCACACTACAGACATGTGGGCTCAAGGATCAAGTGAAACCGCATGAAAGGTGATTTACAACAAGCAGCAGGTGTTCTGTACAAAGCTGTAGGCTGTTTTGAGGTGTGTCAGCACAGAATATGAATATCCATCATACCGTCTGTTAATTTGGAAAGTATTTTGATCCAGTGAAACCTATCAGTCCTATGAGGAAGTACTGTAAGCGGTCGAGGAGATCTCCCCCTTCAGATGCCAGTGGATTGATATGCCTGAATCACGCCAGGATCTGGTAAGAGTACATCTTTACTTACCTTCTGATGTGTCTGCAGAATTCTGTGAGATCGATAGTGAATCCTACCTAGGACACTGTAATCTACGATCATCATTGCCTTTTTGGACAATCATTCAATTAAACCATTTATTTACACCTTTGTGATACCAGCTTTAATGGACTAATTAAGTTTTGGTTGTAATGTAAACCACTCTTATCACACTTGTTTTCATCACCATATTTGGATTTCACTTGTCCAATTAGATGTGGTTTATTCATTTATTTACATATTTTTTGTTTATTCACTCATATTGATACGTTTAATATTTTTTCACAATGCCACTTTGCGCCTTCTGAGCGCAACTTTTTTTATTTTTATTTTATGAGTCGAACACCACCCGGGTTCGGTTCGCACCAGAATGTTCGAACAGACCGCGGGTTCGCGCGAACATTTAGAACCCCATTGAAGTCTATGGGACCCGAACGTTCGAATTCAAAAACAATAATTTTAAAGACCAAATTTCAATTTAATGTTGGAAAACATCGTTCAGAACCCGGGTCATGCCCCAGGGAACATGTATCAATGGAATTTTTTTTTTTTAAACGGCCGTTTTTCCGGAGCAGCCATTTTAATGATGCTTAAAGTGAAAAAAATAAATTCCTTTAAATATCACATCTGCTGGGTGTCTATAGTAGTGGCACGTGTTTAGAAATGTCCCTGCACAACATGAGAGGACTATAAAAAAAAAATTAATACTGCTTGCGCACGTGCTGTGTGGCAACAATATGTCGAATATTTTAGCGGTGTTGGGGGGGCAATTATTGTTTTGTGAAAGAAAAATTTGAGAAAAAAGGGCACCCCTCAAACATACTGTAATTGGAGCGCAACAAGGAGCCACTTGCAAAGTATTGCATCAAAAATTGTTATTAGGCGCCCCTGTTAAACAGGGGCAGAAAATTGTGCCTTGGGCACAACACAACACTGCAACCCCTTCCAATAACTCCAATTGGAGCGCAACAAGGAGCCACGTGCAAAGTATTGCATCAAAAATTGTTATTAGGCGCCCCTGTTAAACAGGGGCACAAAAATTGTGCCTTGGGCACAACACAACACTGCAACCCCTTCCAATAACTCCAATTGGAGGGCAACAAGGAGCCACGTGCAAAGTATTGCATCAAAAATTGTTATTAGGCGCCCCTGTTAAACAGGGGCACAAAAATTGTGCCTTGGGCACAACACAACACTGCAACCCCTCCCAATAACTCCAATTGGAGCGCAACAAGGAGCCACGTGCAAAGTATTGCATCAAAAATTGTTATTAGGCGCCCCTGTTAAACAGGGGCAGAAAAATTGTGCCTTAGGCACTGGTGGCGGAGCCCAGAAACACAACATTTCTTACTAGCTATCAGTGGTGGCTGGTGAAGTTTTAGGATAGGGGGGCGCAAGACCCTGCCCCTTCATGTTTGGCCCCTCCCACTTCTCATAAGCCGCACCCCTTATAGAATCCACCCACTCCGTCCCCTGTATTCCACTTGCTTCCACTGTTACTGTCAGGAGTATACAGCTCAGCATCACAGGACAGAGTATACAGCCCCAGCAAGTGATGCTATGGGGCCCCTACAAAGTTGCCATAATTTACGCACCTACTCTCAAGAATGAAAGAACAATATTTCTACTTTACAGTGCTTCACTTGCCACGTGTTATGCTAGTAGTTGTAGTCCCCCTGTCATGCTGGTAGTTGTAGTCCCATCAGGCTGGTAATGGTAGTCCCCCCACCCTGTCATGTTGGTAGTCCCCCTGTCATAGTTGTAGTCCTAGTGCCCCTGTAATGCTGGTAGTTGTAGTCCCCTGTCATGTTGGTAGTCCCCTGTCATGCTGGTAGTTGTAGTCCCCCCTGTCATGTTGGTAGTCCCCCTGTCATAGTTGTAGTCCCCCTGTCATAGTTGTAGTCCCCCTGTCATGTTAGTAGTTGTAGCCCCCCCTGTCATGTTGGAAGTGGTAGTCCCTCTGTCATGTTGGTAGTCCCCCTGTCATGCTGGTAGTTGTCGTCCCCCTGTCATGTTGGTAGTTGTAGTCCACCTGTTATGCTGGTAGTCCCCCTGTCAGGCTGGTAGTTGTAGTCCCCCCTGTCAGGCTGGTAGTTGTAGTCCCCCTCTGTCAGGCTCGTAGTTGTAGTCCCCCCTGTCAGGCTGGTAGTTGTAGTCCCCCCTGTCAGGCTGTTAGTTGTAGTCCCCCTCTGTCAGGCTGGTAGTTGTAGTCCCCCCTGTCAGGCTGGTAGCTGTAGTCCCCCTCTGTCAGGCTGGTAGTTGTAGTCCCCCCTGTCAGGCTGGTAGCTGTAGTCCCCCCTGTCAGGCTGGTAGCTGTAGTCCCCCCCCTGTCAGGCTGGTAGCTGTAGTCTCCCTCTGTCAGGCTGGTAGTTGTAGTCCCCCTCTGTCAGGCTGGTAGTTGTAGTCCCCCCCTGTCAGGCTGGTAGCTGTAGTCCCCCCCTGTCAGGCTGGTAGCTGTAGTCCCCCCTGTCAGGCTGGTAGCTGTAGTCCCCCTCTGTCAGGCTGGTAGTTGTAGTCCCCCTCTGTCAGGCTGTTAGTTGTAGTCCCCCCCTGTCAGGCTGGTAGCTGTAGTCCCCCCCTGTCAGGCTGGTAGCTGTAGTCCCCCCCTGTCAGGCTGGTAGCTGTAGTCCCCCTCTGTCAGGCTGGTAGTTGTAGTCCCCCTCTGTCAGGCTGGTAGCTGTCCCCCCCTGTCAGGCTGGTAGCTGTAGTCCCCCCTGTCAGGCTGGTAGCTGTAGTCCCCTCCCTGTCAGGCTGGTAGCTGTAGTGGCCCTCTGTCAGGCTGGTAGTTGTAATCCCCCTCTGTCAGGCTGGTAGCTGTAGTCCCCCTCTGTCAGGCTGGTAGCTGTAGTCCCCCTCTGTCAGGCTGGTAGTTGTAATCCCCCTCTGTCAGGCTGGTAGTTGTAGTCCCCCCCTGTCAGGCTGGTAGCTGTAGTCCCCCCCTGTCAGGCTGGTAGCTGTAGTCCCCCCTTGTCAGTGGCTCTGAAAATGGCTCATGTGGGTTCTGGCAGATTTCAGAGCTGGAACCACTGTCAGTGAATCTGCGTTATATCTGAGGGCAGAGAAGAGATCATTGTTATACACTGGCTGCATATCTAGCTCCGAGTCCCACCGCTCCCGTCCAAAACATGTTATTGTGGAGGATTATGGAGATTGCCTACCTAATGCAGCCCCGCTCCTCCGTGCGTTCCACGGAGCTCCGACGTCACTTCCGGTTATACCATGCACAAGGAAACCTGGAAGTGACGTTGTAAGTATGATAGACAGCACTGCCCATGTCCTAGGGCAGTGCCGATGTCTATCATTCGCCTGGGCAAATACACACTACAGGCACCGCGGCGGAAGCTGTTTAGCGGAATGGAATGCGCCCGCAATGACGAATTAAAGCCTGCAAATGAAGCCACGTCTATGCAATCACATGATTGCATAGACGTGGCGTTTCCCATACTGCACTGGGTCCGGTGCTCAGCGCCTGAACAAAGTGCAATGAAGGACCTTTTTTTTCCCCCTATTCCCCCCTTTTTTTGTGACTGCCTGGGCAGGGTGGCGGTGCCCAGGCGCCCCCTATGGATGGACCGCCACTGCTAGCTATCAGCAAGAAAAGTGAGGAGGAGAAGGATATTCCATCAGCAGCATAAGAGGACAGTCACTCAGCATCAGCATACGCAGTCTAAAAGGGATCCGACATTTCAACAAAAAGTTATTATTCAGTAACATCAGCATCAGGTGCTTGGTAGCTGGTGTTGATCCAAGCCTGATTCATTTTGATGAAGGTCAGTCGATCAACAGAGTCGGTGGAGAGGTGCACCCTGTGATCGGTCACAAAGCCTCCAGCAGCACTGAATGTGCGTTCTGAAAGAACACTGGATGCAGGGCAAGCCAGTAGCTCAATTGCGTACTGTGCAAGCTCTGGCCAGTGATCTATCCTTAAGACCCAGTAAGCCAGAGGATTTTGGGTGGGGAAGGTGTCCAAGTCGGATCTTGCCCCTAGGTATTCCCAGACCATGTAAACCAGACGCTGGCGATGGTTGCTGGAACCGGTCAGACCTTGGGGCTGCGGACTAAAAAACTGTCTGAAGGCATCGGTCAGACGGCCACCTTCTCCACCGCTCCTTCTGTGACTCACCGAAGCCTCAGCAAGACGTTGTCCAGAGCCAGGTTTTGGTAATCCCCCCGGTTCTGGGAACGCATTGCAGAGACCCTTCTGCAAGGCCTCCCGCAGAAGTTTCATCTTCTGCTCCCTCTGCGATGGCAACATAAGGTCCGCAACCTTACTCTTGTAACGTGGATCAAGGAGAGTTGCCAGCCAGTAATGATCCCTCTCCTTGATAGCACGTACACGAGGATCCTTACACAGGCTTTGCAGGATCAGGGAGGCCATGCAGCGTAGGTTTGCAGAGGCATTCGGGGCACAGTCCTCTGGGTCACTGAGGACGACAAGATCCACAGGCACCTTATCCCAGCCACGTAAAAGTCCACGTGTTCCTTGGGACTGTAAATGATCCCTTGAAGACTGCTGCTGCTGCTGCTGAGTGCTAGGCTCCACATCCATGCTGCTGATACAATCCTCCTCCTCCTCCTCTTCCTGTGTGCTAGGTGGGCAAGCAGGCCCACTGTCTAGGTAAAGGGGGCCTTGAGAGGTAAGGAAGGCCTCCTCTTCCTCCCTCTGTTCTGCCTCAAGGGCCCTATCCATTATTCCACGTAGCGTGTGCTCCAACATGTGAATAAGAGGGACAGTCTCACTGATGCATGCACTGTCACTGCTCACCATCCTCGTGGCCTCCTCAAATATTGACAGGACAGTGCATGCATCCCTGATCAAGGCCCACTGGCGTGGGGAAAAAAACCTAGCTCCCCTGACCCAGTTCTGCTGCCATATTGGCACAGGTACTCATTGATGGCCCGCTGCTGCGTTTGCAGCCGCTGCAGCATGGCCAACGTAGAGTTCCATCTGGTGGGCATGTCACAAATTAGGCAGTTCTTGGGCAGGTTGTATTCCCTTTGGAGGTCAGTCAGCCAAGCAGTGGCATTATATGACCTCCGGAAATGCACACAGACTTTCCTGGCCTGCTTCAGGACATCCTGTAAGCCCGGGTATCTGCCCAAGAACTGCTGCACCACCAAATTCAGGACATGCGCAAAACAGGGCACGTGGGTAAGTTTTCCCTGTCGCAGGGCAAAGAGGAGGTTGGTGCCATTATCGCTGACCACCATTTCAGGCTTCAGCTGGTGTGGCGTCAACCACCTCTGAGCCTGACCCTGCAGAGCTGACAAAACCTCTTCCCCAGTGTGGCTCCTGTCTCCCAAGCACACCAGCTCTAGCACCGCATGGCATCTCTTGGCCTGCATTCCTGCGTAGCCCCTTGTACGCCTATGGAGCACGGCTGGTTCTGAGAAAACATCACCACAGGAAGAGGCCACAGAGGAAGAAGAAGAGGAGGGGGTGGAGGAGAGAGGTGTGTCACAACCAGTAGTAGTGGCGTGGTGGCGGAACAACCTCCAAAACTACTGGACCTTGCCCTGCGTCCTTCCCAGCTGCCAGCAGAGTCACCCAATGCGCCGTAAAAGACAGGTAACATCCCTGTCCATGCCTGCTGGACCATGAGTCAGCGGTAAGATGCACCTTACCACTGACCGCCCTGTCCAGCGAGGCATGGACATTGCCTTCCACATGCCGGTAGAGAGCCGGAATCGTCTTCTGTGAGAAAAAGTGGCGTTTTGGTACTTGCCACTGAGGTACTGCACAATGCACAAACTCACGGAAGGGGGCAGAATCTACCAACTGAAAAGGTTGCAGTTGAAGTGCTAGCAATTTCGCTAAGCTAGCATTCAACTGCTGGGCATGTGGATGGCTGGGATTGTACTTCTTTCGGCGCTGCAGCAGCTGGGGCAGGGAAATTTGCCTGGTACTATCAGTAGATTGCCCGCTACTACTAGCTTGTGACACACCTATTTCTACACTTTCACTGCAGGCTTCAGAGAGGACTGGGGGTCTAGTGGGGTTGGAGGTCCCAGAAGGGCAAGGGGGGGTACGCTTTTGTCTTTGGTGTGGGTCTTTCTGGTGTGCTTGCCAACGAGCTGCATGGCAGGTCGACATATGTCTGGGCAAGCATGTGGTACCCAGGCGGTTGATGTTTTGGCCACGCGAGATACGCTTGCGACATATGTTGCAAATAGCAAAGGTACGATCTTGTGGACATGTTTCAAAAAAGGCCCATACCAAAGAACTTTTGCTGTACCGGTCAGACACAGCAGCGCCATGCACAAGCCCCGTAGATGTGTGCTGTAATGCAGTTGTTGTGCCCTTAAGCTGACCCCTGGAGGGCACCCTGCCTCCTTGGAGATGTGCCTGTGCCTCTTCCTCCTCCTCCTCCTCCTCTCTCCTATCAGGCACCCAGGTAGAGTCAGTGACCTCATCATCCCCTCCCTCCTTATCACTGTCAACAACCTGGCAGTATGCGCCAGCTGGGGGAACATCACTGCCAGATTGCTCTCCCTCCCCCCTCTCCCTGGACCCACATCAATGCCTTCCTCTATCTGTGTTCCATCATCGGAGCCTTCAAAACGCTGCGCATCTTCATTCAGCAGCATGTACCCAACACTGTGTTGAAACAGTTCGGGGGACTCCTCAGGAGGACACGGTGGGACTAGGGAAGGATTGTGTGATGCCATGGTACAGAGGGAAGAGGAAGCCTTGGCAGCTGCTTTGCCAGACAAACTATGATCAGTCTGTGTGAGAGAGGATGAGGACGGCTTGGTCATCCAATCTACTATTTGGTCTGCATGTTGAGGCTCAACACGGCCAGCTCCCGAAAATAAGGGCGAGCGGCCACGTGCTGAAGAGGATGCACCGCGTCCACCACCAGCGTTGCCTCTAGATGCAGAGCCTGCTTGCCCTTGTGACGCTCTGCCTTTTTTGTTGTCCTTTCAGACATTTTAATAGCCTGCACAGGACAAAATCAGAAATAAACAGCAAACGTATAGTAAGATCAACTGAGTTAATGGGCAAAAACACAGCAAACTTATAGTAAGATCGACTGAGCAAAAACAACGCAAACGTGCAACGTGCAGTATGATCGCCTGTCTTTATGGGCAACAAACACAGCAAATGTGCAATGCGCAGTATGATCTATTGTGTTTATGGCCAAACACACCGCAAACTTGCAACGTGCAGTATGATCGCCTGTCTTAATGGGCAAAAAACACCGCAAACGTGAAACGTTCAGTATGATCGCCTGTCTTTATGGCCAAACACACCGCAAACGTGAAACGTGCAGTATGATCGCCTGTCTTTATGGGCAAAAAACACCGCAAGCGTGAAACGTGCAGTATGATCGCCTGTCTTTACGGACAACAAACACAGCAAACGTGCAGTATGATCTACTGTGTTTATGGCCAAACACACCGCAAACGTGAAATGTGCAGTATGATCGCCTGTCTTTATGGGCAAAAAACACTGCAAACGTGAAACGTGCAGTATGATCGCCTGTCTTTATAGGCAAAAAACACCGCAAACGTGCAACGTGCAGTATGATCTCCTGTCTTTATGGGCAAAAAACACCGCAAACGTGCAACGTGCAGTATGATCGCCTGTCTTTATGGCCAAAAAACACAGCAAACGTGCAACGTGCAGTATGATCGCCTGTCTTTATGGGCAAAGACACCGCAAACATGCAACGTGCAGTATGATCGCCTGTGCACATGCTCCTAAGGACGTCACATTTTCTCAATGTAAACGACGTAATCGTAGCGTACGCCAGCCCCATTGAGAATCGACGTACGTAAACGACGCACAACACGACACGGTCCCGAGGCCATACTTAACATGGCATCTGACGGCAGCCGACGGCATTAGACGGGACTTCGTAAGGTTACTCCACATCTTTGCAGGTGTAACCTTATGCAGACGAAAACGACGTTAACTACGACGGGGCGGCGTAAAAGCGTTCGGGAATCGGTGTATTAGCCTCATTTGCATAGGTAAATGAGAAAACAACGTAAAGGCCACCTAGCGGCCGGAGTTGTCATTACATCTACGATCCGCCAGTGTAATTGTTTTACATATGGCGGATCTTCACCTGTATCTATGCGTAAGTGATTCTAGGAATCACACGCATAGATACACGGGCAAAAAACTGCGATACGACGAGGTATCTGTGATACCCCGTCGTAGCGCTTCTGAGAATCTGGCCCACTGTGTCTCTATCTATCTATCTCTCTCTAACTCACTGTCTGTCTAACTTGACTGTAAGGCAAGCCGGAACACACTACAAGAGGCGGCCTTTTATAGTGTGGGGCGTGTGCTAAAGCCCTGAGCCCTAATTGGCCAAAGCACCCAGGCTTTGGCCAATTAGGTCTCTTCGTTTTTTGGGCGCTGTGATTGGCCAAGCATGCGGGGTCATGGTGCATGCTTGGCCAATCATCAGCACGCAACGCCGCAGTAAATTATGGGCTGTTGCACGTCATTCGAATTTGGCGCGAACAACCCATTTTGTTCGTTTTCGACGAACGATCGAACGGGCAATGTGACGCGAAGCTCACCCCTACTGCTGACTGAGCCAGTGAGCGTCCAAGTGAGTGAGCTGTGACCGGACTCTCCCCTCTCCTCCCTCCTCTTGCTGCTTTCTCTTTCCCAGATCCTTCTCCCTCCCTCCCCCTCCCTCTTTTTCTTTCTGTGTGCATACAATGTGGAGCAGACTCTCTTTCTCTCTGCGGTCAATGTGGAGCACTCTCTCTCCCGGCAATGTGCAGCAGTCTCTCTCTCTGGGGCAGGAAAGGTGGAGCAGTCTCTCTATCTGGGGCAGGCAAGGTAAAGCAGTCTCTCTCTGGGGCAGGCAACGTGGTGTAGTCTCTCTCTGTGAAGGCAATGTGCAGCAGTCTCTCTCTGTGAAGTAATATGGAACAGTGTCTCTTTCTCTCTCCGTGAGGGCAATGTGGCGCAGTCTCTCTATCGATTTCTCTCTCTCTCTCTGTGAGGGCAATGTGGAGTAGTCTCTATCTTTATGTGAGGGCAATGTGGAACGGTCCCTCTATCGATCTCTCTCTCTCTGTGAGGGCAATGTGGAGTAGTCTCTCTCTCTATGTGAGGGCAATGTGGAGCGGTCTTTCTCTGTGAGGGCAATGTGGATCGGTCTCTCTCTGTGAGGGCAATGCGCAGCAGTCTTTCTCTCTCTCTCTCTCTCTCTCTCTCTCTCTCTCTCTTTGTGAGGGCAATACGAAGCGGTCTCTCTCTCTCTCTCTCCAGAAATTAAGGGGTAATCTCTCCAGTCGCCCTTTACTATACCAAAAATAAGAAATATGTTTTTTTCCTTCAGATCTACTTTAAATCCCATTGAAAATTGCATATTGCTACTTGTGTTAGTAAATTTGGGATGTTGTGTCCTTAAATTTCACTTTGGTAGGTTGGGAACACTGAATAAATTATGTATGAACTTGTGCACACGTCACATGTTCAGTTGGCTATGTCAATCACATTAATATTTATATACAGATTGCCATAATAGTCCAGGCAAAAGCATGATGACACTCAGAGGCGTTGCTAGGGGGGTGCGGGGAGTGCGGTCCGCACCCGGGTGACACCCTTAGACGGGTGACACATCCCGATTTTTTTTTTTTGCTGACATTATGGCCAGTGCCGGACTGGCCTACCGGGAGATCGGGAGAAATCCCGGTAGGCTGCCTGTAATGTGGCCGGTTTGAGTTGCGGGGCTGCAGTGCTCTCTGTCCCCTCTCTCCTGTGTATCATCATCACAGAGCTTGCTGGCTGGGTCTGTGTTCGACGATGATGCTGTAACACAGTCCCGCCCCCTAGACCGGCTCATGTGATAGGCTGAACACTGATTCTATCTACTATCACATGAGCCGGTCTAGGGGGCGGGACTGTGTTACAGCGTCATCGCCGAACACAGACCCAGGCAGACCAGCTCAGTGAGGATACACAGGAGATGTCATGGCGGCCGCACAGCCAGCCAGAGGTACTTAATAGGAGCCGGATCGCATATAGAGGAATTGAGCTGTCTATATTCCTCCATACAGCCGCTGAATGCTTGCAGGAGGGAGAGGAGGAGAATCAAGCATTCCGCGGCTGTATGGAGGAATATAGACAGCTCAATTAATCTATATGCAGCCACCCTGCTTCTCCTCCCATCAGGTTCTCCTTGAAGCTTCCCCCAGTATTCTCCCCCACCACACTCTCCAACCCCCCCACAGTTCTCTCTACCCCTGTTCTTTCTGCCCACTCTGATCCCCCCCATCCTTCTCCAGCCACCATCCCAGTGTCCCCCCCCTAGTGCTCTCCACCCCTGTTCTCTCCACCCCCCCAGTGCTCTCTACCCCTGTTCTCTCCACCCCCCCAGTACTCTCTACCCCTGTTCTCCCCCCGTGCTCTCCACCCCCTGTCCCCCCCCCCCAGTGCTCTCCACGCCTGTTCCCCCCAGTGCTCTCCACCCCGTGCTCTCCCCCCCCAGTGCTCTCCACCCCTGTTCTCCCCCCCAGTGCTTTCCACCCCTGTCCCCCCCAGTGCTCTCCACGCCTGTCCCACCCCCAGTGGTCTCCACCCCTGTTCTTCCCCCCTACAGTGCTTTCCACCCCTGTGCTCTCCACCCCTGTGCTCTCCCCCCCAGTGCTTTCCCCCCATGTTCTGCTCTCCATCCCTGTTCTCCCCACCCCCCCAGTGCTCTCCACCCCTGTTCTCCACACACCCTCAGTGCTCTCCACCCCTGTTTTCCCCACCCCCCAGTGCTCTCCACCCCTGTTTTTTCTGGCCCCCACTGGTGCTCTCAAGCTCCCCCCAGTGCTCTCCACCCCTGTTTTTTTCTGGCCCCCACTGGTGCTCTCAAGCTCCCCCCATTGCTCTCCACTCCCCCCTGCTCTTTGTACCCCCAGTGCTCTCCAGCCCCCGTGCTCTCCAGCCCTGTTCTTTTTGCCCCCCCAGTGCTCTCAAGATCCCCCTTAGTGCTCTCCAGCCCCCCCTTAGTGCTCTCCAGCCCCCCCTCAGCCTCCCGTGCTCTCCACCCCTGTTTTTTTCCCCCCAGTGCCCTCAAGCCCCCCAGTGCCCTCAAGCCCCCCATTGTACTCCACTCCCCACCCCTGTAATCTCCACTCCCCCTTGCTCTTTGCCCCCACCCATGTGCTCAGAGGACAGGCTGACTGGGGGCAGAAAATGAGGACGGCTGAAGGTGCAGGTGGCCTGGGACCACTCCATCTCACAACAAACAGATCCTCTGGAAGGAGCACTGTTCCCATCCAAAACGAGAAAAGACCCTGCCTGCTGGTGGCGATCATGGATATCCTGCTGGCATGGAAGGTACCGTACCAAGCATCAACAACACACCTTCCCACAGACAGGGACTTTAGACTGGGACATGGGGCACAGGAGGGGCTGCAATGATGGGCACAGTGGCGACAATTGCTGGGCACAGTGGTGACAATTGATGGCACAGTGGCTACATTTGATGGCATGGAATAGTGATGACAATTGCTGGGCACAGTGGTGACAATTGATGGGCACAGTGGTAACAATTGATGGCACAGTGGCTGCGTTTGGCATGGCACAGTTAAAATAAATACAGTTCTTTAACAGTTTAAGCTTTGAATTCTATTATTTTCATATGATTTTGTTATTCAAATTTGCTACATGATTGAAAGTTAATAACTACACTACTGTTGCCAATATATGCAGTGTTATTAGGAGGGGAAAAAATTATTGGGGGGGGGGGGTGACACCATGTTATACCGCACCAGGTGACACCAACCCTAGTGACGCCACTGATGACACTGTTTTAATGTATGCTGTGCTTAGACCTTGAAATGGTCTGATTTTTCTAATTAACTGAACAAGCTGTTAAGAAAACTAGGGAAGAGGATAAGAATGAGAAAGAGGAAGGGGGGAATAAATCTGAGGGGGAGGGATATATGTTGGGGTAGAAAGTATTGATGGGTGTGGTGAGGGAGGAGTTAAGGAGTTGTGGAGGGGTGGGAAGGGGAAAAGGAGAAAGGGGGGACACCCCCTCCTCTCCAAGGGATTTGATTAAAGATGATTACTAACGGTGCTACTGAGGAGATGCAGTCTTTGTGGAGGAGGCAGAGCAATAATATCATGGGGACTTCAACTATCCTGGTATTGATTAGGCTCAGGGCCATCTTAATAGCATCATGGGCCCCTGGGCAAAGTAATGCACTACAAGCCTACCCCGATTTACACACCTACTCTACAACAAAATTTCAGCCTATACACAATATGTTGCTGTACTATACAAATAAAGATCACACGATTCCCTGTTAAAAAAAAACAACAAAAGGATGACACGAGCATTACTATGAATTATTTATTTTTAATAAAGTATTTAGCACAGACATTTAAAAATGTTATTTACAGAAATGTATTGTATTAGTTAGTGTTGTCCCGGTAACGATACCAGTATCGGTATCGGGACCAATACTGAGTATTTGCGGGAGTACTTGTACTCCCGCAAATACCCCCGATGCCTAAATAGAATACTTGCCCCCACCGCCGTATATGGCAAAGCCGCTCCCTGCCGCGTTAATCACCACGCGGCGAACATTACAGGCACCTTTAGTTTGAATAGCTGTTTTGCCCGCCGCGCCATGTATAGACACTCCCCCTTGCTCGGGATTGGCCGGATCTGTCCAATCCCGAGCAAGGGGGAGTGTCCTTTACACGGCGTGGCAGGGAAAACAGCTATTCAAACGAAAGCTGCCTGTAATGTTCGCCGCACGGTGATTAACGCGGCGGCGGCGGCATCATCATTAGGTATGGGGGACATGGCTGCATATGTTTGAGGACATGGCTGGATATATGTGGGGGGACATGGCTGCATATATGGGGGACATGGCTGCAATATGTGGGGGGACATGGCTGCATATATGTGGGGGGACATGGCTGCATATATGTGGGGGGACATGGCTGCAATATGTGGGGGGACATGGCTGCATATATGTGGGGGGACATGGCTGCATATATGTGGGGGGATATGGCTGCAATATGTTTGGGGACATGGCTGGATATATGTGGGGGGACATGGCTGCATATATGTGGGGGACATGGCTGCATATATGTGGGGGACATGGCTGCATATGTTTGGGGGACATGGCTGCATATATGTGGGGGACATGGCTGCATATATGTGGGGGACATGGCTGCGTATATGCTGGGGACATGGCTGCGTATATGCTGGGGACATGGCTGCGTATATGTGGGGGACATGGCTGCATATGTGGGGGGACATGGCTGCATATGTTTGGGGACATGGCTGCATATATGGGGGACATGGCTGCATATGTGGGGGACATGGCTGCATATGGGGGGGACATGGCTGCATTTATGGGGGGCATGGCTGCATTTGTGGGGGGACATGGCTGCATTTGGGGACACATTTAAAAAAAAGTATCGGTATTCGGTATCGGCGAGTACATAAAAAAAAGTATCGGTACTTGTACTCGGTCCTAAAAAAAGTGGTATCGGGACAACCCTAGTATTAGTCCTAAGAGCCGGTTCACACTCCTGCGGCACGACTCCAGGGGCGGCTCTGCAAGTCATCCTGAGGACGACTTCAGAGGCGACCTGCAAAACGACTTCTGTATAGAAGTCAATGCAGGTCGCTTCGAGCCGCCTCCGAAGTCCTACAGGAAACTCTTTCTAAGGTGTCGCTCTCATTAGAATGGTTCCATAGCATTGAATGGGACCGCGACTCACCATCTATTGTCGCCACTGCCACCCCCTTGTTGGGCCCCGGGCATCTGAATTACAATGGCGGGGGTGTTTTGGAAGTGCCTGATTAGAGCCATGGGCTCTAATAGGCATCGGGTCTGGTTACCGGGTCTGGTTACCTGGCACCTGATTGGCTGAAGCGACAGGTGCCTATCAGGCGTCCAATCATAGCAGAAGAGGACAGGAGAAGACATCGAGGGAGAGTTAAGGACAGCACCGTGACCCGAGACAGGTAAGTACCGGGCAGGTGGGCACACTGGTGGCAATTGATGGGGCAAACTGATGGCAATTGATGGGGCACAGTGGTGGCAATTGATGGGCACAGTGGCTGCGTTTGATAGGCACAGTGGTGGCAATTGATGGGTACAGTGGATGCGTTTGATGGGCACAGTGAATGCGTTTGATGGGCACAGTGGATGCGTTTGATGGGCACAGTGGCTGCGTTTGATGGGCACAGTGGCTGCGTTTGATGGGCACAGTGGTGGCAATTGATGGGTACAGTGGATGCGTTTGATGGGCACAGTGGTGGCAATTAATGGGTACAGTGGATGCGTTTGATGGGCACAGTGGTGGCAATTGATGGGCACAGTGGATGGGTTTGATGGGTACAGTGGATGCGTTTGATAAGCACCATGGTGGCGTTTGATGGGTACAGTGGCTGCGTTTGATGTCACAGTGGCTGCGTTTGATGTCACAGTGGCTGCATTTGATGGGTACAGTGGCTGCGTTTGATGGCACAGTGGCTGCATTTGATGGCACAGTGGCTGCATTTCATGGGTACAGTGGCTGCGTTTGATGTCACAGTGGCTGCGTTTGATGTCACAGTGGCTGCGTTTGATGTCACAGTTGCTGCGTTTGATGTCACAGTGGCTGCAGTTGATGTCACAGTGGCTGCGTTTGATGTCACAGTGGCTGCGTTTGATGTCACAGTGGCTGCGTTTGATGTCACAGTGGCAGCATTTGATGGCACAGTGGCTGCGTTTTATGGGCACAGTGGCTGCGTTTTATGTTTGTTTTTTTCAGTTTGTTTGCGCCCCCAAAAAATTTAGAGCATCAGCCACTACTGCAGTGCAGCAGTTTTATACAGTAAGGCCCCTTTCACACTGAGGAGTCTTTCAGGTGGTACAGCGCTAAAAATAGCGCTGCTATACCGCCTGAAAAACTCCTGCCCAGCCTACTGAGGGCTTTCACAGTGAGGCGATGCGCTGGCAGGAGATAAAAAAAATCTCCTGTCAGCAGCATCTTTGGAGCGGTGTGTATACCACTCCTTCACCGCTCCTTCTTATTTAAAACAATGGGAAACCGTGGCAATACCGGGTTTATCGGCACCGCTAGCGGGCGAATCCCGCAGCAATTCCGACGGTATAGTGCTGCTATGTTTAGCGGCGCAATACCTCCACCGCGCTTCCTGCCCCAGTATGAAAGGGGGCCTAAAGACTAAGTGCCGGTTCACACATTTGTGCTGTGAATTTTGCAACAAATTATGTGCAGATTCCGCACCACATCCAAATCACAACCCCTTTATGTGAACTGCTGCAGGTGTGTATGTTAAGGTAACGACACACTGAAATCAGTTTGCAAAATGCAGTGTGATTTGCAGAATTTATTCAGGGGTGGCCAAAAAAAAAGGGTCCTGCAACACTTGGTGCAGATTTGGTGCGATTTAAGCCATGCAGAATGAATGGTTTAATTTGCACTGCTGAAGAATCGCATGTGATTTGAACAGGAATGCGGTGCGATTCCCGATCAAACTCGCATGCAGTTCCCGCACCGCATAGTCATAGTGTGAACCACCTCAGAGCAGCAGAGAAGGACATTTGTTGATGTTGAAGGGGGTGTCACTCTGGACAGTGGACTTACCGATTTTGCAGCCTCTAGTCTCCTCCAATTTTCATACGGCAGCTGCACACACACCTAGCACCATGCTGTGTGCACATCAGGGGGTGGGGTTTCTAACATGGCTGGGCAGTGGGCACAGCAGGAAATCAGGGATTGATCAGTTTGCATGGGTCTTCAGAACACTGAGGTGCTGTGCTGTTCACTCTGAATGCCTGTGTGATAATATATGTGAGACCTGTAGTAATGGGACAGGCAGATACCAAGGCAGCACTTTCACAGTTAACTGGGGAGTCCCAACCAGCTGCAGTGTGAAGACCGTGGAGGCGGGGCTTCTGCCGAGTGCTGACAAGTGAAGGAAGGTGAAGGACAGAGGAGAGAGATAAGTGACAGCTGCCAGCCCCCCTTCCCCGCATGCAGAATCACATTAAAAGAAGGCTCCTGACACTCAGTCCCCACTGACTCCCTAACCAGGCAGCCCCTCCACTGTGCAGAGAGAGACCAGACACTGTCTGCTGCTTTCCTTTCAGCTCTGCCGACTGCCGCATCCTGCAGGGTTGTGACAGAACCGACCCTGATCGGGCCCTAAGACAACGTGGGGCCCCTGGGCTGTGCCCCCTTGATAAGACGGCCATGATTAGGCTAGCACACTCAACTAGGGCTTGTCGTTTCTTGAATGTATTGCAGGACAGTTTTCTTTCAGAAATATTGCTCTGCTGGACCTACTAACAATGCATAACTGATTGCGGATGTGGAAGTAAGTGATAACTTAGGAAATAGTGATAACAGAGTAATTACATTTGGTATAAATCATAGGAAAGGGAGATACAGGGGAGGGATAAGTACACAGAATTTCAGAACAGCCAACTTTAAAGCTCATGTCTAGCTTTAGTTTTAGTTTAAATAAAGCTGGCCCAAACAAACTATTTCTCTCACTAACATGTTTTGCACCTGAATGTGCTATATAAACGGTATGTAGCTGAGGCTACGTACTTAGGCACTGTTTCGGGTGCGATAGATCTTCCTGACACCTGAAACAAAATAGTGTCAGTTTGAGCAGCGCTCAGCCAATCATAGGCAGCTTTGTATTTTATCAATAAATACAAAGCTTCCTCTGGCTTAGTCAAAGATTGTGACATCATCATCCTACCCCTTAGGTGTGAGACATGGAGAGCTTGTCTTGCATCTGGAACACAGTGCTGTATACTGTATGTAGCCTCAGTTATATCCAGTTTATACAGCACATTGACTGGCCACACATTGGCCCAGATTCACAGAGCGATTATGCCTGCGCAACAGGAGATGCGCGTGCGTAAGTCTAAATGTGCGCGTGCGTTTCGATGCACGGCATCCCCGAAACGAGATACGCAAAAAATCTACTTTTTTTTGTCCAGGGTAATTTCGTTAGACTGGCGCATCCGTCCGCGCAAAACTGCGCGAGACAGACCATTGATTTGCTAGTCAAATATGCTAATGAGGGAATGCTAATGAGGGACTTACGGGGATCCACAAAAGAACGTTGGGGCAGCACAGGCTACACAGTGTGCGCAACAGCAAAATGTCCTGTCTAAAATTAGACCATATAAAAGGCTGGTCTAAAAAGAGAAAAAAAGTCTACATGTTAGATAAAGCAACACTGTTAGTGAGGAGCTCAGCAGTCACACGTGTTGCACAACAATCTGTATGCCAACATGCCAGGGGCATCGTCGCGCATAGCTATACTACTGACTTTAGATGAGCAAAGAAGGAGGAGGGCACGGAGGATGGCACGGGAGAGGATATACCGCACCCGCATAGACCTGTTTGGCATGAGTGATTCTGAGGTGTATCGCATCTTCAGATTCACCCCTCATGCCATCCTGGAATTAACCACAACCCTGCAGGAGGACATCACCAGCCCAACACAATGCTCACATGCAGTGCAGCCACTGGTCAAGGTCATGGCAACATGTCCTTGCCAGTGGCTCTTTTCAGCGTACAAGTGGAGTGGTGGCTGGGATGTCACAATCCTCCATGAGCAGATGTGTGCACCAGGTTGTCCCAGCAATCCTCAGACGCATGGCCAACCAAATCATCAAACCCACCACTGAGGACCTGCGGCTGAAGGCAATGACAGATTTCTACAGAATTGCCAGATTCCCACGCACCGTGGGGGCCATTGATTGCACACATGTGGCACTCCAGCCCCCCCCCAGGAGACAGAGCACATGTACCGCAATCGGAAGCATTGGCATTCCATCAACGAACAGGTGATAGTCGATGCCCAAGGCCTCATATGGCACGTCCGTGCCAAACACCCAGGGTCCAGCCATGACAGCTACATATACAATCAATGCCACATCTGAATGGAATTCGATCAGAACGTGTATGGGGCCACCTGGCTGGTTGGTGAGTGACATGGGTGGCAGGCATGACTGTACCCCCCCATGATGCACACATCACAAGGGGCACATGCATGACTAACATCCTCCTGTCTTTTCCCTTACAGGTGACTCTGCATATCCACTGGGACCCCATCTCATGACTCCTATCCGGAACCCCCAAACCCCAGGAGAGGAAAGATACAATCAAGCACATGCCCAAGCACGAGCAGTGGTGGAGCGCACCTTTGGCCTCCTGAAGTCACGTTTCCGATGCCTGGATAAATCTGGGGGGACCCTCTTGTATTCCCCAAACTTCGTGTGCCAGATCATCTGTGCATGTTGCATGCTGCACAACTTTGCAGTAAGAAAGGGCCTGCAGATTGACCTACGTGATGACCTGACCCCTGAACCACACAATCCCCCCATAATGTACAAATATGCAAAAAGCCCTGGAGGCCCTAACTTGTGAGTGAAATATTTCCACTTTAAATCATACCTGTTGTTTGCCCACATAGAGCAAAGCGACAGGTTGTCTTTAAAGGGGAGGTTCCCCTAAAAATAAACTTTTAACATTGCATTTATCCTCTTAATCACATCTAGAATCGGCTGGTATTTAAAAAAAAAAAATACCTGTCTGTACATACCATTTTCTTCATGTAGTCTCACCGCCGCTTCCGGGTATGATGGTCGGGGATTGACGTGCCTACTTGATTGACAGGCATCCGACCGACGCATACAGCGCGTCACGAGATGCCGAAAAAAGCCGAGCGTCGTTGCGCAGGTGCCGTATAGAGCCGCACCGACGTTCGGCTTCTTTCGGCATCTTGTGGCGGGCTGTATGCGGCGATCGGATGCCTGTCCCCGACTATCATACCGGAAGCAGCGGTGAGACTACATGAAGAAAATGGTATGTACGGACAGATTTTTTTTTAAATACCAGCCAATTCTAGATGTGATTAAGAGGATAAATGCAATGTTAAAAGTTTATTTTTAGGGGAACCTCCCCTTTAATTCCCCCTCTCCAGTAGCCTATATTTACCTTTTCATTACTGCCTTTACCATTCCAATCAGCCACCAGAATCAAATACCCAGTTACTCCTGGTAAGGATGGCCATGTGACTAATGCCATGTGAGAGCATTAGTGCTTTGAGATTGTCCCAGTGCTGCCCTGTATGTAAATGTTGTCTTGAACAAAGTGGAGCTTACCAAATTAAATGCAAAGATCTACAGTCTCTAATGCTGGTTATACACTGAGTGACTTTCAGCTGGGTCCTGATTAGGAACCAACTGTAAATAACTTTATGTGTGTCACTGTCGGCACCCTCCTGCCCACCATCCTTCGGATGACAAATTGAAGAAGCAGGATGTAAAATTGTCGGCCGGCATGCTGTGTCATCATGCAGACTGGAAAACAAAAAAAAGTATGGTCAGCTCATATCTTTATTTCTGTTTCTGTTCATATTTACATTAAAGAAAATGAACAAGTTTGTCAGAGGGAATAGACATTTTGGCTGCTCTGAAAAGCCATCTATTTGTCTATAAATGATCTGTTTCACCCTAGCTACATGATGCAGATAAGGGAGGGTCTTGTGTACAACTATTGAATGCACCTATCATGAGCCCTTTCTTATGCCCATATGAGAATTGTGAAGCAAGGAGGAAAGAACAGCAGATGTGGCTGCGATCAATGTTGTCATGTTCTTTAACACCGCTGTCAGAACACAACAGTTGCTGCATCACCCAAAAAAGCGAGCATGAGATTTGCAGTGTGAGATCAATACATGTCCTATAATCGGTGAACCTGCTGTCCACTCAAATCTGTAAAGAGGACAAAGCAAAGTGAAACATTTTGAACATTTTTATAAAAGCGGGATCTAAGACCTTATGACCCCAAGAAGGTTGATGATACTGCAAGACATTTCAATACAGATGCAGGGTGAATGGTGCACAGAGGGGGACCTAGAGCACACACATTTTGTGCTTAAGCGTAACCTGCTTTTTTTTTTTTTTTTTGGGCACCCCCTAGGAGGCTTTTTATCATAGTTTCAATAGATGTGGAAAAACATTTTAGTTTCTATATAGTGTAAACAAAACCTATTTTGGTGCTTATCTAACCTTTTTTCATTTTTTTTTTTTTAAAGGCTAGTTTTGCCAAAAAACTGCTAAATGGGCAGCAGCCCTCACACATGTTAACATTGGTGTACCTTTTTTTAATTCATTGTTTTAATGTATTTATTTCTATACAATGTTTTGTGCTTGAACTTCTTCTTAATAAATTCTGGTGGCCATGTCACTATTGATAATCTCAGAATACAAGAATCCCCCCCCCCCCCTATAAAAAACATGGGGCCAGATTCACGTACATTGGCGCATTTTTGGACCGGCGTAGAGCAACTCCTTTAAGTTAGACCGGCTTAATTTCGAGGCACAAGTGCCGTATCCTCGTAGTATTTTCGTCCAAATTTGCACCGGTGCAATGTAAATTCCGAGGAGTAAGGCGGTGTAATTCAAAGTGGGAAGGACGTGGGCCTTTGAAATGAGCCGTGACCCCATGCAAATGAAGGGCAGGCCAGAATGGGCATGTGCACATGAAGCAGACTATGGTCAGCACCTCTCTGAGCATGCTCATGGCGCAATCAGTTAGATAGGAACTAGGCCCGTCAGACTTAGTGAGCTATGCACAGTGCTTAAATAGACCGAGAGAAATGCCCTTCCATTGCAAAAGTACATCCAATTTTTTTCCCTTCCTACAGCAAGGTGCTTTTGTTCTGTTGTTTGTTAGTGTTTGTTGGTTTGTGACGTGTCTTTGAGATTTTTGGAGAGTGATTTGGAGAGTGTTTTTTTCTGAGTTTTTACTTTTTTTTTTTTTGCTGTGTTTTTTTTTATTTTGCTGTTTTTTTTATTTTGCTGGGCATTTTTTTTTTGCTGGGCATTTTTTTTTTGATTTTTTTTTCTGTTTGTGAATGATTTTTGAATGTGGGGGTGACATTCCTGCCACCACTCCACTTGTACGCTGAAAAGAGCCACTGGCAAGGAAATGGAGTGTTGCCAGGACCTTGCCCAGTGGCTGCACTGCATGTGAGCGGTATGTTGGGCTGGTGATGTCCTCCTGCAGGGTTGTGGTTAATTCCATGATGGCAGCAGGGGTGAATCTGAAGATGCGATACACCTCAGAATCACTCATGCCAAAGATGTCTATGCATGTGCGGTATATCCTCTCCTGTGCCCTCCTCCGTGCCGCCCTCCTCCTTCTGTGCTCATCTAAAGTCAGTAGTATAGCTATGAACAAGGGTGCCCCTGGCATGTTGGCAGGGCCGCCATCAGGAATTATGGGGCCCCTTACACAGCTTCAGGCATGGGCCCCCTGGAGCAGAGAACTGGGGGGGGGTGCTGCCGCCTGAAATTGAGAAGCAGGGGGGGGGGGCTGCTGCGAATTTAGAAGCGGGGGGGGCCTTTACAAAAAAAAGAAGAAATAAAGAAAAATAGATATAAAAAAAGGGGGGTAGCCATCCGGGCCCCTTACAGGTGTAATGCCTGAACCCCCCTGATGGCAACTCTGCATGTTGGCATATAGATTGTTGTCCTGCAAGTGTGACTGCTCAGCTCGTCCCTAACAGTGTTGCTTTAACTGACATGTAGACGGATTGTCTAATTTTAAACCTGCTTTTATATGGTCTAATTTTAGACTTTCCGTGCAGCTGATAAGCACATCGTGTACACTGCACCGCACAAACTTACTTTCGTGGATCGGCGTATCTCCCTCATTTGCATATTTGCTTAGGAAATCAATGGTGTGGACGGAGTAAATGTGCACCTAGGATGTGCAGGCGAAGGCAAGTTAGGCCGGTCGGGAGTAGCTTATTTTGGTGCGTATCTAGTTCTGTGGGTACGGTGCAAAAAATATTCCGGAGCAAATTTAGACTTAGACGGCACATCTCGAGATACTCCGGCGTAAGTGCTTTGTGAATCTGGCCCTTGGTGTGGTCAATAGTTATGTTTTATATAAATGTTCAGCTTGAAAAAGAATGTGGTTGTTTGAAACAGTTGCTACATTGCTAAAATGTGATTCAGAATGTTTGACAAATCCATGGACTACACATCCATTGAAATTTAATGTTGGATCAGTTAGTAAGGTTCCCCTGCCTGAACAAAGTTGGTTTCTGTTTCTTCTTATTTTTAAACAAAAGTTTAACTTACCCTTGAGTGAAATACGTATACAGTATCTCACAAAAGTGAGTACACCCCTCAATTTTTTTGTAAATATGTTATATCTCATATATTTCATGTGACAACACTGAAGAAATTATACTTTGCTTGTACAGCTTGTATGACAGTATAAATTTGCTGTCCCCTCAAAATAACTCTACTTACAGCCATTAATGTCTAAAGCACTAGCGTGTGTAGCAACCAGGTGAGGAGTACAACAGTCTAGAATCAAGCACGGTGGTGGGAGTGTTGTGGCCTGGGTCTGCCGGTGTTGTGGCGAGAAATGCCACCCGTTGAATAATGCCCGCCTTGTACTGCGAATGCGCAACGCTTGCGCAGTACGGAGCCGCCGAAAGTGTCCGAACGTCTTAATTTTTAATCAGCTTTACACGGCGCCTGCGCACAAAAGACAACATTGTGCCACACGCTCCCGATGCTTGTGCAACTCTGCAAGGGGTGTATGCATTCATAATGGGAGCGTGTGAGGGGCGGATGGCAACAGAATGGGGTGTATTTTGATATGATTGGCAGTGCTGTTAAGATGGGGGTGGAACTGGTCACGAAACTCAAACACATCTCATAAACAAATATATCTCTGCTATTTTTCCAACACGTGTAGGAAGAATAGCAGAGATATATTTGTTTAGGACATGTGTTTGAGTTTCGTGACAAATTCCACTCCATCTTAACAGCACTGCCAATCATTTCAGAAAACGTCCCCCTCACATGCTCCCATCATTAACAAGTCTGCTCCTTGCAGACTTGCACAAGCATCGGGAACATTTTCCAATGAGGTAATTTCTCGTCAGAACACCGGCACTGGGGAGCTACAGTTGAGGAAACCATAAATGCCAATATGTACTGTGACATACTGAAGCAGAGCATGATCCCCTCCCTTTGAAGACTGGGACACAGGGCATTATTTCAACATAACGACCCAAAACACACCTCCAAGACGACCACTGCCTTGCTAAAGAAGCTGAAGGTAAAGGTGATGGACTGGCCAAGCATGTCTCCAGACCTAAACTTTATTGAGCATCAAATGGAAGATGGAGAAGTGCAAGGTCTGTAAAATCCACCAACTCCATGAGATCATCATGGAGAAGTGGAAGAGGACTCCAGTGGCAAACTGTGAAGCTCTGGTGAACTTCATGCAAAAGAGGGTATAGACAGTGCTGGAAAATAATGGTGGCCATAAAAAATATTGACACTTTGGGCCCATTTTGTACTCACTTTTGTTGCTAGCGGTTTAGACATTAATGGATGTGTGTTGAGTTATTTTGAGGGGACAGCAAATTTAAACTGTTATAAAAGCTGTACGCTCACTACTTTACATTGTAGCAAAGTCTAATTTCTTCAGTGTTGTCACATGAAACAATATAATAAAAGTGGTGTACTCACTTTTGTGAGATACTGTGTGTTTGTGTATTATAATATATCGATCTATATATAGATATATCTATATATAGATATATATATATAATCACTGAACGTGAATGTCATCTTGATGTTTTTCAATATGATGTATGCCATCAGATTAATAATGCTTGATGTTATTTACATAACTGCTCTTCCTTTGTGCTTTTAATAGTCTTTCAAGTTTACGCTTTGCAGCAAAAGCACTGAGTAGAGGGAAATTACACTAAATTTGCCTTTTATTCTTCTCTTTAAGACAGCAAATCTTTATTAATCCTCTCTGTTGGGTAACAAAGCTTCTTCACCTTTAATCCAACCTCTGCCAATGGGATCAACAAAATGATGTGTTCTGGTGGGGCGCTAATTTGCTCTGACAGCCAAGAATAAAAAAAGTGATCCAATCAAGAACAAAAAACCATGCAAAAAAAAAAATCAGTAAAGTTAGTACAGGTGCTGTGTAGTATAACACAGAATTTACTTTTTTTTTTACTTATTCACACCTCCCCAATGAAAAAACATGTACTTTTTATTTTTTATTCTTTAACTTAGCTCTTTACTTTGCTGATGCATTGTGCTTATAACCTTGACTCCCTCCGACTCCTAATTCTTACTTGTTTGCTTTCTTATACCCCATTTACCTTTTTTTCCACTGCCTGAAGTATAATCCGCAAACAGCACGAACAGGTGTTGATCCTAACAAAGTTTAAAAGAAAGAATTAGACTTTTAAAGACCCTGAAATCACTAATCCTGTTTGACCATTACTTGGAAAAGAAGGTATTGATTTGCTGTGCATTTAAAAACAGAAACTGAGCTGGATGTTGCTGAGCAAAAACGTTCAGTAAAGAACATCATTCGGATAGGAGGACGACTCTGTGGGATCAAGCTAAATATTACAGATAAGTAAGGTATATTAGAAGGTATTGTTAACTTTGTTTAGTTGAATAATATTTACTGTTTCATATAACATTTGAGTTATTTGCAGATGGCTTATGTAAAATACATGTAAAAAAAGTAATGGATAATCGTGCAAAAAATTTAACGTTTATTTTTTAAATTAAAAAATGATATAACAGAAGGTGGTATTTTTCGACATACAGCTATTGTCCACTAATCTATTAGCACTAGAAAATGCTATAATTTTCAACTTTCCAAAGCACATAACAGTTAATGTATAAAATGCACAATATATAATGATAGAGATGTTAAAGTGTAATTTTTTAATGAGTATGCGTATATTATTATACATATTGGAAAATAAAAAGGCATATAAGGATACATTTTTGTTACGTGTTTACTGACCCTTAAGGTTGCAAAACCTAATTCAAAAGTCATTATTTATATATATTATATAGAAGAAATGGTCAGATATATGATGCATTGTTGTGTAAAATGTTTGTCAAATATTGCTTTGGAAAATAATTATTTTATTAGAGTATGTTGTACTTTCAGAGTTTACTATATATCTTTTAGATTGTTCCTTGGAGTCCTGGTATAACTGCCACGAGACAACATGTTTTGCCTCGGTTGTAATATTCGTAGAAGCTTTACATTGCCTCTCATCTATAACTCCCATCAGGAAAGATCTGAAGCATCATTGTCTCAATGTGCTGTTACTAGAAATTCCATAACTTCTCTAGCAGGTAAAGGTGTTTTTAAGATTATTTTAAAAAACTAATTTAGAATTGGCATACATTTGCCACCAATATGTGAAATGAAATTACAAAAGCAGCTAAATCAGATTCCAAATTACTGTACAGCACTTATACTTATTCAACAAAACACAAAAGTTTGCCATAAACAGCTTAATGAAAAAAATCAATCCTCCTGATTTCAAGTTTTGTTTGTAAATAGCAAGCAATTTCTCTTCCATTCTATAGTTTAGAAGTGAACATTTGATTCATGATTCCTTTGAGTCCTGATCCTTCACTATGAGGAAAATAGTGAAGTATTAAAAAACATTTGTATCATACAATAGCTCCCTACTCACTAGTTTGTATTGCCTGTTCCTTATGTTCATTACTATTTGTTTCATTTTATTTTTTTGTCTGAAAATAATTTTGCCCTATAGAGTGTCAAATATGTAAAGAAAGCCGTAATACATTTTTTTTTATGTTCTTATATCTACACCTTATTGGTCAAACTAATGATTGAGGTGTAATTTAACAATTATAAGTTATTTCAAGGGTTTCTTCATGTTAAAATGTTTGAGAAAGGCTGGTTTATACAGTAAAAACTGAACCCTTGGTAAGTTGAGCAAGTTCATGACTGGTCCGTCAAGTAGGAAATTTGACTCCAAGTATTAGAATAAAAAAACTGAAAGACAAAATCTTTAGTGAACACAAAAATATCTTTTAGGGAAATTGATTTCATACCAATTCATTTATTTTTATTTTTTATTTTGAGGCATGTAAAATAGTTTTGTAAAGTACTGCTTATGTCCTGCGTTTTTACATAAAGAAGTTTTGTGAGTACAGGAATCTAAGTTTTAAAAATTCTGACTTGACAGATCTTTTGGAGGTGTCTAGGTTTATGTTACATTATCATGTCCGCCGTTCAAGAACTTATTTTAGCTCCAAACAACTTGAAGTGCTTGAGGAAACATTTCAAAAAACACCATATCCAGATCTGGCAACAAGAGAACAGTTGGCTGTCGCAATCAGTCTTCCAGAATCACGGATTCAGGTAATGTGTCATGTGCATTATATTGTAAAGCAAATTCCCATTGTGTAAATGGTAAATGTGCTCTCATTTTCTTTTTACTGTAAACCTTAAAACCAAAGTGAATTGGCCACCTTTTTAGGCAACATAGACTGCAGTGCAAAGGTCATAGTAAAGGTGTTGTATCCTTTTCTTACTCCTAGCCCTTTTTTGTGCCATATTCTCATATTGTTCTACTTTTCAAAACTACTGTACAACAGTGTTTCCATTGTTTAAAAAAAAACTGTCTCAATGTTGTTGCATTAAACCTGCACTTTTTTGCACTGTTTCTTTAGGGCTCCTCCTCCTTGTCTCGAGATTTTTCCTATTAGGAAAAACTAGGGATATCTAAACCATTAAGCTTTGATGACCTTCACTGCAATACCCCAGTGTCACACATCTCTCTCTTCTCAATCTAACTAGCCTGCCAGTGAGCCCCCATGCATCTGTACAACAGTTATTATTAATTTCAGCAGGTGGATTTTGTTTTTACAAATGTTGACAGGCCTTTGATAGAAAATACAAAGTGCATTCAAGGGGGTCACATTGGCCAGCTTGATAGATTTAAAGAGAGGCTATGTAGAGCTGAGAGGTGCAAAGTACAAGATCATAAGGAGCCCAGTAGTTTAACCACTTCAATACCAGACCCCCTTCCTGTCCAGGTCAATTTTCAGCTTTCAGCACTGTTGCATTTTGAATGACAATTTTTTTATCATTTTGTTCCCACAAATAGAGCTTTATTTTGGTGGTATTTGTCCACTGCTGGGGTTTTTATCTTTTGGGTAACAAATAAAAAAAGATCGAAGATTTTGAAAAAAATATAAAATTTTGTAAGTACGTTTCCTCCTTCACTGACGGGCACTGATATGGCTGCACTGATGGGTGGCACTGCTGGGCATCACTGATGAGGAGACATCTGGCAGGCAATAATAGTTGGCACTGACTGGCAAGATGTGTGGGCACTTACTGGCATCTTTTGGGAACTTAGTGGCATCCCTGGTGCTCCTCCATCCATTCTGGTTATCCCTGGTGGTCCAGTGTGGGCATCCATGGGGGGACCCCCCTGTCACGAGAGCAGCCGATCGGCTCTCCTCTACTCGCGTCTGTCAGACGAGAGTAAGGAAAGGCCGGTAAACATCTCCTCCTGTTTACACCGTACAGCCGTGATTGGACATGCCTGATCATGTGGTAAAGTGCCTCCGTCAGAGGCTCTTTACCCAGATCAGTGTAGCGATGTGTTAGACTGACACACCAATACGAAGATTGCCATGCTGCGCACCCCCACGGGCACGCCAGCAGTTATCCTGCTGGATGTCATATGATGCCCAGTCAGGATAACTGAACCACCGGCCGGCCATCATTCTGCTATAGGCCAGGCGGGAAGTGATTAAAGTGGTTGTAAACATGGAATATTAACAAAGCATATCTCTCTATAGTGTGTACTTGTCTCAATTTTGAGCACTAAGTGTAATTTCTTTCTGCTGCCTTGTTCCTCTGCTATCAGCATGAGTTACTTCTGACAAAATAGAGAAAAATGGTGACAGGGATCTCCAACCAATTAACAGCCTCAGTGCTATGTGAAGGGGGTGTGTCCCTTTCCTCCAATCAGCTCTCAGGGATCTCCTCACTGATGTAACTTAAGCTCTCCAGAGCTGAGAGATTCTGTGTAATTTCTGCACTTTAAATGGATGTAGGGGAAAGACGGCTGTAGACAAACAGGTACAACGTATGTAAGAGGATTTGTTTCATCTCTGTGTATCACCTGAGGCTAGTCACTTTGCTGAGTATATGTAAGGGTTTACAACAACTTTAAGTATACACTATTTGGAAAATATTCACCGCTAGAAGGGTGGACGGTCATTATTGGCCAAGTTCCTCCTTTAAAAATATATATTTTTCCCTTGTCTTCCATGTAATAATTTTTTATTATTTTATTTACCCATTGTTAAATTTATTTTGTCTCATCAGGTGTGGTTTAAAAATCGCCGTGCCAAGTCCCGAAAACATCTAAGACCTAGAGCAGAAGGGGATTGTCTACCGGTAGAAGTTAATAACTCAAAAAAAGAGAGGTCTAAGTGCCAAAGCACCTGGCCAGTGTTAGAGACAAGTAATTATATAAATAAATGTGAGGAATATCCTTTTTCAAATTCTCAAAAATGGGTCAGTCAGATGCAAAAACACATTCAAATTCCGGGGTTGACATTTTTTCCACAGCCCCCCTTTACTACTACTTTTTCCCCTAACTCACGGCGCTGGATATACTTGGCAAATGACGTCCATGGCCTGAATTAACATCGGTGAACTTTCTCTAAAGCGGTGAATACTACTGCTATCACTTGTTACACTGTATTAGAAAGCCAGTCGGAGAAATCCATTTAGTAGTTCTTTGAAATCTAGCACTTATGATAAATGAACTAATAAAACCGTGTATTTTCAGCACTCAGTGTTTTATGTGTGTTTTTAATTGCTACTGTAACCGTGGATAAAAACTGCACCACAAAAAGTAATGTTTATATAGTTGTTGTCAAATATGTCTATACAAATGGTACAAATTTATAGAATTTAAAACGAAAGGACAGATATACCTTTATAAAAACATCCCCTAAATCTACCCTTGTAGATTAGATAAAACCAGTGTTTACAGCCTGTCCCACAAAAAGTGCTGATAATTCCTGCTCCCTGGTCCACTGTTGACTTGAATGGGGCTATACACTGAAACTGAAGATCCCCAGTATACAGATCAATTTAAGCCAATGGGGGCCCAGTGCACAGGCAACACTAAAAAGGTCACATCAGACTGTTAAAGTCAGAGAAGGCTATGACTCTGGAGCTAAAAACAGACATTTGGTACATCTGCACACGGAGTCAGGAAAATAATTTAAAGTGGCGTTAAATCCAATTTTTGTTATATATTGCAGCTTACCAATCATTGGATGTGGTGGCTGGATTTGTTTTATTTTTTTAGGACTTTTCATCTAGTGATCAGGCCAACAACACACCTTGTGTATTAGTGTCCCTACTCTGAATGAAGGAGCACAGGGACACCTTTGGACAGCAGCATTGTTAGTCTAGGGGATTTTTATACACTAAAAAATTGAAGCCAAAATCCATCTCACAGTGAAGCTACATAAGCAGTTATAGCAACAGTTTTTTTTTCTTTTGGGATAAAGTTTTTTTTACATAAATCAAAGCTGACTAGTGTATTCACTCCTGTCAATGTTAAATGGTTTGTTTTAACACTCTAACTGCTACATAGGAGCTTGTCATGTTGAAAAACAACCAACTTACTGGCTAGATCACCAGATGAAAATAAAGAAAGCCTAGAAAATAAATTAATATAGCTATCATATCTAGGAAATGGTAAGCTGCAATATAACAAATGTTTGCTTTTTGGTTTATTACCACTTTAAGTTTAAAATCGTTTTGGAACTTACGGTATACATTTTTAGGGGTTCCTGAACTTAGAAAACCTTTGAAATTGTATATTGGCCAAAAAGTTGAGAAACATTCCAATGCATGGTCTTGTTATAGCTTGCTGCCTGCATCTTTCAGATTGCTAGCTTGAGTTGGACTGTGTCTAGCTATTAATCAGCAGATACTTTGATGTGCAATCAGAATGGGAAGCTTATCTAAAACATTTAAGTTATGTAATGCTATTATTTTTTTCTGCCTTCAGATTGAGATTGCAGGGCAGTCAGCAAGCAAACCAGCTAGACTTTCCAGAACACTTCAAAAATGTATGCCCTCTACAGTGCTCGATATTTGATACAGGGTACATTTTTGATAAAATGGGGCTTTGGGAAAAAAAATTTATGGAGCAAAAAAATCTACATTTGGTGGCAAGGGTGCATCAACAGGCTTAAAAACACAATGTACATGGCAAAAGCATTCAGAAAATAGCACCAACACCATTCACCACAATACCCTCAACATTCCCTACCATGCACACAATGATGCACCCCATAATGCCGTGTACATACGCTCATTTTTCGGGTTGTAAAAAACAACGTTTTCAGGCTCTAGAAAAAACTACTTTTTTTTCAACGTCATCATTAAAACAGCCTACACACGATCGTAAAAAAAAAATGCTCTAGCAAAGCGCGGTGACGTACAACACGTACAACGGCACTAAGTTCCATTCGGATGGCGCCACCTTTTGGGCTGCTTTAGCTGATTTCATTTTAGTAAAAGACAATTTGCGGTTTTCTGTCTGTTACAGCGTGATGAATGTGCTTACTCCATTATGAACGGTAGTTTTACCAGAACGAGCGCTCCCGTTTCATAACTTGCTTCTGAGCATGCACAGATTTTTTACAACGTTTTTTACAACCCGAAAAACGACAACGTTAAACACGTTGTGAAAAAATAGAGCATGTTCCAAAAAAAAATTGGCCGTTTTTCAGAACCCGAAAAGTGCTTTGAAGCCCACACACGATAGTTTTTAATGACATTAAAAAAAAACGTAATTTTTTTTACAACCCGAAAAATGATCGTGTGTACGTGGCATTATACTCTGCTCTTTATACCATGTACTCGGTTACACTAAGTACTCCATAGCATACTCCCCTTTACATGTGAAAATCTGCACCATACACCTTGTTATATTCAGCACTCCACAACATTCACCCTATTACATTCAGAACCCTCCACCGTGTACTACATTCAGCACTCTCCTTCGTGGTCCCTCTTATAGTCAACACAAAAAAGCATGTACACAATTAAACTTAGGAGACTATACCATGCACCCCAGTGCAATCAGCACATCCAAGAATGCATCAAAATACACCCAGCACACTGAAAAATGCACCATTTAAACACGCCACAGCATGCTATACTCAGTCTACTGCAGCTTGTACTCCAAAGACACACAGGCCCTCCCACTATGCCTCCCAATAACACTCCGAATTGTAAGTAAAGAGGACTTCTTTGTGCAGATGTGTATCTCTTTTATTGAACCTCCAGTTTACAACAGTATCATCCATTTTAGTAGCCCAACACAAGCATTATGATGTAGCACCAAACGTTATTGCCTTGGAGACTATTTACATAAAAATCACAACTTTCTTGATATATCAATCTTGCTTAAAGTGAAACGCTGCCCAAAATAAAGAATCTATCCACATTTATATCTCACTATTACTAAGCATTCAACTCTAGCATTATTGTAATCTGATCAGTGATATTGGGAACAGAGTATTTCCTGTAGAAGGCTGAAAACATTCCACCAGTGCTGCTAAATTATATATGATCTTGGTCCTCGGATCCGCACTTTATTTTTCTTGTTAGCAGTGAAACTGCATTAACTTTTACGGCTTACAACACCATTTCTATGACAGCGTAATCTATTTTTGTAGATGTAGGAGAAGAAGAGAAAGGCACTTATAAAAGGTGATCAGCGCTTTCAAATGTACAAAGTGGCAGCAGTGGGGTTTCCGACGCATTTCGCATCAAATAGTGATCCCCTACCGCTACCCTCCACAAATTTAAAGGCAAGATGACCCCTTGATCAGGAAGCCATCCCCCGGGTGTCCGCCCATCAAAAATTACTTCCTTAGGTTATGGCCAAGCCTCTACCTGAATAACATAAAGTCGCTTTGGTTGGCCACAGGACTATTAAAAATATATGTGCAAAACCCATACAAAATGTTTATATATGTGTAAATATGCACCCCAGACGATGCACTATTTGATGTGAAACGCATCGGGGAATTCCACCGCTGCCACTTTGTACATTTGAAAGCGCTGATCACCTTTTATAATGTAAGTGTTTTTACCTACATTAAACATTGGTACCTTTCAGTACTACGCTATGTGATTTTTCCCTTCTTCTCCTACATCTCTACATATTGGTTTAAATGTTGGCCCACATTGGGTACCCCTGGAGGCGAACTTTTTCCTGATTCGATCCCTGGGTTCTTCTCTGATTGACGTGCGAGACGTCTCCATTGTCTTCTCCCGGTTGCTGCCTGTCAACTGCCCCCAACCCCCTTAAGCTACCAAAGGCAGCGGACCAGGAGATTTACACGATGCTTCGTTTTGTGCCCACAGCATCATTTACCCGACATGTAGCAATTAGCAGGCTTGCTTGGCATGTTTAAGTCTACCGAAACAGGGCTTGCCTTTGGCAGTACTGTCTTGCAAATATTATTTTCCTGACAGACTCCATGGCAGCCTACGTGTGGGTTAATCCCGCCTCCTCTCCAATGCTATAGGACCCCATACCCATAAAGCTTTGCTCACCGTTAGTACTGGTGTTCCTTTTTTGTCCTCCTCCATGGATCTAGGATTTATGCTCAAGATGTCCAGCAAGCAAGTCAGATGGCACACTGTTAAGTGGTGCAGCTCGGATCCCAGCCATGGGCGGGTGGAGAGCTTTGGCAGCAAATACACATATGTTGTTTGGCTGCGTGTGCTGAAGATCTGGACGTCACGGCTGGCAAGGTCTGTGCTCTCCATGGCAGCCGCTTCTGTGTTGTTTTCTGTATTATTACCCTACTGGGTTTTCCCCTGTCTCGTGTGCTCGTTTGCTTTTTGTTTTTGTTTTTTGCATAGTTTTGGCGGCTGGAGCGCTTCTGCGTTCCAGCTCGCATGTACACTTCTGGGTCGCGGGGCTGGTGCCGCTCGCGCATGCGCAAAGACCTCCTCCAGAACGAGGCTTGGTTCGCGCATGCGCAGTGCGGTGATTCTCGTGGCGGCCGCGCAGGCTCCGTAGGGATGCGTGAGGTGACGCGGGACGTCACGGGGCGGGTGTTTTAAAAACAGCTAATCGCCTCGGCTCAGTGTGTCCACACACACAGGCGTTCAGCTGTCAGTGATACTCGGCTGCACAGGTCAGTGAGATGCTCCATAACTCGGATCATGAGAGTTTTTTCTTTGCCTTTTTCATTGCATTTTGGTTCTATTTGGGACAATAATGTTTATAGTGTATTTGGCATCTTAGGGTTTATCTCTTCACTTTGCCCTCCCTGGTGGAGTTTGTGCAGCAGCCCGTCGGTTCAGAGACTATAGACCAGTCACCGCCCGTATGTGGCCAGCCCTCACGCACAAGGTATGTGCGGGTGAGGGGAAGTGGTGGGAGTGTGGAATCTCAAATGTGTTTTTTCTCTAGTGTCGAACAGGTTCCCTCCCATGAATGTTTCTTGTCTAGCCCTTCTAAACAGGTCCAGCCCATCTCCAGAAGTAATCGGACAAACTCAGACCTTGCCAGGCCGCAACAGCGTTCTTCTTCCAAATCGAAGAAACGTAGCTCTTCGTCTACATCTCGTCACCGGGGGAGAAGTTCACATTCCTCCTCAAGACACCACTCCCACCGCCATGATAGCCGCTCTAGACGTAGAGCCTGCTGGGGATGTGATACCCAAGTACCGGAGGGCAACTTGTTATGCAATACATGCTATGCCCAGGCGGTTGGTGAAAAAGAGACGGAAGATCAAACGGATTGAGTCTCTGGTCGAACGTGTGCTGCAAAGGTCCTTAAGAGAGAAGGACACGCCTCACACGCATGGGCAAGCCAGTGTCATCGGTTCTGGCTCCACGGCCGACGAAGTCCAGGAGGATCCAGGCCCTTTCCAGCCTCGCACTTCCCCATTATCAGCCCTGGAGGGCGACCCGGAAAGTGAGGAGGAGAATCTGGAGTTCGACTTTGCCCACTTAACACCACTTATTAAGGCCGTCAAAGAGGCACTTTTGTGGGAGGATCTGTCCTCTTCTCCAGCTAAGCAGACAAAGTACTTCAAACGTCTGGGAAAAGAGCGCCCAAGTTTTCCATTACTACCAGAATTGAAGGGCATATTCGAAGAGGAGTGGAGTAAGGTGGACAAAAAGTCCTCCATGGCCAACAAGGCTTCTCGCCTATACCCGTTTAAAGCGGATGATGTTAAATACCTGGATAACATTCCGGCAGTAGACGCGGCAGTGATGCGGTTGGCCAAACATGTCACGCTACCCCTGGCCGATTCAGTATCTTTCAAAGATGGTCTTGACAGGAGATTGGACCAGGACTTGAAGAGGATATATGCGTTGGCCGGTACGGCCTGCAAACCTGCTCTAGCTCTGGCAGCCTTATCCAAAGCAATGGAGGTCTGGACAGAGAATGTGGACTCCTTTTTGTTGGGCGTTTCCGAAGAACTGGCAGGGAGTTCGGCAACGGCGGAGTTGAAGCTGGCAGTGGCCTTCCTGGGAGAAGCGTCCATCGATCTGATTCGGTTGCTAGCAAGAATCATGCTGTCCTCTGTAACAGCCAAGAGGGCTTTATGGCTGCGCCCCTGGGTTGCTGACCCATCATCAAAGCAGAACTGGTGCAAAATCCCCTTTGAGGGTTCTTCGCTGTTTGGCAATAAGTTGGATGAGGCTACAGGGGGTAAATCAGGGTTCCTTCCCCAGGACAGACGTCAGGCAGGGAAGAGGAGACCCTAGTTTAGGAGACGTAGCCCGGACCGCGCAAGAGAAGCTTGCGCCTATAGACCTGGCGGAAACTTCAAAAGAACATGGAATAGAGGCCAGATGTCCTCCCGTAGACCAACATCCACAAGTCAGGCGTCCAGTGGATGTGAACAAGGGAAGTCTTTTTGACGACAAGCTCATCCAGGCGGTTCCAGTAGGGGCACGACTACCCGCTTTTCAGCACGTCTGGGCAGCCTCGATCACAGACCCTTGGGTCATCAGGACAGTGTCGTCCGGCCATACCTGGACCTTCTCCAGTATTTCACCTCCCAGGTTTGTCTCTACCAGGCTCCCAAATTCAGCGGAGCAAAGGCAAATTATTATTTCTTATGTAGATCTACTAAAAACTCAAAAAGCAGTAGAACGTGTTCCAGACAACGACATGTTTCATGGGGTATACTCTCCCCTCTCCCTGGTCCAGAAGAAAAACAAATCCTGGCGTCCGGTGATAGACTTAACATACCTAAACAAGTTCATAAAACAAGGAAAGTTCAAGATGGAAACTATATCCACGATCCAATTAGCCATACAACCAGGCGACTGGATGATCTCTATAGACCTAAAGGATGCCTATTTCCACGTGCCGGTGGCAGCAAAGCTACAGAAGTATCTGAGGTTCCATGTGGGGCAAGAACACCTTCAGTTTGTCTGCCTACCTTTCGGGTTAACAACTTCCCCTCGAGTCTTTACCAAAACTCTGCTGGCAGTAGTGGCATTGGTCAGGCGGAAGAAGGTACATCTCTATCACTACCTGGACGATCTTCTTGTCTTATCCCAAGACAGAGCTCATCTCCTGACACAGAGGGATCAGGTAATCTCGATCCTGTCCGAGTTCGGCTGGCTCCTAAATTTGGAGAAGAGCCACCTGGAGCCATCACAGTGTCTGATATACCTGGGAGCTCAGTTCGACACTGTGGAGAAAACTATCTCTCTCCCATTGGAGAAGATCCCTGTGGTTCGAGAGAGGATTTCACAAGCCCTGGACGCTCGCCATCTCAGGGCGTCTCAATGCCTGAAGATTATCGGCACGATGGTCTCAACATCTCCCATGGTGAAGTGGGCACTGTGGAGACTACGCCCCTTCCAGTTTGGATTCCTCAAACAATGGAAATCCAGAGACAAAAATCAGCGGATCCTCATATCCTCATCCATGAGGAACAGCCTCTTCTGGTGGCTTCAACGGAAAAACGTACAGAACTGTCATTCCATTGCCCCAGTGTCTTGGGTCACAGTGACGACGGATGCCAGTGGCTCCGGATGGGGAGCCCTCTGCGGTACGGAAATGGCGCAGGGCAAGTGGGATGCCCGCCTTCACAACCTGGGCACGAATATCCTGGAGATTCGAGCGGCCTGGTGCGCCCTGCAATCCTTCTCCCATCATCTGAAAGGGGAGTCAGTGTTGTTGAGGATGGACAACACCACGGCAGTGTCTTATGTCAAGAGGCAAGGGGGGACACGGAGTATATCTCTCCTTCGGGAGATCGAACCTATTATGGAGTGGGCCCAGAAGAATCTGGTCAACTTGTCAGCTGTCTTTATCCCGGGGAAACAGAACTCCCAGGCGGATTTCCTGTCCAGCACCCAGGTAGACGTCAACGAATGGTCTCTCCACCTCTCCACGAGGAATCCTTTCAATGGATCTTGTCCCTGGGGACCAATCCCCAAGTAGATCTCTTTGCATCTCTCCACAACCACAAGCTGAGGAAGTTTTACACGAGGGGCCATTGCAGCCGGGCAGCTGGGACGGATGCCTTGACAGACAAGTGGAGTTTCAGGAGGGCATACGCATTTCCTGCATTTCCAGTGATCCTCAAGTTCCTACGGAGACTCCAATCGGAGACAGTAGAAGTAACACTGGTGGCACCTTACTGGCCAAACAGGCCATGGTTCCCTCTTCTGGTCCAGCTGAGTTACCAGGACCCAGTATCTCTACCAGTCAGATCGGACCTTCTTTCCCAGGGGTCGTTCATCCACCTGGCTCCGGCGATGTTGAATCTAACGGTCTGGTTCTTGAGAGGAAAAGGTTGGAAGCCTTAGGCTGTGCCCCTAGTAATTACAACACTGATGAGTTTGAGAAGAACAAGTACGAATAAAGTTTATGGAAGAATTTGGGCGAAGTTTGTAGAATTCTCTTTGTCCTCAGGCACGTCATTCACGAATCCAGAGGTACAGGACATTTTAAAATTCCTTCAAACGGGGTTAGACCTTCCCCTATCTGTTAGCTCCTTAAGAGTCCAAATATCAGCTATATCGGCCTTCTCTGGAATTTCATGGGCAACACACCCATTGGTGAAACAGTTCTTCCGAGGAGCTTTAAGGCTAAGACCTCAAAGGAAGCCAAGATTCCCCAAGTGGGATCTTCCCCTAGTACTTGACTTTCTGAGTGGATCTAATTCTTCAGTGTCTTCTCCATTTTCCCTGAAGGAGCTCTCGGCTAAAGTCGCCTTCTTAGTGGCCATCACTTCAGCTAAAAGAGTCTCGGAGATCGGGTCCCTTGGTTGTAAAGAGCCATTCCTAACATTTTTTCCGGATAGAGTGGTTTTGGTACCCATGCTGGGCACCAACCCGAAGGTGACGTCGGTATTCCATGTCAACCAAAAGATTGTCCTCCCTACCTTCAAATCATTGGGATCCGAGGAAATTCACCCGTTGGATCTAGGAAAAATCCTTACTGAGTACTTCCAAGTGACCTCCACTTTCAGACAGACCGATCATTTGTTCGTTCTGCACTCAGGCATTAACAGAGGAAGGAAGGCCTCGTCAAGAACGATTGTGGCATGGCTCATCCACTCAATTCAACAGGCATACAAGGCTAAGGGCTTGGCTCCCCCGCAGGCGGTGACTGCACATTCTACGAGAGAGATGGCGGCTTCCTGGGCGGCAACCCATCATGTGGCACCAGATGTCATTTGCAAAGCGGCCTCCTGGTCCTCTATAAACACCTTTATGTCCCATTATTGTGTTGAGCCCGCATCTCTTTCCTCTGTGAATTTTGGCCTTTCAATCCTGTCGGCCGACAGGTCAAATTAAACTATTTTTGTGGCAGCCCACCCATCAGCTTTACCACCATATTTTTGGCCCCGCCCGTCAGGAAAGGTGTTTTGATAACTTTTTATTTTCTGCTAGTTAAGACCGGACATTTCCCAAGGTGTTTTTACATTCGGCGCTGCGTAACAGACAAGGCTGCCAGCTTTCTTTCGGTGGAGTCTGTCAGGAAAAAGGAAAATGTATTATCAAATTCTTACCGTAAGGAAAATTACGGTAAGTATTTGATAATAAATTTTCCTTTTTATTTTCTATGTAGTCTATAGACAAAAAGGCATTAACCACTTAAGACCCGGACACATACGCTGCTAAATGACCCAAGGTGTTGATGGGACCCCCGAACCGCACGAAGGCGGGGACGTAAATTTACGCCCTTGTGCCTGTACGAGCCATGTTGTGGCCGTAAATGTGCGTGCGGGGGTCCTTAAGTGGTTAAAGGGTCGTTTTTTTTTTTTCCTATTTTGACCAGTGTTATTAAAAACAAAAATAGAAAAAATAAGGAGATGAAAGCATTACTTTTTAAAGTTATCAGAAGCTGTTCAGAGCACTATGTGCATATTTTAGACATAGGTTCACTTTAAGTTAAAATTAAATACACATTTGCAAATCACAGCTGTAAAATTACGACATCTAAAAGAAGCAATTCATTGTAGAAACCTGAGTTGTTTGTGATCCTTTAAAATGTCTGTATAGCCAAAACATTTTTTCTTAGTTTTGGATAGAGAGGGGAAGTATTAAAACCTCTGTCAGGTATTTAGCTCCAATAAAGGGGTTTCCTCTCACTTCCTACATTTTACCAGACAGGAAGTAAGGACAATCTGCAATGGGGAAACATTCAACAATAACAAATAAAAATAAAAAAAACTGACAGTTCTAGCCTTCCGCTTTTTTTATTTTAAACAAGCATTTTTCTCCTGCCTGTGCTTTTGGAGTGATTTCTTTACTTCCTGTCTGGTGAAAAGGATATCAGTGAAAGCCCTCAGAGCCCCGAACAGGAGTTCTAATCCTTCCACACATTATCTAAAAGTATTTCCCTTTTCCAATAAATAGCACAATGTATTGTGTAAATTTATTTAATACAAATATCACTTATTCTTCATGTAACTCCTCATCTTTCTTATTGATGTTACTCTTATGTTTTTTCTGGCAGGTGACAATTCTTTCATATCCTTCACTATGGGAGAAAGCATAGCTAGACCGTCTTGTGGAATGGTTCCTTTTGAATGCAGAGCGCAGCTCAACGCCATTTAATGCTGGGGTTACCTGGAAAGATTTGTTAAAGAGGTTTATGTATATAAAATACGTTATTTAAGGTGCAGTGTAAACCTATAGATGCATAAAAGTGCATTGCAACATTTATTTATGAACTGTCAGTCAGCTGGAGCTTTCATCTGGTACATAGCTCTTTTTTCTTTTTTTTTTCTAGGGTCGGCGGACGGTGTTCATCGTGATTGACATTGGATCTACTTTGGGGGACATTTATTCCTTGTTTTTTAATAAGGGACTTATCAAAAACGATAGTTTTGTTTTCACTTTTTGGTGAACGAGTATGTACTTATTCACATTTACACATGTACCATACTCATACACACGGGGGGGCCCTTGTGAAACTGGGCTTCCAGATTCCAATAAGTCACTCCCCTTTCCTGGCCCGCCAGGCTGCATGTTTGGCTAATGCCGGGTACACGCGATCGTTTTTCGGCATGATTTAAAACAACGTTTTTAAAAACGTCATTTAAAATGATCGTTTGTGGGCTTCACATCGTTTTTCATCTTCTGAAAAACGACCAAAAAAAAATTCAAGCGTGCTGCATTTTTAAACGTCGTCTTTTAAAATATCGTTTTTTTTCATGCCGAAAAAACACGTTTTATTCCATGATGAAAAACGATTGTGTGTACGTGGCATACTTTTTTTGTGATGAAATAAAACAACGTTTTAAAAAACGTCATTTAAAATGATCGTGTGTGGGCAAAACGTCGTTTTATGTCTTCTGAAAAACGACCAAAAAAAAATTCGAACATGCTTGAATTTTTTATGTCGTTTTTCAAAATGTCGTTTTTTGTGTCATAAAAAATGATCATGTGTGGGCAAAACAAGGTTTAAAGCAATGTTTTTAAACCCGTGCATGCTCAGAAGCAAGTTATGAGACGGGAGCTTCAATGGAACAGAGTGCCGTCGAACGTGGTGTATATGTAACCGCGCTTTGCAAGAGCATTTTCAGAAAACGATGGTGTGTAGGCAACGTCGGTTTTTAAAATGAAGTTTGAAAAAATTAGTTTTGTTTCGTGATATAAAACAACGTTTTTTTACATGGATTTGGGGGGGGGGGGGGATTTAAAAAAAATAGTAATTAGCGTGGGGTTCCCCTTAGGATTAATACCAGAATCGAAGGGCTTTGTATTTTTACATTTTTTTCCCCATTATTTTTATCTGCCGGAAATTGTTTTGTTTACATTCACGATGAGTCATCAGTTGTTAAGGACATGGCGGCCGGCGAATAGCAAACAGCTATTCGATCAGTTTTCAACCGATGCAGATTCTAATCTTTCCAACAAAAAAAAAAATTAGTTAGGAAATGGATAAACCACATAAAACTATACAATTGTATAAGTTATGTATTTGTGGGCTAAATACATGCATTCATCATACATACTAGGACTTGGTAGATCATACATTTAAAGGGATAGCTGGAGCTGGATGCCCTTCAGCTAGAAAATTACAGGAGCTTTATATCACTTGTTGCAGCTTCTAGTGCATGTTGTAAGAAGCTTAATGTGCAGTGTCATAAGAATAAACATTTTCAATACAGGCAAAGAACCTGTATAACTGTGCAAGACTATAGGTAATGCTGGATCTTTGAGTCACCACCTTCCATAAATGATCAGTTTCCCAAGTAGGCTGTCTTTTATTTAATTATACAATAAAACATAACTTGGCATGCTGTAGCTTTATCCTTGTTATTATGCTCATATACAATAACATGTCAACATGACGTGACTTACCAAATGGCTCCTATTATGGAGTAGTCTGTTCCATATGCGACAGAAGACAGAAGGAATGATGCTTACAAATACACCCAACAGAAAGATAAGCCACATATATATGCTGCTGATGGAATTGACCATTGCCCCTAAAAACATAATAAGAAAGATTTCATTTGAAATGATACACTTACAATTTTTGAGAACACTTTCTAAAGGTCCAGAGCCCTGAAAGGTCAATACACTGGAGTTTTATCATGCATTCAGAAGGTTTGGTGCACCTTCAGAAAGTACACCAAACCCACAGGATATAATAGTAGTCTATGGCTCAGTGCAGCTAACTGGCAGGAAATCTGCAGGTGCACTGCACTGCACCTGTGGATCAGTGTGAAAGCAGCCATAATAACCCATTTGTTAAAAGTGCTAATATGCTGTTGCAATAGTGCAGTGTATTTGATGTTTAATACATTGATCTTTTCCTTTTCTCAGCTTCTGCTTGCATCACTCTCCAGGCTGCTAGAAAGGTCCGACGCAAAGTGCACTTGGTATCATTCTGCCTAGACAGGAAGCATCAGCTTATATAGCGCCTGCTTCCTCTGCTGCCAGCTCCATGCGTATTCTGATGCTCTGGAATGGAAGGTTGGCAATCCATTGTTCGCAATCTGGGCTTGTCGACCCACCATCCCAAAGCATGGGCATGCGCTTGCCTGGTTTGAGGTCACATGCCATGGGTTGGACCCCCCTGCCATAGAAGGACCACCCTGAAAAGAAATGGCTTGATATGACTTCAAGGCAGGACATGGTAAAGGAGAATGACATTCTCAAAGAAGGAAAGGAAAAACTGGTAAACAAATAGAATAAATAAATCTTCAACAGAAGATGGGGTCTATTACCCAAGGACACTAGCCTCATGGAATGGGAAGGGTTGTATGGACACACGGGGGAGCAGTCCCAGCAACGCTTTTGTCAGTGTCACTTGAAGGCAGCAGCATATATAACTTCTGGTCTAAAGGCTGATACACACAATCTTTTTGACAATTGTCCAACGTTGTATCGAACAATCTGACCATGTGTATGCTCCGTCGGACAATTGTTTTCGGTTTTTCATCTGACAAATGTTCGCTGTGAATGCTCTCAAACTTTTCGGCAACAAATTTCCGATGGAGGATAATCCAATCGTGTGTACACAAGTCCATCGGACTAAAGTCCAAAGTACAAACTCGCATGCTCAGAACCAATGCTAAAGATCAGACAACAATAGCAGAAGTTGCCCAAAGGGTGGCGGTAAAGAGCTAAAAAAACATGTGATTTGGTGAAAGTTGGCTGAAAATGTCCTGGGCCAACGCCCATTCGGACAAAAAATCACGGAAAAGTCAAATGGAGATCCGATCGTGTGTATGAGGCTTTATAATCCATTCCTGTGTCCTGTACTGTGTGATTAGGAGAAGTATTTATTCCTATAATTATCAGCTCCATAAAGGGCCATAATGTGGCATTTTACTGATCCACACTATTCTTATGAATGAAGAACATCTGAACTGGGGAGAAAATAGCCTAGTTACATTTGATTTTGCCAGCATTCAGGGTATGAAAGTATTTGCTAAATTCCAGGGTGAAAGCTTTTCATTTTTTTCTGCACCCTACTGACTTTTTTAATCTAAAATAGTTTTATGTACTTTTTAGAGTTAATTCTAGTATTGAAATGAGCATAAGTAGCAAAACCAACGTTGACAAAGACATGCACCTTTACTCAGGGCTGGCTCTACCCATAGTCAAGGTAGACACCGGCCTAAAGCGCACATCAGTCGAGAGCGCCGCAGCCTCGCTCAGTGCCTCCACCACCCACTTAGATCTGAAAATGGCAGGGCACCGACGCTCTACATCCAACCTGAGGGAGCTAGAGAGGTCCTGCAAATAAGAATGGGAGAAAATGCCCAAAAATAGGTGTGCAAAGCTTGCAGCATTATACTCAAAAAGATTTGAGGCTGTAATTGGTGCCAAAGGTGCTTCAACAAAGTATTGAGTAATTTTTTTAAATTTGAAAAGATTTCAAACCAACTTCTTTTACGTTGTCATTATGGGGTATTGTTTGTAGAATTTTGAGGAAAATAATTAATTGAATTAATTTTGTAATAAGGCTGTAACATAACAAAATGTAGAAAAAGTGAAGTGCTATGAATACTTTCCGGTTGCTCTGTATATGAGAAAATGCTCACATGGTAACCTAATAAAACAGAAAAGACTTTAATAAGTGTTTTACCCAGATAGTTAAAATATTGCATGCTGGTAAGATACGCAGATGGTAGAGTGGTTACATATGATATCACAAAGTAGCTGACGAGGGATATCCCAAAAGTGAGGAAAGCAAACACAGACCAAGAAGAAATTGCCAAGACAGCCTGTTGGAAAAATTAAAATGTTACAGGTAGCCAGAATAATTCTGAACATATTTTCAATAACAGCAAAGTAACTAGTAACATTATTTACATATATTTGTTAGGGCAAGAGTGTAATAATCATTCCACCATTAAACTCATGAAACTCTATGGCACGGTAAACCAAAACCTCTTTGCACCATAAGTGCAAACTACAAGTGCAAAGTGCACTTGGAAGTGCAGTCGCTGTAGATCCGAGGGGGACTTCCAAGGAAAGTAAAAATCAGCATTTTAGCTTGCTCATGATTGGATAATAAAATCAGCAGAGGTTCCCCTTATTTCAGATCTTCCCCTCAGGCCACGTACACACGAGGAGACATGTCCGCGGAAACTGGTCCGCAGACCAGTTTCCGCGGACATGTCCGATCGTGTTTACGGCCTAGCGGACAGGTTTCCAGCGGACAAAAGTTTCTAATCATGCTTAGAAACTTGTCCGCTGGAAACCTGTTCGTCGGATATGTCCGCTGGTTAGTATGCCTAACCAGCGGACAGAAATCCCGCGCATGCGTCAAATTGATTCGACGCATGCGTGGAAGCATTGAACTTCCTGGTAAGAGCACGTCGGTGACTTCTACGTCACTGCGTTCTCTGTCCGCGGGGATTTTGGTCTGATGGTGTGTACACACATCAGACCAAAACATCCCAGGAGACATGTCCGATGAAAACGGTCCGTCGGACCTGTCTCATCGGACATGTCTCCTCGTGTGTACGCGGCCTCAGATTTACAGTGACTACACTTCCAAGTGCACTTTCACTGCAATTTCAAGTGCACTTTGCACTTGTAGTGCAAAGTAGATTTGCCTTTAATAAATAACCCCCTGTGTCTAGAAGGTGCCTACAGCTAAACTCCATTTAGTAAGTGTGAATTAAAACAATCACTAACAGCTTTATGCATTTCCAAGCAAAGCCAAAGCAGATAGAATTGGAATATAACAATTGTTTCTTTTTACTGTTTTGTTTTAAATATCATGTTTGAAAGGTAATTGCTGTTGGCGTTTGTTCTAATATATATCTGTAATTCCTGCTGACTTTAAATACATGGGTGCACATAAAAAGCACCACCTGACAAATAAGAATCCTAGTCCAACATCTCTTTGTCTCTGTTAAGATAAGTTTGCACTGGCAATGTCACACTTGCTGCCGGGGGGGGGGGGGGTGGTAAAAATAGGTGGGTAAGCAATGATTTTACCACCCCCATTAACCAAGCACAGCAGCCAGAGGGAGTTATACACATGCCATGGCCACAATACTCTTCTTCATGGCCATAGCTAGAATAAGACCCTGAGATAGTGACACCATTTAGTGATGTGCGCCCTAGCATTTCTAGGCATAGACAGATGATTCATGTAGCATTTCCTTCCTGGAATTCATCAGTCCTTAGCTCAGGCATATGTGCAGAAGGGTGTGCTAGGTTGAGAAAACCCATTCGCCCCTCCTAAAGTCTCCTGGAATGTATGACATATTTTGCATAGGCCTGGAAACCAAGAAGTAACTGAAGAAATTTAAAAAATAAGGTTTAAAACAAGTGCATTTGATATACTTTCCTTCCTATTTACTAATTTTAGTAGCATAGGTAGCATAAGGATTGAGAATAGTCCATGTTGATTCAGAGAGTTTTGCTTTAGGCCTGGTTCACACTTATGCAGTTTGCTTTTGATCTGTTTCAGCTGAACTCGCATGATTTCAAAATGGCCCTCAGTTTGAAAGTGGGCTAACAAGCACATCGGTGTGAACCTAGCGGCCGAAAAATATACCGCCCGCGTTGCGGGCTACCGCGCATTGCCGCGGCTTTCATGGGAACCTAGGAGCGGTACACCGCTCCTTGCTGTTGCAGAAGCGTTCCTGCAATTCAGTGTGAAAGCTGGCTTTCACATTACAACGAATGACACTTGCAATGAAAAACGCCTCTAAAAGCTACAGAGGAATTTGGCCCCAGGCAGTTTGCATAGCTGTGCTATAAGCTTCAAAGAGTTTTGTGACAATGGGCTGCAATACCTCCCCCATATAGAAGAGAATGTCTTGGAAGTGCAACTATTGGATAGAAGGCATAGGGGGGGTGGCAATGAGAGAGTTTGAATGAGTAATGAGTGAGGTTTTGTAAAAAGGTTTTGGAAGAAAGAGCTCAGTCTATTCTCTTTGAGGCAAGCCTACCATGAGGTTGTGTGTACGTCATCCTGGGACTCTGCTTCTGACAGCCATATTAGGCCGAGCCATGTGGCCGAGGCCTTCTCGATTTAACCAGTGAGGGTCACAGATAGGTGTGTTGAGTATCTTTTATTATTATTATTGTTAGTATAGACTGTATCTGATATCTGTTGTTAGAATGTGATATTCCTACTTTGAAGAAAATAAATGTAACTGGTTTTATAAATTTTTACACTTCTGCTATGAGACCCTACTAATTCAGCACTAACTTTGTCATACTTAAAGCTAAATGCCGGGTCAAACTATTATGTAATTTTTGGAAAAATTAATTCTTACCTTTGTTTTTATACACAGCTGTCTTTCCACTCAGTAATCCATGCTAGTGTCATTCATTTATTTCTCTTTGCTAAGGCCATTGGCTGCTATACCTACAATTCCTTTTACCATCGGTCGTGTCACCACCCTCTCTGTAATACATTTTTCAGTGGTCAGTGGCTGTAGTGTAGTGGGAGGACCTGGGTATCTCAAACTCCCAGTTGTACCTGCCCATTTACATTGCAACAGTGTCTATCAGTGACAGGCCAGGAAATTCTGTGTCTGTCATCATGACCTCACATTGTGACTGACAGGCCAGTAGTAATCAGTAATTCCTTGTACGGTGCAGAGCATTGGAACTGAGTCCAATAGAACCATGTCTTTCGAAAGCGTTCCTCTTGCTGAGGACTTCCATAGTCCTTATGTTATTTACTGCATTGATCGATTGGCTATTCAAAGGGGTGTGCCTGGGCTTTCAAGTAGACGGAAAACAGGACCTTGTGGTGTTTAAGAGGTGGATTACTAAAGATTTAAAGAATGAATGCCATATTTTCATTAAGATATGTGTTAAGATCCAGACCGCATGCTGCAGCGTCATTTACTATGGATAGGCCGGTAAGATCCAAAGTCTCTTCGGACATATCCAAGGAGGCCAGGAGGTCCTGATCTGCATACTTGAGGGAATCTGGCCAACCCCCAGTCAGAGGGTCTGCAGGGTGGCTGGGTCAGCCCTTAAATATAGTGTCTGGCCAGCAGGGGAGTCGGGTGGAAGATGGAGTGCTGAGGAGGCTGTCAGTGACCTAGGAGGGGGTCTATGGGGCTCTGCCTTCAGGCTGGGGCTGGGGCTGGCATGGAAGAATTCTTTGAGCATGCGGTTTGAGAAGGAATCTTGCCTAAGAACAGCAGGAATCAAGGACGACAGAGTGAGTACATCAGCACACACAGGGATCCACACGAGGAGACACGTCACACATAGCAAGCTTTCAAATGACAACGCTGTGGTTAAACCCTTTTATCTCTTGTCCTGGGAGATCTTTGGAGCAGCCAGGTGTGGTGGTGGTACCTGCAGGCAAAGGAGCTGGAAACAGTTCTACAAAAGAAGAAGCGATACTCCTGCATGCAGTTTTGCAACATTTTGTGCTATTTTTCCGAAGGGGCCGAGAGCTTCTGGTCTGTAAAAGACTTTGCCACTGATCCAAGAGACTGGGTGTTTCTAGCAAGGAGAATAGTCCAGGATCTTAATTTTTGTACATGGAGAAGGAAGTTTGTCCTCATCTGTTGTTCTTCAAGTCAAGTTGCGCATACCATAATCCCTATACTATGCCCAAGTTGTTTAACCCAATAAAACAACAAAAACAAGCTCATGGACTGTTTTCTTGTGTCTGGATTAGGGTTGAGCCGATCACCCCCCCGATTCGGTTCGCAGCATAACATGCGAACAGGCAAAAAGTTTGTTTGAACACGCAAACACTGTTAAAGTCTATGGGACACGAACGTGAAAAATCAAAAGTGCTAATTTTAAAGGCTAATATGCAAGTTATTACCATAAAAAGTGTTTGCCCCAGGGGACATGTATCAACGCAGAAAAAAGTTTTAAAAACTGACGATTTTTTAAGTTTTAAAGTGATTTTAATAATGCCTAAAGTGAAACAATAAAAATATAATATTCCCTTAAATATTGTGCCTGGGGTGACTATATTATGCCTGTAAAGTGGCGCAGTTTTCCTGTGTTTAGGCTTGTTCTTAAGTTGAATCTGTTTGTAAATTGAAAAGGGGAAACATTTTTAAGTGTAGCTCCAGCCAAAAAATCTATTTTTAAGCTTTTTGGATAGCACAGGGAAGGGTTATCACCCCTGTAACATTTGTATAGCTGTCTGTGCCCCAGTTCAGAAGATTTCACCTCACTTTCTGTCCCAATGACAATTGGATTTAGAAAATGTTGGGTTATTAGGGAAACAAGTATTCGTGATAAAGCATCAGTGGAGACACCTTTTTCCCATATTAACTCTTATGCTCACGAAACAAAATGACGTTTTTCAAACTTCATTTTAAAAAAACGACGTTGCCTACACACCATAGTTTTCTGAAAATGCAAAGCGCAGTTAGGTACACCACGTTCGACGGCAGTCTGTTCCATTGAAGCTCCCGTCTCATAACTTGCTTCTGAGCATGCGTGGGTTTAACCACTTAAGACCCGGACCAAAATGCAGGTAAAGGACCTTGCCCCTTTTTGCAATTCGGCACTGCGTCGTTTTAACTGACAATTGCACGGTCGTGCGACGTGGCTCCCAAACAAAATTGGCGTCCTTTTTTCCCCACAAATAGAGCTTTCTTTTGGTGGTATTTGATCACCTCTGCGTTTTTTTTTTGCGCTATAAACAAAAATAGAGCGACAATTTAAATGACACATTTTTGGGACAATTGTCATTTTCAAACCAAAAAATGCATTTAAATTGCATTGTTTACTGTGGAAATGACAGTTGCAGTTTGGGAGTTAACCACAGGGGGCGGTGTGACTTTGAGTGTTCCCTGTGTGTGTGTTTACAACTGTAGGGGGGTGTGGCTGTAGGTGTGACGTCATTGATCGCGTCCCCCTATAACAGGGATGACGCGATTGATGCTGCTGCTAGAGAGAAGCATGGGGAAGCCGTGTTTACACACAGCTCTCCCCGTTCTTCAGCTCCAGGGACGGATCGCCGCACTGCAGCGGCGATCGGGTCTGCGAGTCCCGCGGTCCCGGTCCTGGAGCTTCGGACCCACAGCTGGGTACTAAAATCAACGTATATATACGTTGATGTGCCCAGCCGTGCCATTCTGCCGACATATATGTGCAGTAGGCGGTCCTTAAGTGGTTAAAAACATTGTTTAAAATGTCGTTTTGCCCACACACGATCATTTTTTATGAGACAAAAAACGACATTCTGAAAAACGATATAAATAATTGAAGCATGTTCAAATATTTTTTTGGTCGTTTTTTTAAAACGTTGTTTTATTTCATCACAAAAAACTATCGTGTGTACACGGCATTATAGGAGAGTATTTCCCTTCCTAGGGGTAGATTTCATCTCACTTCCTGTTGTCTCCCTCTGTTTGTAAGTAGGAGTCATTTGTAAGTCAGGTGTTTGTAAGTAGGGGACTGCCTGTATATACTATACGGCCTGCCCTATATACTCTGCAGAAAATTGGGCCTTAGGTGTTGGTGGTACCAGAACACTGTAACCCCTCACAGATACTCTTGTTGAGTGCAGAAATGGACCCTGCTGTGAAATCTTAGATAAAAAATTGTAATTACATGCCCCTGTTAAACAGGGGTAGAAAAATTGGGTCTTAGGCAGTGGTGGTGTTACCACAATACTGTAACCCCTTACTGATACTCTTGTTGAGCGCAGGAACGGGCCCTGCAATGAAATATTAGGTCAAAAATTGTAATTACATGCCCCTGTTAAATAGGGGCAGAAAAATTGGGCCTTAGGCAGTGGTGCCCTAAACCCAAAATATTCTTAGAAGCTAGCATCATCAAGATTAAGGAGAAATAGGATAGCCACTCAGCATGATAGGATAGTCACTCAGCATCGGCAGTCTTCAAGGGATCCCACATCCATAGAAAAATGAATCGGTTACATCAGCATCAGGTGCTTGGTAGCTGGTGATCCAACACTGCTTCATTTTTATGAATGTGAGCCTATCAACAGAGTCTGTGGACAGGCGCACTCTGTGATTGGTTACAAACCCTCCAGCAGCAATAAATGTGCATTTAGAAAGAACGCTGGATGCAGGACAGGCTGGTAGCCCAATTGCATATTGAGAAAGCTCTGGCCAGTGGTCCATCCTCAAGACCCAGTAACCCAGTGGATGCTCTGTTGGAAAGGTCTCAAAGTCTGATCTTGCCCCTAAATATTCCTGCACCATGTAATGCAGATGCTGGTGATGGTTGCTTGAACCAATCAGACCTTGGCGCTGAGGACTGAAGAATTGTCTGAAGGCATTGGTCAGCTGGCCACCTTCTCCACCGCTCTTTCTGGGACTGAACGAAGCCTCAGCAACAAGTTGTCCAGCACCAGGAAATTGTAACCTCTCAGGGTCTAGAAATGTATTGCACAAACCTTTCTTCAAGGCCTCCTGAAGTTGTTTCATCCTCTGCTCCCTCTGTGAAGGCAGGATAAGTTCTGCTTTCTGCCTTGATACCAAGAATCCTAGGGTCCTTTTGCAAGCTTTGCAGAATCAGGGAGGCCATGCAGCGTAAGTTTGCAGAGGTATTTGATTCTGGGTCACTAAGGATCACATGATCCGCAACTACCTCCTCCCAGCCATGTACAACTCCATGGGTTTCTGGGGACTGAAAACGATTCCTTAAAGACTGATGCTGAGTGTTATCCTCCATGTCCATGCTGACGCAATCCTCCTCCTCCTCTTCTTCCTGTGTGTTTGGTGGGCCCGCTGGAATACTATCTGGATAAAGGGGGTCTTGAGAGGTAAGGAAGTCCTCCTCTTCCTCCCGCTGTTCTGCTTCATGTGCCCTGTTATTCCACAAAGCCTGTGCTCCAACAGGAAGACAAGAGGGACAGTATCACTGATGCGTGCATTGTCACTGCTCATCATCCTCGTGGCCTCCTTAAATGGTGACAGGACAGTGCATGCATCCTTGATCAGTAGCCACTGATGTGGCGCAAACAAGCCAAGCTCCCCTGACCCTGTCTTAGTGCCATACTCACACAGGTACTCATTGATAGCCCTCTGCAGCTGCTGCAGCATTGCCAACGTTCCACCTGGTGGGCATGTCACAAATGAGGCAGTTGTTGGGCAGGTTGCTTTCTCTTTGAATGTCAGCCAGCCGAGCACTGGCATTATATGACCGGCGGAAATTACCACAGACTTTCCAGGCCTGCCTCAGGAGATCCTGTAAGCCTGGGTACCTGCTCAAGAACCGCTGCACCACCAAATTCAGGATGTGAGCCAAAAAGGGAACATGGGTCAAGTGTCCCTGTTAGAGGGAGGAGAGGAGGTTGGTGCCATTGTCGCATACAACCATTCCTGGCTGAAACTGGCATGGCGTCAACCACCTCTGAGCCAGCCCCTGCAGAGCTGACAGAATTTCTGCCCCAGTGTGGCTCCTGTCCCTTAAGCAGACCAACTCATGCACCGCATGGCATCTTTGATGCATAGCTCCTTGAAGCCTAATCTGCAGAGGAAGAGGCCATATAGAAAGAAGAGGAGGGGGTGGAGGAAAGAGCTGTGGCAGAATCACCACTAGCATTTTGGAGGCGTGGTGGCAGAACAAGCTCCAAAACAACACTGAACCCTGTCCTGCATCCTTCCCAGCTGCCAGCAGAGTTACCCAGTGCGCCATGAAAGAAAGGTAACGTCCCTGTCCATGCCTACTGGACCATGAGTCAGCAGTAATATGCACCTTACTGCTGACCGCCCTGTCCAACAAGGCCAAGACATTGCCTTCCACATGCTGGTAGAGAGCCAGAATAGCCTGAAAATAAATGGCGTTTGGGAACCTGCCACTGAGGTACCGCACATTCCACAAATTCGTGAAAGGGGACAGAGTCTACCAGCTGAAAAGGCAGCAGTTGCAGTGCTAGCAATTTGGCCAAGCTAGCATTCAGACGCTGAGCTTGGTGGCTGGGACCAAATTTCTTTATATGGTTTAGCAACTGGGGTAGGGAAATTTGCCTGCTAAAATCAGATGGTCGTTTACCGCTAACAGATTGGCCGCAAGTACTTGGGACACCTATTGCTATACCTTCATTCCTCTCAGTGCAGGTTTCTGAGAGGACTGAGAGGTATAGTGGGGTTGGAGATCCCAGATGAGGAGTCCGCTTTGTTCTTTGATATGGGTCTTTCAAGTGCTGTTGCCAATGGACATATGTCTAGTCAAGCATGTGGTGCCCAAGAGGCTTCTGTTTTGGCCACGCTTGATCTGCTTCAGATATAGGTTGCAAACAGCAACGGTGCGATCTGCTGCACACATGTCAAAAAAGGCCCACACCAAAGAACTTTTCAAAATAAGTGGGGAGTCAGCAGCGCCCTGCAACTGCTTAGCTCTGCGGTGTGATGCAACAGGGTGGCTGCCCTTAAGCTGCCCCCTGGAGGGCATCCTGCCTCATTGGAGATGTGCCTCCTCCTCTCTTCTATCAGGCACCCAAGTAGAGTCAGTGGCCTCATCATCCCCTCCCTACTGGTCACTGGAGCAAACTTGGCAGTATACTGCAGCTGCGGGAACATAACTGCTAGTTTCTTATCCTTCTTGGGCATCCCCTCTCTCTAGGCTCATGTTACTCCCTTCCTCAACCTGGGTAGCATCATCAAAGCCTTCAAATCACTGCGTATCCTCCAGCAGAATGTACCCGACACTATGGTGAAATAGTTCGGGGGACTCCTCCGTACATGATGATGGGGCTAGGGAAGGAGTGACTGTTGACAAGGAGCCGATGAAAGAGGCCGATTTTGGCAGGCTGCATTGGCAGGCAAACTACTCTGAGCCTGGGTAACAGAGGATGAGGATGGCTTTGTTATCCACTCCACCAACTCTTCTGCATGTTGCAGCTCAATAAATTGGCCAGCAGCAGAAAAATAGGACAAGTGTGCCCCACGGCCAGGTGCAGAGGATGCACGACCAGCACTGTTGACTGTAGACACAGAGCCTGCTTGCCCTCTTTTAGTGGCCTGTGAGCGGTTGCCTCTCCTTGGTGGCCTTCCAGACATGATGTCAATTTTGTTTTGCAACACCACACTACAAAATTAGTAGCAACTGCACTACGGCTGGACTGTATTGTGTACTGTGTACACCACCAGAAAAGAAGTACCAAGTGTACTACGGGTGCACTGTATTGTGTACACCACCAGAAGTGTAATAGCAACTACGGATGCACTTTATTGTGTACACCACCAGAAGTATATTTAAATAAAACAAAAATACAGCGCTCAGAATGTTCACTAATAAATAGTAATAGAAAGTAATAACTGGCTAGTACAGGAATACATTAACAGGAATGTCTATAGTGTTTCAGTTGTTTGTATCCATAGAATCCGTAACAAAAATCCATATTTTATAGAGAGGTAATTGATGAGTGGGTTTAGTTATTGTAGACAACCAGGGCTGCTTATCCAAGAGTGAAGTCAACTCCAATATACATGAAAAAAGAAAAGAAAGGAGAAAGCGCCTCTAGGTTATCTAATAAGGTTTAATAACAAATAGGACATATCCAGCACTTACATAAAATAAGGCAGCAGCAGGAGATGAAAAGGCTGGCAGTCAGGTATGTGCAGGCTGGAGAGCATCGGATCAGAGGCTTGAACAATGCCGAATATATCACTGCTTGAAGGTGAAGAGTGCTGGCACAGCGTTGAATCAGGAATGTCCATTCTTGGCTGGATTGTTGACAAGGAGCGGTGTATACAAGCGAAGAGCTGTGCTGCTGCTCTTCGCTTGTATACACCGCTCCTTGTCAACAATCCAGCCAAGAACGGACATTCCTGATTCAACGCTGTGCCAGCACTCTTCACCTTCAAGCAGTGATATATTCGGCATTGTTCAAGCCTCTGATCCGATGCTCTCCAGCCTGCACATACCTGACTGCCAGCCTTTTCATCTCCTGCTGCTGCCTTATTTTATGTAAGTGCTGGATATGTCCTATTTGTTTTTAAACCTTATTAGATAACCTAGAGGCGCTTTCTCCTTTCTTTTCTTCTTTCACCAGAAGTATATTAGAAGACTTTTTATATATATATTAAATACAGTATATTCTCATCCCTAGTCTGGATGCAAGTTGGAAATTTGTGTTGCCTGGCTGTGCAGGAATAGGGGGAACCAGTATCCATTAGCTCTTGTGGGGGTAGCGCTACACTCGCTTTTAGTCTGGGGGCCCAGTCTGCCCAGAGAAACATGGAAAATTCTCATCTGGCCACATGAAGGACGGAGGGTGGGATTAAAATAGGGTTTTTATAAATTAGAGCTTATTTTAAATTGTATGTGTTATGTTAATAAATAGTCATCTTTCCTCCTTCTATACTAAATTGACTAATCATCTGACTTTACAATCACTTTAACTCACTAAAAACAAGATTTTCCTATTTTGTCCACCCTTCTTCTCTTACACAAATTCTAAAAGAAGTAGTTCATACATGCACGGTTAAATTCTGCTTTAACATTTTCTTTCAAATTTGTATGGGATTTGTTGAGATTGTAAATTACCCACCAGAGGGAACTTCCAAGTGCTTAATGCAAGTGTTCTGTCTTTCTATGGATAACTGATGTGATAAGATATCAGCTTCATATGGGATGCATTGCTTTTTGAATGAGTCAAATTATTTTAAAAAAGAGCACTAAAGCAGAACCATTGTGTAGCACTGCAAAGCAGGAAGAAGAACGTACATGTGTTATGAGAAAATATGGTTACTATGTACATATCCAGTTATAGATGGGAAGCACATACCTCCCAACATCTTGAGATGGGAATGAGAGACACCTACTAACAAACGTATGTAGGCATAGGACACGTCCCCTGCCACATTCCCATAGGCCGCATACACACGATCAGCGGACAGATTCGATCGTGTGTATGGGCTAGCAGACAGGTTTCCAGCAGACAAAAGTTTTTTTTTTTTTCTTTTAAAGTGTATTTTTGTGCGTGAACTCGAGAGAGAGGAGCCGGACTGCAGGAGTTGGGAGTAGGCAGACCCTCCCCCTGGAGGCAATCGCCATCCTTCTCCATGCCCCTGGTGGCAATGGCGGGTGTGAAGGGGGGCCTCCCACTCACCCCGCCCTACCTGCTCCTCTTGGGAGCCCAACTGGGGCCCAACGGGACCCCAATGGGGCAGAGGGACTCCCCCTATGAGGGAGTGAGGGGGCCTAGCCCACCCAGTCAGCCCCGTAGGTCCTTCGCCTCTCTTTATTTTAAGAGACCGCATGGCCAAAGTGCATGTGTTTTAAACCAATTTCGTGTGCGTGCAAGTGTGGTGGTTTTTGTGGTGGGTTGGGCGTACTAAGCACAGGCGTACCTTGCATAGCACACCCACCGGGAGCCGGGCTGAGACCACCAAACTCAATTCACATGTAGCCGAGACCGGGATCCGAACCCTTGGCTGCAGAGGTGAATGGCTTGTCAGCGCAGTGCCAATCACGTTGAGCCACCACAGCTCCCCGCAGACAAAAGTTTTAAAGCTAGTACGTCTAACCAGCGGACATAAATCCCCTGCATGCGTCGAATGGATTCGACGCATGTGTGGAAGTATTTTACTTCCTGGTTCGGTGACGTGGCGGTGTCAACGTCACCGCCACGTCATCGCGCTGTCTGTCCGCAGGGATTTTGGTTTGATTGTGTGTACACCAAATTATCCCAGGAGACATGTCCGATGAAAACGGTCTGTCGGACCGTTTTCATCGGATTTGTCTTCTCGTGTGTACACGGCCTTAAAGGAGAATTAATTAAAAAAAGGTTAATTAAATCCATAAGGGCTTTTTTTTACCACTACTATTTCTTTATATTGGATTTTAAAATGTACAAATGCAGCAATTTAGAAATTGGACGAAAGGTTTAGCACTGGGAAACACTTTTTGGGAAAGATAAAAAGTGTGTTTTATATACAACTATATAGATCAGATCGAAATGTGGGACAATAAGGAGTTTAGAGCGACAGAGGAACATTGCTCCAAATCAGGGAAAGTCCCTCGAAATCAGGGACATTTCTCCAAATCAGGGACAGTCCCTCGAAATCAGGGACAGTTGGGAGCTATGGAAGCATGTTTTCAGAACCTTCACACATATATCTTGTTCTCGGCAGCTAGTCTTGCAATCTGCGCACATTTTCTACTCTGCACAGTAAAACACAGGCAACTCCAGTAATTTCCTGGTTCAGCAATTTGGCTTGTTATATCATCTCTTCACCTCCAGCTTGGTCATTGAGCAATTAATCAGCAACATTACTTTTCTCCATATTCATAGAGGTAATCCAGGAAGTAACAAATTGTACACCTGATGTGGCAGAGATGTGTAAATCACAAAGATGGTTCTACAGAATTATAAATCCTTTGTCAGGTAAAACAGCAGCCATATACAGTATGTACAGTATTTAAACTGCGTATTAATTTGTTTGAATGCATATGTCATTCACCTTCTCTACCACATCCCATGGATCTAAGCGGTTTTCTTACCTCGGCCAATGTTGCAAAAAAGTAGATGTTGCTCATGGTATATACAAAAACATGGTGATCAAATATGCCTCCTGGTCCTGCTGAATCATAGAAAGCAAAATATGGAAGGAAGAACATAACAAATGAAGTGTAGATGCCATAAAGGATGTTTGCAAAGATCCTAAAACCAAGCCACGTGTCCTTCTGGCCAATTATGTACAAACGAGGATGCTGAAGACTTGTTCTACTATCCACATCCTACAAAAAAGAAAACATTACAGTTTGTTAAATTCTGTCAGTGTTTATTCTGGGCTTATATTTTAATACCATTTGTAATTTAATAGTTGACACAGGGGCGTCTTAATAGCATCATGGGCCCCTGGGCAAAGTAATGCTTTGGGGCCCCTACAATGGAGACAGTGACGGTAAACCGGCATCAAGTAGGTAGAAGGCAGACAAGTGGAGCTTTCCCTTTTGCGTGGAGCTCCGCAATAACTACATTCATTCTGTACAGCAAAGAAACAGTGGGGAAAATACTCTGACCCCCCTACACTCCAGATACCCCCCCCCCCCCCAGCACCCTGACTCCTCTACACCCCAGATATCCCCCCGGCACTCTGACCCCTCTACACTCCAGATACCCCAGCACCCTGACCCCTCTACACCCCAGATATCCACCCAGCACTCTGACCCCTCTACACCCCAGATATCCTCCCAGTACTCTGACCTCTCTACACTCCAGATATCCCCCCCAGCACTCTGACCCCTCTACACCCCAGATATCCCCCCAGCACTCTGACCCCTCTACACTCTAGGTAACCCCCAGCACTCTGACCACTCTACACCCCGGATATCCCCCCAGCACCCTGACCCCTCTACATCCCAGACATCCCCCAGCACTCTGACCCCTCTACACCCTAGATATCCCCCCAGCACTTTGACCCCTCTACACCCTAGATATTACTCGAGCACTGTAACCATATACCATAAGACACCCCCTGTACTGTGACCCCACTACATCCCTGATGCTCTCTTCACTGTGGCCTTTTTACATTCCTGATACCTCTAGCACTATAGCCACCCAAGCTACCCCAAGCATTGCTACCCCCTATACACCCCAGACCCCCCCTAAGCATTGTTTTCCCACATATACCCTTGATATCACCCAGCACCATTATTCCATCCATGTAGTGCCCCCTTTTCCAGTGGAGATACAGTGCATGTAAACTTTTGGCTCTGTGCCCACCTCAAGCACTGCACTCACCTCCGGGCATTGCAAGCCTTTCGGTGAAAACAGTCTTGGACAGCTGGGACTTACCATTACACCATCCGCAATGCTACTTCTGCAGGTGGGTTCTCAATGCTGCAGCTCCCACCCCAGATCCTACCCTGCAACCTTTGCTGGCGCTCCGGCCCTGCCCCTTAATGCTGGCTGTGAAATAATAGGTATCGTTCTGCACAGCACGGCGCACCACTGCCAACCTGCCTCCCCTGTGTATCCATCACTCTCAGTGGCATTATGGGGCCCCCAATTTCGGGGCAGTGTGGGTTCAAGGACCAGCTGCTTTGGGGAAAGTGCAGGGGCCCCTCCATGCAGCTGTGGCCCCTGGGCAGTGCCATAAGGCAGGTTGCATTTTCTTTCCTGAAAAATATCCCAAATATTAAAAGCTACATATTTTGCTCCTCTCCAATTAAATCAAGAGGTGGCTTATGACCTCTTGTTTCTGGGCACAGAACTCTTTACTAGTGATGATGGCATAAGGAGAATAACTGATTAGGCTGAATAATTGCACACAGATCTGTCTAATCTGAGAAACACTCTACTTAGGAACCCTTACATAGAAACATACATTTAGGCAAATAAAAAATTCACAATTTACATGATTTGTAAAGCACCTCGCTCGATAATTTAGAAGTTTTATGCTAAAAATGTACATTTTATGCTAAAAAATACATCTACTGGTGGGATAATAATTTGAGCAGCGAGTAAGAAAAAAAGACAGTAAAACACATGTGGGATTTGATGAAGTTGAGGCGCCTTTCACATTGAGGAATTTTTTCAGGCGGTACAGCGCTAAAAATAGCGCTGCTATACCGCCTGAAAAACTCCTGCCCAGCAACCTCAATGTGAAAGCCCGAGGGCTTTCACACTGAGGCGAAGCGCTGGCGGGAGAGAAAAAAATCTCCTGTCAGCAGCATCTTTGGAGTGATGAGAGGAGCCGCATGTATACCGCTCCTTCACCGCTCCTTCCCATTGAAAACAATGGGAAAACACGGCAATAGAGGCGCATTGCGGGCGGTATTAACCCTTTCACGGCCGCTAGTGGTGGTTAATACCGCACCGCTAGCGGCCGAAACTTGCGGCAAATCCGACGGTATAGCGCCGTTATTTTTAGCGGCTCCCGCCCCAGTATGAAAGGGGCCAAAGCATCCACAGAAAGAAGCTCAACTTAATTTACTTGCCGTTTATTTTTACAGCAGTCAGCCTTTGAAATACACCTTTCTTAGGCCCCTTTCACATTGTGGCCGGGGCCGCGCTGGCGGTATAGCGCCACAAAAAATAGCTACGCTATACCGTCGGATTTGCCGCGAGTTGCGGGCTTTCACATTGAAGTTGCTGGGCAGGAGTTTTTCAGGCGGTATAGCAGCGCTATTTTTAGCACTGTACCGCCTGAAAAACTTCTCAATGTGAAAGGGGCCTTAACAACTGGCAGAATAGTGTTACATGGAAAATGAGTTATTGCAAGATACTGTACATTCAAGATACCACACAGACCCCAGAGGCGGTTCAGTTCGCATGTGCAGCGATATATAAGTTTTTCACTCACTCACTCACTTACTCACTCACTCACTCACTCACCTAATAAATCCTTTACAATAGCTAAAGCTAGTCAATCTATCCTTACACATAAACAAATGTCAATCTATTCTTAATGTCCCCTTCTAAATGTTTTAACATTTGACAGTTTCCTCTCTTTGCATCTAGTGTACATTTTAAACATCTATTCTGAAAAAAATGTTTTTGCTGCATTTTGGATACACACATGGCTATATAAAGAAATAATATGTATTAACTGTCTTACCTGCTGAAATATTTGTAATTCTGTTCAAACAGTCCTCAAGACAACCTGGTCGCACATCATTACCACATAGTTGGGTTCCAGCCTTTCCAGCCTTTCCTAATATGAAATGATGCCTGCTGCAGAAATACCCATGAGACAGTAACTGACACAGTAACTGCTCTAGTGTAGTGCACTTTTATAGGGAAAGGAGGAACCCTGTCCTTAAAGCGGAGTTTCACCTACTTTTACAAGGTGGTCTTAATTTAAAGACCACTCCTCCACCCCTCGTTTTAGGATATCTATCTATCTATCTACACTGCTCAAAAAAATTAAAAAGGAACACTTTTGATTCAGAACTCCTGGGATATTGATCTGGTCATTTAAGTAGCAGAGGGGGAGGGGTGTATACAGAGGGGGTTGTTAATCAGGTTCAGCTGCTTTGCTGTTAATTGAAATTAACAACAGGTGCACTAGATGGGCAACAATGAGACGATCTCCAAAACAGGAATGTTTTTTCAGGTGAAGGTATCTGACATTTTTTTCCCCTACTCATCTTTTCTGACTGTTTTTCACTAGTTTTGCATTTGATAGGGTCAGTGTCACTACTGCTAGCACGAGGCGATACTTGGACCCTAAAAAGGTTGCACAGGCAGTCCAACTCCTCCAGGATGGCACATCAATACGTGTCATTGCCAGAAGGTTTGTCGTGTCTCCCAGCACAGTCTCAAGAGCATGGAGGAGATTCCAGGAGACATGCAGTTACTCTAGGAGAGCTGGACAGAGCCGTTAAAGGTCCTTAACCCATCAGCAGGACCGGTATCTGCTCTTTTGTGCAAGGAGGAACAGGATGAGCACTGCCAGAGCCCTACAAAATGACCTCCAGCAGGACACTGGTGTGAATATCTCTGACCAAACAATCAGAAACAGACTTCATGGGGGTGGCCTGAGGGCCCAACCTCCTCTAGTGTGCTCTGTGCTCACTTCCGGACACTGTGGAGCTCAATTGGCATTTTCCATTGAACACCACCAGAATTGGCAGGTCCGCCACTAGCATCCCATGCTTTTCACAGATGAGAGCAGGTTCACCCTGAGAATATGTGACAGACATGAAAGAGTCTGGAGAAGTCGCGGAGAACTTTATTCTGCCTGTAACATCGTTCAGTGATGGTCTGGGGAGGCATATCCATGAAGCGATGCACAGACCTCTACAGGCTACACACTGGCACCCTGACTGCCATTAGGTATCTGGATGAAACCCTTGGACCCACTGTCAGACCCTACGCTGATGAAGTGGGTCCTGGGTTCCTCCTGGTGCACGACAATGCCTGGTGTTGTGTGGCGAGAGCATGCAGCCAGTTTCTGGAGGATGAAGAAATTGATGAATGAATGAATGAATGAAAACTTGTATAGCGCGGCACATGCGAACTGAATCGCCTCTGGGCGCTTGTTGTTCCTGTCTCCTTTGATATCAAAAGAGAAAAGTCTTGACCTTTTTCCTAAATGCTAGGTGGCTCTCCTCCAACCGAATGCTGGTTGGTAAAGCGTTCCATAGTCTCGGACCTTGGACCGCGAATCTTCTTTCTCCTTTGGACTTGAAGTTGGCTTTCGGAACCTGGAGCAGGTTCTGATTCGTGGATCGCAGAGCGCGATTGGGATTATGCGTTTTTATTATTTCGCATAAATAAAGGGGGGCATTCCCATGGACACATCTATGCGTAAGACAGAGAGCTTTGAAAGCAATTCTGTCTTTAACTGGCAGCCAATGAAGGGCTCTCAGTGAAGGTGAGATGGATTCCCAGGGTTTTTTCCCAGTCACAAGTCTGGCGGCCGTATTCTGAACGACTTGCAGACGAGCGATTTGGTACTTGGGGAGGCCGAGGTAAAGGGCATTTGCATAATCCAGTCTGGAGTTTACAATTGCTCCCACCACGACCGCTAAATCTTCTTTAGGGATGAACGGAGTGAGTCTGCGTAGTAGGCGCAGTAGATGGTGAGATCCACTGACTACTGACCCTATTTGTGCGTCCATTGTCATAAAGGAGTCAAAAATGACCCCTAGGCTTTTGACTTTGGCGCTAGGGGTGATGAACTTGCCCAGAATGGGCGAGGGGGTCCACGCTGTTGAAGGTTGATTCCTACGCTTGGCGTGAAACAGGAGAAGTTCTGTTTTCGCTCCATTGAGTTTAAGATGACTCTTTGTCATCCAATCCTCTATCAAGGAGAGGCAAGTCTCTAGATTGATGTGGTGATCCTGTCTATTGCAGATGCGGAAGTACAATTGTGTGTCGTCTGCGTATGAGTGATAGAGCAGTTTTTTGCTGCTGATAATCTCAAAAAGAGGACGAAGATAGATGTTAAACAGCACTGGTGACAGAGGCGATCCTTGAGGGACTCCGCATGTTACTGTGCGTTTTTCTGACGTAAAAGGTCCTAACTTTACTGTTTGCGATCGGTTTTCCAGAAAAGAGGAGAACCAAGATAAATCGCCTTCTGCGACTCTGGCTACTTCAGCAAGCCGAGTCAGTAACAGTTTGTGGTCTACAGTGTCAAAAGCTGCACTTAGGTCCAACAGAACTAGAAGACAAGATTCTCCTTCGTCTGCGGCCTTGAGAACATCGTCCCATACTTTCAGCAATGCTGTTTCCGTCCCGTGTCCGGGGCGGAAGCCTGATTGTAATGGGTCAAGTAGCTTGTAGGTATCTAGATGCTGTTGCAGCTGTTGTACCACTACTTTCTCCATTATCTTGGAAAGTACGTTGAGGGTTGTTATGGGACGGCGGTGGAGTGGGTTCTTGGGGTCCAGGGAGGGTTTCTTCAGGATGGGTTGGATTATACCCTCTTTCAACTGTGTGGGCACTTTGCCCTCCAGGAAAGACTGGTTGATAAACTGCGTGATGGGAGGAGCCAGGATGTCGGCGCATTCCTTCAGCAGTTTTGTGGGGATAATGTCATTCGGCGCTGTGCCATTTCGCAGAGTACAAATGACATTCTTAGTGGTCTCAATGGAGATGGGTTCTAGGGTAAACTTACCTGATATAGGAGAATTACTATGGGTGCTGTGTGAGAGGCTGCAGGGGGGGCTGAGGGGGGAATTGTTTTGCTGAATGCTTTCACGGATTGCCTCGATTTTATTAATGAAGTAATCCGATAGTTCATTGCAAAATTCTTGTGTATCCGAACTGGGGGCTTTGATGCATTCTGGATCCATGGTCTGGGTGACCATCTTGAAGAGTTCGCGGGGGCGGTTAATGGCACCGTTGATAGCCTCCGAAAAATAATTTTTCTTGGCTTGGAAAATTCCTTTGTGGTATTTTCTTGTGGTCGCCTTGTAGATGGATAGGTTTAGCTCTGAGGAACATCTTTTCCAGGCAGATTCTGCCCTTCTGCGTTCTTGCTTCAGTAACGACAGCTGGTTGTTAAACCAACTGCGGTTGTTTTTCCGGATGCGGGTACTTCGTTTCGGCGCTACCAAGTCAGCTGACTGTAGCATAGCCGAGTTAATGGCTTCCAGAGTTTCAACGGCCGTTTGATGCGGCTGAGTTGTTTCTATTTTTTTCCTTAAAGTCGTTTTGAAGAGTTCCGAGTGGAGCTTCTTCTGACATCTAGTCCAGTGTGTTGTCACTGGATTTGATGTTTTTGTTGCGGGGGGGATGGTGGAAATACTGAATATAATTGCATGGTGGTCTGTCCATGGCAACTTTTCATTTTCCCAAATCTTTATTTCCAGAGTTTGTCTGAAAATAAGATCAAGTGTGTGACCTGAAGTATGTGTGGGCCCACATACTAGTTGCTGCAATCCTAATCCTTCCAGGTGGTCAATACAGGCGTCGGCAATGGGGTCTTGTGAGGAGTTGGCCCAGAGATTGAAATCCCCGAGCAGCAAAAGATGTTTGCTGTTGAGGGTATAAGTGGAGAAGAAATCTGTCCATGATGATAGCAGCTGCGATTTTGGGCCTGGCGGCCTATAGCAGAGCAGAATGTGGATGGTCTCCTTTGTGTTTGCTTGCAGTTGCAGAGTAAGGGTTTCCATGAATGGAAGAGGGTTTTGGCGGACTGGTTTGGTGATCGTAAGATGAGTCTTGTGGATCACCGCCAGGCCGCCTCCTCTTTGCCCTATTCTGTTTTCCGTTATAATACGGTAATTTTCTGGCACCAATTCACCTAGAATGGTGTTACAGTCGGCTGTGAGCCAGCTCTCTGTAATAAAAAGGCAGTCTAGATCCTTTTGTTGAATAAAGTCGCGGATTTCTAGTCGGTGTTTTACTGCCGATCTTGTGTTGATCAGAGCACATGATATGTGCTTGGGTTGGGGTAAATGGCTGAAATGTCTGACCGTCGATCTATGATCGATTCTCAATAATCGCTCAGTTCTTAGGGCCTTTTTGGTGATGGCTGGAAGTATTGCGGCGCATTGCCTCAAACTCCAAATGGTATCGGCAGAATATTGCCGACTTACCATGATCGCCACTACACCGGGGAGGGGGGGGTTTGGGGCAGTGGGGAGAGGAATTTACTGGCTCCTCTCTCCTGGCTTGGTCCAGAGGAAGGCAAAAAACCCTTTCAGAGCTCGGCCAATATGCTCCGGTAGGGAAAAAATTCCTTCCTGACCCCTGTAAGAGGCGATCGGTTGACCCCTGGATCAAGCTACTGTGAGTTGGGACGACGAGGGGGCTAGGGCTGAGAGGGAGAACTTGTTGCTGGCCTGGTGGCTGCCTGTTCAGGGATAAGGGCTGACAGGGGGAGCTGAATGATCTGGGCTGAATGGGTGAAGGGTGAGCAACAGGGCAGGGTAACTGTCCTACAAGGATAAGGGGGAGGTTTGCCTGGGAGCAGGGTGAGGACCCTGAAAACGTGGGGAGCGGCGCGCCGTTAGGCCGCGAGTGAAGCCGCGGTCTTTCCTAGACCGCGGCCCCGCGATTCAGAACGGCCTGGCGCGGTGCTCCCGAATGAGCCCCGGAACGGCGGAAATAACCGCAAGGTGGTGGCGGGGGGAGGGGGCCCTTGTCTGCCTCCTGGGATCGAGTGCTGCGGCTTGTCCTGAGAAGGACGGCCGCCCACAGTGCCAGGGAGACAGGTAGCGCTTACCTTCCAAAGGAGGGGAGGAATGCTGGAGAGAGGCTGGAACTGGAAGCTGGAAGCTGGAGGGGAGGCAAGGTACAGAAGCAGGCTGGAGCTGGAGCAAGGGGAGGGCTGGGCTAGGAAGAACCCTGCCTGTCTGACTACCTGCTACGCCTGCCTGGAGCTATGACTCACCCGTTCCTACTCCTAGGAACGAGCGCCGCTTGTAACTCCTGCTGCTAGTCCTCCTACCTCACTCACTGACTTCACTGTGAATGCTTGGGCCCCCACGCTCACCTGACCTAAATTCAAAAGAACACCTCTGGGATATTATGTTTCGGTCCATCCGGTGCCGCCAGGTTGCATCTCAGTCTGTTCAGGAGCTCAGTGATGCTCTGGTCCAGATCTGGGAGGAAATACCCTAGGACACCATCCGTTGTCTCATTAGAAGCATGTCCTGATGTTGTCAGGCATGCATACAAGCACTTGGGGGCCATACAAATTAGGGTTGTCCCGATACGATACCAGTATCGGTATCGGGACCGATACTGAGCATTTGCGGGAGTACTTGTACTCCCGCAAATGCCCCCGATGCCTCATCCGATACTAACCAACCCACCACCCCGCCGCCACCGACGCAATGAAAGCCGCCGCCGCATACCGCAACAACGGCGCCGCCGCCACCTGGTTAAACAGCGTGCGGGGAACATTACAGCTTTCATTTGAATAGCTGTAGTGTTTTCCGCTGCACCGCGTATAGACACTCCCCCTTGCTTGGGATTGGACGGGTGATCTGTCCAATCCTGAGCAAGGGCGAGTGTCTATACGCAGCGCAGCGGGGAACACTACAGCTATTCAAATGAAAGCTGTGATGTTCCCCGCACGCTGATTAACCATGTGGTGGCATCTAGGTATGGGGGGACATGGCTGGATATATGGGGGACACGGCTGCATATATGGGGGACATGGCTGGATATATGGGGGACATGGCTGCATATATAGGGGACATGGCTGGATATAGGGGGGACATGGCTGGATATAGGGGGGACATGGCTGGATATAGGGGGGATATGGCTAGATATAGGGGGGACATGGCTGCATATATGGGGGACATGGCTGCATATATGGGGGACATGGCTGCATATGTGGGGGACATTGCTGGATATATGGGGGACATGGCTGCATATATAGGGGACATGGCTGGATATAGGGGGGACATGGCTGTATATAGGGGGGATATGGCTAGATATAGGGGGGATATGGCTAGATATAGGGGGGACATGGCTGCATATGTGGGGGGACATGGCTGCATATGTGGGGGGACATGGCTGCATATGTGGGGGGACATGGCTGCATATGTGGGGGGACATTGCTGCATATGATGGGGACATGGCTGCATATGTGGGGGACATGGCTGCATATGTGGGGGGACATGGCTGCATATGTGGGGGGACATGGCTGCATATGTGGGGGGACATGGCTGCATATGTGGGGGACATGGCTGCATATGTGGGGGGACATGGCTGAATTTGTGGGGGGACATGGCTGCATTTGGGGACACATTTAAAAAAAAGTATCGGTATTCGGTATCGGCGTGTACTTGAAAAAAAGTATCGGTACTTGTACTCGGTCCTAAAAAAGTGGTATCGGGACAACCCTAATACAAATTACTGAGGATCATTTTGAGTTGTTGCAATGAAATTTCAGCAAAATGGACTAGCTTGCTGCATAATTTTTTAAATTTGATTTTCGAGGTGTCTTTGAATTCAGCCCTCTGTAGGTGGATAATTTTCATTTCCATCAAATGATGTGCCACCCTTTTATTCCTAACACATTACCCAGTCCCCAGTCCATATCAGTATAGATATATACAGCATGAGATTTTTGCCTGTTGAGATCTGATATGTTTTCAAAGTGTTCCTTTATTTTTTTTGAGCAGTATATATATATATATATATATATATATATATATATATATATATGTATGTATGTATATGTATGTATGTATATATATATATATATATATATATGGAAAAAATTATATATATATATATATATATATATATATATATATATATATATATATGGAAAAAATTGTTGAAGAAACTGCGCTAAACCGTGCTAGAAAAATATATTCGTTGAAAAATATGTATGTGATCCCAAAATAAATGAATAAAATAAATAAATCTGTGAAGATAAAAAAGCTGCAAACCTGCTGATAAACAGTGTACAAAATGGAAAAATATAGGTTGCGCTAATTATAGTGAGTCTGTACCAAATATAAACAAATTAAAATTAAATTAAGTTTAAACAGTCTCTTCCAAATACTGTAATTGCTTCACAATTAAAGGTTGTTTGATAGAATCCACCACCGAGAGAAGTGCCTACTTACTGGATTTCAATGACCCCCTATTACAGAGGGTCAAAGACAGCTTAGAATAAGATACAGCTCACTCTACTCCAGCCAAATCCGGATGATGATAGGTCAAATTGAATCACCCTCAGACTCGATGGGCTCCAATGGCAGAGATCATACCAAAAAAACAACAAAAATAGCTCCCTCGTGGGTGCTGAGCTGTCAGTGCCCACACAGCTGGTTTAGTGGTCCAGAGATATGAAATCCCTGCTCTTCTCCCTCTTCTTTCTATAGGACTTCCAGGATGGATTACAGCGTTTTTTATCAATCAGAATGGTTCTGATCTATCCAGGAAACCGCCCAAAGGTGTTTCTTTAGGAAGTCATCATGGTGGGTGTGACGGAGAACAGGCGAATCGTGCAGCTCCACTAGCTAACTTTGATTAAAAAAAACTCTGCAATCCATCCTGGAAGTCCTACAAAAAGAAGAGGGAGAATAGTGGGGATTTCATATCTCTGGACCACTACACCAGCTGTGTGGTCACTGACAGCTCAGCACCCACGAGGAAGCTATTTTCATTGTTTTTTTGGTATGATCTCTGCCATTGGAGCCCTTCGAGTCTGAGGGTGATTAGATTTTACCTATCATCATCCGCATTTGGCTGGAGTAGAGTGAGCTGTATCTGATTCTAAGCTCTGTAATGGAGGGTCATTGAAATCTGGTAAGCAGGCACTTCTCTGGGTGGTGGATTTTATCAAACAACCTTTAATTGTGAAGCAATTACAGTATTTGGAAGAGACTGTTTAAACTCGGGTGTCCCAACTTCTGAATTTTATCACATTTTCACTGGTGTTTTTTCTGGACTCTTTGGTTCATACAACACTTATTTGCTCTATGCAATAGTACAGTGTTTAGTTAATTGGACTATCATACCAATTAATACCGAGTGACAAGTATTTATTATTTTTGTTTATATTTTGTATAGACTGACTATAATTAACGCAACCTATATTTTTCCATGTATATTCGGATATATATATATATATATATATATATATATATATATATATACTGTATATATATATATATATATTAGGGCTGTAGAAATTAACTATTAATTTCTCGATTAATCTTAAAATTTTTTGATTGATCAAAAATGTTTGGATCAATCAAAATTGTTTAGATTGGTACTCCCCTCTCCGCCAGCTTCTGGACCTTCAGGGAGTTCTGTCGGAGATCCGGTGATGTCACGGACACCGGCGGGGCTTGCCATGTCCATCTGAAGGGACTTGGGCAGTTCTTGAGGCAGTTCCTTAATGAAAAAGTGATTTTCACATGGTTGGAGAAGAGATGGGCGTCCATTCTCAAGTGTACTGGTAAGCATGCTGTTGACAGTTGTTGGTCTGTGTACACCTCCCAAACAGACTTCTCCTACAATGACCCATCCTAGGTCGAGTCTCTGGGCGTATGGAGCGTTGTGGGGTCCATTGATCTGCTGTCTAACTTTGTGGACCTGTAGGATATCACTTTCCAAAGAGTAAGACTATCTGAGCTTCAGGATCAAGGTTCGGGATCAGATGTCTTATATGCTTCAGGTGAGGCTGATGCTCTGCTACTTCTGGCGTGGGTATCTCAGACCTGTTGCCAGAATCTGGTTACATTCTAGTATAGTTGGTAAAGGCAGACACACTTGACCATCGCTGGATTCAATTATGTAGCTGCTTTCCCTCCTTCTGGCTGTTTCCACAGTACCAGCACAAGTTCTTAGAGAGTAGGGGGCACCTTGTCCTCTGATGTTGAAGCTATCAAAGAAGGCAGACTTTGCTAACGACTTGTTACTTGTTAGAATTGCGTACACTTTGATGGCTTTGTCTCGGTCGTCTGCTGGTTAAACCCTCATTAGGGAGAGTTTGAGGTCTCTGCAAACCTCTGTACATTTAGAAGTAACTGCCAAAGTGTCAGTATTTTCTTCTTTTCGCTCCCCGCTATGCTCTTGGGTTTTGGGTGAAGCCCACGGTGCGGGCCCAGGGTGTAGAGCTGTGTTATAATCTGTGCTGTCACATTCTGCACACTTTGCACTAACCTCACAGTCCCTGGCGAAGTGCGAAGTTGAAGAGCAGCATTTTTCTTGTTTAATATATTGTTATTAAAATTAAAAGAAAGGAATATCCAAATACCACAATAAAGAAAAATACAAGAGAAATAACGCATTAAAAACAGTATACAGATAAATGCAACCAACATTACAGTATAAGGAACGCAGGTAGCTCAAGTCTAAAGAGCAGCATTTAAAGAAGATGTTGTTCTCCTTGAGGAAGGTCTTGCGGTCTTCCAATGATTTTTCTCTGAAGGTTCTGCACTTATGTAGGGAATGAGGCTTCCTGTGTAAGGGACACTGACTGCTCGGGTCCTTGGGTTTGTCTCCTCTTTGATAGGAGCTGAACTCTTTATGGACTGAACCTGTGGAAGAAACGTTAATTTTGTGGACCTCAATCAAAGCTAGGATCATTCCTGATTTTTGCTTGTTCAGAGACAAAATCTACAAACACATTAAATGGAGGAAATGGTACATTGTAAGTCTATTTATACCGCATGCATATACATGCATGACCCACTTCTCTTGTAGGTTGTATGGGAGCTTCTGAACTATGGGATTCACACCTCTAGCAGTGTCAAGGAATGTCAATCCTACCAGATCCCCTTCTGCCTTTGCTACACTCAGCTCAATTAGTTTGTGTAATAATGTTCTGAAGCGAAGGGCATCTCTCTTAGCAGGGGCAGATTTCTGATTCTCTGTTCTGGAGAGACGTTGTTGTAGCCGGTTTCACTCTGATGTGTATTCTCTAGTTTGCTGCAAGGAGACTGATAGTCGACTTTCTGATGATCCGAATAAGCATGTTGGTTTGGCTTGTTAACAGACTGCTTTGCATTAAGCAGTGGATCAGGGTCGTCATCTGACTTGGAATGTTGATAGACGTATTGTGAAGTTCGCTGTTGTGGATCTTGGAATTCAAGTCCTGGATGGACGATGCTGCGATGACTCTTGGTTTCCTGAATTTCCGAGGCTTCTAGAAATTCTGCTTCTGCTATGGCAGCTGCTGTCTCTTTATCTGCAGCAAGTTTTTCTAGAGTCGCTTCAAGTTGCACTTTTTCCCTATTCAGCGAAGCTTCAAGTTGCGCTTTCTCCATATTCAGTGAAGCTTCAAGTTGCGCTTTCTCCCTAATTCAGTGAAGCTTCAAGTTGCGCTTTCTCCATATTCAGTGAAGCTTCAAGTTGCGCTTTCTCCATCTTTATCTGCATCTCTTGTTCTGTGAAGCTGGATTTTGCTTTTGCAGCTTCTGCCTTTGCGCGGGCAATGGCGGTGGCTTCTCTAATGGATGTCCTGCTAGAGCCACTTATCTGAGACCTTGTCTTGAGTGAAGATGCTCGACTATTAGACATGTTGCGACTGTTAAGAGACTGCTGCGATATCCGTATGTAGGCTCTATGTGGATAATGGCGGGCTCCATATAGTCTTATCTGAGCTTGTTCTCAGCAGTCGTTTCACTATACTGTCCTCATACACGTAGCACGGTGTGTAATCTGACATGTAGTTAAACCATCTGTCTTGAAGAAGAGAAAATTGTACTGCTTTAACTTTCTCTTTTATTGATAGTAGATTGACAGGAAAGGTGAAACTACAGAATAAAAACAGTAGCATTTAGAACATAAATCCATGGTACATGGCCTAAGACACAGAATTATCTGCTATACATGCAGTACATGGGGTAATACAAATGATAGTAACGAGCTATGAAAAACAAGTAACACATATAAGCTATGGTAAATGTCACAAGATAGTGCTCTTACCGACTATGCTTGAAAACAGGCTAAATAGCAGATGATAAGGCAGGAACACAGTGAGAATGTTTGGCTCCTGAGACACAAGATGGTGACTGCTTGCTGAACCAGGACAAGACTAGCAAGGACCATGAACTTCCCACAATGCCCTGAGACTCCCATAATGCGTAGAGAAAACAGGCTGAATGAAATACATGAACTGGTCAGTAGATGGTGCTGTTACCACACAATGTAATGCACATGAATTACAAGACAGGTAAAAATGCAATGTCAACTGATAAACACACAAACAACTGGACCTACATCTAGGGACAGAACAATATATAAACAGGCTTAGTGGGATAAATCATTACAAGTGGAAGCAGTTCCCAGCCAGGTGTCCCAAATTTGGGGCACAGTGGGTTGTGGTCGGGTTTATATTTGGCCATACGGATAGGAGTCAGGTAAGATCTGTGTAAAATATAAAGATGAGTAGGCCGATCCGACAATTTGGTTGAGACTTTTTTTGCTGTTTTCCAGAGCATCCTCCAATTCATCATCCTCCAGCTCCCCCACATCCCCAGACCAACGATCTTTGAGCTTATAAGCCAAAATAGCAGTCGAAGAACGAAGGAGAGAGAAATAGAACACCGAAATAAGCTTTCGGGAGTCCTGCCCCACAATAGAGTAAAGAATATTAAGCTGTTCAACGTTAGGCGACACATCACCAAATTGGGTCCGAAGAGCATGGCGGAGCCGTAGGTAGCGAAAATGCATAGAGTTGGGAAGGTTGAATCTGTCCTTAAGCTGTTGAAATGATTTCAAAACAGTGCCATGATAGACATCAGACGAATACCTCACCCCCTGATTAAGCCGCAGAACCTGGTACGGGACAGTATGCAACTCGCTTAGGCCACGGTTATCCCATAAGGTTGTATGAGAATGAGTAGGCAATACTGTCAGCCTGCGCCCCACCTCTTCCCATATTTTGCAGTGGTGGTAAAACAGGCCCCTGTGACTTCCCAGTGTCCAAGCACCCCCCATGTCCCTAAAGAGAACCTGGAAAGGGTGAGTAATCCCGGGGACTCGGGGGAGCACAGTAGCGTAAGGTAGCGGTCTCTGTCATGTTTGTCTAGGTAGAAGAAGTGCGATAGTTGCGCCGCCATATAGTATAAGTTAAAATCAGGTAATGCTGCACCTCATAACTCAACGGGATTCTTCAACGGCTGCCAGGACAGCTTATGTCGGGCCGTGCCCCACACAAACGAATTAAGAATAACCTTAATGGATTTAAAGAGTCTGAGAGGAAGATATCCAGGGGCATGCCAAAGTACATACAAAACTTTGGGAAGAAGAACCATTTTGATTAAGTTCACACGCCCCATCATTAGCCCAGGTCTGCGTTTTGGATTTTAAAAACGTCATCAGCCGTTCTATATTAAGAGCGACATAATCCTCAGGGGATCTAGAAAGAAGTATCCCAAGATACTTCAGGGAGCTAACCCTAAGGAGAGGGGAGGAGGCCTGAAGTTCCGTGGGCACACTCACGTCTATAGGAAGGATTTGGGATTTGTCCCAGTTGATCCGCAGGCCAGAGGAAGCATGGTCAGAGAGAACACGCGGGTTGAACTTCACATTACCCAAAATAGTAAGGAGGGTTCGAGATATCAGTATAAAAATCAATACATGACATAGAGGTATGTGTCGTCGAGAAGCACGAAAGGGTCCTATCCGACGGATAGCAGTATCTCCATATGTCCACAAGATCCAGATCGAGAAGGAGTTTACCGAAACGTGTCTGAGCATGTGCGGAGTCGTCAGGGGGTATCATAGTTAGCCTATCAAGGTGTCTATGTGCGAGTTATTGAAAACTCCTAACCAAATCGCGGGCACACTGGGGAATTGGGACATAAACGCCAGACCTTCAGTCAGAACTGTAAATTGGAACGGGGGGGGGGGTATATATATAGCCAGCAACAGTACCTCTAGACCAGCCCTCAAAAATTCCACTCGCCTACTCGCATTTTGCGAGTGGAATTTAGTGCAGGGCGGGTGAGGAGCAGGGGTGGACCATTCTGACAGCTTCCTGGCTGATCGCTTCTGTCAGAAGCAGTGCAGGCTTTTTTTTTTTTTTTTACAGGACATCAGTGCAGTCAGAGGGGGATTCCCTGATCGTGTGGCTACGTTTATGGGCACAGTGGACAGCATTTGTGGGCACAGTGAGGCTACATTGATGGGCACAGTGAGGCTGCATTGATGGGCACAGTGACTCCATTTGATGGGCACAGAGAGGCTTTATTTGATGGGAACAGTGAGGCTGCAATGATGGGCACAGTGTGGCTGCAATCATGCATTTAATGACTAATGTGAGGCTGCACTGATGGTTACTGATATGCTTTATGTTAATATTGTTGTTAATATTTATTTGTGTAACTTCATTCTGCATAAAACATTTACCAATGTAATTTCATGAGATCATTTATGAGGGCGTGTTAAGGGGTGGACTTAGGGGCGGGACAGGGGAGGGGTTGGGTGGGGCAACTGGTGGCGAGTAACTTTCAAGGCCTGGCTAGTGGTTCGTGACTTCAAATTTAGCATGCAGAAATATAAACCTACCAAGGGGATCAGACTGGAGCAAAAGCAGCACAAACTGCATGGACTTAGCGACCAATACAGCAACCCCCCTTGAGTTTGCAGTGTGCGGAGCCTGGTAAACCCAACCCACCCACGTTTTTTTTAAGTGTCATCATAAGCTGGCCCGTTAAATGAGTCTCCACCAGTACCATAATTTCTGCCCGTTGTGCTTTTAAGAAGGGAAGGACAGCATTGCGTTTTGGTCGTGCCCTAAGGCTTTGCACATTCCATGTGATAAACTTTACGTCAGGCATGACAAACAGTAACAGGCATCGATGTCCCTGACACCCCGGGCCCGCGCACAGGCGCCCAAGGCCACCCAAAAGACAGGAGGGCCCCCGACACGCCCCGCAGAGCCCGGACCGCCAGGGCCAGGATACTACAGAATAGGCCAGGAAACCTTAAAAATAAAGATGCATAATACCACCCAGTACGCTGCATGTCACCCGCAAATAATCACTTAGACAACCATATACCACATTCTCCAGCACACCATATAAAGACATAGCAATAACCCAATAACTGAACATATAATAAAAAAAAAAAATGAAAACACTGGGGTGTCTGAAAAGGTAGCATGCCAGGCACAAAGCTAAAGCAGCCCACCGAACCCGACCAGACCAGAGAAACCAGGCTTGTACAATAGAACAAACGTTACAGGTAATGGTAAAAGTAGCGCAGTCCTTGAGAACACCGGCAGCTAGAGGGACGATTATCCGCTGTAAAACGAGCAGCAGTATGAGAAATGAGGCCCCCGGTCCATGATCTCCAGGATGACTAGTAAGGGGAAAAAATGAGGATATGGAGATGAGTCCACGTCCCATGTGCCATGACGGGCAGCAATTTGCCACTAGGAAACTAAAGTTCGGGGCAATAGTCTGTTATCCTCCACATAGAGTACAGAATGAGCAGGGGGAGAGTTCCAAATAGGAGCACACTGAGGGTAACACACAAGTGGAGTGAGGGACAAAAAGGTGGCAAAATGTGAGGGGGAAGAGGAAACGACACATCATTCCGGGCAGGGCAAGGGGATCCCATCAAGGAGCAAGTAATGTACAGGAGGACTTAGGCAAGGAACAATAGGCACAATACCTGATGGAAGCAAGTCAGTTTTGAGTCTCAGGGAAGCTCAGGAGAAGAGGTTCAATCCACTCGTCGCTCGCACGGAGATCCTACGCGGGCCGGCGGCGCCGCGTTTTCAAGCCAGGAAAAGACAGCCTCCGGCGTATCAAAGAAATGTGCTCTATCTTCCCCAACGACCCGCAGCCTGGCCGGAAAGAGCATAGCGTAGGAGTGGTGGCGTATCTTCAGCTGGCTCTTGGCTTCGGTGAATAGGGGCCTCTTTTTCTGGACATCCGCCGAGAAGTCCGGGAAGACCTTAACCTCGACGTTCTGGAAGGGGATGTTTCCCTTCAGTCTGGTAAGGCAAAGCACAGCATCTTGGTCGCAAAAATTAAGCAGCTTGGCTATGAAAGTCTGCGGCGGTGCGCCCTGAGGGGGAGGCTTGGTGGCCAGCCTGTGGGCCCTCTCCACCACAAAAGAGGTAGAGAATTCAGCTCTTCCAAAGGTAGTCACCAGCAGATTTTCCAGGAACGATGGAGGGTCAGAGCCCTCCGCACCCTCAGGCAGTCCCATAAACCGCAGATTACACCTCCTGAGGTGATTTTCCATGTCATCTTGCTTCACTAAGACCATGTTCAGCTGGTGTTGTAGGCGCGATCTGCAATGGCGGCACCTCGTCCTCCACGTGGCTAATTCGGGTCTCCGTCTCAGTAACCCGCTCCCTGAGCTTCTGCAGGTCCTGGCGGATAAGCGAGACATCGACCTTCACCTCCTCGATCTTACAAGTCAGGGAGCTTTTGCCGTCGGAGATTGTCTCCAGCACCCGCGCCGTGTTTTATGGTGCCGAGTCTGCAGGAGTGGAGGAGACAGGGCCATCTTCCTCCCCAGGCTCCTTGTCTGTGAGGCGGTATTTGGTGAGCTTTGCGATCGTATCAAAAGATTTATTTGGCGGCGACATGTTCCCCCAGGTGAGAGAGTAAGTGCACCCGGTTTGAAGCGTTATAGCAGGCGATTTGAGCCCAGGATAATCAGTAACGGATCTGTGGCGAGCGGAGCTCCCGTACAACACTCCTCACACCATGCCGTCCAGGCCACGCCACGCTGTGGCTCTTACCTTATCATCCCTATTTGCGGGCTGTTGGCTCTTAGTCCATCTCTGTAGGTTTTTGTTTCTTTTAAGTGAAGTTTCGTCTTGCCTGTAGTTATAGCTTTCAGCTTTTTTAATTATTAGGCTGTTTTTTAAAAATAAAACTTTTTTACACTATGGGAGTCTTTTTGGTCTACTTCCCATGAGGAGCTGAGTGGAGATTATTTCTGGCCTGAGCGTGTATTGGAATTCTGAGAGCGCCACCACTGGAGGAACATAACAGCATATAGAGGAGCAGTCCATACAAACCCCCTCTTGATGTGCCTGTTACCCCTGCAGGGGTGTCTACATCCGGTGAGTGGGGACTCATAAGGGGGGGGGCAAGTTTTAAGGTATCTGGTTTGATCTGAGGATTAAGCAACTTGAATTGGGATTTCAGAAGTCTCTGTGAACCTGGCTCTATGTGAAGATTTAAAAAGCGAATCAGCCTCACTATTGATTTGTTGTCTACACATACACCTGGTGTCATTACTAGGTCTGGCTGTTTATCACAGTGGAGCTGAGTGATGTGGACTATTATTATGAACTTTATGTATTTCTCTTAGGCCTCGTACACACGATCGGACATATCCGATGAAAACGGTCCGCGGACCATTTCCATCGGATATGCCGGATCTGGAGTTTGATCCGATGGCGTGTACACACCATCGGATCAAATTCCCCGCCGGCGGACGGCGCGGTGACGTGTCGGTGACGCGGCGGTGACGTTGACGCCGCCACGTCACCGCTACGTCACGCACCAGGAAGTAAACACTTCCGCGCGCATGCGTCGGATCCATTCACAGGATACGACGCATGTGTGGGAGGATATGTCCGCTGGTTTCCCGTACTAACCAGCGGACATATCCGACGGACAGGTTTGTAGCGGACAAATTTTAAAGCATGCTTTGAAATTTGTCCGATGGACAAATCTGTCCGCTAGCCCATACACACGATCGGAGATGTCTGCTGAAACGGTCCATCGGACCGTTTTCAGCGGACATATCCCCTCGTGTGTACGAGGCCTTAGTTGTATTGCTCAGATCAGGACAAAGCACTGTATGTTTTCACTTTTATGGCATATCATTCTTTATAATTTAACCAGTCACAATTTATTATTATTTTTGCACTGCACACCTAGCCTCTGAGGGGGAATTCCTATTTGCTCACCCATCAGGAGGAATATCATTAATTTTATTCACTTACTTTTTTCACATACATTGTGGGCAGTTAGCTCACCTTATATAGTTTGAGATTACATTGTCATATACAGCACCTAGGCACAGGTGTCAGGGAATCCTGATATACGGGATATATTACCAACTCCTAACCAAGTAGCAGCGCCATTACCCCTACAAATTTTTTCACAGTAAAAATGCCCTGAGTGCATGAGGCCTTAAAGTGTTGAAAATTATAAACTAGATATCCCTCACAGCTTTTGCTCTCTCTGAGCAGATGGAAGACATCACTCTCTTAAAGACCCTAACAAAAAACTGAATGCAGCATTGAACCCTAAGACAAAAATGTGATATACTGCAGCTTACCAAGGCAAGTAGATCTAAATCTGCTAGTGCATCTAAAGGCCCATACACATGATTGGATTTTCCGACAACAATTGTGTGATGGCAGGGTTTTTGTCGGATAATCTAACCTTTGCACACTCCATCGGACAATTCTTGTCGGAATTTTCAACAAAAAATGTGGGACAGCATGCTCTCAAATTTTTCCAAAATAAATGTGCTCCGTCGGATTATTCGATCGTGTGTACACAAGTCCGTCGGACTAAAATCCAAAGTACAAACATGCATGCTCCAAGCCAATGCTAACCATAATACAACATTAGCAGAAGTTGCCCAAAGGGTGGGGCTAAAGAGCAGAAAACCTACGTAGTTTTGTGTATGTTGGCTGAAAAAGTTCTGCAGTGTGTATGCAGAACAAATTCACGGCCAACGCCCTTTGCACAAAATTCCACGGATTTGTCTGATGGAAATCCGATCATGTGAACGAGGCTTAACACTGTCCTTTCCATAGAATGACAATGCTGCTGTCCAGGGGTGTCTCTGTTGCTCCTCCATCCAGAGTGGAGGCATCCCAAGACAGGAAGTGCTTTACCAGCAGGATCACCAAAGAATCATAAAAAAAAAGACAATTATTGCAGCCGCCACATCAGGTAATTGATACGCTGCAATATATGACATTTATCTTTTTGGATGTTTTAAAGCATTCTGGGGTGGGAAGTGTTACGCAATACTGTCCTAGTAGCTTTGCTTTGCCATTTTCTATCTCTTGAAAGTGGCAGCATAACCCTATGTTCCTAAATACTTCATGTGTTTGGTAAAGTATGAGAAATAAATAATTTTTATAGTCATTTTACAACTTACCTTGTCCAACATCCCCATATAAAGTGCTGGGTAGAAAGTGTAGAATAAAGCGTTGAAAATTAGGAACCAGATATCACTCACGGCCTGTTAAAATAAGAGTACCATACACAGTAAATATAGCCATACATTATACACCGAAAATTTGCAGTTGGCAAATGAGTATGGAACAGTACAGTAATAATCAGTAGACAATATGCCCGAAAAAAGGAAAAACTCACAACTCACAGGGATATCCAACCCTGAAATTATTTTGATAAAAACATTGTCATGGCAGATGTTTATGATTTGCGAATTGTATATGTATAGCTACACACTTTTTAAGTTTTTTTTAATGTTCTCTACATGGTATCAAGCTCATATATGGTATATTGTTTTTTAGCACCAAAAACAAGTTACCACATCCTTATACCTCGTACACACGATCAAATTATCGTACGACGTATCGTTCGCATTTTGTTGCATAAAACTAATATTGAATACAACAGTGCTATATGAAAAGTACGATTATTGGTGTACGATTCTTCAAAAACCTTCCGGTGTGCATAGCTACGTATTTGAAATTATGTCAATTACGTGTGACCCCTGTGTCCTTCTGGTTTATTTTCGTGTTTCTGATCATGCGTGGAATTGGTCTATCGATTTTTAGTGGACGCACACTGTACTGATTAAACAATTGTCGTACGATGGGCTGTTGTCCGAGCAAAGTTTTCGTGTTTGTCCCTTCGGATTTTGTTGGGCGGACTGTTGTGATCGGCTGTCGAAAGCTGTGTACTAACGATCAGATTATCGAACGATCTATTCGAAAGCGATTTTTATTATCCGATAATCTGATCGTGTGTACGAGGCATTAGGCTACTTCTCACACAAAGCACTCCCTATGCAAATCCTAAACTTTACCTTGCACCGACATTATACTATTTTTTTTTTTAGATAGAGCTGGAAGGGCTGAAACCCCTGTCAATTTTCAATGTTGCATTTGTCCCCGTTGAGAATATTCACTCTTTCTATTTGTCACGGTCCCTGCTGTAATTGGCACTGTATGCAAGAGAAAATCTAAAATGTTACAGTTGTTTCTAGAATGAGAATAGAGGAAAAGTCTTCCAGTGGAGATACCTGTTCTTATGATATAACTTTTGAAAGTTTTCCTCTCATTTTGTGTCACTGTGAATTCTTTTAACAATTCCCCTTTGTACCCAAAACTATAATAAAAATGTTTTAAATTTTCAATCGCTTATCAGCCTAAAAATGTGCTTTTAACTTTTAAAGTGACCAGCCTGAAGAAAGAAACAAGTAATAGAACTCAGGTACACTGAATGAAACAGGTTGTTTTTTTGTGACAAAGTCCCTTTAACAGTAGACTTAAAGAAGAAAAAATATATAGTATGTGGCACTTTTAAGACACAAAATGGCATTCAAAACCAATATCAATAAAATTTCACATTTAATAGGATTCCCATAAATAGTTTTTATGTCATAGAAACCATTAAAAGGTTGATACAATGCTGCAGTACATCATCGATAACCCTCAAAAAATGCCTCCATAACCCCACAAACAGCATCATTAAATAACACCTAATGTTGATTTGATATAGTCAATGCAGTAGTGGGGTTGAACTTGACACGTTTTATAAACCTATAGTAAAAACACATTAATTATTCTCTGAACATCCAGGAGAGCTGCCAATATCCCTGAGAGGAGCGATGGGACCAATGAGGACCCAAATGTACCAAATGTCCCTTCATAGCATAAAATCCAGTACCCAGGGGGTGCTAGGGATCAGCCACCTTGGTGATACACACATACATCCTGCCAGTATAATTGTTTTTACCTAATGTGGTCCCAAGGGATCTCCACATCATCAGAGTGCCCAAAAGAATGACTTTAACAGTAACCCTAAAATCTAAGCTTACATAACACTATTAATATTAACCTTAAAGTAAAACCTGTCATGCAATAAATGTGGAACCTTCCAATGTCGCTCTCAAGTCCTCTGGGTGTGTGTATTTATTAAATACTGAGCATATTCTTTAAAGCAGACCAGAAAATAAATATGGTGACTTTTATTGCTGATTTAATTTAATGTTTTGCCATGAGATTAGTAGGTAAGTAAGCAAGTAAGTGTGGATGGTTGGGGCGGGACCGATGCAGGTATGTGGAGTGTGGAGTGAGCGGAGAGAGGGAGGCATGTGAGCGGCGTCCTCCTCAACCCTACCGCCCCTACATGCGGACGAAAACCCCCTGTAATACTCCCCTGCTTGAATCCTGGATGAATCCCAAGCAACCAGCCTGAGTCGCCTGCTAGCGTGGATGCTGACGCCGACCGGACTTGTCGGCCAGAAAGAGCCGCGGTGAGCGTGGGTGCCCGCGGATTCGGTGCGGATTCGGTGCCTGCTCGGGGTTCTTCCCGGACCTGCCTGGAGGCCTCTCTGTGGTTCGTGGACGGTGAGGGGTTGACAGGGGCTGACCGCGGACAGTGGAGGCTCGGCGGAGGTTCGGCTGCTGGGGCCCTCGATAGGGGGACGGCGGTCAGCTGACCAGCCTCGTGATCGGGCCAGTACATTGGTCGGAGGACAAAGGACGAAGGACGGGGACAAGTGGGGGTCTCTGGAGGCTACCCTGCCCCCCCCCCCACTATAACCTGACATTCTGCTGAGTTCTGCTGAGTCCCTGCAGTAAGGAAGGACAGGTCGTGTCTCCTAGACCTAGCAGCAGCGTGAGCATGAAAAGGATCCAGCATAGTGGGCAGCTTACAGTTTGCTCTCTGCAACAGCGACAGCGTGAAGCCTTGGACGGTAGCACGGATAAGGACGGAGTGAGTAACCCATTAAAACATTGTAAACCATGGTATATTGTATTTGGAACTCTGTAACTAAAACACTAATTGATGAACTGATTAATATTTAAAGCCGTACCAAGCATCTCACTTTGTTTTAGCTCCCCTGAGCAAGAAATTTAAGAACTTTTGCACGAGTAATTCAACACAACCCAGAAGAAGTGTATCATAAAAGGAACTGTGCATTGACTTGCTGACTGTTTGACTGATTACCTGATCAACAGTTTGATTAACTGACTAAGGGGGGGAGGGAAGTAAAAACTGCACCAAGCACTTTATTTCCTCTTGTACCGCTGTACGGGAGGGACGAGAGTCACCTTTCTTTTTTCCATTTTTTTTTTTCTCTCCCCGGGGCAGTTTTGATAAAAACCCGGAAGGTCAAAACAAAACTATACTAAAACTAAATCCAAAAAGTCAAAAGCTAAAAAAGATCCAGGCAACTCACATTTTGACGGACGGTTCATTCTGTTGTGTTGTTCCCCTACCATCCCTTACCACCCTCCCCCCATCCGGGATTCATCCCCAAGAAACTGACTCTTCTCTTTTTTCCTCCCTCCCCTCCTTTTCCGCCTCCTTTTCTCTGCGATTTTTCCTCAATAACAATGTTGGGTCCACAGTCATTAAGATCGGCCAAGGACAAGGGGGGGGGGTAGCGGCCACTGCAGCGGCTAAATTGGAAAAATACGCTCATGCAGCAGAGCAAACCCCCAGTAAAAGCGCCCCCTCTCAGGCACCCCAGGCCCCAGGGAAAATAAATGTAGACAGAAGAAGCCAAGGTCCAGGAGGTGGGGCGGTAACTAAAACATCTGTTAATAAGAATACAGCCGCAGTAGATACGGACCCAACAGTAAATACTCCACTATAAGAAGTTCCAACAATAAAAGTATTCTTGGTGGTGAACGAATGCAAAAGAACACTGGGGAGGTATGTAATCAAATGAAGGGTATACAAGAGGAGTTGGTCTCGGTGGTGAGACAGGAGCTACAGAAAACCAATGAAAGGATACTGGAGGTGGAAGGGAGGATATCCCAAATAGAGGAAGAATTGCACCCCGTCAAACAAGATGTTAAGGATCTGAAGACACAAACGGACAAAATTGAGGAAAAAGTGGATGAAATAGAGAACAGACTCCGGAGGGACAACATCAGGCTGGTGGGGCTCCCAGAAAGAAGCGAGGGTCTCAGCCGATAGAATTTTTAAAAAACTGGTTTATAAAAGTATTTGGAAAAAGAGACTTTTTCACAGCCGTTTATTATAGAACGAGCGCATTAGAGTCCCTTTTAAACCACCTCCCTCTGGAGGGCGCCCTAGATCGATGCTTCTGAAATTATTACCGTGACAAAGAGACTTTATTGAGAAAGAGTAGAGAGATGGGAAATATTTTTTTTGAAGGCTCTAAGGTCTCATTCTATCCTGATTTCTCCCCTCAGCTTCAGAAGCGGAGTGCGGGTTTCATTGAGGTTAAACGGAAAATGCAAAAGATTAATCTTTCATATGGTTTATTGTATCCGGCGCGCCTACGGGTGTCAGCAGGTCATTTTTCTGTGATACTCCAGAGGCAGCGGCAATATGGCTCGAGGAAAAAAAAAAGAGCAATTACTAGCAGGGGAAGGAGGGGACACATAATTTATAATCAAAAGTAGTGAAGGAGTGGATTATGGGGGTTAATTTAATATAATTTACTAAGTAGGGGGGAGTGGGGGGGTGGGAAGGGAGCACACACTCAAATGAGAGGAACAGGATACGAATGGAGAGATGGTATGATTGGCAAAGAGGGGGGCGGGAGGGGGGAGGAGGGGAGAATGAATGCAAGTATGGCAGTAGTGGAACCGGTCACCAAATCAGCCCCTAGGGGATACCTAGGAAGGTGGGGAAGGGGGGGGGTGGGGGGGGAGAAGGGGGACTCACAATGGGGAGACACCTCTGGGGCAAGAGATGGGATCCAGTATAGGGTGGATAAGAGATATATATACACAACAAGCACAACTAGCACAACGTTTGGCAACATACAGGAAAACACGGATACAATATCATAGGGGATAGAGTAAAATGTCACGGAATATAAAAGATAAAACATATATACCACAAGTTCTTTAAAGAGATATTAGGGGGAAAAGATATAGCCTCGGTCTATATTAAGAGATTAAGACTATTTTTTTTTCCCATTACTTTGTCTTTTTTCTTATTTTTTTTTTCTTGGTGACCCGTTCGGTGTGTTCACTCAATTTTCAAATAGCACTTTATTATAGAGAGATTTTTGATCACAAAATATATAAATATATAAATGTATTTATAAATGAGTAATAAAACTCAGGGTAGATTTTTGAAAATAGGATCTTGGAATGTCCGTGACATGGGGACACCAGCTAAAAGAGCAGTTGTTTTTGATGCATTAGAAGGGTATAGGGTGGGACTAATTTGTTTGCAGGAAACCCATTTTACAAATGACAGTAAAAAACAGATTCCGCATAGGAAATTTCAACATCAATTTCATTCAGTTCACACATCATACTCAAGGGGGGTGACAATCCTGGTAAAAGGGGGAGTGGGGTTTACTTGCAGGAGGGCCAGTATTGATGACGAGGGGCGCTATGTTTTCCTTTATTGTGTAATAGAGAACAGGGAATATATACTCGCTAACATATACATCCCTCCTCCATTCAAACTAGAGGTTATGTATAAACTAATGGACTTTATCCTGGATAAACCCGGGATACCTGTCATTGCAATGGGGGATTTTAATGAGGTATTAAACAAAAAAATGGATAGGTTCCCAACGGCAAATGTACAGGAGACTCGCCTTTATCTGTTTTTACAAGAGACAGGGTTGTTCGATGTATGGAGGAAGAGAAATCCAGAGGGGGTACAGTTCTTCTGCTGCTCTAGCACCCATGCCACATTGTCCAGGATTGATTTAGTCGTGGGCAATGTGGAAGCCTCTCAAATAATTGGGGAAATAGAATATCTACCGCTGGGAATATCAGATCACTCCCTGGTGATAATAACAGTAAATCTAGAGGAGAGAAGATCCGCTACGGTATGGAAAATAAGCCCCCTATGGTTTGAATTAATGGGAAACCCTGAGGAGATAATGGCAAAAATAAAAGAGTTTATAGATTTTAACGAGGGAACTGCAACACGGGGGGTAATGTGGGACACGCTGAAAGCCTTCCTCAGAGGTAAATGTATCCAACAAGTGGCGAAAGCAAAAATGATTTCAATAGAACGAGAAAATAGAATTAGAAATGAAGTTGCGAACACCGAAAAGGAATATATAGTAAATCCAACAGAGGAGAGGAAAATAATATGGCTAGATAAGCAACAAGAATACAAAATAAATAAGAGAATGTTCCAAAAACAAGCGGCATATGGTGAGGGGGAGGGGGTAGGAAAAATGTTAGCCCATTTAATAAGAACAAATTCCACTCAATCTGCTGTTCCGGCCATTAAAAGAAGTAACGGTGACATATCCACAAACGTGGCTGAGATAACAGACATATTCAGAGAATACTACGAAAACTATATAAGTCCCAAAGAACAGCGGGAGGAGAGGAATTGCAACGCTTTTTTAGAAACGTAGAACTGCCCTCTCTCACAGGAACGGAGATGGAGCAAATGGAGAAACCAATAACACTAGAAGAGGCTCAGATAGCAGTCAAAGAAATGGCCAATCAGAAGTCCCTGGGACCAGACGGGCTACCAGCAGAGACTTATAGGTATTACGGGAAGGTGTTGCTTCCAGAACTTATAAAAGTATTTAATGAGGCCATGGTAGAGGGGAAATTGCCTACGTCAATGACAGAGGCCACGATAATAGTACTGCACAAGGAGGGGAAGGATCCATTGGAAGCTTCATCATACCGGCCTATATCTCTCCTATGTGCAGATGCTAAAATCCTGGCTAAAATTATGGCTAGCAGGTTAAATAAAAAATCTTAAGACTTATACACCAGGATCAAACAGGATTTATTCCAGGTAGATCAACCAGTATAAACATCAGGAGGGTATTCCTTAACCTGCAAATACCCACAGAAAACAGTGGCAATAGGGCAGTCATGTCCTTAGACGTGGTCAAAGCCTTTGATAGTTTAGAATGGGAATACATCTGGTATGCCCTAGAGGTCTTCGGGTTTGGCCCCATCTTTATCAGATGGATTCAAATACTGTACAATGACCCCAATGCAAAAATAAGAGTCAACAATGAATTCAGCAAGGGTAAAGATGGAGAGAGGCACGAGGCAGGGGTTCCATTGTCAACCCTACTCTTTGAATTGGCAATGGAACCGCTCGCCACAGCCATAAGAATGGACAGGATAATGAAGGGATTCATAAGACCGATTAGAGAGGAGAAAATTGCTCTCTACGCGACGACGACGTTCTTCTATTCCTAGGGGACACAGGTCACTCCATTAGACGGGCAATGACTATCTTCGGAGAGTTCGGCAATATATCTGGACTGGTAATAAATTGGGAGAAATCGGCCTTGATGCCGATAGACCCAATGAGGAACCAGATCCAGGAGGAGATCCCACAGTTGGACACAGCGGGGAAAATGCAGTATCTAGGTATAACAATTGCACCAGATCTCAATAAATACATAGAGAATAATTTGGAACCATTGTTACTTAAATTTAAAAACAAAATCGGAATCTGGCGCCACCTCCCATTATCGGTGGCAGGGAGGTGCAATCTGATTAAAATGGTATGGATGCCACAACTACTTTTTATGTATTACATAACACACCTATATGTATACACAAAAAATGGTTTAAGAAGATAGACGCCCTGTTCAGGGAATTAATATGGAAAGGGGACTTGCTAGAATAGGACTGCAGACTCTGCAGCTGCCAACGAGAGAGAGGGGAATGGCAGTACCACATCCACGATGCTACTTTTTGGCTGCACAATTGCAGCACATTGGAGTTAAAATGGAACCAGGAGAGGATATAAACGGAAGTTTAAGGGGCCAAGGGGCCCCCCATGAAACAACTATGGAGGTGATGGAGGCCAACTCATTTATCAACTTGACCCCTACGGTCAAGATGGTAACTAAAGTGTGGAAAGCCATAACGATAGCGGGAGGACAGGCGGGAGTGACGGAGTACGCTCCATTGTGGAATAACAGGAACCTTCAAGAGCTTGAAACAGTGGGAGAAATCAAAGAATGGGCAGTAAACGGGATAACAAGATTGGCTCAGTTATATGAGGAAGGACCTTAAAAACATTCGCCACCCTGAGAGAGGAATATGAAATTCCCAATTGCACGTTCTACAGGTATCTCGCCAAATTAGGCATGCATTAAATACTCAGTTTAATAGAGCGGGACCAAATTGGATTAAGCCACGAATCTCTCAAAAAATAAGAGGAGGGATAGAGAAGAAAGGGTTTATTTCTGAAATTTACCCATATATATGTGAGGAGAATATTGAGGGGATCAATGCAGCTTAAAAGTAAAAAGAAATGGGAGGAAGATCTGGGAATTATAACGGATGACCAATGGAGGATGGTGCTGGAGAGAGGGCAAATGGTCACAGTTTCGCCAGCCCAGAAGATATCTTTTTTGAAGATGATACATAGGGCATATTATACCCCCAAAAAAAAATTTAGATTTGGTTGGAGAACGGATGCAGGGTGCCCCAGATGCCAGGATACGGGGGGACTTATTACATATGTTATGGAGATGCCCTAAATTATTTAGGTATTGGCTAGAGATTACCAGAATCATCAGAAGGGGAAAATAACCAATTAATAGGGGTAAAGTCTAAGATTATGTTATGCGGGGAATGAGAAATGTTTTGTAAAAAGAAAATTATGTATGCAATCTGTTTTTTAAATATGAAAGATAACGAAATAAAGAGAATTAAATTTAAAAAAAAGTGTGGATGGTTAAGCTTGGTTAAATCTGTTCTTTAACACTAAACTTGAACTGCTAACCCTAACCTAAACTACCCTTAAAGAAATGCTTTGGCATGCCCATGCAGTAAAATGTGATAGGCCACGTACACACGATCAAATCTATCTGCTGGAAATGGTCTGACAGACAGATTTTTCCAGCAGACAGATTTTAAAGCATGCTTTAAAATCTGTCTGCTGGGAATCCGTCCGTCCGATATGTCTGCTGGTTAGTACGCTAACCAGCAGACATATCTGCCCGCACATGCGTCGAATGGATTCGACGCATGCGCGGAAGTGTTTTACTTCATGGTGCGGTGACGTGGCGGCGTCAACGTCATTGCCACATCACCGCGCTGTCTGCCGGCGGGGATTTTGGTTTGATCGTGTGTACAGCGATCAAACCAAAACAGCCCAGCATACAAATCTGATCAAATCGGTCTGTCAGACCGATTTGAACAGATTTATTTGGTCGTGTGTACGCGGCCATAGTGTCAGCACTTTTGAGTATTAGGGAGCATGTGACTTGCTCCCCTGTGACTGCATGGGCCTAGCAGCCAATTGTCCATGCACAGTTACATGACTGAGGGAGTAACAGGTTGCCAACACTGCTGATTTCAGTGCCTTGTTTAAATGTCATGAATCAAATCAAAGCAAACATTTTAAATGTCCACCTGAATAAGCCATAAAGATTAATACAGATGCTTTGGAGTATACAGTGGGTAAATTATCTGATCCCCTGCAGATTTTGTAAGTTTGTCCACTTACAAAGAAATTAAGGGTCTATCGTTTTTATCATAGGTGTGTTTTAAATGAGACAGAATATCAACCAAAAATCCAGAAAAAACATGATACAAATGTTATAAATTGAGTTGCAGTTCAGTGAGTAAAATAAGTATTTGATCCCCAAGCAAAACATGACTTAGTACTTTAAGCAGAGAAACAGCCCCAAAGCATAATGTTTGCTTGACTGTAGGGATGGTGTTCTTAGGGTCATAGTCAGTATTTTTCTTCCTCCAAACACGGCAAGTCGAGTAAATGCCAAAGAGCTCAACTTTGGTCTCATCTGACCACAGCGATCCTACTCTGAATCATTTAGATGTTCAGTGGCAAACTTCAGATTGGCCTGAACATGTGCCTTCTTGAGGAGGGGGACCTTGTGGGTGCTTCCGGATTTCAAACCATGGCAGCATTGTGTTACCAATGGTTTGTTTGGTGACTGTGGTCCCAACTGCCTTGAAATTATTCACAAGGTGATCGCGGTGTAGTTCTGGGCTGATACCTTACTTTTCTCATGATCAGCCATACCCCATGAGACAAAATCATGCATGTAGCTCCAGACTGAGGGAGATTGATGTTAATGTTGTATTTCTTCCATTTGCGAATAATCACTCTAATGGCGCGTACACACGATCGGACATTGCGACAACAAAACTGTGGATTGTTTTCTGACGGATGTTGGCTCAAACTTGTCTTGCATACACACGGTCAAACACAAATGTTGTCGGAAATGCTGAACGTCAAGAACGCGGTGACGTAAAACACGTACGACAGCACTAGAAAAGGGAAGTTCAATACCAGTCGTGTTAGTAGAAGTTTGGTGATAGACGAGTTGCGCTTTTCAGCCTCATGCTTTTTAGTCCGTTACAGCGTGACGAATGTGCCATCTCCATTACGAACGCTAGTTTTACCAGACCGAGCACTTCGGTCTCGTACATGATTCAGAGCATGCGTGGAATTTTGTGCGTCAGAATTGGCTACACATGATCGGAATTTCCGACAACAACTTTTGTTGTCGGAAAATTTGAGATCCAGCCCTCAAACATTTGTTGTCGGAAATTCCAACAGCAAATGTCCGATGGAGCATACACACGGTCAAATTTTCTGACAACAAGCTCACATTGAACATTTGTTGTCATAAAATCCGACCGTGTGTATGCAGCATAACAGTTGACTTCTTCTCACTAAGCTTCTTGCTGATGATCTTGTAGCCCATTTCAGCCTTGTGCAGGTCTACAATCTTGGCCCTGATGTTCTTTGCCAGCTTGCCCATGATGGTGAGGTTTGAATGGACGAAAGAGATTCTATGGACAGGTATCTTTTATACACATAACAAGTTGTCGTTAGGAGCATCGTCTTAAATTAACAGGACTAATATGTGTAGCACATGAGCACACACTGTAGCCGGTTTGTGGGAGATAAAATTATTGTTGGTTGGTAGGGGATCAAATACTTATTTTTTTCACTGAATTGCAAATCAATTTACTACATTTTTATCATATGGTTTTTTTTCTGGATTTTTGGTTAATATTCTGTCTTCTCTATCATTTAAAATACACCTACAAATTATAGACCCTTTATTTCTTTGTAAGTACACAATCTGCAGGGGATCAAATAATTATTTCCCCCACTGTACTTCAAGTAACTTCATGGCAATAAGGTTTTAGCCCTTAATTTTTTTTTACAGAATTATGTAGTGTGTGTGTGCATATATATACACACACACATACATTGAGAAAAATTATAAACGCAACACTTTTGTGTTTGCCCTCGGACACCCGGACAGCTGCTGCAACAATCGGTTTGCATAACCAAGGAATTTCTGCACAAACTTTCAGAAACCGTCGCAGGGAAGCTCATCTGCATGCTCGTCGTCCTCGTCAGGGTCTCGACCTGACTGCAGTTCGTCATTGTAACCGACTTCAGTGGGCAAATGCTCACATTCGATATCATCTGGCACTTTGAAGAGGTGTTCTCTTCATTAATGAATCCCGGTTTTCACTGTACATGGCAGATGGCAAACAGCGCGTATGACGTTGTGTGGGTGAGTGGTTTACTAATGTCAATGTTGTGGATCGAGTGGCACATGGTGGCAGTGGGATTATAGTATGGGCAGGCATATGCTATAGACAACGAACACAGGTGCATTTTATTGATGGCATTTTGAATGCACATATAGATACCGTGACGAGATCCTGAGGCCCATTGTTGTGCCATTCATCCACGACCATCATCTTATGTTGCAGCATGATAATACCCGGCTCCATGTTGCAAGGATCTGCACACAATTCCTGGAAGCTGAAAACATCCCAGTTCTGTCATGACCAGCATACTCACCAGTCACGTGACCCATTGTGCATGTTTGGGATACTCTGGATCGGTGTATACGACAGCACGTTCCAGTTCCTGCCAATATCCAGCAACTTCGCACAGACATTGAAGAGGAATGGACCAACATTCCACAGGCCACAATCAACAACCTGATAAACTCTATGCAAAGGATATGTGCTGCACTGCGTGAGGCAAATGGTGGTCATACCAGATACTGACTGGTTTTCCAACCTCCCTTAATACAGTAAAACTGCACATAGAGTGGGCTTTTATTGTGGCCAGCCTAAGGCACACCTGTGCAATAATCATGCTGTCTAATCAGCATCTTGATATGCCACACTTGTGAGGTGGATGGATTATCTTGGCAAAGGAGAAGTGCTCACTAACACAGATTTAGGCCGCGTACACACGAGGGGATATGTCCGCTGAAAACGGTCCAATGAACCGTTTCAGCAGACATCTCCGCTCGTGTGTATGGGCTAGCGGACAGATTTGTCCACCCGACAGATTTCAAAGCAAGCTTTGAAATCTATCCGGTGGGGATCTGTCCGCCCGACATGTCTGCTGGTTAGTACACTTACCAGCAGACATGTCGTCCCCCACCGCCGCCGCGCCGCTGCCGAATGGATTCGGCGCATGCGCGGAAGTGTTTTACTTCCTGGTGCGGTGACGTGGCGGTGACGCGGCGGCGTCAACGTCACCGCCGCGTCACCGCCACGTCACCGCGCCGTCCGGCGGCGGGGAATTTGATCCGATGGTGTGTACACGCCATCGGATCAAACTCCCGATCGGACATATCCGATGGAAATGGTCCGCAGACCGTTTTCATCGGATATGTCCGATCGTGTCTATGGGGCCTTAGACAGATTTGTGAACAATATTTGAGAGAAATAGGCCTTTTGTGTACATAGAAAGAGTCATGGATCTTTGTGTTCAGCTCATGATAAACAGGGGCAAACAGAAAAGTGTTGCGTTTATAATTTTGCTCAATGTATACAGGGTGAAAGAGAAATGATCAAGTGGGATTGCTGCACTTAAAAGATTTATTGAAAAAAATACATGAATTTATATTATATTTAGAGTCAAATGCATGACGGTTTCGGGCTATATAGATAACGCCCTTCTTCAGAGCAAGACACATAGCAATGGTAAAGATTATCATCATTATGAATTGATGTCTTTTCTACAATAAATATTTTAAGTGCAGCAATCGTTTCTCTATATGTGGCCTGTAGAAGGGCCTGATTGCTTAGCACTGCAACGTTGGATCGCGTGCACTTCACCCTCAACATTTGTTATATATATATATATATATATATATTTCCTGACAGACTCCATGGCAGCAACGTGTGGGTTAGCCCCGCCTCCATAACTACCCAATAGGACACCTTTCCCATAAATCTTTGCTCTGGGCTGCTATCAGTGTTCCTTTTTTGTCCTCCGTAGGACAATGTTTTTGGTTCTTCTACCTGAAGAAGACCCCCCTGCGATCTGGAGCAGCCGAGCGACAGATGTTATGTCCCTCCGATAGGCCTTGTCTGTTAAGCAGGGTATGGAGTGTATATGCAGAGTAGCGCTGAAGAGCTGAAAGCCTGGTCAATGGGCTAGCACGCGGCCTGTTTGCCTAATTGTATTGGGCGGCCATTATTTGCTATAAAGTCCAGTGTGTGTCCATTTCCTCGGCCCAAGTGATCGTAGGTGGAGTGGTAAGATTAATAGTAGCATATTAGGGCACCAGCTGATTTTCTGTCTCCTTTTTTTTCCTTTTTGCTCAATTTTTTTCACAGCCCTTCTAGGTCTGATCCACAACGTAGTTCCCATAAAGGGAGTGGGTCCTCAAAGTCACACCACCGATAATCTTCCTCAAGGTCCAGCCATCATAGATGTTCCTCCAGATCCAAACAGCACAGTAGAGATCTTCCTCATCTCGCTCTAGCAAAAGACCAGAAAAATCTTGCTGGGGGTGCAGGGCTGTTGCTCCAGTCGGCAAATCTCTCTGTGATCACTGCTTCTCTAAAGCTACAGATGAGAGGAAAGGTGCAGACCAGCGCCTTGAATCTATGGTAAGGCGGGTCGTGAGAGAATCTCTACAGGGGAGGAAGGCTCATCAGCCTCGTGATTCCCCACCTGAGCTGCTGTGCCTTCCATCGGGAGAAGGACTGGCCCAAGAGACATGGGAGTCTTACCAGCCAAGTTGCCCTTTCCACTCCTCAGGACTAGAGGACCCAGGATTGGGCTTTGAATATGCTTTGGTTCCCTCTTTGGTGTAAGGAAAATTACGGTAAGTATTTGATAGGAATTTTTCCATTATATATACCCTTAAAAGTATTTTGGCTGGTTTGGTACTTACCTGAACAGAGAAGCCATTAAAAAATGAATACCAAACATTCTGGAAAAGACACGCAAATGTCTTGTAGTGGTAATACTGCAAGAACTTGGAAAAACGGATATAGGATAAACGTCCATGGAAAAATAACAGCTTCTGGAGGTAAGAAAACTGAGCCACTGCAAAGTCACTAGCAAGGACAGCTTGGAGACCTTCCTTCCCAACCACACCAACACCAATGTGAGCAGCTGCAAAACAAGAAGTTAAAAATGTATTTCAGTATGAGCTGATACTAAAGCTGGCCATACACTAGTAGAATTTAATTAAAAATTATTCCTTTCAAGAAAGTTTTTTTAATTTTCAAAATGTTAGTGGGGTCAAATCGATGTTAGTTTTTTTACCTCAGTGGTGCTAAAGTTCGAAGGTGCAGGATGAGTTTTTTTTTTCTTGAACAAACTAATTTCTAACAGTATATATTGTTTTCATTTGGGAACGTCAACCACCTTACCATCAAGTAACAGTCGTGAAAATAATAATAAAAGATGAGATCTAAATTGGAATTGATCTTAATTGAGACCTGAATTGTGCTTTTGGGTAACTTAACTTTACATAGCAATAGTAAAAAGAAGACACAGCACGTGACTTGAACCTCTGAGCTTTGCTAACCAGTAACCTATATCAAAACCAGTGCAGAAATATTATGACAGGCAAACATATTTTTGAAAGAACTTTTAGTCCTAGCCAACTGTCATGTGTTCTTGATGAAACACATCTGCCCATTGTCATGTTCCTTTACTGAGGATTAAAGTGGATGTAAACCCGATTCATGAAATTTGAGCTGGGCACATACTGTATATCTGCAGTATTTTGTTATCGCGCTTCACAGCACTATGTCCCGTAGCTTTCTCCTGCTCCGTTCTTTTGTTATCAGCTGTCTTGGTTGTATGCCCAGGCTCCTCTGCAGTGTTAACCAGGAAGAGAAAATCTCCATGATGTGCACCTTCTAAACCGTATATAAACGGTAGAGACAGCAGATATACATGTAAAACCTATGTAGGGAGATTTGTTTCATCCCTGTGTATCATCTGAGGCTGTTCACTTCACTGGATATTCAAGGGTATACCCCTTGAAATTTTCCACATTTTGTCATGTTACAACCAAACATGAAAATGTATTTTATTGGGATTTCATGTGATAGACCAACACAAAGTGGCACATAATTTTGAAGTGGAAGGAAAATTATAAATGGTTTTCCACTTCTTTTTATAAATAAATAAAATGTATTCAGCCCCCCTTAGTCAATACTTTTTAAAACCACCTTTCGCTACACTTACTTTTTGGGGATGTCTATACCAGCTTTGCACATGTAGAGAGTAACATTTTTGCCCATTCTTTTTTGCAAAATAGCTTATTCTCTGTCAGATTGGGTGGAGAGCGTCTGAACAGCAATTTTCAAGTCTTGCCACAGATTCTCAATTGGATTTAAGTCTGGACTTTGATTGGGCCATTCTAATGCATGAATATGCTTTAATCTGAACCATTCCATTGTAGCTCTGGCTGAATGTTTAGGGTCGTTGTCCTTCTGGAAGGTGAACCTTCATCCCAGTCTTATGTTTTTTGAAGACTTTAACAGGTTTTCATTTCTTAGATTGCCTGTATTTCGCTCCATCCAATTTCCCATCAACTCTGACCAGCTTCCCTGTCCCTGCTGAACGAAAGCATCCCCACAACATGATGCTGCCAAACCATCGTGTTTCATGGTGGGGATGGTTTGTTCTGGGTGATGTGCAGTGTTAGTTTTCCACCACACATAGGGCTAGATTCAGGTAGATCGGCGCATATTTATACCAGTGTAGCGCATCTCATTTGCGCTACGCCAACGTAACTCAGAGAGGCAAGTACAGTATTCACAAAGCACTTTGCACTTTGCCTAACTTTGCACCGGCGTAACTTAATTTAGTCGGCGTAAGTGTAAATGGGTGCGACCTTATGCAAATGATGTTCTGAACGTGGAGCAGTGATTTATGCCCGGCCTATCATGAACGGAGCATGCTCAGTACATTTGTTCCCTTGTGAGCATGCTCACAACTATGCCGGCCCAACTTACAGAGATACGCCGGCCCAACTTATGCCCAGCCTATAAATATGCCTAGACATGCGCCCGGCCGATGCAAAAGTACATCCAGTTTTATTTCCCCCCCCAGGGAAGGTACTTTTGCTGTGAGATGGCTGCTCCCGTTCCCCACAGGCAGAGGAGGAAAAAAACTTTGACACCCAGGAGATGTCAGCCTTCATAACAGCAATGGAGACTTATGACCAGGGCCGCCATCAGGGGGTACAGGCAGTACACCTGTAAGGGGTCCGGATGGGAACCCCCTAAAAAAAAAAGAAATAAAATAATATAAAAAAATGTAAAACATATTTATAAAAAAAGGGGATTGACATCTGGGGCCCTGGGGATCTCCGGGCCCTTGGGGACCTCCAGACCCCTAAAAAAATGGCCCTTTAATAAAAAAATAAAATTAAAACATATTAAAAAAATATATATATATAAAAAAAAAAGGGGGGGTTGCCATCTGGGCCCCTGGGGACCCCCTTACAGGTGTACTGCCTGTACCCCCCTGATGGCGGCCCTGGTGGCGGGGGACCCATTAGTAGTGCTAGGACCACGGCTGCCATGTGTTGTCCTGCAAGTGTGGTTGCTCAGCTCGTCTGTAACGGTGCTGCTGAAGCTGCTCTCCAGCTGACTTGAGCAAGTCTGGTGCAAAGTTATCCCTGCTTTATGAGGGATAACTTTAGGCCGGCCAAACAGCTTAGGCACACCGCACCTAGCCTGTGCCGAACGGGCCTATGTTGGGGAATCGGCGTTTCTCCCTCCTTTGCATAGGAAATCAATGGTGCGGACGGAATAAATGTGCGCCTAGGATGTGCAGGCATAGGCAAGTTAGACCGGTCGGGAATAGCCTATTTTGGTGCGTATCTAGTTCTGTGGGTACGGTGCATAGATATTCCGGCGCAAATTTAACTAACTAACTATATACAGTAAATTATTACCATAAGCTGGCATTCAAGAGCATACTGCATTAATAACCACTCAAAAGTAGTTATAGATGAATGACAACATTTCCCAGAGAATTCCTATGTGTTTCCAGTCCGATTATGATGTATATATTTACCAGTCAAAAATAATAATACAGCACCTATTAAAAAACTGTAACATGTGGTCATCAAAGTGCATCTAACTCCAAAACCAAATATGTAATATATTGCAGCTTACTAGTCCTTAGATGTGGTCTAGGGTTTCACCTGGTATCAGTGCCAATACTAGGCATTTTTTACAATTACTGTATGTATACACCCGCGAAAATGCGCAGATACCCTAAACTGAAACCAGAAGTGATGTCAGCTTGGGAGCCGAACGCCTCCTCCTTAGCTCTGGCAGCGGGGATCGGAGCAGTAGACATCCCTTCAGCACAGCAGTGGTAAAAATATACCCCGATCTAGGGGGGGTACTGGGCTCCCCCCTTCCAAGCCATCCACCACCCCTGATCCTTGCTGGCAGTGTCCCATCTTAAACACAGCACTAAGATATCCCCCTCCCCCATCCCATTCCCTTTCAGCTACCATGTGCACAGTATATAGCACAGTATATGGCTACTGCCACTAATTGCCGTTCCTACCATGGAATTTCACAGGTCGAAACTGCAACCAGTAGCTATTATGTATCCTGACAAAAAGCCCTAATTAAAGTCCTTGTAAAATCATGTAATTCATGCTGTAAAAGGATTATATAATGTCCAGGGTGTGCCTATATGCAACATTATTGTAGAAAACCCCTTATTTACAGCGCCGCTGAGCGCTAACGTGAACCACCGGTGCTCTCCTCCTTTCCCTTTTGACTAAAATTATGTGTTGCGTCCTCCTTCCCTTCACCAGTTGTGAAATCTGACCCCATGTCTCCCAATGACCCTTCCATCCCCCCCCCCCCCAGCGATCACAGCTTTTTTCAATCCCATCCTCCCACCCCAAAAGCCCTATTTCACCCCATCCTCAACTACCCCACTCTCACTTACCCCTCTACTCTGCCCCTCCCACCCTGCCCTCACCCCAGCCTCACCCAATTCCGCCCACCACCCCCCACCTACCTTTTCTAGGCGATGGTTGGTGCTCAACATTTTTGGGGGGGCGCAAACGGAAAAAAAAATTGCAGCCTCACTGTGCCCATCACATGCAGCCACTGTGCCATCAAACGCAGCCACTGTGCCATGCCACCAAATGCAGCCACTGTGCCATCAATTGTCACCACTGTGCCATGCCATTAAACACAGCAACTCTGCCATCAATTGTCACCACTGTGCCATGCCATCAAACGCAGTCGCTGTGCCATCAAACACAGCCACTGTGCTATCAATTGTCACCACTGTGCCATGCCATCAAACGCTGCCACTGTGCCATCAATTGTCATCACTGTGCCATGCCATCAAACGCAGCCACTGTGCCCCTCAATTGTTGCCACTGTGCCAATTGTCACCACTGAGCCCTTTAATTGTCACCACTGTGCCCATTGATGCCAATGTGCATGTCACTGTGCCCTTTAATTGTCACCACCGTGCCCCATGATGCCACTGTGCCCATTGTCACCACTGTGCCCCATGATGCCACTGTGCCCATTGTCACTACTGTGCCCCATGATGCCACTGTGCCCATTGTCACCACTGTGCCCCATGATGCCACTGTGCCCATTGTCACCTCTGTGCCCTTTGTCACCACTGTGCCCATTGTCGCCCCTTTCCCTGTAAAAAGCAATTACCTGAAGCTTCCATGTCTGTGACGGTAGTAGAACATATCTCCGCCATCCATTCCCTTCTTCTCCCATAAAATAAATCACCCAATATTCCCCGTCTAGGAATATCCCTGGAATCGCTGAATAATCCACACATGAGCCATGGCTTAATGCTGAATGTAACAGGACACACTTTATTGAAAGTACACAGCACACTTTATACAGGATTTGGAACATCCCGCCCCCAACAACCGCTTTCCTATTGGTCCATTGTAAAGTATGCAGTCTCCATTCTGGTCCTCCTAAACCATGCAAATGAGGACTTGAAAATGTCTCCGCAGAGATTGGTCCCAATGCTTGAATAGCCTGAATATGTGTGGCCAGGCCTGTGATGTGTTTTCAGACAAAAGCCCCAGGGGGTCAATCAATGTACACAATAGCCAGCCACAGAACAATGGAGCCGTCTGGAGACCAGAGACAGGGCAGAAGTCATTTACACCTGATAATAGAAAGGCTTTAGATAGGGTTATCACACAATGGACAATGAGTATTTCTTCTGAGTCTATTGACCTGGCTGGGGTTCAGAATTAAATCTTCTGTAATACATGAATTAGGATTTCAGTATTTCATGGTCCATGACATTACTCCCCCTGGGAAATAGTTCAACATCCGCAGTGGGACCCAAACGGGTCACTCGAGAATGTTGGGCAAGTAGTCTTAAGGTTCCAGGACTGTCTGCCAGGATAACCCATCCGCCTTCCTGCTTTGAGGCCCTGGCCCATAATCGGACGGCAAGAGGCTCGCATTCAGTCCTCTCCAAAAGCCCCTGTCCCGGCTAGGCCTGTCACACATCTCCCCTTTTGGCAGGGGACTAACCCAGTAGGAGACACCAGATGGGTTGTCTCTGAATTTAGTCAGTAGTTCCAGTCCCCCAATGCCGGTATCCATACAGTACCCCAAATCACTTGCTCCAAACCGAGCATTACTCACCCCGCCATCCTCTGCCTCTCTCAGAGAACACGCCTGCCGCTGGGGAGAGGCCTGGACTGGCCCTTCTCCCTGGAGTCCTTTCAGCCGCTGGAGAGATGACAGGGTGGCTGGGCTCAGTCCATCATGCTGTTGGGGATCTGGGCCAACTGGCCACCATTTATGGGGTATACCAGTGGAGACTGAAGTCCCATCCACTGATGTGAGTTGAAAATCTCCCAGTGCTTGCAAAGCAAAGCCGACATCCTCCTGTTTCAGTCCTGTACCATTTTCTGGGGTTGTGCCAGTGGAGACTGAAGTCCCATCCACTACCCCAGGAACCCCCTCTTCTGTTAGGTGAAAGCAGAGGCCCGGGGCACTCTGCTTTGTTGCCAGCTCTTCAGCTGGGGGTGCATAATCCAGAACATCCTCTGAACAGTCCATACATTCTGTAATCTGTGGCTGGGGAGTGATCGCCATCTTCTCACCCTGAGCCTCTGAAACTGCCACAGGGGTGGGGCAGAGGTCTTGAACCCTCTGTCCGGTGACCAGCGCTTCAGCTGGGGAAGTTCCTTGTAACTCCACAAATACTGCTCTTGGGGCTGGGCAGAGCACAGTGAAGTGTGGCCCTGATACCAGCTCTTCTGCTGGAGGCTCATCAGGTTGTTCTTCCTCAGCAGAGAAGTCTATCAGATCCCCTGTCTCTGCAACTGGTGTCTGGGGATAGAGTTTCACCATCTCCTGTCTTTCATTTGGTGCTGCTTCTTTAGGCGTTGTCACCAATCGTCGTATTTCTGCAATTCTCAGCTCATGTTGCCGCTCTTGTTCTTTCTCATCAAAAGCTTTAAAAGCTCTAAACGGAATCTTCCTTGTGTCTGCTGTGCTGTACTCACTGTTTGGAGAATGTGCGGCTGCTTGTTGGACTGCTGCCAGTTTTAACTGTAGCTCTGCGTCTCTTATTTGTTTAGCCTCCTCCGCTACTAGGGTCATCACTTTCAGCACCACATCCGCCGTTGGGTTCGGACCGAACCATGCTAATTTCTCTCTTATTAGCTTGTTAGCTGGTGATTCCTCCTCCTGAATCACTGGTGTCCCCATCTTCTGTACTGCTGGCGTTGCTGCAACCGAGTTCTCCTGGTCTAGCTCCATTTATTCTGCTATGATGACACGCTCGGTTTTGTTGCTAGCAATCCTTCCACAAACTTCCAGTAGTCCTTTCAGTGTATTTCTTTTAAGCAGGGTGTATCAGTCTTCCATTCACTGTTCCCAGTGTCTGCTTGGAATCCTGGTGTAAAGGAAAGTAGAAGGGAAAATCCCGCTGCTGCCAACCAATTGTGACGGTAGTAGAACATATCTCCGCCATCCATTCCCTTCTTCTCCCATAAAAGAAATCACCCAATATTCCCCGACTAGGAATATCCCTGGAATCGCTGAATAATCCACACATGAGCCATGGCTTAATGCTGAATGTAACAGGACACACTTTATTGAAAGTACACAGCACACTTTATACAGGATTTGGAACATCCCGCCCCCAACAACCGCTTTCCTATTGGTCCATTGTAAAGTATGCAGTCTCCATTCTGGTCCTCCTAAACCATGCAAATGAGGACTTGAAAATGTCTCCGCAGAGATTGGTCCCAATGCTTGAATAGCCTGAATATGTGTGGCCAGGCCTGTGATGTGTTTTCAGACAAAAGCCCCAGGGGGTCAATCAATGTACACAATAGCCAGCCACAGAACAATGGAGCCGTCTGGAGACCAGAGACAGGGCAGAAGTCATTTACACCTGATAATAGAAAGGCTTTAGATAGGGTTATCACACAATGGACAATGAGTATTTCTTCTGAGTCTATTGACCTGGCTGGGGTTCAGAATTAAATCTTCTGTAATACATGAATTAGGATTTCAGTATTTCATGGTCCATGACAATGTCCTCCCTCGATGTCTTCTGCCGCCGTGGTGAAGCTTCAGCCAATCAGGTTCCTGATAACCAGAATCCGGGAACCTGATTGGCTGAAACGGCCGTCAGTCTTATGCAAGGAAAGCAGGGAGGCTGCGTTCCGAGTATAGACATCCGAGAGCCGGAGGGCTGTACTTGAAAAGCCTATCAGCTCTGATAGGCACTTCCTCACAGCCAATCAGCTGCCGCTATTCAGGTAACCGGCACCCTATGTCCGGTTATATGAATAGACCAGCGGCAGCTGGCAACAATGATAACACACATTCAATGCAATGCAATGCAATGAATGTGTGTTATTTGCGATAGGGGGTGGCGCTGCAGCGCCCTCTATTGACGGCCTCCAGAACTGCAGGTAAAAGTAAAAATGACATTTTAAGCAAAATAAAATGTCTTAAAGGGCCCTTTTTTTTTTTTTTTACTTCAGGAGGGGGGTCGGCGCCCGGGCGCCCCCCTATGGATGGGCCACCACTGGTATTCGGTGTTAAAAAAGTTGTATCGTGCATCCCCAATGTGGTCACTGCATTTAGTTTTTTTTTACATTTATGTTTACCTGGCAGTCCTGCAAATAACACACTCCCTGTCCTATTTGTTTTTGGGCTTTGATACACTTTTAGGATGAATCTATGCTACATTAAAAAAGTAGAAAATGGAAATAGTTCATATAAAGCAGCTAAATGAATTGCAAATGTCCACTGTGTTGACTATTTCTCTGCCTGCTGCCTCTACTGACTATGGACAGTATTTCTGCCTGGACATCTCTGCCTGCTGCCTGGACCTGTGCTTTGGCTGTGCTGACAGTATCTTTGCCTGTCTATTCCTGCCTGCTGCCTGGACAATTGCTTTTGCTGTCACTGACCACATCCCTGCCTGCTGCCTGGACAGATGCTCTCCTCTGTGGACCAGTGCACTACTAAAACCAAAGATAATCTTTTGTTATTTGGTATGTACCTGCTATGTGTTAGATATATGAAGGGCCTTTAAAAATGTGATCGGTAGTCAGAAAATTATATGTGTAATTTTATGCTGCTAGAATGCCTGGAGGTGCTATTTTGATGGTGGGCCCCTGTATGTGATCAGGCTGTGTAAAAGTCTTACACATGTGGTATTGCCATACTCAGGAGGAGTAGCAGAATGTATTTTTGGGTGTAATTGCAAATATACTTATGCTGTGTTCAAGAAATAACCTATCAATATAATAAGTTTGTGTTAAAAAAAAAATAATCTTAATTTTCCCAAGAATTTTGTGAAAAAATTACTAATTATTACTAAATACCTAAATACCTTGGACTGTCTACCTTCCAAAAAGGGGTCATTTTGGGGTATTTGTACTTTCCTATATTGTTATTGAATCAAGAAATGAGAAAGGCCTTCAGTACATCAGGTGTGATCAGATGTGATACATTTTCAGTGATTTGCACCCTAACTTGTAGACTCTATAATTTATTGACGGCCTCCAGAACTGCAGGTAAAAGTAAAAATGTCATTTTAAGCAAAATAAAATGTCTTAAAGGGCCCTTTTTTTTTTTTTTACTTCAGGAGGGGGGTCGGCGCCCGGGCGCCCCCCTATGGATGGGCCACCACTGGTATTCGGTGTTAAAAAAGTTGTATCGTGCATCCCCAATGTGGTCACTGCATTTAGTTTTTTTTTACATTTATGTTTACCTGGCAGTCCTGCAAATAACACACTCCCTGTCCTATTTGTTTTTGGGCTTTGATACACTTTTAGGATGAATCTATGCTACATTAAAAAAGTAGAAAATGGAAATAGTTCATATAAAGCAGCTAAATGAATTGCAAATGTCCACTGTGTTGACTATTTCTCTGCCTGCTGCCTCTACTGACTATGGACAGTATTTCTGCCTGGACATCTCTGCCTGCTGCCTGGACCTGTGCTTTGGCTGTGCTGACAGTATCTTTGCCTGTCTATTCCTGCCTGCTGCCTGGACAATTGCTTTTGCTGTCACTGACCACATCCCTGCCTGCTGCCTGGACAGATGCTCTCCTCTGTGGACCAGTGCACTACTAAAACCAAAGATAATCTTTTGTTATTTGGTATGTACCTGCTATGTGTTAGATATATGAAGGGCCTTTAAAAATGTGATCGGTAGTCAGAAAATTATATGTGTAATTTTATGCTGCTAGAATGCCTGGAGGTGCTATTTTGATGGTGGGCCCCTGTATGTGATCAGGCTGTGTAAAAGTCTTACACATGTGGTATTGCCATACTCAGGAGGAGTAGCAGAATGTATTTTTGGGTGTAATTGCAAATATACATATGCTGTGTTCAAGAAATAACCTATCAATATAATAAGTTTGTGTTAAAAAAAAAATAATCTTAATTTTCCCAAGAATTTTGTGAAAAAATTACTAATTATTACTAAATACCTTGGACTGTCTACCTTCCAAAAAGGGGTCATTTTGGGGTATTTGTACTTTCCTATATTGTTATTGAATCAAGAAATGAGAAAGGCCTTCAGTACATCAGGTGTGATCAGATGTGATACATTTTCAGTGATTTGCACCCTAACTTGTAGACTCTATAATTTTCACACAGACTAAATAATATCCACTAATAAGGGTTATTTTTACCAAAGATATGTAGCAGTATAAATTTTGGCCAAAATTTATGAAGAAAATTTACTTCTTTGCAACATTTTTACAACAGAAACTAAAAAACAGTGTTTGTTTTTTTCACAATTTTTGCTTTTTTTCACTTATATCACAAAAAAAAAAAAAACCCAGCGGTGATAAATACCACCAAAAGAAAGCTATATTTGTAAAAAGAAAAGATACAAATTTTGTTTGGATACAATGTAGCATGACTGAGTAATTGTCAATCAAAGCGTGAGAGCACTGAAAGCTGAAAATTGGTCTGGGTGGGAAGGTGTTTACGTGCCCTGTATGGAAGTGGTTAAAAGGCTTTCACTACAGACACACATGCACATACAAACATAGATACACTTGCTCATTCGTCTCTTACTTTTTAGCATGTTGACATCATTTCCCCCATCTCCAATGGCAAGAGTGGTGACCTTCTTGTTTGTTTTCACCAACTGAACAATGCTGGCTTTTTGTTTTGGTGTCATTCTACAGCAAATAACTGATTGGTACTGACATGCCATCTCAACCAGTGTTTTTGTTCTTTGGCTAATTTTATAACTGGTTTGCTCCTTTCTTCTCAGAATAAAAATCATTTTCTTCCATATGGACATTTCTTCAGTCTGGTTTTCGTATGAGGTCATAAATTCACTCTGGAAGATATTTCCAGACATAATAAGCTGTAGTATATTCAACACTATTAATATTAATATATCTCAATCTGAAAATATAATAACTTAACTGTTATAATTTCTTTATTAATAACTACATACAGAAGAATCAATAATGCTTGTTTAATAGGCTTACAAAGCCTATTCCTAAAAATTATATTTCAGAACATACCATTGTATAACATGCTATAATAGTAAAATTATGCCTGAACACCAAAAGGCATACTAAAGCCCTCATACACATGCAGGAAAACTGCCAGGAGAGCTTTTGGCCAAGAATCCCGGCCGTGTGTATGCTCCCTAGCAGTTTTCCCGACAGGAAAACTGCCGGAAAAAAATAGAGAACCTGCTCTCTATTTTCCCATCTGTATTGAGGCGGAGTGCTTCCTGCCGAGAAAACCGGTCGTCTGTATGCTTACCTGGAGGGGAAATAAACCGTGCATGCTCGATAACAATTTGACGCATGCGCAGTAGCATAAAACGTAATTTAGCCGTATTGTCGTAGTCTTTGACGTCACTGCGTTCTTGCCATTCAAAAGAACGGCGGGTAAGCTTATAAAACGTAATTTAGCCGGCTTGTCGTAGTCTTTGACGTCACCGCCTTCTTGCCATTCAAAAGAACGGTGGGTAAGCTTGATAGGAATCCCATCGGGGATTTTATGACAAATCAATATTAAACAAGGATGCTTCTCATATGGTTACTGTCAAAAGATAGGAATATTAGTTGTGAGTTTGGTTTTCAGTGTCTTCACTGTGGTTATAGCATTTAGTAACAGCCTGGGAACTTTCTGAAATCTTCCCAAAACTCTATGTGAGTCACAAATGAGTAGTTGTGGCAATACAAAGACAATAAATAGACTATGCTAACAATACAACCAATATTCTATCAGCGCAACCCTCAAGTGTATAATGTGAAAAAATATAGTGTGAAGTATAAGTACAATATTGTGATAACAATACAAAGTGCAAAATTACTGAAATTATTTCAACCTAGTTGCTGCTCACACTGAAAAAACGTGTTCACTATACAGACATTACTGTATTTATTGGCGTATAACACTCACTTTTTTACCCTGAAAATAGGGGGTAAACTGTGCCTGCATGCTTTACGCAGGGGGTTGTGGATTTTTTTTTTCCTGAAACTTCTCTCTTAAAGTTAGGGTACATGTTATACGCCGATTAATACGGTAATTAAATATAATACCAACACAGTGCTTTGTTACTAGTATATAATCATATTTAATATGTCACATTATTTATTTCATTTACAGTATCTCACAAAAGTAAGTATATCCTTACCTTTTTGTAAATATTTTATTATATCTTTATTATATCTTTTCATGTGACAACATTAAAGAAATGACACTTTGCTACAATGTAAAGTAGTGAGTGTACAGCTTGTATAACAGTGCGAATTTGTTGTCCCCTCAAAATAACTCAACACACAGCCATTAATGTCTAAATCATTGGCAATATACATGAGTACACCCCTAAGTGAAAATTTCCAAATTGGGCCCAAAGTGTCAATATTTTGTGTGGCCTCCATTATTGAATGTAGCATACATTTTTTTTTTTTTTTCTTATCAATACCTTCTCAATTTCCAGTTGTATAGGAGGAAGTAATCCCATCCATTGCAATGAGCAACATCCCATTCAAAGTTTATACAAGCTGGAATCCTGGCGTGTAAAAATGCAAAAATAAATTCCTCCTGCACAACTTAGAAAATGTATCTGCATCTTTTTCTGCCCCTACAATATTCTCTATACCATGTATCTTTAAATAGGTTACATTTCAATTACCGTATTTATCGGCGTATAACACGCACTGGCGTATAACACGCACCTCTTAATTTTAAGAGGGAAGTTTCAGGAAAAAAACTTTCAACAGCCCTTTTATATTTCAAAGCCCCCCTGCACATTACACAGACCAAAGCCCCCCCCCTGTACATTACACAGATCCCATCACATTACACAGATCCCATCACATTACACAGATCCCAGCACATCACACAGATCCCAGCACATCACACAGATCCCAGCACATCACACAGATCCCAGCACATTACACAGATCCCAGCACATTACACAGATCCCAGCACATTACACAGATCCCAGCACATCACACAGATCCCAGCACATCACACAGATCCCATCACATTACACAGATCCTGGCACATTACACAGATCCCGGCACATTACACAGATCTCAGCACATTACACATATCTCAACACATTACTCATATCTCAGCACATTACACAGATCTCAGCACATTACGTAGCCCCCCTATACACTACACATCATTTCCCCCCTGCACAGTACACAGCTCCTTTACATTACACAGCCCCCTTGCCTTCCCAGGAGATCTCCCAGTCTCCTGGGACAGCACTGCCAGCGTACTGTAAAGTTAAAAAAAAAAGCACTGCCAGTCCCTTCTCATACATACTGTGTTCTTTCCGGCTGGTCACATGATCACTCTCCTTTGATCTAAAGCTACACTCGGAGGGGGAGGAGGAGCAAGAAGAGGAGAGCTGCCAGAAATAATGGGGTGAATGAAGTGTTGTAGTTAGTTTCCTAGCGCGCAAATACCTTAAAGGATCAATGTGAAGGGACTCGCAGCGATTTTTCTAATTTTTATAGTACCAGGACCAGGAGAGGTGGGGCGGCCGGCATTACACCACCGCATAATCCCCGCCCCCCCATTGGTAAAAGAAAATGATATTGGCGTATAACACACACCCATACATGAAAGTGTATGTTATACGCCGATAAATACGGTATGTATGGCAATAAAATGTTTAGACAAGTTAGTTCTTTTGCTACTCATTTTGCTAACCAAATGAGGTTATTTTAATAAAAAATGTAGTGAATGGATTAGCATACAGTAACAGCCCTTTGTCACAAGACTACTGATTTTGTAGCAGGCTGTTTTTTTTATCAGTTCTGCCACTAGATGAGGCTGTGAAACAAAGCAAATTGCATTCATTAAATGTATACCCCTTTTTCATTGCTACATTTTATTTGATTTTTGTTGTGGCATAATATACATTCCAATGCAAATGTTGTGATTTTTTACGCTACAAAAAATATATATATAAGGCACAATTCATTATTAAAGCAAAAGTAAGCACTTATAGTATCAGTAAGTACTAATTTTAAAAATGTTATGTATGAAAGCAGCCTAAAAAATGTTAGCTGACAAAATAAACTACCAAATGTACAGTATTTCTGTGATTCATGAATAGACATAAATAGTGGATAATCTTACCAAAAAGTCTCCAGTGACAACTAATGCTTTGTTGCTACTTAGTTGTCCTATTTGGGACTCTCCTGCCATATTGTTCTCCATACTATGCAAGCCATTTTCCAGCAAGTACCTGAAGAATGACGATTTTGGGGTTTAGTGCAGAATGAAAGAAAATACAAGAGACACAAAGGCAGAGAAGAATTGGAGGGCTAATTATAAATGAAATAACGGCAAAGAACTGAACAGCTGTAAAGTACAGCACCAGTGCAAGGAACATATGTGTGCCAATGAATACAGCACTGGTGAATATGTGGACCTGAGGGGGACACAGAGTGTCTGTTTAACCCTGGTCTTGAATTTTAAATGACAAAAGGTAATACCCCATAATTTTCTTCATTTGCATTTGAAGTGTTACAAGTTTGCTACAACTGAGAAAGCTACAATTTATAGTTCTGCATCACTGGGCTGCTTCATAGTTGTTTATATGAAACTATAATCTAAGGCCTGGTTCACATTAGTGTGATTTAAGATGCTACTTCAGTTCCACAGAATCACATGAAATAACATTCTCTCTAGCACAAGGGCTGGCAAAATACGGCCCGGGGGCCGCTGCTAAATGTCAGGCCCGTCAGTGCACGTGATGAATTCACGTGCACCCAGGCCCATGGGCGTTTTAACCCAGGTTGGCTTTCTTGGGATAACAACCGATGTGGCTAAGAAGACACTTGGCTGTTATGCCAAGCAGTGAGAGCTGGAAGTAAAAAAAAGCCTACCAGCTAATAAGAATATATCTACCATTTATAAACACACTGTAGGAGGTTTTTAAAGGTAATTTTTTATTTATTTTTTACCTGATTTCTGTCTCTTCCACAATCTGCATGTCACTTGAAATAAGGTTACAGGAATATGCAATGTTCACTGCTGTCTCTGCAACATTACAAGGGCATAATTTATCAGGACTAGACATTACTAAGCTATAGTATCTACAAAATGTTCATTAGAAATGTCTCTTGTTTAAATAAATAAAGTCAAGGTTTATTCTGCAGTGTGTTCCGGCAGAAGAAAGGACTTTTAAAGGAGGTTGTGTTTGGGGGGATAGAAGAGGTGGACAGGGTGCTCTGCAGCACTTAGTGTGGTAGATGGGGTTGATAAATTCCATGTGGCTCAAAACATCAGCCAACCACCGTCTACTGTGCTCAAATCATTCCTTCTCAAGGAGTTTTGGTACCACCCCTAAGTGTCTGAATATATACATTCAAGAGAAGTGCTGCTTTGACTGCACATATATGATATTGTTTTTTAAGCAGAATTTTGTAGAGCAAGGATGGGAGCATTCACTAAACCAGCATGCCAAAGGCAAAAAATCCTGTTGAGCTGGAAACTCTCTACTCCTCCTACCTTGTCCATTTGGTGAAATGCTATTAAGACCATATTGCATTTGTATATGTTGACCTATGAGAGTATAAACTGTCCCAAAATTTAACAAGGTCTGGTCAGCTATGATAGACACTCATTGACATTAATGGCATGGAGGAGTCTGATTAGTCTCCTCTTCTTCTTTACAGTCCTTTTTTTCCTCTCCTTTTTTTTCTCCTCCTGATTTTCCTCTTCCTCCAGTGACTACTAACTTGATAAGTCACACTGATCATATTTTAATTGACAATCCTGCCACGCTCCCTTAAAGGGGAATTACACCAAAAAAAATATTAGTTGAACCCCCAAGTGCTATTCCTTTATATTGGCTTTTGAAATGTACAAATGCAGCAATTTAAAGATGGGATGAAAGGTTTAACATTGGGAAACACCCTCTGCTCGATAAGCAGTGCATTTTGTATACAACTATTTAGATCAGGCCAACACAAGGGACAGATGAGGAGGAAAGAGGGACAGCAAGACTGTTCCAAATTATTTTCCTTCTTATTTACTAAACATTTGCTGCAATTGTTAACCGGTTAAGACCCGGACCAATAAACAGGTTAAGAACCTTGCCCCTTTTTGTGATTCGGCACTGCGTCACTTTAACTGACAATTGTGCGGTCGTGCGACGTCGCTCAAAAACAAAATTGGCATGCTTTTTCCCCCCCACAAATAGAGCTTTCTTTTGGTGGTACTTGATCACCAATAAGCATTTATCGATTGGTTTGTGCAAAATTTATAGCGTTTACAAAATAGGGGATAGTTTTATGGCATTTTTATTAATATTTTTTTTTTACTACTAATGGTGGCGATCAGCAATTTTTTTCATGACTGCGACATTATGGTGGACACATCGGACACTTTTGACACATTTTTAGGACCAAAGTGCGAAAAGTGCTATTAAAAAAATGCACTGATTACTGTGAAAATGGCAATGTCAGTGAAGGGATTAACCACTAGGGGGGCGCTGTAGGGGTTAAGTGTGACCTCATGTGTGTTTCTAACTGTAGGGGGCGGGGGTAGAAGTGTGATGTCAGTGATCGTCATTCCCTATATCAGGGAACAGACAATCACTGACATTGCCACAGAGAAGAACGGGGAAGGTTTGTTTACACTCACCTCTCCCCGTTCTTCAGCTCCTGTGACCCAAATTGCAGGAGACCCACGGCGATCGGATACGCGTGACCCGCGGGTGCGAAACCTTCCGACCGGGTCGTGAGCACGCCGCCGGCCACGCGCTCACGACTGGGCTCTTAAAGGGAACGTATATATATCATCCATGTGCCCAGCTGTGCCATTCTGCCTATGTATATAGTCGTGCGGCGGTCCTTAAGTGGTTAACTACTTCCCGACCGCCCACCGCAGGTATACGTCGGCACTTTGAAGGTGGATATCTCGGTAACGGCAGCAGCTGCTGCCACAACCGAGATATCCATCTCTTCTGTGGGCGGTCGGGTAAACGATAATGGCGGTCTCCGCGGCGGAATCGCTGCGAGATCGCCGTTATCGGTGGCGGGCGAGCGTCCCCCCCTCCCGCTGCGCTCCCGCGCTCTCCGCCGCTTACCGGAGCTGTCGGTAGCGGCGGAGGCGATCGGGTGCGCTCGTCTGTTCAGCGGGGATGCGAGTGAGGGAAAAAATTTCCCTCGTCCATCCCCGTAGCTCTGCTGGGCGGAACTGACGTCAAACGTCAGTTCCAAACAGCGTCTTAAAGAGACATTTTTTTTTAAATGTCATTTGAAAAATTACATTTTAAATTTTTGATATTTTTTTTGCATTTTAGCCTAAATATGAGATCTGAGGTCTTTTTGACCCCAGATCTCATATTTAAGAGGACCTGTCATGCTTTTTTCTATTACAAGGGATGTTTACATTCCTTGTAATAGGAATAAAAGTGATAATTTTTTTATTTTTTTTATTTTAGTGTTAAAAATTGGTAAAATAAATACAAATAAATCCGAAAACAAAATATTTTTTTTTTTAAATCGCCCCTTCACGACGAGCTCGCGCGCAGAATCGAACGCATACGCGAGTAGCGCCCGCATATGAAAACGGTGTTCAAACCACACAAGTGAGGTATCGCCGCGATCGTTAGAGCGAGAGCAATAATTCTAGCCCTAGACCTCCTCTGTATCTCAAAAAATGCAACCTGTAGATTTTTTTAAACATCGCCTATCGAGATTTTTAAGGGTAAAAGTTTGACGCCATGCCACGAGCGGGCGCAATTTTTAAGCGTGACATGTTGGGTATCATTTTACTCGGCGTAACATTATCTTTCACAATATGTAAAAAAATTGGGCCAAATTTATTGTTGTCTTATTTTTTAATTTAAAAAAGTGAATTTTTTCCAAAAAAAGTGCGCTTGTAAGACCGCTGCGCAAATACGGTGTAACAAAAAGTATTGCAATGACTGCCATTTTATTCTCTAGAGTGTTAGAAAAAAAAATATATAATGTTTGGGGGTTTTAAGTAATTTTATAGCAAAAAAAAATGTTTTAGTCTCGTAAACACCGAATCTCAAAAACAGGCCCGGGGCTAAAGTGGTTAAATGATGCTGTGTCTTAGGGTTTATATTTCCTTTGCCTTATTTTTAAATGTTCACTATGTGGTGTGTATACACCTTGTGGAATGCTGTACTACACTGTACATTTTGGATCACTACTGATTGCAGCATTGTTGGTTGTTACTCGGGAACATCTTTCATAAAAAGTTATACCTGTTAAAAAAAAACACATCGCAGCGAAAGCCAGGGTCTCCAAAGAGAGTTGCACAGTCTCCAGAGTCCGAAAGGCCTTGGATAAGCAGAGATAGCCAACCTGTCAGCAACGTGCCACTTGCATTGAAAGTTTAGGAGGCAGAGAAAGTCTTCCCCGCAGAAAGCTTGTACCTAGAAAGGTTGAACCCCCACTCTCCAGAGTCCCCAAGATGAGGGACAAGCATAGATAGCAAACCGTGCCTGGAAAGTGCTACCATGCAGTGAACATGCAAAAACAGAGAGGGCAAACCCTACAAAAAAGGTGTGGTTGCCTGGTTGGCAAAAAACAGTGACAGTGAAACCCTCAGAAAACTTGCTGCCCACAGAGAGAGCCCCTGCCGCTGTAAAAGTGCCCCCCCTCTGAAAAATCGCTGCCGGCAGCTGAAGAGCCCACCGCAAAGTGCAACATTTGTACTCTTATCAGCCAGGAACACAAGCTCTAAGAATATAACAGATGTCAATGGCCCTTTTAATAAGAAAAGCTCATTGGTGAAAGAAGTGTGCAGAAAGTATACTGGTGATATTCCAGGCAGCTGAAGCCTTCCTGGGGAGACTTTTGAAAGACTCTCTGCTCTGCTACCTGCAAGTCAAAAGGTCCACCCTGTTTGTTCATGCAGCTGGCTTGGAGGATTCAAGGGGCCCACAAAGGACTGCGATAAGGGCTCCTCTTACCTCAAAGCCTTCAAAGGTTTGAAATTTGAAGATTAAAGTAATTTTTCTAATTTCGTTAACAGCTTAGAAAACCACCTTGTCTTAATTATTCACCTATAAATTTACCAAGCCAATATCCTGATCTCTCAAGTAGTACACCATGGAAGTTGAGATACCATACCTTGTTTATCACCGGTGAGCATCCAAACCTTCATATTTCCATTTCTCAAGAGCTGAATTGTCTGAGGGACTTCATTCTGCAATTTATCTTCAATGGCAGTGGCTCCAAGGAGCTGAAAGAGTGATATATTTTTATTCTGACAGATAATGTACGTGATCATAGGACCCATTTACAGGTAGACAAAGGTACTTCACCATTGAAGAGTTATTCCTAATACAGTATGCAAGGATATGCAAGGATACACATTTTTGTCACACCCTGTGTAAAGGTGCAGAAATAGTCAGTATGATCATCAATGCAATTTGTTGTTGGTACCAGTTCAAAGCATGACAAATGTTCAAAATTCAGTAGTTGTTTTTAGAAGGAAATTTTTAGGTTGATAAATATTCCATCAGTGCTCTCCAGAGTGCTGAACTGCATTGGTTACTCTTGTTCAGAACTTTTAGGGCCAGATTCAGGTAGATCAGAGCATCTTTGCTCTGGAGTAACGCATCTCATTTGCGTTACGCTGCAGAAATTTTAGGAGCAAGTGCTGTTATTCAGGAAGCACTTGCTCCTAAAGTTGCGGCAGCGCATCGCAAATGAGCCAGCGGAATTCAAATTGGGCGGGTACGGGGCGTGTAGTATTCTAACTATGCGCGATCCCGCGGCGAACGTACTGCGCATGCGTCGAGTGTCAATGCATCCCAGTGCGCATGCTCCAAGTTCTGTCAGTGAACGTCAATGACGTCACGTCCCCATTCATGAATGTTTTACGCAAACGACGCGATTTGTTTTTTTTCCGACGCGATGACGACGGCTATACCTAACATAGGATACTCCACTAGGGGGCTGCTTTATCTATACGCCGCGTATCGCTTCCGGAAACGTCGTAAAGTCACTGCGTCGTGCCCGAAAAAGATCGTGAATTGCCGATTTCCGCTCATTAACATATTTTTTGAGCGTAAATCGGTGGGAACGCCCCCGGCGCCATTTTTAAGTTGAAGTAACGATGCGATGGCGAAATTCAATTACGCCGATCGCATCGGAACTCCAACCCGGCGTTTCTTGTTTTATGGTTACAGAAAACAAAAACGCCGGCTTAAAGTGACAGTTAGGCTGGCGGATCCATTGATCCGCCAGCCTAACTCTACCTGAATCTGGCCCTTAGTGTCCATGTACACTGTCTTAAAAAAACTCCCTTGGCAGAAAGAAACGTTAGTTTTAACGTTTTTTTTGTACTAGTGTTTAGAAGCATCTAGCAGCGTTTAGTGTTTTTTTTTTCTGCCAGAAAACGGCTCTTTAAAAAAGCAAACCAGATATTTTTTTATGCCTCTAAACACTAAGCTTAACCTCTTCACGGCCACGCTATAGTCGAATGGTGGCTACAGCACAGTCGCACATTGCTGGGAGGGCATCAAATGACCTGCTCTCATGATCGTGCCCCCTGAGGCACACATCGGCAGTGATCTGTGATCACAGGTCAGGGTAAAAAAACAATCACAACGGCTCTTTACCATGTGACCAGCTGTGTCCAATCACCGTGTTAACAGTATTGGTCGGTTATCTGCATTCCTCTCCTCATGCTGACCACGCCTGAGGAGAGTCGATAACTGGCAAATCCACACAGTGGTCATCTACACTGATGATCAATGCAGCCCCAACAGTGCCCATCAGTGCTGCCTGTTAGTGCCTATCAGTGCTGGCTATCATTGACGCCTATTGGTGCCTGTCAGTGTCGCCTATCGGTGCCCAATGTCAGTGCAGTCTCATCAGTATAGACCTATCAGTGCTCATGAGTGCAGCCTATTAGTGCCCATCAGTGCAGCCTATGAGTGCCCATCAGTGCAGTTTTATCAGCACACATCATTAAAGGAGAAAAAAATATTTATTTACAACATTTTATAACAGAAACTAAGAAAAACTTTTTAGTTTTTTAGTTTTTTTTTGTTTAGAAAAAAATAAAAAAACACAGTGGCAAATAAATGTCACCAAAGGAAAGCACTATCTTTCTCAAAAAATGATAACAATTTTGTTTGGGTGCAGCGCAATTGTCATTCAAAATGCAACTGCACTGAAAGCTGAAAATTGGCCTGGGCAGGAAGGGGGGTGAACGTGCCCAGTAGTCATGTGCTTAAAAAATGCCTCTAACTACTGAATGTGCATGGACACATAGGATGCTTCCACAGGCAAAACACTAAACTCTTCTAGGAGCAGTGTTTTTTTTTAAGCCAGTATGATTGGACCCTAACTTCTCCTTTATGTGGTTTTCTTTTAATAATAAAAAGCAAAAAAAAAATCCTTTTCCAGAATGTGTAGGTTTCTAAAGCTCATGCCTCAAGGTGCTTGGGAAAAGGTACTGTAAATGGGGAGAAAAGTAGATGGCGAAAAAGGTGCCCAAGGGAAAGGAGCTGGGGACATTGTGACTGAGGGGCGAGGTGGGTGTAAAGTGGGTTCTGTGACTGTGAGGCGAAGTCGGTGGAAATGCAGTGCTGTGACCGTGCGGTGAGTGGGTGGAAGGAGGTGCAGTTAGGTTAGGTGTGAGTTGGGAGGGCAGCAGTGTGACCATGTGGCAAGGTGCAGAGGGGAAGGACGAGTTGGAAGGGCACTGTGAATTTGGGGTTTAGTGGGTGCTGTGAGGTGGAAAGCAGATGGGCATGGATTTTGTGGGCAGTGGGCTAGAGGGCTGCACTGTGACTGTGGTGCAAGTTTGGTGAAAGGCCATCACTGAGAGACATTGAGATTGTGGGTGGGGGTGGTATGCTGCTATAGGGAAGGGCAAAACCAAGTGGCAACAAGGTGGAGAAAGAGTAGTTAGTCAAGAGTTGTGAAGGAGCATGAGGTGGTGTTGCAAGGGAGCTGGGAAAAAGAGCAACACAGCAGAGGAAAGGACAGCAAGCTGGATTTAAACTGTTCAGTGTCAGTGGAACTATGCATGCTGAACACTTTGAATCCAGCCATCTGTAGTCCTCCCCCTGGTGAGTAGGAGAGGGCATTCAGAGTTCACAGTCTTAGGTGTTCTATATTTCTGCTCCATGTGTGTTCTATGTGCCTTTTTTTTCTGTTCCCCAGTGGCAAAATGGAAGTTGGACATTTACTGTATGTACATACATGTACTTTGAAAATACAGTTAGGCTAAATCTAATGTATAATATGCTCAATTTACAAGAACTTTAGAACAGGACAATGATTGAGTCCTTTTTTTTTTAAAGGATACATAGCCTAGCATTAGCTATGTATTAATGATTCACTTCAGTGATGTAGCCAGGATCCATAATAGAGGAACAAGAGCTCCGCCCTCCAAACATTGTCTAGGCATTGGAAAAGTGAAGGATTTCCAGTTAAGAAATTAGTATAGGGAATTTATGGAGTGTGTATGTCTAGGATGTCTTACGACATCACTAGCACATACACCATATTTGGCATAATATCAAACATACATGTGCTTCCACTGAGGAGACTTTACATTTTAGAGTTAGGACTGCATTACACAGGGAGCCTTGATGGGGGCCTGCAGCTTACGCATGTATTTGCAAATGCGTGCAACTAAACCCTGTTTTAACGCACTGTTAGACAGGTGAATTTGGTTGGTTGCTGATTGGTTAGTAAGTTGAGCTTGGATATTCTGTGTGTTTTTTTACATGCGTTCAACTTTTCTAGTGCTCCTTGCTGTGAAGACCAGTCATAGGTAGGGGCAGTGACTGTTTTTTTGTATTGTTGTCATTGTGGTCAGGCAACGCACTAGCACCTTTGCTGCCATTGTGCAATGTGCTGGGTGTTTAGTGTGCTCCCGCACCTTTAAGGAAGGTTGGGCTCCCTCCAGTCATCTCCCCTTCATCTATCCATCAGCATACATGTGCTTCCACTTAAGAGACTTTAAATTTTAGAATTAGGACTGCAGTACACAGGGGGCCTTGACGGGGCCTGCAGCCTGCAAATGCATGCAACTAAACCCCTGTTTTTAACGCACTGTTAGACAGGTAAATTTGGTTGGTTGCTGATTGGATAGTAAGTTGAGCTTGGATATTCTGTGTGTTTTTTTAAATGCGTTCGCCCTTTCTAGTGCTCCTTGCTGTGAAGATCAGTCATAGGTAGGGGCAGTGACAGTTGTTTTTGTATAGTTGGTAATATAATAGCAGATTATTCAGAAAAAATAGGGAATTAATTATGCAAAGTCCAACTGACATTTTTGTTTTATTGAATTATATCAGTTAGGGATCATTCAAACAGGTGATAAGACCCGTCCTCCATGCTGAGCTGCGTTTTGCTTCTTGTGCATCCCACCTTGGAGTTGTCTGCAGGCAGCCCATAGAAGTGGATGCAGATGAAGTGGCTGCAGAGACACAAATCACATGTCAAAATTTGGCAAATGTTAACATGTTACTGTGTCAGTACTGCTGCTGCATCTGCATCCACTTTTTTGGGCTGCCTGCAGACAAGGTGGATGCACAGGTAGCAAACAGGTGGCTTAGAAAGCAAGCCGGGTCTCAGCACCCATCTGAATGAGCCGTTAAAGCAGAACTAAAGCTCCCTATACTTATCTCCACTTCAGAGATGCAAGCTCCTTCTCCGGTGTTGACATCTTCACTTGGTCTTCTTCCAGGTTTGGGATCCTCTAATGAAGTTTGAAAGCTGGCAGGTTAGAAGGTTTTATAGCTTAATTGACATACACATATAGATTCACATGTATGTGCCAAATCCAGCTTGAGCTACAGAGCTCTATAAGCAGCCATCTTTTTTTATCCGCCCTCTGCACGGGTGTAATAATCAGTGCACCTGTGGGAATAAGCCCTTATAGTATAGTATATTTTTCTATAAAACCAGTTGCTACACTGGGCAAAATTTTACGAAAACTGGTGTAGTCCTCTACGTTGGCATCATAGTGCTGGACACCTGGTGGTATAGGAAGGTTATGGGCCAGTCCAACTACTGGACCATTGACAACATGGGACTGTCAATTCAGTCATAGCGCACCAATAGTGCACCATTTGATGCACCAAAGACTGAGTTTCATTTCAGTTACTTGCTGTTACCTGTAGATTTTTTTCTATGTCCTCATATATTTGTCCAAGATGATCCTCACGATTCTGAAGTGTTATAGAGGCTTCATGATGCTTTACTTCCCACATCCTATATTCATGCTCCTCTACCTCTTTATATGCCAGACAGAGTGTTCTCAGAGTCTCTTCAGAAAAGACCTAGAAGAGTAGCAGCAGAATAGAAATTAATCATTGTAGAACTTACATCACATATACATATTTTATAAGAACAAATAGAGAATCTTCCTGTCCTCTGCTGCTTGCTTGAATGAAGAAGCTCTCTGTGTGGCTTCTACCCAAATGTACAATCATGTTGGTTTAAAGAGAACCTTTCTCTTCTTATATACAAAATGGTTAATGCAGGTTTATAAAGCCTAACTCCAGCCAACATGTTTTAAATTGTATTTAGTGCAGAGTGGGGAAGAGTTTAAACCTGTGGGAGGATGTACTGTATATGTCTGTGTTGCTGTGGAAGAGACTTCCACTTACTTCCTGTTCTGTCTGACACTCATAAACAGGAAGTAAGCACATTCAGAAACAACAAGGGCACAGCCAACAGCATTTGTGTTTTGGTGGTGGTGGCAGTGCAGGGAGAAGATCAAGGGCAAAGATGGCAAATTGCGCCCTCACCTTCATTATGTGTGAGCATATGAGGAGGAGGGGGAGAGAGAGAGCACAGCCCGCACCTCCTCCCGGCTCTCTCCTGCTCTCCTTGCTGCTTCCAGCACTGGGATGACAGAAATAGTGATGCTGCTGTCGCTACTTCCATCAGCCTTATGCCGCGTACACACGAATGTTTTTCATGACGTGAAAAATGCAATTTGTTAAAATGGTCATTAAAAACGATCGTGTGTAGGCTCCAGAGCATTTTTCTCGACGTGAAAAATGGGCATTAAAAATTTAGAACATGCTCTAATTTTTCTCGTTGTTTTTCACGTTGTCGTTTTTCATGTCGTGAAAAACGGTCATGTGTAGGCTTAAATGACGAGATAAAAATGCGCATGCTCAGAAGTAAGTTATGAGACGGGAGCTCTCGTTCTGGGAAAACTAGCGTTTGTAATGGAGATAGCACATTCGTCACGCTGTAACAGACTAAAAAGCATGGAGACGGAAAAGCATAGGGTTGTGAGAAAGGGGGATTATAGCAGTGCCTTAAACAAATTACAAGAAAAATAGTAGTTCAAGACCAAAATAATTACAACATTTTATTAAAAGTACAAGTTGTCTACAAAGACACAAACAGTAAAGAAGGATTGACATTGATTGTTACAAAAATCCCGACATGTTTCGGCAAGTCGTTGCCTTCCTCAGGGGTGTGTGAATCAATCAGTATAATGAGTACAATCTAATGGAAAAATATATACAAATAGTTAATACAGAATTTTATTAAAGGATGTTTCATAAAAAGGCTGAACTTTGAAAAGGATAAACAAGCAAGACAGATCCAATGTGTGAAATAATAACCCCTGCAAGGGAATGTATACCAGAATAATGCCGTACCTACCCCAGATCAGATGAGAGGCAAAGTAAAACACCGCAAATCGAAGCGACACCAGAGGCAGACCAAAACCTTTAATGTGGTTGCAGGGGGCTAGTACTGCAAACTAGAAAATAACATTTCAAAATACTGATTCAGGGTTATACAACCACAAAGAACATATCTGTGGCTAATTGTCCCTAAATATAGGGCTAACAAAGCCTCCATACATACCTAGTTCGTTATGATTAAACTCTCAATTGGGTGGGCGCTGAAAGGACTGCTAGTGATTTAAAACCAGCAGTATGGTCAAATAGAGAAAGCTGCTGCAATCTAGGATGCAGCCCATAGAGTAATCAGTAAAAGAGGAACCAATCCTAGAAAAAATAAATACAATGCAAAATTAAATAAAGAGGAGAAAAGAAGCATCTCCTCAATATTAATGATGACAAAAAAGTCATCTAGACAAGCTAAATGAAAAAAAGTCCCAGTAGAAGAACAGCATTATTACCTGTAGAAGTTTAAAACGAAACAACAGCGCACAGCCAGGCTCACCAGCAAATGAACGGTGGTGAAGCCTGCTTAAATAGCCCCCCAGCCGTATCAGTGATGAACACCACCGATCAGCTGCGGACAGAATGAGGCCGGCGCATACAAACCCCAGAATGCTTAGCGGCGTGACGTCAGCCGCTCACCGCTCTGAGCCAGAGAGACGCACGCCGCCAGTCAAAGAGCCAGGGGAGGCTGGAAGATCACAATAGGAGGGGGCGAGCATGGGGCGTGGCCAGAGGCAGGCAATGTGTCAACAAGCAACACAGCCCTAGGGTGTCCATACAACCACAGGCAAAGAAGCCCGGGTGTCAGAAATGAGCAGGCTCACATAGACCCCCTACAGAGCGAAACACACACAAATAAAGATGCAATAAGGGATCCTTGGTGGACGAACATCCAGGAAAGAAAAAGGCTTTGAATGAAACATCCTACAAAAGACAGATGAAGAAAAAAGAAAAACATAACATTATTAAGCAAATATAGATAACAATGAATAAATACAACAAATATGGTGTCCGTAATAGCATGGAAATTACAATATAGAAATGATTTTCCCCAACATAAATATAACAGCGAATTGGTAGGGGGAGGGGAAGAATGTAAAGGGGGAAAAAGGGAAGAGGGATGAGATAAATGGGAGATCCAGGAAACCATCCAAAACGAACCCAAGATGGAAAGGCTCGATACAGACAGTGGACAGGAAGGGGAAATTTGCAAGAGTGAGGAACAGACAAAATGTACCACACATACTCCAAAAAGATCTCCACTAGGGATGAGCTCCGCGTTCGATTTGAACATACGTTCGACTCGAACATCGTCTGTTCGTACGGTCGACGAAATTCGAACAAAACGGGTCGTTCGCGCCAAATTCGAGTAACGCGCAACGGCCCATAATTCACTGTGGCATTGCGCGCTGATGATTGGCCAAGCATGCTGTATGTCCCGCATGCTTAGCCAATCACAGAGCGCAAAAAACAAACAGCCATAATTGGCCAAAGCCTGGGTGGCTTTGGCCAATTATGGCTCAAGGCTTTAGCACACGCCCCACACTATATAAGGCCGCCTGCTGGGCGGCCTCGTGTAGTGTGTTGCGGCGTTGTTAATGAGAGCAGTCAGAGAAACAGAGAGATAGTCTTTTTAGATAGCTAGATAGAGCAGGCAGGCTAGTCAGTTTAGCTTAATTTACAGTGTGTAGAGGATATATATACATCCCTAGGAGTTGTACATATATTTATACACTGTATAGCTTAGCTAAATCAGCTATTCCTATTTGTCAGGCTGGAGATTGTGCTAGCTGCAGTGTTCTAACATGTTGTATTGCCTGTGTGCTGTTTAATTTCCACCTAAACGTACTCAGTGTTACTGCACTTGTCCTGTTTAATAGCACCTAAACGCATTTGCTGTTACTGCACGTGTGCTGTTTAATAGCAACTAAACGCATTTGCTGTTACTGCACGTGTGCTGTTTAATAGCACCGAAATGCATTTGCTGTTACTGCACGTTTTCTGTTTAATAGCACCTAAACGTATTTGCTCTTACAGCACGTTTGCTGTTTAATAGCACCTAAACGCATTTACTGTTATGCACGTGTGCTGTTTAAAAGCACCTAAACGCATTTGCTGTTACTGCATGTTTGCTGTTTAATAGCACCTAAACGCATTTGCTGTTACTGCACGTGTGCTGTTTAATATCACCTAAACGCATTTGCTGTTACTGCACGTTTGCTGTTTAATAGCACCTTAACGCAGTTGCTGTTACTGCACGTGTGCTGTTTAATATCACCTAAACGCATTTGCTGTTACTGCACATTTGCTGTTTAACCACTTCAATACAGTGCACTTAAACCCCCTTCTTACCCAGACCAATTTTCAGCTTTCGGTGCTTTCACACTTTGAATGACAATTACACAGTCATGCAACACTGTACCCAAACAAAAATTGCGTCCTTTTTTTCACACAACTAGAACTTTCTTTTGGTGGTATTTAATCACTCGTGGGTTTTTTATTTTTTGCACTATAAATAAAAAAAGACGGTAGATTTTGTGAAAAAATAGCATTTTTCTTTGTTTCTGTCATAAAATTTAGCAAATTAGTATTTTTTGTTCATAAACGGGTGACCGGGCAGGTCACTGGTGGGTGACGGGTGACAGGGCAGGTCACAGATGGGTGACGGTGACAGGGTAGGTCACTGGTGGGTGACGGTTGCACCGCTGATCGCAGTCTCTTTATGTGACAAGTGCACTTTATGGGTGACTGTTGGGTGACTGGTGACAATTGGGGGGGGCAAAGGGACAGATGTGGTGTTTGTGCAGACACTACAGTAACACAGAGCTGTAACTCACTGCTTCTAGCTCTTCTCTCCTCACACTGGAAATGATGTGTGAGGGGAGAAGAGCTGGTAACAGTAAGGCCTCGTACACACGATCGGACATATCCGATGAAAACGGTCCGCGGACCATTTCCATCGGATATGTCCGATCGGGAGTTTGATCCGATGGCGTGTACACACCATCGGATCAAATTCCCCGCCGCCGGACAGCACGGTGACGCGGCGGTGACGTTGACGCCGCCGCGTCACCGCCACGTCACCGCACCAGGAAGTAAAACACTTCCGCGCATGCGCCGAATCCATTCGGCGGCGGCGCGGCAGCGGTGGGGGACGACATGTCTGCTGGTAAGTGTACTAACCAGCAGACATGTCGGGCGGACAGATTCCACCGGATGGATTTCAAAGCATGCTTTGAAATCTGTCGGGTGGAGAAATCTGTCCGCTAGCCCATACACACGAGCGGAGATGTCTGCTGAAACGGTCCATCGGACCGTTTTCAGCGGACAAATCCCCTCGTGTGTACGAGGCCTAAGTTACAGCTCTTTGTTTACACTTCGTGAGCTGATCACGTGGTACACAGCCCTGACCAATGGCTGTGTACCATTACAGGAGAGAAAGATTGAAGTTGCGCTAAATAAGAAAAGGAAAATTAATAAAGGGTGATGACCAAATGGTTTTTATACCATGTGCAAAAAAATGTCTTATTGTGAATCTGAAGTCCAAGTGTACTCAAAGGATTAATAAAAATCAAAAGAGTATAGGTGAAAAAACAAAAAAACTTTAAAGTGTCCTTGATGGGCAGTTCTAAAAAAGAAATATGCTTAATCTGCTACAAAACTGTGAGTGTGATAAACAATGGAGGCTTACCAGAAGGCAAGCATAACGTGCTTGCGGCTACAACCCAGCCAGGGCCTTTAGGAGTCCACAGTAGGTTGATACAGCAGGAAAAGAGGTTGAAAGGTTGTGGGTAGCTCCAGGTGTATCAGCAGTTGGTTGCCGAAAAAAGGTTTTTAGATAAACATAGTGAAGTACGTCAAACAGCACATAAAAAGCAATACTAAAAAAAAAAATATAAAAATATATAATGATGTCCTAAGTTGTGACTTGAAATAACACCACCACCGTGTCACCAAATAAATTGAAGGCTTACCAGAAGCCAAATAAGTACCGCATAGGAGAGAAAGCCTTGATTCAAATATAGCAGTGGAGCAGCTGATGTCAGGGTGTATTATAGATCCTCCGGATGTCAGCAGTGCACCGAAAACAAATAAATAGCCCACATAGTGAAGTATGCTTAAAAACAGTCTTCAAGGTTTAATAAGATTGCACTTACATGTGGCATAAAGAATTAAAACATAGAGGTATAGCAGCCGGCCGGCTTACACGAACGCCCGTGTCTCTCGGATCGTCTCGTCAAAAGAACGTCAGCACGTCACCTTCCCGACGTACGTTTCGTCATAAGAAATTTACATCGTCTGGGGCACGGGCGACGTACTGACACATCGCATGAAATAGTAAACAAAAAAGTGCCAAGCCTCGATCTGATACCGAGTGATGGATGGTAAACCATGGTGGCCTAATAGGAACAGAACCAAGCCTCGACTTGGAACTATCAGACTAAATGTCCACATACGGTGGTCCAAAGGGACCAAATGTAAACACAAAGTGTTGTTGGAAGTTGCAGATAGACAAGCTGACAGTGCGATCGGGTAGCGAACTAAATTGCCCGCCAAAGTAAAAAGATATAAAGATCATCAGTAGTTTATAACTGAAACACTCGATCAGAACACTGTCAGACAATGTTAATTTGTGTACCTACCAACGGCTCATTGGGAATATCACCTTGGCGATAATAAAAAGTAAAATATATAAAAAAAAATTATAGAAATATATAAAAATTATAAAAAATGTAAAAAATGTAAAAAACAAATATGGGGGTATGGGGGTCACGTTTACATGAAGGGGCTGTCCCGCTCATAGTTGCTAAACTCTATAAAGGAGTTATGGGCATATCCACATAATTGGCATATGGTAGGTTGTGGAATCAAAAGAGGAGGGAATAGGGCTAAATCCATAACACTAACAGGGAGATGTCAAATCTCGGTGTATAGCGGTTATGGATATTACACTAATCATGAGTGGTCAACCAAAGGCCACCAACGGGATCATCCATCAGGTCAGATCGAGTTCACAAACCATGATGCTGTGAGCCCAACATCTTAGACAACAAAAATTATGGAACTTATGAATTATCTATAAATGCATTAACATCTACTTCTACGTTTAACCCAAAAGGTGTATAACATTTGATCCTATGGATCCATGCCATTTCCATTTTTGATATACTCCTTACCAATGCACTCCCTCGCCAATGTGGATTGTATCTATCAATTCCCAAAAAAATAGTTTTAGTATGATCTTTATTATGAGCTGCAACATAGTTTCTCGAGACTGGATGTTACTTTGAACCCCCTAAGATTTTGGTGATGTGCTCATTGAGCCTTACAGAGAGGGGTCTTTTAGTTCGCCCTACGTACTGAAGCCCACAAGGGCACTGAAGCAAATGGACCACCCCTTCAGTTGCACATGTGATAAAAGGCTTAATTGTGTGTTCATGTCCTGTGGTCGTGGAGACGAATTTGTGGGTTCGTTTATGAGCACACCCACTGACAGAACACACACGACATTTCCTACATTAATAAAATCCTGTAAAGGAATTAAGAAAAGTGGATTTAACTTTGGGGGTTCAAGAACATTGGGGGCTAGCTGATGTCTCAATGCTGACCCTCCCCTGAAGATTACTTGAGGTTTGTCTGGTAAGACCGGACCCAACACTGGGTCATTTTTTTAAATGTGCCAATGTTTCTTGATTAAATTTTTAACACTATAGTGTTGGGTAGAATAGGTGGTAATAAAAGGGGCAACAGGTAATACACCTTTTTGTGCATGCTTTTTGCTCAGTAATTCTTTTCTATTTATAGTTTTGACCTCTTCCAACGTTGGCATAAGGGAATTCAAACTGTACCCCTTTTCTAGGAATCTATTGGTCAAAATCCCGGCTTGGTTTATGAAATCGGTTTCATTCGAGCAGTTACGCCTAATGCGCAGGTATTGACTCTTGGGGACGAATTTTAACCACACTTCATGGTGGCAACTATCCACAGGGATATAGGAATTTCTATCAGTGTCTTTGAAGAACGTGCTGGTGGAGAATTCGTTTTGGGATATCGAGATCTTGAGATCAAGAAAATTTATACTAGACTGGCTAGCTTCAAAATTTAGATGGATGCCCCTAGAGTTATTATTGAGAAATCCCATGAAGGACTGAAGTTCCAGGAGGGACCCATCCCATAGGAGGAGGATGTCGTCGATGTATCTGGCCCACAGCTTGAGCTGGGGTTGATGACAAACATAGACGACATCCTCCTCCCACATAGCCATAAAAAGGTTTGCCAAGCTAGGGGCATACTTAGCCCCCATAGCAACACCCCTGTCTTGGCGGTAAAACTGGTTCTGGAACCAGAAATAGTTCCTTGTGGCAGCAAATTGTAATAGCTCCATTAAGAAGCAAATCTGTTCATCAAATAAACCTGATTCTCGTCTGAGATAGTATTCAACCGCTGTAAGTCCTAAATTGTGAGGAATGACTGTATAGAGCGAAGTGACGTCCGCAGTGACCAACCACATATCTTTAGTGGGTTTAAGGTTAGATAACATGTTAATCACATGACAGGAGTCTTTCAAATGGGAGGGCATTTTAGTAACCAGAGGTTGCAGGAAGAAGTCTATATACCTGCCCACCCGGGACGTGAGTGAATCAATCCCACTCACTATAGGGCGACCCGGGGGGCAGGTCAGACTTTTGTGGATCTTCGGCAAATAATAAATAACTGGAGTTCTTGGAGCTTTAGTGATAAGATAGAGTTTTTCTTTTTTGTTTAAAATACCCTCCTTTTATCCTCTCAAGACCAGTTTTTCAAGTTGTTTATGATAAGTGACTTTAGGATCAGAAGCTAAAGGGGTATAGGTATCCCTATCTCCTAAGATCCTGTCCATTTCCACTAGATAGTCACTTTTATCCAGAATGACTATTCCCCCCCCTTATCCGCGGGACGGATAACAATCTGTTTATTGTCACAAAGGGAGTCCAGACCAGTTTTGAGATCATGATCAAACTTAGTCTTTTTAATAGGGAGTTTGTCAAGGTCTCTCAGGAGAATATCCCTAAAGACCTTAATCGAAGGGGCCACCGCCCCTGGAGGGTTGTATAGAGAGGCGTTGGAAAGGCCTGTATGTACATAACTGGATGAAACCATTTGTTGATTGGTGATAGGGTTGGAAAGCATATACCTTTTAATATTTAATTTGCGTATAAACTTATGTGTGTCCATGTATGTTTCAAACTTGTTTAACCTGCGAGGTAACACAAATTTTAAGCCTTTATCTAAAATTAATTTCTCAGATTGGCTGAGAGCAACAGTACTCAAATTGAAGATGCCAGAGGAGGTTGTTAGACTTTTTTTCTTTTTAAGTCGTAACTTTCTTCCCCCTCTGACTCCTCTATGGGGTCTCCGGCCCGTTTGATGCCCTGGCTGGGTCGATGATATTTTAGATAAAGGCTTAAAATTTGTGTTACCTCGCAGGTTAAACAAGTTTGAAACATACATGGACACACATAAGTTTATACGCAAATTAAATATTAAAAGGTATATGCTTTCCAACCCTATCACCAATCAACAAATGGTTTCATCCAGTTATGTACATACAGGCCTTTCCAACGCCTCTCTATACAACCCTCCAGGGGCGGTGGCCCCTTCGATTAAGGTCTTTAGGGATATTCTCCTGAGAGACCTTGACAAACTCCCTATTAAAAAGACTAGGTTTGATCATGATCTCAAAACTGGTCTGGACTGGTCTGGACTCCCTTTTTGACAATAAACAGATTGTTATCCGGCCCGCGGATAAGGGGGGAGGAATAGTCATTCTGGATAGAAGTGACTATCTAGCGGAAATGGACAGGATCTTAGGAGATAGGGATACCTATACCCCTTTAGCTTCTGATCCTAAACTCACTTATCATAAACAACTTGAAAAACTGGTCTTGAGAGGATATAAGGAGGGTATTTTAAACAAAAAAGAAAAACTCTATCTTATCCCTAAAGCTCCAAGAACTCCAGTTATTTATTATTTGCCGAAGATCCACAAAAGTCTGACCTGCCCCCCGGGTCGCCCTATAGTGAGTGGGATTGATTCACTCACGTCCCGGGTGGGCAGGTATATAGACTTCTTCCTGCAACCTCTGGTTACTAAAATGCCCTCCCATTTGAAAGACTCCTGTCATGTGATTAACATGTTATCTAACCTTAAACCCACTAAAGATATGTGGTTGGTCACTGCGGACGTCACTTCGCTCTATACAGTCATTCCTCACAATTTAGGACTTACAGCGGTTGAATACTATCTCAGACGAGAATCAGGTTTATTTGATGAACAGATTTGCTTCTTAATGGAGCTATTACAATTTGCTGCCACAAGGAACTATTTCTGGTTCCAGAACCAGTTTTACCGCCAGGACAGGGGTGTTGCTATGGGGGCTAAGTATGCCCCTAGCTTGGCAAACCTTTTTATGGCTATGTGGGAGGAGGATGTCGTCTATGTTTGTCATCAACCCCAGCTCAAGCTGTGGGCCAGATACATCGACGACATCCTCCTCCTATGGGATGGGTCCCTCCTGGAACTTCAGTCCTTCATGGGATTTCTCAATAATAACTCTAGGGGCATCCATCTAAATTTTGAAGCTAGCCAGTCTAGTATAAATTTTCTTGATCCCAAGATCTCGATATCCCAAAACGAATTCTCCACCAGCACGTTCTTCAAAGACACTGATAGAAATTCCTATATCCCTGTGGATAGTTGCCACCATGAAGTGTGGTTAAAATTTGTCCCCAAGAGTCAATACCTGCGCATTAGGCGTAACTGCTCGAATGAAACCGATTTCATAAACCAAGCCGGGATTTTGACCAATAGATTCCTAGAAAAGGGGTACAGTTTGAATTCCCTTATGCCAACGTTGGAAGAGGTCAAAACTATAAATAGAAAATAATTACTGAGCAAAAAGCATGCACAAAAAGGTGTATTACCTGTTGCCCCTTTTATTACCACCTATTCTACCCAACACTATAGTGTTAAAAATGTAATCAAGAAACATTGGCACATTTTAAAAAATGACCCAGTGTTGGGTCCGGTCTTACCAGACAAACCTCAAGTAATCTTCAGGGGAGGGTCAGCATTGAGACATCAGCTAGCCCCCAATGTTCTTGAACCCCCCAAAGTTAAATCCACTTTTCTTAATTCCTTTACAGGATTTTATCAATGTAGGAAATGTCGTGTGTGTTCTGTCAGTGGGTGTGCTCATAGACGAACCCACAAATTCGTCTCCACGACCACAGGACATGAACACACAATTAAGCCTTTTATCACATGTGCAACTGAAGGGGTGGTCTATTTTCTTCAGTGCCCTTGTGGGCTTCAGTACGTAGGGCGAACTAAAAGACCCCTCTCTGTAAGGCTCAATGAGCACATCACCAAAATCTTAGGGGGTTCAGAGAAACATCCAGTCTCGAGACACTATCTTGCAGCCCATAATAAAGATCCCACTAAAACTATTTTTTTGGGAATTGATAGATACAATCCACATTGGCGAGGGAGTGCATTGGTAAGGAGTATATTAAAAATGGAAATGGCATGGATCCATAGGATCAAATGTTATACACCTTTTGGGTTAAAACGTAGAAGTAGATGTTAATGCATTTATAGATAATTCATAATTTCCATAATTTTTGTTGTCTAAGATGTTGGGCTTACAGCATCATGGTTTGTGAACTCGATCTGACCTGATGGATGGTCCCCTTGGTGGCCTTTGGTTGACCACTCATGATTAGTGTAATATCCATAACCGCTATACACCGAGATTTGACATCTCCCTGTTAGTGTTATGGATTTAGCCCTATTCCCTCCTCTTTTGATTCCACAACCTACCATATGCCAATTATGTGGATATGCCCATAACTCCTTTATAGAGTTTAGCAAATATTGGGCGGGACAGCCCCTTCATGTAAACGTGACCCCCATACCCCCATATTTGTTTTTTACATTTTTTATAATTTTTATATATTTCTATACATTTTTTTTATATATTTTACTTTTTATTATCGCCAAGGTGATATTCCCAATGAGCCGTTGGTAGGTACACAAATTAACATTGTCTGACAGTGTTCTGATCGAGTGTTTCAGTTATAAACTACTGATTATCTTTATATCTTTTTACTTTGGCGGGCAATTTAGTTCGCTACCCGATCGCACTGTCAGCTTGTCTATCTGCAACTTCCAACAACACTTTGTGTTTACATTTGGTCCCTTTGAACCACCGTATGTGGACATTTAGTCTGATAGTTCCAAGTCGAGGCTTGGTTCTGTTCCTATTAGGCCACCATGGTTTACCATCCATCACTCGGTATCAGATCGAGGCTTGGCCCTTTTTTGTTTACTATTTCATGCGATGTGTCAGTACGTCACCCGTGCCCCAGACGATGTCAACTTCTTATGACGAAACGTACGTCGGGAAGGTGACGTGCTGACGTTCTTTTGACGAGACGATCCGAGAGACACGGGCGTTCGTGTAAGCCGGCCGGCTGCTATACCTCTATGTTTTAATTCTTTATGCCACATGTAAGTGCAATCTTATTAAACCTTGAAGACTGTTTTTAAGCATACTTCACTATGTGGGCTATTTATTTGTTTTCGGTGCACTGCTGACATCCGGAGGATCTATAATACACCCTGACATCAGCTGCTCCACTGCTATCTTTGAATCAAGGCTTTCTCTCCTATGCGGTACTTATTTGGCTTCTGGTAAGCCTTCAATTTATTTGGTGACACGGTGGTGGTGTTATTTCAAGTCACAACTTAGGACATCATTATATATTTTTATATAATTTTTTTAGTATTGCTTTTTATGTGCTGTTTGACGTACTTCACTATGTTTATCTAAAAACCTTTTTTCGGCAACCAACTGCTGATACACCTGGAGCTACCCACAACCTTTCAACCTCTTTTCCTGTTGTATCAACCTACTGTGGACTCCTAAAGGCCCTGGCTGGGTTGTAGCCGCAAGCACGTTATGCTTGCCTTCTGGTAAGCCTCCAATGTTTATCACACTCACAGTTTTGTAGCAGATTAAGCATATTTCTTTTTTAGAACTGCCCATCAAGGACACTTTAAATTTTTTTTGTTTTTTCACCTATACTCTTTTGATTTTTATTAATCCTTTGAGTACACTTGGACTTCAGATTCACAATAAGAATTTTTTTTGCACATGGTATAAAAACCATTTGGTCATCACCCTTTATTAATTTTCCTTTTCTTATTTAGCGCAACTTCAATCTTTCTCTCCTGTATATTTTAGTGTGTGTGTAACACCTAGTCGTTGCTGCTTGTAATTATTACTATTTTTGTATGTTAGCGCGGTAATTTCTTTATATATCTTTCGGCTGTGTACCATTGTCGGTGACGAGCAGTGTTCCCGGTAACACGCTGCCACCGATGGGCACGCGTGCACTATGGGGGTGTTGCCATGCGTGATCAGCCGTGACTTCATCACGGACGATCACGTGGTTAACAGCGCATCCGCGCCGCTGTTCACCCCTGCCGGTAACGAGCGGTGTCTCTGTGACACGCCGCTACCGACAGTACAGGGATGCGCACGCGCGATCACGCGCATTCCCTATTTAAATGACTGGATGTCATATGATGTGCAGTCAGGAGATTGGAGTCCTCCGCCTGCAGTCATTTGACGGTGGGCGGTGGACAAATGGTTAATAGCACCTAAACGCATTTGCTGTTACTGCACGTGTGCTGTTTAAAGGGGTGGTTCCCCTAAAAAGAAACTTTTAACATTGCCTGTCTTTTCTTAATAAGATGTAGAATCGGCTGGTAGTTTAAAAAAAAAAAGTCCGTACATACCATTTTCGGCATGTAGTCTCACCGCCGCTTCCGGGTATGATGTGTGGGGGACAGGCATCCGATCGACGCATACAGCGCGTCACGAGATGCCGAAAGAAGCCGAACGTTGGTGCGGCTCTATACGGCGCATGCGCACCAACGTTCGGCTTCTTTCGGCATCTCGTGACGCGCTGTATGCGTTGATCGGATGCCTGTCATTTAAGTAGGCACGCCCATCCCCGGCCGCCAGACCCGGAAGCGGCGGTGAGACTACATGCCGAAAACGGTATGTACGGACTTTTTTTTTTAAACTACCAGCCGATTCTACATCTTATTAAGAAAAGACAGGCAATGTTAAAAGTTTCTTTTTAGGGGAACCTCCCCTTTAATATCACCTAAACGCCTTTGCTGTTACTGCACGTTTGCTGTTTAATAGCACCTAAACGCAGTTGCTGTTACTGCACGTTTGCTGTTTAATAGCACCTAAACGCATTTGCTGTTACTGCACGTTTGCTGTTTAATATCACCTAAACGCAGTTGCTGTTACTGCACGTTTGCTGTTTAATATCACCTAAACGCAGTTGCTGTTACTGCATGTTTGCTGTTTAATAGCACCTAAGCGCAGTTGCTGTTACTGTACGTTTTGCTGTTTAATAGCACCTAAACGCATTTGCTGTTACTGAACGTGTGCTGTTTAATATCACCTAAACGCATTTGCTGTTACTGCACGTTTCCTGTTTAATAGCACCTAAACGCATTTGCTGTTACTGCACGTGTGCTGTTTAATATCACCTAAACGCATTTGCTGTTACTGCACGTTTGCTGTTTAATAGCATCTAAACGCAGTTACTGTTACTGCACGTTAGCTGTTTAATAGCACCTAAACGCAGTTGCTATTACTGCATGTGTGCTGTTTAATAGCACCTAAACGCATTTGCTGTTACTGCATGTGTGCTGTTTAATATCACCTAAACGCATTTGCTGTTACTGCACGTTTGCTGTTTAATAGCACCTAAGCGCAGTTGTGGTTACTGCATGTTTGCTGTTTAATAGCACCTAAACGCAGTTGCTATTACTGCATGTGTGCTGTTTAATAGCACCTAAACGCATTTGCTGTTACTGCATGTGTGCTGTTTAATATCACCTAAACGCATTTGCTGTTACTGCACGTTTGCTGTTTAATAGCACCTAAACACATTTGCTGTTACTGCACGTGTGCTGTTTAATAGCACCTAAACGCACTTGCTGTTACTGCACGTGTGCTGTTTAATAGCACCTAAACGCAGTTGCTGTTACTGCACGTGTGCTGTTTAATAGCACCTAAACGCAGTTGCTGTTACTGCACGTGTGCTGTTTAATAGCACCTAAACACAGTTACTGTTACAGCACGTATGCTGTTTAATAGCACCTAAACGCAGTTTCTGTTATTGAACGTGTGCTATTTAATAGCACCTAAACGTCCTTTTGTTACTGCACTTGTGCTGTTTATTAGCACCTAAACGTAGTTGGTGTTACTGCACTTGTGCTGTTTATTAGCACCTAAACGTACTTGGTGTTACTGCACTTGTGCTGTTCAGTTGCACCTAAACGTCTTTTGTGTTACTGCACTTGTGCTGTTTATTAGCACCTAAACATAGTTGTGTTACTGCACTTGTGCTGTATATTTTTCACTTAAACCTACTTGGAGTTTACTGCGCTTGTCTTCTCCAGTTTGTACCTAAAGTTACGAGGTGTGTGTACTGATTTTGTCCTGTGCAGGCCATTAAAATGTCTGGAAGGACAACAAAGAGAGGCAGAGAGTCACAAGGGCAAGCAGGCTCTGCATCTAGAGGCAACGCTGGTAGTGGACATGGTGCATCCTCTTCAGCACGTGGCTGTGGCCGCTCGTCCTTCTTTTCGGGAGCTGGCCATGTTGAGCCTCAACATGCAGAGAAATTAGCAGAGTGGATGACCAAGCTGTCCTTATCCTCCTCATCCTCTCTCACCCAGGCTGAGTTCTAACCTGTTGTATTGCCTGTGTGCTGTTTAGTTTACACCTAAATGTACTCAGTGTTACTGCACTTGTCCTGTTTAATAGCACCTAAACGCATTTGCTGTTACTGCATGTGTGCTGTTTAATAGCAACTAAACGCATTTGCTGTTACTGCACGTGTGCTGTTTAATACCACCTAAATGCATTTGCTGTCACTGCACGTTTTCTGTTTAATAGCACCTAATCGCATTTGCTCTTACTGCACGTGTGCTGTTTAATAGCACCTAAACGCATTTGCTGTTACTGCACGTTTGCTGTTTAATAGCACCTAAACGCATTTGCTGTTACTGCACGTGTGCTGTTTAATAGAACCTAAAGCATTTACTGTTACTGCACGTGTGCTGTTTAAAAGCACCTAAACGCATTTGCTGTTACTGCATGTTTGCTGTTTAATAGCACCTAAACACATTTGCTGTTACTGCACGTGTGCTGTTTAATAGCACCTAAGCGCAGTTGCTGTTACTGAACGTTTGCTGTTTAATAGCACCTAAACGCATTTGCTGTTACTGAACGTGTGCTGTTTAATAGCATCTAAACGCAGTTACTGTTACTGCACGTTTGCTGTTTAATAGCACCTAAACGCATTTGCTGTTACTGCACATGTGCTGTTTAATATCACCTAAACGCATTTGCTGTTACTGCACGTGTGCTGTTTAATATCACCTAAACGCATTTGCTGTTACTGCACGTTTGCTGTTTAATAGCATCTAAACGCAGTTGCTGTTACTGCACGTTTGCTGTTTAATAGCACCCAAACGCATTTGCTGTTACTGCACATGTGCTGTTTAATATCACCTAAACGCATTTGCTGTTACTGCACGTGTGCTGTTTAATATCACCTAAACGCATTTGCTGTTACTGCACGTTTGCTGTTTAATAGCACCTAAACGCAGTTGCTGTTACTGCACGTGTGCTGTTTAATATCTCCTAAACGCATTTGCTGTTACTGCACGTTTGCTGTTTAATAGCACCTAAACGCAATTGCTGTTACTGCACGTGTGCTGTTTAATAGCACCTAAACGCATTTGCTGTTACTGCACGTTTGCTGTTTAATAGCACCTAAACGCATTTGCTGTTACTGCACGTGTGCTGTTTAATAGAACCTAAAGCATTTACTGTTACTGCACGTGTGCTGTTTAAAAGCACCTAAACGCATTTGCTGGTACTGCATGTTTGCTGTTTAATAGTACCTAAACACATTTGCTGTTACTGCACGTGTGCTGTTTAATATCACCTAAACGCATTTGCTGTTACTGCACATGTGTTGTTTAATAGCACCTAAACACAGTTGCTGTTACTGCACGTGTGCTGTTTAATAGTAACTAAACGCATTTGCTGTTACTGCACGTGTGCTGTTTAATAGCACCTAAACGCATTTGCTGTTACTGCACGTGTGCTGTTTAATAGCACCTAAGCGCAGTTGCTGTTACTGCATGTGTGCTGTTTAATAGCACCTAAACGCATTTGCTGTTACTGCATGTGTGCTGTTTAATATCACCTAAACGCATTTGCTGTTACTGCATGTGTGCTGTTTAATATCACCTAAACGCATTTGCTGTTACTGCACGTTTGCTGTTTAATAGCATCTAAACGCAGTTACTCTTACTGCACGTTTGCTGTTTAATAGCACCTAAACGCATTTGCTGTTACTGCACATGTGCTGTTTAATATCACCTAAACGCATTTGCTGTTACTGCACGTGTGCTGTTTAATATCTCCTAAACGCATTTGCTGTTACTGCACATTTGCTGTTTAATATCACCTAAACGCATTTGCTGTTACTGCACGTTTGCTGTTTAATATCACCTAAACGCATTTGCTGTTACTGCACGTGTGCTGTTTAATAGCACCTAAACGCATTTGCTGTTACTGCACGTGTGCTGTTTAATAGCACCTAAACGCAGTTGCTGTTACTGCACGTGTGCTGTTTAATAGCACCTAAACACAGTTACTGTTACAGCACGTGTGCTGTTTAATAGCACCTAAACGCAGTTGCTGTTATTGAACGTGTGCTATTTAATAGCACCTAAACGTCCTTTTGTTACTGCACTTGTGCTGTTTATTAGCACCTAAACGTAGTTGGTGTTACTGCACTTGTGCTGTTTATTAGCACCTAAACGTACTTGGTGTTACTGCACTTGTTCTGTTCAGTTGCACCTAAACGTCTTTTGTGTTACTGCACTTGTGATGTTTATTAGCACCTAAACGTAGTTGTGTTACTGCACTTGTGCTGTATATTTTTCACTTAAACCTACTTGGAGTTTACTGCGCTTGTCCTCTCCAGTTTGTACCTAAAGTTACGAGGTGTGTGTACTGATTTTGTCCTGTGCAGGCCATTAAAATGTCTGGAAGGACAACAAAGAGAGGCAGAGAGTCACAAGGGCGAGCAGGCTCTGCATCTAGAGGCAACGCTGGTAGTGGACATGGTGCATCCTCTTCAGCACGTGGCCGTGGCCGCTCGTCCTTTTCGGGAGCTGGCCATGTTGAGCCTCAACATGCAGAGAAATTAGCAGAGTGGATGACCAAGCTGTCCTTATCCTCCTCATCCTCTCTCACCCAGGCTGAGTTCTAACCTGTTGTATTGCCTGTGTGCTGTTTAGTTTACACCTAAACGTACTTAGTTTTACTGCACTTGTCCTGTTTAATAGCACCTAAACGCATTTGCTGTTACTGCATGTGTGCTGTTTAATAGCAACTAAACGCATTTGCTGTTACTGCACGTGTGCTGTTTAATAGCACCTAAATGCATTTGCTGTTACTGCACGTTTTCTGTTTAATAGCACCTAATCGCATTTGCTCTTACTGCACGTGTGCTGTTTAATAGCACCTAAACGCATTTGCTGTTACTGCACGTTTGCTGTTTAATAGCACCTAAACGCATTTGCTGTTACTGCACGTGTGCTGTTTAATAGCACCTAAACGCATTTGCTGTTACTGCACGTGTGCTGTTTAATAGCACCTAAACGCATGTGCTTTTACTGCACATGTGCTGTTTAATATCACCTAAACGCATTTGCTGTTACTGCACGTGTGCTGTTTAATATCACCTAAACGCATTTGCTGTTACTGCACGTTTGCTGTTTAATAACACCTAAACGCAATTGCTGTTACTGCATGTTTGCTGTTTAATAGCACCTAAGCGCAGTTGCTGTTACTGCACGTTTGCTGTTTAATAGCACCTAAACGCATTTGCTGTTACTGAACGTGTGCTGTTTAATATCACCTAAACGCATTTGCTGTTACTGCACGTTTCCTGTTTAATAGCACCTAAACACATTTGCTGTTACTGCACGTGTGCTGTTTAATATCACCTAAACGCATTTGCTGTTACTGCACGTTTGCTGTTTAATAGCATCTAAACGCAGTTGCTGTTACTGCACGTTTGCTGTTTAATAGCACCCAAACGCATTTGCTGTTACTGCACGTTTGCTGTTTAATATCACCTAAACACATTTGCTGTTACTGCACGTTTGCTGTTTAACCACTTAAGACCCGACCTTGCCACTTTTTGCGATTTGGCACTGCGTCGTTTTAACTGACAATTGCGCGGTCGTGCGACGTGGCTCCCAAACAAAATTGGTGTCCTTTTTTCCTCACAAATAGCGCTTTCTTTTGGTGGTATTTGATCACCTCTGCGGTTTTTATTTTTTGCGCTATAAACAAAAATAGAGCGACAATTTAAAAAAAAATCAAAATTTTTTACTTTTTGCTATAATAAATATCCCCCAAAAATATATAAAAAAACATTTTTTTTCCTCAGTTTAGGCCGATACGTATTCTTCTACGTGTTTTTGGTAAAAAAAAATCGCAATAAGCGTTTATCGGTTGGTTTTCGCAAAATTTATAGCGTTTACAAAATAAGGGATAGTTTTATTGCATTTTTATTCGTTTTTTTTTTTTTACTACTAATAGCGGCGATCAGCGATTTTTTTCGTGACTGTGACATTATGGCGGACACTTCGGACAATTTTGACACATTTTTGGGACAATTGTCATTTTCAGTGCAAAAAAATGCATTTAAATTAAGCACACGCAGCAGAGGGCCAGCAAGAGGGGGTGTATGTGCCCAGTAAGCAAGTGGTTAATGTGACATGTCACTGTCGTCAGCGCTCCCCGCTTCTCATTTTTAATGTGCCATGTCATTTTGCTTAGGGGCCCAGGGAGGTCAGGATTGGCACTGGGTCTCGTAAGTTAAGGGCTGTATGCGATTCCAAACACCAATGCTTCTTTGCATTACTTATGCATGCATGTACAACAAATTTCCAAATACGGTGGAAACGCATGCACAATTTACATTGGGAAATTTACACTAGGCATAAAAAATGCCCATAACTGTCTGCATGCATCCACTTACATCCAAGGCATCCATAAGGACCTCTGTGTTACAGTTAGGACACAAGCGCTGTAATATCACACTGTCTGCTCCTTTGGTGTAAAGTTTTATTTTTCCTTCTTCATTTCTTACTGTAAGAGAAACAAATAAATATAAATACAGGTGAATCTGATCTTTTCTAGGCAAGTGTTAAGCTGGAGCTTCAAGTGAACCTCTTTCCTTCTAAATATACCTTTTAAAAAAAAATGAACTATGAAAAGTAGGGCTGTTACTGATCAAAATTTTTGTGTTCGATTAATCGTTTTTTATTTTAATCGATTAATCGACTAATTTCGATTAATTATAACGCACATACAGATCCAACTACTTTTAGCTGATCTCCCAGTGCAGCTCCCAACCACTGGAAAAATGGATAGCAGGATACAAAAAACACACAAAGGCAGAGCTCGATGGGAATATCATTACAACTTTTATAGTCTTCAAGTAGGTGACAAAATAAATATTGCACTGGAGATAAAATCGATGTAGCTACATAAACTATAAAAATGGTGCGAGTAATACCAAACGGTACCAAAAGCAGTCATAAAATCATGTAGCCAAGTATGATACTGGTATAAAAATGTGTACAATGATACAACTGCTCCAGATGAGGAGAGGTTAACATCAGTCTGTCGGCATGTAGATGTCCCATGAAAGGAATTATCACACCTCCCATTGGATGGTTGTAGAATCCCAGATTGATTGGAGGGAAGTGATAGAGGGAAGTGTAACAGCCCTTGCGTGTGGCAGATAGTAATGTCCCGCCGGCATGCAGATATGAAGGCACAGCAAAGGAGCCCTTCAGATGGACACGGCAACCCCCGACTGGTGTCCGTGACGTTACCGGATCTCCGACGGAACTCCCTGAGGGCCCAGAAGCTGGCTAAGAGGTGAGTACCAATCAAAAGAATTGTAATCGATTAAAAAGATTTTGATCGATCAAAAAAATTAAAGATTAATCGATCAATTAAAAGTTAATTTGCACAGCCCTAATGAAAAGAAATCATTTATTTCTTTATAATTTAGGAAAAATATAAGAAAATAACAGATTTTTAATACAAACATTTCTCTGTGATTCTAAAAAGTATTTTAATGTTTAATTTATTAAATCAACAAATTATCACTTGGAGGTCTCCAGTCACAGCAGCATGTTTCAGCACGATTCATAGATTGGGCAGGAACAGGGTGACCACGTGTCACGGATTGCCCAGGACAGTCCCACTTTTTGCAAGTCTGTTCCATGTAAAATTCATTCCAGGACAATACAGTGCCCCGGAATAAAACGGACACAGCCCCCCCCCCCCCCGGGCCAATTTGATGCCCATTAAAAAAGGCCAATACATCACTGATTTACCCACTGGCAGTACTTGTTCTGGCCGGGAAGGCCTGGAGGAGCACAATCCTGCCCCCTGCTTGTGATTGGAGAAATCATAAATCCCGCCTCTTGTGTCCAATCACTGTGCTGTGATTTGTTACAGCACAAGCTGATTTTTGGGAAGGGAGGGTGTCCCTGAATGGTAGTTTGGAAATGTGGTCACCCTAGGTCACCCTAGGCAGGAATACAGATTGCCAGGAAGATACGTGTGCTCCAAGGTAACACTTTTTTTGCTGCAGTTGTAACTGTTCCAACCAGTGTTTGTACAGTACAACCTGCATTGTTGTTGTTGCGAATTACATTAAAATGTTTTCTACAACATTGGGCTTCATTAGTACCGAAGTCACTTTCAACGTAGCCTGTAACTTCAAGTAATTAAGTTGAAGAAAAAAATCTACTTTTTACCTTTTTAGATAACGTATGAGAACAAAGGTGAAAGTGAATACCGGTTCTTTTAATAAATTAGCCTGGGAGTCTTTGGCTTCACGGTCCGCTCTGGAGGCCAGTGCTGTCATTCACAAAAACAGATCATGCAGATCGTGTCACTATGGGATTGATTTACTAAAGGCAAAGAGACTGTGCACTTTGCAAAGTGCAGTTGCTCCAGACCTTAGCAAAAGTTCCACTTTACAAAGAATACCCACCTCATTGCACCTTCTTGGATGATGAAAGTCATCAGAGCTTCTGTTAGTTTGTTGGCTTGTTTCCCATCTTCTCCCTCCTTTCCTACATGCCTCTCCTTCCTCCTCCTACAGCCAGCCAATGTGATCGGATCTCCTTTCGGGCAATTGGGTAATGGGTCTCAAGACCTGCTTTCTGATTGGCTGGAAGAATCGGTGTTACAATAGCTATTGTAACACAATTGGTTGGGCTCGAAGCACAGTGCTCTGCGCCTCGAACCACCCTTTTTTTAAGCATATTAGAGCCTTTGGCTCTAATCACGTATGTCAAACCCCCCCAATGGAATCCATGCGTCCAGCATCCCTGCTTGTAGATCAGGGGGTTGTACACATGGATGGGGGGGTGGCGCTTATGCGCCTCTAGTGGACTTTACTGACTATGGGATGATTCATTATAAGATATTTTTTTATTCACAGCTCTACTATGACTGTTTGAGCTCATTCACACAGCCGTGAGAGGGCCTCACAGTACCCAATGCCTCTGTAAAATCCTTCCCAGGACCTGCAGCTGTTGTGAAAAGCATTTGGAGCACACACCAATGCAGGTGCTTTATACAACGCCCTGTGCATTAACACATACAGTTGCATCTTCTAAGTAATGTCAATGGGCATCTTTACGTAGCAGGGGCAGGTCCTTTATATAGTGCCTGCCCTCAAGCAGTTCCCAGTCTACGGTCCCTCCCTCACATACATTCACATACTAGGGAAAATTTTAATATTAGTGTAACGGAATGGCCCATGATACCCAGAGACTTTTGAAGAATGCGGGGTACTCCTGTGCCAGCTTCACCAATGACTCTTATGTCTAGGGTCATCCTATGTCCAATAGGAGCATAGGATGACTGAGAAATGATATCTCGGATTACATGAGATGGGACAGTAACAATAATTCATGTATTGCAGGATATCTTGAAATATTACAAGTTGTTGAATCTGAACTCAACAGGTTAATTGAAAGATGTTAATTGATGTTAATCACCTCCAGCTACCTGGCCGTAGTGATAAAAGCTTGCTGTGATTGCATTCTATTGTGCTAATTAAGTCTGGCTTCTGAAAGACCTCTCATTGTGTGATGCTAATTACACTGTATTGTGTGAAAGTTCTATTGATGATAAGATGTGGAATGTGACTTGGCATCCTCTAAAGGTCAGACGTCTGACTTATGTTTACTAAATGAATGTGTATTGTATTGAGGGGAGAATAACTTATCGCGGAGTCAGAACGTCTGGGTGATGATTGGTAATTAGTTCATGTAGGTTATCTGAATGTCATTTACTAAAGGAATGTGTATTGAGCACCCATTGTGTCATGTTGTGTGTGTAGTTAAGCCATTGTTTCTTGGGGCTTCTAACTGTATATAACAAGCCTGAGTTTAGCATTAAAGTATTCATTCGTTTGGAACCAGAGACAGAGCTGTGTGTGTCTCGTTTCTGGGGAAAATCCATATGGATCGTGTCTGCTGGATTGTTGAGTGTCGGATAAGCTGTTTTGAGTTGGTGGAATGGAATATCGTAAACGGCGTTAACCCCTGACCATTACAATTAGCAAAGTTAACCTAGCAGCATGTCTTTAGAGCTAGGGAGGAAACCCGCACAAGCATAAGGAGAACATGCAAACTCCACGTAGATAGTGTTTTAGCTAGCGAAATTATACTTTTTCTTTCTACGGGTTTTCTCTTAAATTTAAATGATTATTTACTTCTGTCTGCTGCTGGGAAGTCTGCTGCTGGGATAGTGTAGGAAGACTCAATATTCTGTGTTATGAATATTTATATCACTCTGATATGGTATATTGCTAGTTATGCGTGCTGGGCAAGCGTATAAATGTTGGATGGAACTTTCTGGAAGCTCTCCTGCCTCCCAGACTTTGTCTGGGTCAAAAGTGTGTGCTGTTGGGCCTGACCTCCCAGTCCTGTTGCTTGGGAAAGGGGAACACTTGTGTCTGAGAAACATAGGCTTAAGGCTGGGGCCAGAAGCTTGCATTGCCTGGCCTAAGGTTTTGACTGGAGCTAAATTATGTTTGGAATCACCAAGGTGGACTTTAATTATCTGTAGAGTGTTTGAAGAACAAAGAGAATGCTAGAACATTGCAGTGGGTCTGGTGGCTCATCCAGTGACTGTACATAGTTACATAATTAGTCAGGTTGAAAAAAGACACAAGTCCATCTAGTTCAACCAAAAAAGAAAAAAGGATCATACAATCTCATATACACAATCCTTCACCCACTGTTGATCCAGAAGAAGGCGAAAAACCTCAGGAAAGCATGTTTCAATTTGATAAAGCAGGGGGAAAAAATGTCTTCCTGATACCCGAGACGCAATCAGATTTTTCCCTGGATCAACTTTACCTATAAATGTCAGTACCCAGTTATATTATGTACATTTAGGAAATAATCCAGGCATTTATTAAAGCAATTTACTGAGCTTGCCAGAACCACCTCTGGAGGAAGTCTATTCCACATTTTCACAGCTCTTACTATGAAGAAATCTTTCCATATTTGGGGATGAAATCGTTTTTCTTCTAGATGTAAAAAGCACCCCCTTGCCCTCTGTGATGACTTTAAAGTGAATTACTCAACACCAAGTTTACTATATGGCCCACTTATGTATTTGTGCATGTTGATCATATCCCCCCTCAATCGCCTCTTCTCAAGAGAGAATAAATTCAATACCTCTAATCTTTCCTCATAGCTGAGCTCCTCCATGCCTCTTATCAATTTGGTTGCCCTTCTCTGCATTTTCTCCAGTTCTCCTGATATCCCTTTTGAGAACTGGTGCCCAAAACTGAACTGCATGTTCCAGGTGAGGTCTTTGATTTGATTTGATTTGATTTGTACAGGGGCAACATGATATCTCTTTCTCTCTGAAGTCCATATGTCTCTTAATACAAGAAAGGACTTTGCTTGCTTTGGAAACCGCAGCTTGGCATTGCATGCTATTATTGAGCTTATGATCTACCAAAACCCCCAGATCCTTCTCCACTATGGATTCCCCCAGTTGTAGTCCCCCTATTATGTATTATGCATGCACATTCTTAGCCCCCAAGTGCATAACTTTACATTTATCAACATTAAATCTCATTTGCCACTTAGTTGCCCAAGTGCAGAAGTGCACTGAGGTTGGCTTGTAAATTGGAGACATCCCGTAAAAATGTTATTCCACTGCATAGCTTGGTGTCATCTGCAAAGACAGAAATTGTCTTTTGATCCCAGATCCTATATCATTAATAAGGATATTAAAAAAGTAAGGGTCCCAACACTGAACCTTGGGGTACACGGTCACCAATGATAACCTTAGACCATTCAGAGTAAGAATCATTAACCAATACTCAATCTACTGTAGCACTACCCCATTCAGGAGCCGCTGAGTATAAGTTGGATCGGCGTGTTGTGTTACCTGGCAGGTGTCTAGGGGTGATACTTGTGAGTTAAGAAGAAGAGTGAATGTCCAGTCTTTAGTTGGGTTTTCTTCAATGCTTTATTCCAAGGCCAAACATGGCGTTCATCAACATGGTACAGGACAGGAAAGGTTGATGAGCAGAGAGAGAGGATTTGAGTATCAAGCCTTGGATATCAAAAAGGTGAGAGAGCAATCTGACTCTTAGCAATGATGAACTCAGTTCGTCGCCACTCCAATTGGAATGGGTAAAGTGCCCCCGGACAGGTCTCTGCCACAGGCCTGGCAGCCGGAACGTCACCTGCAAATGCTGGGAGGACCAGGCCTCTGCCACAGGTCCAGTACTTGAGGAGCATGAAATTGAAATTAGCTAGTCCTCCCAATAGATTTAGGTAGAGTCTCTGGATCCCCGATGGTTCGTTCAAGCCCTATTGATATTTCCAAGCCTGTAGACTTTACCTATGGACACATTAGCTGTGTGTGGGGAAGAACTGTGACAAATGCTTTTGCAAAATCCAAGTATACCACGTCCACCGCCACAAAATTTGTACTTCCAAGAGGTGGAAACACTTTATTTCCTATATTGATGCTCACTCAACAACTTAGGTGTTGTATTTAGCCATGTTGTAACTAGCTATCAAAACAGTGAAGGATAAAGATATTTGTGACCACACTTAAAGGGTCACTAAAGGAATTTTTTTTTAGCTAAATAGCTTTATCTTAATGCAGTGCTGTTTTCATGTTCTCATTGTTCATTTTTGCTTTGAAGTTGCTGTAATTCTGCTCTGATCTCCACACTTCCTGCTTGTCTGGCTCCTTATGAAAAATCTCATGGCAGTTTTTCACTGTGGTCTAAGCTGTGTGTCTAAAACTCCTCAGAACCAATCAGATTCATAAAAACAAAACACTGCCCTGGATTTGTTTGTTTTTGTTCTGTGTGTCTTCTGTACTTCACAGAAACATGAAATCAGTTTAAAAATGAAAGTGAAACTAGAGGCACATTATATGATTGATTTTTATCTTTTTTTAATCATTTTTAAAAGGAATCAGTTAACTTTTATGTCTCTATACCCTGTAAACAGTAATTTCAGCAAAAATTTTTTTTTCCTTTAGTGACCCTTTAGGCTGGCCAAGATTTAATCCATGGGTCCTCAAACTACGGCCCTCCATATGTTCAGGAACTACAATTCCCATCATGCCCTAGTCATGTCTGTGAATGTCAGAGTTTTACAATGCCTCATGGGACTTGTAGTTCCGACACAGCTGGAGGGCCGTAGTTTGAGGATCCCTGATTTAATCCATCTGCAGTCAGGCTGATTGTACCCAAGTTGAACCATCAATGGACTTGGGTACAACCAGCCTGTCTGATTTTTTGCATGTGATATAGCCGCTAGCAGTAATCATTGTATTCTGCAGGTTGGGAAAGCACCCTGCTGGCAGAATACAGTAATGCTGCGGGAGGCATTCCCCCATCAACACTGACTGTGTTGATGGGGGAATACAATTATTTTCTTTCCTTTCACTTGTGGTGGAAGGAAAGAAAATTGATTAATTTATGGCAGAGGTCCTCAAAAATTTTCAAACAAACGGCCAGTTTATTGTCCTTCAGACTTTAGGAGGGCTGGATTGTGGCCAGCAGAGGAAGAAAATATCCCGGGCCAGACATCAGTGAGAATAAATATGGCCTCAGGATTGGTGGTCAAAAGGAAGAGGAGTAGTGCCCCTATTAGTAGGAGAAATAGTATTCCATCATTGGTATCGGTGGAAGAAATAGTGTCCCATTGTTGGTGTCAGTGGGGGGAATAGTGCCTCATATCAGTGGAAGGAATAGTGCCTCATATCAGTGGGAGGAATAGTGCCCCAAGGGCCAGATAAAGGCTAGCAAAGGACCACATCTGGCCCTCAGGCCGCAGTTTGGAGACCCCTGATCTATGGCTTGCATTAGATATACTGTCATTTTAAAGTAACTCCTGATTGTATACCAACAGCATTAATGCTGAATGCACTTACGTAAAATTGACATCCTTTTGCGATCACTAGTAAAGTCCATCAGTGCCAGGATTTTGTAGGTTACTTCTGTACCCATCTCACTAATGGTGATGGATTCTTGGGTGCGGGCAAGAAAAACATAGCCAAAATTTCTGGCAGCAGTGACTAAAGCCTCTTCATCTGGTGATGCAGCCTTGTAGATCAAATCGTCTACGAAAATCAAAAAGAACATGAAACATAGAAGAAATGCTAACATAATAGTCCATGTGAAATCTGTTTAGGTATTATCATATTTTATATTATCATATTTTTCATCACATTTTACCTACACGGTAGATGTACTTTACAGATTAGGAAAATGTAAAGATTTTATTTGTATATATTTATTTTATTTATTTAAATTAATTTGGAAAAGCTAGATAAGAGAGTATTTATAAAGCAGTTACAGTGCTATTCACAACACATTCACTTTGCATTTACTGATGAATCATTCACTGTGAAAACCCTGAAACTGTGAAGATTCGCATGGATTCTCATTGAATTTCATCTGATCAAGTGCTCACTGACATTCACTAAAGATGAACTAAGAGCATTAAAGACTTCCAAGTGCACTTGGAAGTGCAGTTACTGTAGATCTGAGGGGGACATGCAAGGAAAATAAAAAACAGCATTTTAGCTTGCACACGATAAAAAGAGCTTCCCCTCAGATCTACAGCGATCTACAGCGATTGCACTTTCAAGTGTACTTGCAGTGCACTTGTAGTGCAAACTGGATTTCCCTTTCGTAAATAACCCCCAATATAACTAATTGAAGTGATAGATGATACCGCTCTAAAAACTGCTGATCCCTTAGCTTTGCTTCTGTCCCACTAAACCAAAAGGGTGCTGACTATCAGGGCCGGACTGGGCTCAAGCCCATGGGCCCCTCCCAATAGGGGGCCCCTCTAAAAAAAAAAAACAGCAACCCTTCCTTTTTTTATTTATTTTTATAAAAAAATATGTATATATATATATATATATATATATATATATATATATATATATATATATATATATATTATCATTATTATTATTAAAGGGCCCAGAGGTCTCCAGGGCCCCTGGGTGGCAACCCCCCCCTTTTTTTTTTTTAAACAATTTACATTTTTATATATTTTATTAAAGGGCTCAGAGGTCCCCAGGGCCCCATGTGGCAACCCCCCCTTTTTTTTATTTTTTTATAAATGTTTTATTTTTTTATTTTTGTTTATATTTTTTTATTTTATTTTTATTAAAAGGCCCAGAGGTCCCCAGGGCCCCGGACAGCAACCCTTCCTTTTTTTATTTATTTTTATAAAAAAATATGTTTATATATATATATATATATATATATATATATATATATATATATATATATATATTATCATTATTATTATTAAAGGGCCCAGAGGTCTCCAGGGCCCCTGGATGGCAACCCCCCCTTTTTTTTTATAAAACAATTTACATTTTATATATATATATATATATATATATATATTATTTTATTAAAGGGCTCAGAGGTCCCCAGGGCCCCATGTGGCGACCCCCCCTTTTTTATATATTTTTTTATAAATGTTTATTTTTTTATTTTTGTTTATATTTTTTTATTTTTTATTAAAATGCCCAGAGGTCCCCAGGGCCCCCGGATGGCAACCTCCCCTTTTTATGTATTTTTTTTAAATTTTTTAGGGGTCTGGAGGTCCCCAGGGGCCCGGAGGCCCCCAGGGCCCCGGACAGCAACCCCCACTTTTTTTTAATTTTTTTATATATATAGAGAGAGAGCTGCACGATTCTGGCCAAAATGAGAATCACAATTTTTTTGCTTAGAATGAAGATCACGGTTCTCTCACGATTCTCACGGCGTAAAATCTTTTACATTTAAAAAAAAAAAAATGGGCTAACTTTACTGCCTAGTTTTTTTTTTTTTAATTCATTAAAGTTTGTTTTTTTTTCCCAAAAAAATGCATTTAAAAATACTGTTGCGCAAATACAGTGCAACATAAAATATTGCAACAACCGCCATTTTATTCTCTAGGCCAAGGTCTTTACTAAAAAATTATATAATCTATGGGGGTTCTAAGTAATTTTCTAGCAAAAAAAATAATGATTTTAACTTGAAAAGAGCTGTCAGAAAAAGGTTTGGTGGTTAAAAATTCCTAATTTACATACAGAAGAAGTTAATTCCTTTGAAGAGATACTGGCCCAGATTCAGAGAGAATTGGATTCTCGTAGCGTATCAGAAATACACTACGCCGCCGTTTCTTACCTGGCTCTACGTGGAATCCAGGTAGATTTTGTCCAGTAAACGACGGCGGCGTAGTGTATTTCTCCCGTCGCAATCCATATAGACGAGTAGGGGGCGTTAAGGATTTAAAATAGGCGCGTTCCCGCGGCGATCGAACTGCGCATGCTCCGTTCGCAAATTTCCCGCCGTGCATTGCGCGAAATCACGTCGTTACGTCATTCGTTGTTTGAGTAGCGTCGTTTACGGACATTTCTATTCCCGAACGAGTTACGTAAAAAAATAAAAAAATTGTATTAAAATCGACGCGGGAACGACGGCCATACTTAACATGGGTTACGCACCGTTAGACCAGCAAAAAGCTGGTCTAACAGTACGTAAAAAAAAAACAGACGTAAGCGATTGCGAAGACCGCTCGTATCTTCGTGGATCGCCGTAAAAACACATTTGCATATCCCGACGCATCAAAACGACGCAAACTCCTCCCAGCGGCCGCAAATATATCGCAGCGTAGATCCGAAGGTTTACGAAGACGTAAGCCTCTCGGATCGAAGCCCGAAGCCGCCGTATCATGGTTTGAGGATTCAAACTAGTGATACGGCGCGCGAAATTTGAAATTACTCCTGTCTAACACCAGTTAGACAGGAGTAATTGCTTTATGAATCTGGGCCACAATGTTTAGACTTAACTTTCCACTGATAAAGAATGTTTCCAAAACTTGGCAGATTGCCCAGACTGACTTTTGGCTGAGAGCAGACAGGAAATTCTTTGCATACCAAAGTGCAGGGAGAAAATTATTTTCATGTGAAAGATTGTGAAACCCTGTATCAAGAATCGCAAAGGGAAAAAGATCGCAATAACGATTCTTCACTATTAATCGTGCAGCTCTAATATATATATATATATATATATATATATATATATATATATATATATATATAAAGGGATTTTTAAATACAGCTTACCTGTAAAATCCTTTTCTTGGAGTACATCACGGGACACAGAGCGGCATATTCATTACTATATGGGTTATATGGAGTACCTTCAGGTGTGGACACTGGCAATCTCAAACAAACAGGAAGTCCCTCCCTATATAACCCCCTCCCCTAGAGGGAGTCCCTCAGTTTTGTAGCAAGCAGTATGCCTCCCAAAATGTTCCCAAAAAGAGGGGTGGGAGCTCTGTGTCCCGTGATGTACTCCAAGAAAAGGATTTTACAGGTAAGCTGTATTTAAAAATCCCTTTTTCTTTCTCGTACATCACGGGACACAGAGCGGCATATTCATTACTATATGGGATGTCCGAAAGCAATGCTTTAATGAGGGGAGGGAGACATCTTCCAAAGAAGGATTTAATTTAGAGGTATACTCAAATACTAGTAAATCCAACTTAAACGAGAAATGTAAATCTCAAATCAAATCAAGGGAGCCCCCTCAGATCCTGAGGAGCTTGAATCGCGGCCTGTAGTACTGACTGCCCAAAGGCTGTATCCGCATTCCTTCTTACGTCCATTTGATAAAATTTTGTAAACATGTGGACTGACGACCACGTTGCTGCCTTGCATATTCGAGCCATAGAGATCTGATGATGATGTGCTGCCCAGGAGGTGCCCATGGCCCTGGTAGAATGGGCCTTTGCCGACAAAGGAGGAGGCAACCTCTTCAAACCGCAGGCCTGAACGATTAATTGTTTAATCCATCTTGCGATGGTGGGTCAAGCAGCTGCCTGACCCATCTTGGGCCTTTCCGGTAAAACGAACACCACATCTGTTTTACGAACCTTCTCTGTAGCTTTAAGATAGGCCTTTATGGCCCTGACAATATCCAACGTATGCAGCAACCCCTCCTTTCTAGAGGTGGGTTTTGGAAGAAGGATGGAAGTACCACATCCTGGTTCAGGTGGAAACTGGATATAACCTTTGGTAGAAAGGAAGAATGAGGACGGAACCCCGCCCTATCCTTATGTAAAATGAGATATGGTTCCTTACAAGATAAGGCTGCCAATTCCGATACTCTCCTGGCCGAAACTATGGTGATCAGAAATACCGACTTTCTAGTCAGTAAAACCAAGGTACCTTAGCCAACGGCTCAAGGGGTTGTTTCTGTAGAGTTGACAGAACAAGATTTAAGTCCCATGGACAAAGTGGTGATTTGACCGGAGGATTAACACGTAAGACTCCCTGTACGAAGATCTTAACCAGCGAGTGGGCGGCCAGCGGCCTCTGAAATCACACTGATAAGGCTGAAATCTGTCCCTAGATCGTGCTTAATGCCAGGACTTTATCCACTCCTAGCTGGAGGAAACGTAATACTCTATCAATGGTATACTTGCGGGAAAACCATCTCTTAGACTCACACCAGCCTACGTAGGCCCTCCAAACCCTGTAACAAATTACCCTGGAGGCCGGCTTTCTAGCCTCAATGAGGGTAGGGATTACCTGCCTAGACAGACCTCTACCCCTGAGAATCAGGGATTCAGCCGCCAGGCCGTCAAATTTAGACGCCGTAATGCAGGGTGGAGGATCGGGCCTTGTGAGAGTAGGTCTGGCCCTAGAGGAAGAGTCCAAGGGCCTTCCGCTGCCAATTTCAGGACTAGTGAGTACCATGCCCTCCGGTACCAAGCTGGGGCTACCAGGATAACCAGCCTGTGGTATGATCCTGCGCCGCAGGCGGGGTAGTAACTGCAGTGGGGGAAATGCATATAGAAGTTATGATTGATGCCAAGGGCAAACCAACACATCGGTTCCGCAGGCCATAGGGTCCCTCGTTCGAGACATGAACCTGTCTAGCTTCTTGTTGAATCCTGATGCCATGACCTCCACGTCTGGCACTCCCCACTTCTGGCAGATTGTCTGAAAAAACTTGTGGATGCAGAGACCACTCCCCCGGCGACAGGGTTTGGCGACTTAGGAAGTACGCCTGCAGGTTGTCCACCTCGGGAATGAATGTCGCCGATATGCAGGGTACATAAACCTCTGCCCACCGAAAAACCAAGCTCCTCTCACTCTGAGTGGCTTGACTCTTGGTTCCCCCTTGGTGGTTCACCTATATGCCACCGCTGTGGCCTTGTCTGAATGACTTCTCACCGAGGACCCCTGTAATCTGGATGTCTATGCCAGGAGGGCTAGCTGAGCCGCTCAGAACTCCCAGACCTTGATGGGCAGCTGCCTCTCCGCCTCTGCCCAAGTTCCTTGGCGAGTGAACTTGTTCAAGACCGCTCTCCAGCCTTCCAGACCACTGGGCAGAACCAAGCTGCTAGAATTGCTGCCTGTAGGACACGAGCGTGGAAGCGTGTGGTATTGCCTCGAACATGGCCATCGCATACATAGGCGAATAGTTGGCTCTTTTTTGCTTAGAACCAACTGAATCAATCTCTTGATAGCCTCGACCTTTACCAGGGGCAGGAACATCCATCTTCTGTTCTGTGTCTAATCTCGTGCCGAGATATTCCAACTGCTTTGTAGGTTGAAATGCTGATCTTTCCCCGGTTTAGGACTCAGCCGAACCTCTCGAGGTACTGAACCATGAGGGCTACTACGCATTCCACCAAGGAAGCGAGTGATCTTATGATTAAGAGGTCGTCCAGGTATGCTAGGACCGAGATCCCTTGGATCCTTTGGACTGACTAGAATAGGAGCTAGGACCTTCGTGAATACCCGGGGGCCGTAGCCAGCCCGAAGGGGGGCGCCACAAATTGGAAGTGACGCTGTATCACTGCGAAGCGTAAAAACAAAAATATTTGATGTGGCTGAAAGACCTGGTACATGAAGGTAACCCTCCTTTATGTCTATAGAAGCCCGATCCTTCTGGAGTGTGGCGGCTGCTGGCCAAACGGATTCTATCCGGAAAGAGCGAACCCTTAGGTAAGCATTTAAACCTTTTAGGTCCAAAATTGGTCTGACATTGCCGATGAGCCTTGGTATGACAAACAGATTGGAATAGAAACCTAGCCCCTGTTCTTGGGCTGGTACCTCTACCATTATGCCCTGGTAAAGCAGGTGATCCAATGCTGCCCGCATTGAGGCCTTCCTTGTGGAGGAAATTTTAGAAATTCTAATCTGTAGCCTGCGGCCACAGATGATCGGACCCCCTCTGTCGGGGACCGATCCCCAGAGGCCTGTCCTTGCGATCCATTGTTAAAAGTTTGATCGCGCAGGAGGACCGTACTGCCTGAAATTTGAGGGCCCTGGAACCGGGGGGAGCTGCCCTTTTAAACGCAGGACCCCGGAACTTCCTTTGACTGGTAAAAGGGTACTTTTGCCACTTGAAACAGTCTGAATGTATTTATCCAGATCTTTCCATGGAAGGGCAAACCTGCCAGCAGTCTTTTACATGGGGCTCGGCCGCCCAGTTCTTCAACCAAAAGAGCCTTCTCATATGCACTAAAAATAGTGACAACGAGACGCCTGCTGGATGGAGTCTTTTTATAGCCTCTACCGCAAAGCACAGAGCTCTGGGAATATCCAATAACTCCTCTGCCTATCGGGCAGGGATGTCTAAGCATCTGTTTTGTCTCCTGAAAAAAACTCCAATTGTAGCCACTGCTGGCTGTAGCCAGGGATGCTGGAAAAAATGTCTCTAAACGTTTATCGACCGGGACCTTAAACATTTGTATGTTTCCCCTTAGGCCAGTTAATGATTTATTCACCCATGAGATGGCTGCGTCCACCGTTGGGAGCGCCCCCTTTCTTTAGAAAAATGTATTTTCCATAGGGTAAATAACAGAAAACCTTCCAGGTGGTCTCCCATCCAGGCACTAACCAGGCCCTACCCTGCTTAGCCTCCGAGATCAGACGAGATCGGGCGCTTTCCGGGAGATGCGGCCTCAAGGACCTCACGGGTAGTTGAAAAGCAGTGCCCGAACCGGGACCTGAACCCTGGACCCTCAGATCAAAAGTCCGATGCTCTACCAACTGAGCCATCCGGGCCCCTTTTAAAGAGCACTTGGTCAGGGGAAAGAGTGCCTGCAAGCACAAATATTTCCTGGCAGACGTGCATAAAGACTACCCTCTCGTCAGCTTTAGGCGGCAGAAAAAATTCTGTCCGGTCGTCCCAATCCTGGAAAAAACAATTCCTCTAACAGAGGATGGGCCAGAAAAGCTGCGTTGCTTAAAGGCGCTTTTAAAAGAACCGAAAGAGGATACCGCAGGAACCTGAGGCTCTGGAAATGGCAAATTGAATGCCAAGCGGACCATGTCTGTCAAAGACTGGACCCACAGACTCTCCGCCTGGGAGGCTGAAAACGATTCTACAGTGGTAGATCCTCTAGGTTCTGTCCCTTTTGGCGATGGGGATCTAGTCCGCTTCTTGCCAGAAAAAGAGCCAGCGATCATAGCTGTTAACCTCTTTTCTCTAGCCCCCCTAGGGTGACGGCTAGCATCTCCTCTGTGATAACACAGGGTTGGGCCGACCTGGGCCAGCCTCAGCACCAGACCCCCTTAATGGCTTATCCAGGGTGACCCCTATAGGAATAACCTGTGGGGAAAGTATTGGCATATTATCAGAACCAGAGGAGGAACCCCTTTGTCTTTGCCTTTTCTCTTTATTTTATTTTTTTATTTATTTTTTATTTTTTTGTGTTTTGATCCTGAACCCTTGGAAGCCATAATACAAAACCGAAGGACTCCGCTTACAACAACAGACTGTTATAGCCAGGAGTACAAAAAAATAAGGTTTAGGGGACAATAGGATCACTAATGCCCCAAAACCGGTGGGGCTCAGTATGTTTTCTTTTATATATTATTCACCACATACAGCCCCACCCCCAACATGTTTGCCAGCATTCAACCTGTTGCCAAGGGGATTTTGGCTTAACAAAAAGTATTGGAGCTGACTCCAGCATGTAGTACCCCTTCTCGCCACCGGGAGTCACTGTGCTGCCAGCTCTACGTCCTCTCTCTCTCCAGCTCAGCTCTGAACTGAGCTAAGAACGCGCCTGCTGTGTATAACAGCAATTAAAGGCACGCCCACTCTACACTGCAGTCACACTCCCCGCCCCCCCCCCCCCCCCTCCCGAACGGCGCGAAAATTTTCTATATGCATGCGCGCGTGCACGCGCGCGCGCGACTGTCGGGGGAGGAGAGCCCAGGAGGAGACGCACTCTGGAGCCCAGGAATGCAGGTTGGAGGACGCATCAGGCGGCAGATTTGAATCCCGGCAAGGTAAGGCTAACACAGGCCCCTAAGGAGTCCCTTTAGCCTAGAGACAGATCTTTTTTTTTTTTTTTTTTTAAATCTTCAACCAGCGAGCAGCAGGTAGCTAGCAAACATACATAGATAGGTAGGGGGATCAAGTTATGGGGGGAAACATTTCAGGGCATCCTGTCTATCAGACATAGTGACCATGGTGCCAATGCAGAGCATACTCAGGCTACCCCCCTTAAGATCTCCCCTGGAGAGCCTGCTGTCGAACCAAGTCCCGCAGGCTCCCCTCTTACCTGCTCCATGCCGCAGGACGTTTTGCAAAACGGTCCAATCTTCTCCCATCTCCGTGGGTAGCGTAGTAGACCTTCAGGCCCTGGGGTCCTATGAAGGTACCCACTGTCCTGGACCTATATAGCACCCTGGCAAACAGGAACTTATGGTCTTTACAAACTCCAAGTCCTGGGCCCAGGGTCCAGCCCTCCAAAGAGGAGCATTATAGGCAAAACCCCACGGTTTGGGGCCCGGGTACTGTCCACTTTGGCACTGAGGCTCCTTGGACAGATCCGGTTAGCCCGCCCTTAATCCCAAGGATGTGGAGCAAAGCTATTCCGTGACCAACACCTAAGACACTGGCGAAAAAACTGAGGGACTCCCTCTAGGGGAGGGGGTTATATAGGGAGGGACTTCCTGTTTGTTTGAGATTGCCAGTGTCCACACCTGAAGGTACTCCATATAACCCATATAGTAATGAATATGCCGCTCTGTGTCCCGTGATGTACGAGAAAGAAATATATATATATATATATATATATATATATTTATTATTATTATTAAAGGGCCCAGGGCCCCCGGATGGCAACCCCCCTTTTCATGCAATGCATGAATCTATCTATGGCCGCCACCGACCCCTATTCAAGTGCCTGGCCCCTTATCGGGTGTCCGGCGCCTGAATTACATCGTGTGTATGCTTTTCATCGAGAAAACTGTTGAGGAACTCGGCGAGGAAAAAAAAGAGCAAGTTCTCTTTTTCCTCGACTGGAGTCTCAATTTCCTCGTCGTGTTCCTCGTCGGGCTGGTTTTCGATAAGAAACACGTTGGTGTGTATGCTTAGAAACCTGCGCACCTTCGGTAAAAGTAGCGTTTGTAATGGAAATAGCACATTTGTCACGCTGTAACAGACTGAAAAGTGAAAATGTCTGTTACCAAACTTTTACCTAACACGCAGTAACATGAGATTAGCAAAAGCAGCCCCAAGGGTTGTGCCGGTGGAACCGAACTTCCCCTGCTGTTGTATGTGTTGAAGTCCCCGCGTTTGAGAACGAGGAGATTTGGTCTTGACTGTGTGTACGCAAAGATAGCTGTCAAGTTTCTCGACAAGCCTAACAAGGAACTTGTTGAGGAAAACGATGTGTCTTTTCCGACGAGTTCCTCGGTCGTGTGTACGAGGCCTGAGATTGGTTATCTATACCTCATGAGAATACTCATCCCACTGACATGCTGGTCCCATTATTTCAGAATTTTAAAAATAACCAACATAGAAATAGTAAAACGTCCAGGTTCTCTAACTTCACTTGCTGCTTGCTTTTTCTGAAAATACTAAAGTCAGAGAGAGTTAGGCATTCAGTACTTCCAGCAGGAGTTCAACAGTGGCAGCCTGCATGCTTCTCATGCCGTGTACACACGATCTGAATTTTCGACAACAAATGTTTGATGTGAGCTTTTGGTCGGACATTCCGACCGTGTGTAGGCTCCATCGGACATTTGCTGTTGGAATTTCCGACAACAAATGTTTGAGAGCTGGTTCTCAATTTTTCCATCGGCAAAAGTTCTTGTCGGAAATTCTGATCATCTGTATGCAATTCCAACGCACAAAAATCCTACGGAATCATTGAAGTTAATTTTTTCTCGGCTCGTTGTAGTATTGTACGTCACCTCATTTTCGATGTTCGGAAATTCAGACAACATTTGTGTGACTGTGTGTACGCAAAACAAGTTTAAGACAACATTCAGCGGGAAAAAATCCACGGTTTTGATGCCGGAAATTCCGATTGTGTGTACGCGACATTAGAGTATACGTTTCTTTATGCACAAACTACTTCAATACGCTAATTGTTAGCTTTACCCGGAAGATATATTGCAGAATCCTAAACATGACATGCAATAATCAATCTGATGCCACTAATGACTTACCTTCCTTGTTATTATCCAACATAACTGTATGACAAAGTGCTATGGCCCTAAAGAATTCTTGGATTAAAGGGTCTTGATTCTTATGCAATTCTTCCACCAGGGCTTGATCATAGAACTCAAATGACGTTTTTGCATACTTATTCCAAGTAAATGATACTTTCTGTAGAAATAGAAAAATGCCTCTGTACTTTCAACACTGGATAAAAAACTGTAAAAATATAAAAAACTGAATGGCATTTTGACGAATCAGTCACAAATCACTATACCTGTGTACTGTTTTCATGGGGTTTTCATGAGCTGTAAGCCATAATAAATCGCATTTATGACAAATCACGGCTTGAACTATCTTGCTTTGCATGTAATGAGTCATTTTAGTTTCACCTTTTAAGTTGCATTAGTGAAATAAATAAACTTGCACGCTATTCAAATTTTTCGAGTTTCACCTGTATTGTCTGAAGCCCTGTACACACGGGCCAGGAATGCCCGGAATCTTGACAAGAAAAACAACGTTTTTTTTCCTTACGAGATTCCTGGCAAGATTCTCTTACCGACCGAGTGTACACACGTATGATTCAAAAGAACTGTTGGTCTTTTGAATGGCACGAACGCGGTGACGTCATCAACTACGACAAGAATGCGCTCGTCACATTCGATGCCATCACCGCCATCTTGCTTCACCTCTACCTATGCCTTGAAAGCTACCGCGCATGCATCAAAGTCATTCCGAGCATGCGTGGGTTTCCATGGAGACAGGTAAGTATACACCAGCTCAGGTTTCTCAGCAGGAAAACACTGCCGAAAATCACAATGAAAAAATAGAGAGCAGGTTCTCTATTTTTCTTGTCTAGATTCTGGGCAGTTTTATTGACAAGAAACCTCAAAGCCTCGTACACATGCACGGTTTACTCAGCAAGAAAGCTCTGCCAGCAGTTTTCTTGCTGTTTCTTGCCGAGAAAACCGTGCGTGTGTACGAGGCTTCAGAGTCAGACAATCCCAGCTGGCCACTCACACAAGTATTTTGTGACAGATTTGTTTAAATCATAATATGAATGTTAGGCCGCGTACACACGTCCGAGAACCTCGTCGGGCTAAACCCATCATTCCGCCCAACGAGGTTCCCGATGAGCGGTCGAAAAGATCGTCGAGCCAAATTTCCTCATTGAACAACGAGGAAATAAGAGAACATGCTCTCTATTTTGGCTTGACGAGCTTCCCGACGGGACGCTCGTCGAAAGTGTACACACGACCGAGAACCTCGGCAGAATCCAGCGAGAAGCTCACTGGGAGACATATTCTGCCGAGAAGCTCGGTCGTGTGTACAGGGCCTCAGAGTATGATGATTTAGACTAGGTTCACATCTGTGCAGAGTGCTTTAGGTGCATTTTATATGCTCTTTAGGTGCGTTATCATTAAACTCTATATAACCTGTATTTTTCTGAAAGCACAGCAAAGATGCAGAAAGCAGGATTTTCTTTATGGTACCACACCTAAAGTACATGTAAAATGCAAAGGTGCAAACCGAGCCCTATTGCTTGCTGCATAATTTTATAGTTAAACTTTCTGTCCCTGATCTGCACTGGCACTGGCAGAGGAAGCGTGTAAGGAGTAACTGTCACAGTGGAAAAGCTAAACATTACTACTGACTTCTTTGCAGAAGCAGCCTTTGATGTGACCCAATTATTGGCATGTATTTTGGTGTGTTCTATGATGGGCTGTAGTTCCCTGTGGATTAAAGTTCATGTAGCCCATGTGAGTACAAAGCAAATACTATGCTTAGCGCCTTTTCTGGGAAGGGGACATTTAAGAAAATTTGTGAACAAGCCATCAAGAAGGTAACAAGATTCTTCTGATCATTATTGCCCTAATTTGCTTGAAAGGCATAAGGATATTCCACTACCTCAATGATGTATTGATTTGAGCTCATTTGAAATCTTTTCTCTTAACTCAGAGGTGGATAGTCCTACATATTTTGACAATTATTGTCTGGTTAGGAAAACTATCAGAAGAGTCAACTGTGTCCTGTCTAGGTGTTAAAATATTCAGAGATGGCATTGAATTTGCTACAGAACAGCATTTTCTTACCCCAGCACTTTGTCGCATTTTCCCAAAGTTCTACTGAAATCATCTTTTGCCATTTTTCCTAAAGTTTTTTCAGAGTTCCATTTGAATGCAAAGACCATTATACAATCCTTTGATACATAAAGCAAAGTCAAGGAAGTTCCTTTAAGAAGACTGAACTTGTTCCACCCGGTGTCACCATATCTCAAGGTGTGGCTTTTCCCCAAGCCTCCAGAGAACGGCATACTAGCTTCCTCAAGGGTCCTCTCTACATAGATAATCAAAACCATCCATCTGGTGTAGCACCTTCATCAGACATTACAAGGTTGATATGTCCTGGGCTAATTTAGTTCCTTTGAAGATCCTGTCCTTTCTTATGCATTTTCTCATCATTAAGCCTTTTTGCAGCCTCTTTTTTTTTTTATATATTTTTACCTGATTTTAATGCTATTTAAGCCCCAAGGTATGCTGACATGAGGCAAGCCAGGAAAAAGGAACAATGGTATCATATACTTTTTTTTTTCATGTCATCATAGCTTTCCTCACTGGTGTCCTCTGGAAATCTAGTCATGAAGAATTATAGGGAGAAGGGGCGGTAGTGAGAGGCTCGTTTGCTACTGAAAGTTTGTCCTCAGGGGTGAGAGCTAACCTAAGGAATTCTAAAAAGAGGTAGAGCCAAGGAAAATTACAGCAAGTATATGATAACAAAATAGCCCTGTACGCATTAAAAAAAAATATATAGTTTGAAGATCATTTTAATATGCAAAGTGGTTAAAAGTTATTGTTGATCTGCATACCAAAATATTAACATTTTGCCTTGTCAGGAAGGTTTTGCTTACACCAGACACAACTTAGTTTTGGATAGTATAGGAAAGGGGTAGAATCCCTGACTATGTTTTGCTACCCAGGGGGTGTTTTAATCCTTCCCAATGCTATCCAAAACTGGAAATAATTTTTTGGCCAGGCATACACTTGGAAGTAAATGCGCACATATTGTTACATAAGTAAAAAACATTCTTTTTTTTCCCTAGCTCCACAGATATTATTAGCATTGGACACGTGTACCAAGCTGAAGATGATCAATATGAGATCTGGCTCAGGGCAGATAATAGCCAATAATTTCAGACCCCACCTTTAGCTTGGTACATGTACCCAATTTTAGTGAGAGTCAAATACGCTTGTGTAAATGATACCTCAAGCTCCTCTTCTTTTCCCGACGTTGTTCCTGAAATATAAGAAAACATGAAAATCTAAAGGTCAGAATACAATATTGTCTATTTCACAGTAAAACTATGAGGAAAGAATCATTTTTCTGGAGCAGGGGGTGGGGATAAGGTTAGTGATTTTTTTTTTTAACCAATGATACAACCATTTATTTTATAAATGCATCATGTAATTTAAAGAATGTAAGGTGGACTGCCTAGAAGACCTTGAAAGAAAATGGATGTATTTCAAAAGATGTGTACACAGAAATTATTTTTGTATCAAGTCAATCTAAATAAAAAAGAAGGATTATTGCAAAGGAATCTGCAGTATACATTTCCAACATGGTGCCTGTCTGCTGGAATGACTAAACTGTCACGCATTCGCAGCACAATCAAGCACCTGAAAAAAAAAAAAAACAGGGAGAAAATGCTGATACCAGCGAGTGACCTTGCTATTGTGGAGTAGGCCTGGCTACGCTGGCTGGGGCCTACAATTTAAAAGGGGGATCCCAAGCTGTCCATCCACAAGGGAGGAGGCTATCTTGATGAAGGAAACCGGGGGAGAACCTGCCCTGGAGGAGACCAGCAAAGTGCTTGTGTCTCGGGTGAGGCCTGGTGACCATATCAAGGAGGCATCCAGTCTGTCACAGTACATGTTGGCATTCAAGGTTTCCTCAATGAACTGTAGCACCCCACTGCTGGCAGCACTCATGCAACCCCAGACCACGACACTCCAACAAGCTTGACTGTAGGCAAATAAAATGTTATTCAAACTTATTGCTAAATAGAATTTAATACTAATATCATATATGTTAAAACAAGAATTATATTAACAAAACATGCTTATATGTACAAAAACATCATTGTCTAGTTGGGTAAATTTTAGAAACAATAAGAGCTTTGTACCTTTCTGGCATACAATGAACTACATTTTAAAAGTGTTATTTAACCCCAAATCAACTATGTATTATATTGCAGCTTACAGATCATTGGATGTGGTGTCTGGTGTCTGTGGTGTTTTATTTTCTTTGTCTTTTTATCGTATGTTTTCACCTGGTGATCTAGCCAGTAATATACCTCTTGTATAAGTGAGGCACAGCTCTGGAGGAATGAGGACAGGAGGCACAGCAGACAGTAGCATTGTCAGTCTGGGGGTAGGGTAGGGCATTTTTTTTTGTGTTTTTTCACAGAGAAGCCCCAATCCTCTTCTTCTTGGGTCCACCCACAGGCGATCCTGGCTCCTTCCTCCTGCCAAGTGGCATTTGCTATGAAAGGGACACTTGGCAGGACACGTTTATGATACCATACCGATCAAGGTAAGTATTTGGATGGGCTCTAGGGGGGTTTCTATGCACAGAAGAATTGTTGACCTTATTGCAGAGACTGCATTAAGGTAAAAAAACTTCTACATTTACAATCACTTTAAAGAGTATAGACTATCAAACAAGTTCTCAAAACAGCCGGAAATCACATCCATTCACTTAGCTAAGGCTAAAGATTTTTTTTTTTTTCTTATTAAATATGGTTTAATGATGAACATTTTAAACAATAGAAATTACCATAGGGGGGCGTGGCTTGGCGAGCAGCGTGGATGGCCGCTGTGTGAGAGAGCTCCGGTCCCAGGGTCAGAACAAACGCTGAAAACAACCTTTTACTGGGGGAGCATGAACACCCGACTTAGAAGGGGCACTCCTAGTAAACAACTGAAGTCGATGGGAACCCCCAGAGGGAAGCCTGCCTCTACCAGCCTTAACAAATACCGCTACACGGGGGGACATCCGACAGGCAAGATGGCGCCCGTCCAGAGACTAGATGGCGGAGAGGACACGGAGGATGATGAAGTTTCCATCCCTACATCCGAGGACTTTAACAGAGGTAATGCACAACCTGACTGCCCCTTAAACTATGCAATGATGATGGAGATTGCGGCGGACATTAAGAGCTCCTTCTCAGTCGCCATAACCGACATAAAAACTGAACTGCTTAAGCTCTCAGAGCAAATGGTGGTGACGGAGCGGGCGGGAAGGAGAAGAGACCGTGCGCTAACAAGGCTAGAGGACATTGCTGAGGTTCACTCCCAACAACTGATTGATGTCAATCGCCATCTAGAAGATTTAGATAACAGAGGACGCCGTAATAATATTAGGGTATGGGGGGTCCCCGAAACAGTGCCCCCGGACCAAATCAAACCCACATTAGAGTCTATCTTTAATGGTCTCCTGGACAGGCCCGCAGCTTCGCCGATAGAATTTGATAGAGCGCACAGAGCGCTGAGACCTAGGACCCCGGACAACACACCGCCCAGAGACATAATCTGCTGCCTCCCAAACTACTCCCTTAAAGAGGAGATATTACAGAAAGCTAGAGCGAGTGATCATATCATTCATAATGACGTGGAGGTACAGCTCTTCCAAGACCTGTCACCGATCACACTGAAAAATAGGAGGGCGCTGAAGCCACTATTGGAGGTTTTGAAATCCAAAGGAATTACTTACCGCTGGAAATTCCCATTCGCCTTACAAGCCATCTTTAATGACAGGCAGTTTATGCTTAGGGTCCCGGATGATCTCCAGCACTTCTGTGAAAGTCTACAAATTGCGCCAGTGGATCTCCCAGACTGGTACGCCGAGTTCTTGATCCCCCCGGCGTTCATACACCAGCCTTTGCCGCAGGGCTCCTCTCCTACCAAGTCCCCTTATCAAGTTGGCAAACAACGGAAGAAGGCTTACAAGGCGCAGCAAGCCTCACCAGCCACAAAAAGTTCTAGGATGTAAGCAATCAGCTACAGTAAACGGCGGTCTTTCTCCTCGGGGTATACAATGCTGGACGTTTTAACTAGCTGTTCTGTTTAGTTTCCAAACCACCGCAGCTTTTTGCGTTCTTGAGGCATAAGAGGTTTCCTACACCCTTATTCACCTTTATGATGTTAATATGGCATATATTCCTTTTTTTCTTTTTTTTTTTGCATACTCCTTACCTGACTGAGCAAACACCTAGTTCTACGGATACACCGTGGACCCATAAATTCATTGCAAACCTCTTATAGACAAGGATTGCTTGCTGTAAATTATGTGGATTCTCACCATCTTGTTCCACTGGAGGGCACTGCTCCATCAAAAAAGAGCGCTGCTAACAGACTTATTGCTTGTGAAATCCTCCTATCTGCTATAGCTATGTCACCTTCCAACTACCGTCATACTCTGCTGTGGACCGCGGCAGCCTGAAATCTAACATAGGTCTATCAGAAACTTTCCGCTTAGGAACCTAAGACCGCAATTGGGTTAGCACAATATAGGGTGCACCCCATATCAAACTCTGTTTAGGAGAACCTGTTGACTGTAGACGCTGCGCTCTGCCTAGGAGTATGCTGGAGGGTGGGACTTGAGGGTGACCCACCACGCAACCATATCCTGTAGAGACCTGCCGATGCACAACGTTACCTCCCGCTCTCCAACGCCTTGCTGTGACAGGATAGGTGGATTTGGGGTTGTTCTCCCCTCCCCTATCAAACCAGGGAGATAGGGGGACTCCCCCGGTGGTATCTCCTCACGAATATAGTACACTGTTACAGAAAGGACCAATCTCCCAGAACTGTGCATCTATGGCTTATCTCAATCACCGGTCAACCATGATGTATGACAAGTACTGTACAACGCTAATGCCCTCCTACGTATGTTTGAATGAATTCTCACATGATTGTAGAGATATTGCAATGCTGATAGATCTAACGGGTCTTGTTCCTTCCTTTTTTTTTTCCTTTTCTTTCTATGCCCAACCCTCACTGTCGTTTAAGGAGACCGCATGCACGCTCCTTCATTTTACTGAATGCAAGGGTCTGTCGCCCCGTTGGGGACAAAAGTGACTGCACCACAACTTCTCACTGAACCGTGAGTATGTGCACTAATGCCCTGACTTGTCCCAAAGGGAGGTGATATTATGAGTCCTCATGGAAAGTGACCGATGGACAGTGTCTCCTCCTCCTTAGTGAATTGGAGACACCTCATCACACAGACCCTGACTTTCATACACTCTAGGGACCCGGTACTAGTTGATATATGTGCTCTCCATATTGTATGGTTTGGTGTTTTGGATCTCTAGACGGTACCACAACTACCTATCTTGACATATGCCAGACCAAGAATTATAGACTGAAATTAGTAAAGGATATAAGATTATTAGGGTGTAGCCTCAATACTGTTACCTTAGTTGTTCATAGCTTATTATGTTATGCCGTGCGGTGGCCTGCCCAGAGTTACCCCTGAATGACTGAAACTGTAGTACCTGATTTGACCCACACTCCAACCCCCCCATTGGTAAATGGTTAAGACTACATGTTTATATGCTAAAATTCATTTGTTCTCACCTGGACCTTTCTGAGACTGATCTATCTTTTACCCCTCCAGTCTTAGATAACTCCTTTCGTGCCATCCACCAGGAGTCCTCCCACGCTCCCACCAGAGTCACTCTTGACGATTTCGTTAAAGACAAAGTCGTCTATGAGCCCTACCTCCTGGAATTGTACCTAGGGCTTAGACTCGCGATACAGGTGAAGTACACCCACTAAACAACCTCACCTACCCTCCCAAATCCCCCACCTACCCTTCACCCCCTCCCACCTTTCCTTCCCCCAACAGGCCTAACCACTCTATTATATCACAAATGGCTTACTCTTTTTTAGGCAAGACCCCCACACTAATTTCGCATAATATAAATGGGCTTAATCTTCCAGAAAAGCGATCTAAATTCTTTAGAGAGATACGGAAGACTAGACCCCTTCTCATCTACTTACAAGAAACCCACTTTAAAGGTCAAAACGTTCCTAAACTAACTGACAATCTTTACACGTCAGCTCACCATGCTACAAACCCCCTTGCCAAGACGAAAGGTGTGTCAATATTGATTAACAAACACTCAAACAAAGCTTGATAGACCAAGAAGGAAGATACATTTTCCTCAAGGGCTCTTGGGGAGGCACACCTATCACCCTTGCTAATGTTTACTTTCCCAACAGAAACCACGTGACTTTCTGCCGGAAAATTGTAAACGAGCTGAAATGGTTTGCAGAAGGCGGTATCCTCCTAGGAGGTGACTTCAATGTCCCTCTTTCACCCCTGCAAGATACCTCTACAGGTCACACTCATGTAACCTTCAGAATCCTGAAAAAAATTAAATCCCTGCTTCACTCACTGTCACTGGTAGACTCATGGATGTCAACCCATCCAACCGAGAAGGACTTCTCCTTCTATTCTGCGCCACATAAAAGATATTCGCGGCTGGATTTAATCTTTATTTCCCAACGGGATTTACCAATGCTGGCTAGAGCCGAAATTGGAATCATTTCCCTATCCGATCACGCCCCGGTTGCAGTTTCCCTGAAAACTGGACCTCCCAAACGAAAAGGCTTTAATTGGAGATTGAATGCTGCTTTGCTAACAGACCAGACGATACATGATGACATCCACACCTCTATAGGAACATACTTCTCAGACAACAAAGACTCGGACACAAACCCATTAAATAACTGGGAAGCACACAAAACGGTAATTAGAGGAGACCTGATCAGGTGGGGTGCCACAAGGAAGAAGGAAAGGGATAAAGAACTAACGACACTATCCAACAAAATTGCCCAATTGGAACAGCAACACAAAAAAACTCTCTCGGCCAAGGCGGAAGAGGAACTGGCTGCCAATAGGAAGGCTGTGACACAGCTACTCCACCTACAGACACAAAAATCACTTTTTTAAAAAAAAAACATTTTTTACGAACACGGTGACAAGAGTGGTAGATTCTTAGCTAGGGCACTCAAGGACACTTTAGCATCAAACCGGGTCCAAGCTATTAAGAACAAACAAGGCAGACTGGTACATGACCCAGAACAAATTGCAAATATTTTTCACGATTTTTACTCAAAACTATACAACCTGCCCGCACAACACAAGCCAGCTCATGTCACAACTACCAGAATAGATTCGATCCAAGAGTTTCTGAGGAGTAGCAAACTTCCCTCCATTAGAGGGGAGGATGTTGCCCTTCTGGAAAACTCCATCACGTTAACTGAATTACAGGACACAGTTAAATCACTAAAGACAGGTAAAAGCCCAGGCCCAGATGGGTTTACATCCCAATACTACAAGACCTACCTACCAATACTTTCCACTCCACTACTCAGGGCCTTGAACTATTTAGCCAAAAACAAACATGAATCAAGCTCATTACTTACAGCCCACATTGCTGTAATTCCCAAACCCGAAAAAGACCCCACGGACTGCGCTAACTACAGGCCAATATCACTGTTAAACGTGGATGTCAAACTTTTGGCCAAGATCCTAGCGAATAGACTTAAGCCACTTCTTGCACAGGTGATTGGCCTAGAACAAGTAGGGTTTATGCCGGGAAGGGAAGCGAGGGACAACATCTCCAAGGCCTTGAGTATGATACACTATGCAAAAAGATTGGGACTCGAGGGCCTTCTCCTGTCGACTGACGCGGAGAAGGCCTTCGACAGAGTTTCATGGGATTACATGATGGCTACCTGCACGCACATAGGATTGGGGGGTAATATGCTAAACTGGATAAATGCCCTTTACATCAACCCTCATGCCTTGATCAAAGTTAACAATACTTTTTCGGACCCTGTAAAAATTTCAATTGGCACTCGTCAAGGATGCCCGCTATCCCCACTCCTGTTCATCCTATCTCTGGAGCCCCTAATTAGAACAATTAACAATTCACCAGATGTTAGAGGCTTTGTAGTCTGTAACAGAGAATTCAAAATCGCCGCCTATGCGGATGACCTCCTTTTCTTCATCTCTAGACCTCATATTTCCATGCCCAATCTGGTAAATATCTTCACCTCCTTTGGTTATATCTCGAACTTCAAAATTAATCACAATAAATCAGAAGCCCTAAACTTATCCCTTAAGGAAAATGAATATGACCTACTGAAGAGTAACCATAATTTCAAATGGAAAAATAGCAGCCTCGAATACCTAGGGGTAAATCTGACACCGACGATTGACGGTGTTTATACAGCCAATTATACCCCCCTCTTACAATCCATTACTAAAGACTTACAAAAATGGTCTCCCAGACTGTTTTCCTGGTTCGGGAGGGCCTCTATACTAAAAATGACAGTCCTACCGAAACTACTCTATTACTTCAATGCCTTACCAATTAAATTGAACCCCTCCTTCTTTACCAAGCTTCGCAGTATGCAGTTGAAATTTCTCTGGGCCGGAAAGAAATCAAGACTCAGCTTTTCTCAGCTTACCCTTCCCAAACGTGAAGGGGGTATTGGTCTCCCGGACTTTAAGAAATATTACATAGCAGCACACATCACCAGACTTGTAGATTGGCATTGCCACAAATCAACTAAAGACTGGGTATGCTTAGAAACAACCCAATACACAAAACATATCGCCTTCTACCCCTGGTCCTTGAACTCCAAATTAACGGGTAGAATTTCCCATCCACTAGTTGCCGCCACATTAAATGTTTGGCATGGTGCAGCCCCCATTTATGGCCTGGCCTCCATACCAGGCCCACTAACGCCAATAACAGACAACCCGGACTTTATCCCGGGCTTAGGTATCCAATTCCCACAATCTTCATTGCCGTCACAAAAGCTTCTAGCCACCCACTGCTTCTCAGGACATACCATCAAAACCTTTCAAGTACTCAAATCGGAACTGGGGGAGACCTACCCTGGATTCTGGTTCTACCTGCAAACACGAAGCTTCCTCACAAACAGCAAGCATAAACTGGAATACTGTAAGGCCCCTACTCAACTTGAGCGAATTTGTCTTTCAGGCGCTCAGACCCTCAAAACGACTGCTTTGGTATACTCACAGTTGCACCATCCACAAACTCAAGCACAACTTAGACACAGGATCCAGTGGGAAAAGGAGTTACAGATATCAGTGAATGAGGACCAATGGATGAAGGCCAATATATTTGCTCACAAAAGCTCTCTGAGCACAAGATTCCAGGAGATATCTTACAAGATTCTCACTCGCTGGTATTTTGCTCCTGTGACTATCAAAACTTGGTCCCCAAATGCTTCAGACATTTGCTGGCGCTGTAAGAAAGAAAGGGGCTCCCTAATACACATCTGGTGGTCTTGCCCCCCGATATTAGACTACTGGACCCAAGTCACTCACTGGATCAAACTGATTACAGACACTGGTATCAAGCTAGATGCAGCCGCTTGCCTTCTTCATGTAAACTACATATCAATCAGTAAATATAAAAAATCACTCACTAGACACTTATTGACAGCAGCGAAAACACTAATTCCCTTGTATTGGAAGTCGACCAATTGCCCGTCGATCAGAGAATGGCTAGACAGGGTACAACATATCTATAAAATGGATGAATTGGTAGCCATGAAGAGAGAGAATCCGACAACTTTTCACGAAATCTGGCAACCTTGGGTTTACTTTAGATATTCTAATGACTACCAACTGCTAATGACCTAATGGGAACTCTGACCTTAATAAGCCGCAACAATCATACTGCATTGTAATCTACTTTTATTGATGACCACATGACCAAGACCTGAATAGGTATTATATCTAAGACTAAACTATCTTCCTATCTCTGAGTGAATTGAAACTGAGACACCCCACTTAACAAACCCTACTTCTACCCCACCCCCCCCTCCCTACCCACCCCACTCCCCCAACCTCCCTACAATGGACTTACCAGACTTATTCTCTTGTTATATTTCCTTTTTTATATTCTTGTAGTTCCTCAATTGTATTTTGAATTGCATGTTATTTCTGCACTATGTTCTTTATATCGATACTTGTATTCTGTGTCAATACTTGAATAAACTTTGATTGTGAAAAAAAAAAAAGAAATTACCATAAACCTTGTGTCCAATGCAGCATTTCTTGAAAGTCATAACGTTCTGTGTGAGGGTGCCTGTTTTGTCTGTGAATATGTAGTCTATCTGCCCCAACAGATCAGAAAGACTAGAGGCTCTTGCCTGGGCTGGTGTGTCTGATTCTGGGTGGTACATCTCCAAATCCTGACTAATAAAGTTGTTGTGGACCGCATGAACTAACTCCAGTCTGTAAAAGTTAAATAAACAGTATGCTGTTCATTAGGATGTGTAATATACAGTAGAAATCAAAGTATAGAGACACAATTTGTCACACATCCTCTGCCTGAAATCTTTTGTCAATGGTGGTGTTTAATTAGACATTACCATGTGTGCACTATTATTTGTTTCATTCTTCTTTGTTTTTAGGTAGCATTTCTATATCAGCACCTTCTGCTCCTGTGAAAGCGGAATACCCAAAACACGTTGAGCTTCTTGTGAAGGGGTGGTGAAACCCTCTACTATTTATACCATTTAATTTCTAATCTGTAATCAGACATGTCGGTTGATTTGAATTGTACCATCACTCTTAGTGATGTATGGTACAGAATGTTACTCTATTTTTTGCTTGAGCCAAGGTTCACACTGGGCTACGGGAGTGAAGCCGTGCGAGTTCAGCTGAACTTGCACGATTTCACTCCCGCTGGCAGTCCCGATTTCAGCCGCGATTACAGAGACATCTGTGCAGCTTTCTGCACAGATGTCAATGTAAATCGTGGTCTGAATTTGCAGAAAGTAGAACAGAAACTACTTTTTGAAGTCGGTGCAGCGCCGCAGATGCTGCGTCGCACCGATTAGGATGGTGCCATTGCCGACAATTGACGGAAAATGCTGCCTATTTGAGATGCGATCTGACATGTCAAATCGCATCTCAAATCATACCAATGTGAACCAGGGCTGAATGTTTAACCTCTTGGGGCTGACAGCACTCAAATATGCAGCCTCTCGGCGTATGGGCCTTGACGCAGAGCAGCTGCATATTTATGTACCACATTGCAGACACTCGCCCTGCACACTCCCAGCACAGTTACTGGCGGCTTACGTAAAGTTGCTTGTGTTAGAGAGCTTTCCAATGATGTGACCGCTGTGACAGCCAAGGGGTTAAGCTCTTATTGTCCATCAATAAAGTTTTGTATTTTAACTTTACTCTGTTTGGTGGTGTCCATAGAGTCCACGAACTGCGGTTCAATCATCTTTTTGGTTATATGTATAGAATATCTCAGGACGCTGCACGATTGTAACGTTGGGGTGTCCACTTTAGAACCCAGTGGTTCATTGTTCATTTATTTCCAATGTAAAAAGAAATCTACTCAGTTTTCTCTATAGTTTGGTGGTTCTGTGTTGGGGGGGGGGGGGAGTATTCTTCCCCTTTTAATGCATAGGTGTAACTAGGACATGCATTGTTGGACTTTTACGCATACATAAGAGGGACAGTTCTCAGGCAATATATCTCAAGAGTGGAGCCACTAACTGTACAATGAAGCCCAGTTCAATGAGATATCTTGTTTTCATAGGAGTTAGATTATGGGGCAACAAGATTATTTAAAGAAAACTAATTGAGTACAATAAAGTGCTAAAATGATCACTACAACAAGAGTTTAGGCACAAGTACGATTAAAAACACGGGATAATTAATTTTATGTGATCAGTAAGCCTTAAATAGCAGCGTATACTATACAGAGGTTCTTGAGAACTAAGCTCCTTATCTGCCATTCAGCAGTCCAATGCCCTGACTACAAAGGCCAGTTCAGGTTCTTACTTCATACTTTTAGTTGGCAGGGCTTAGCTTCACTGTAGGCATGGGCCTCTGCAAAGTGTGAATTAAGGAGCCAGGAACAAGGGGACACAGAGAATTTAGTCAGAAGAATAGCTTCCTTGTACCATAGTAAGGTTCTAGGAACAACTGCCTTCTAATATGTTTTATCAAACATAAATAAATAAAACGGCAACATACAAAGAATCATTATTAAAAAATTATAATTCACTGTAAATAATACTGTAAATAATACTCACGAGATATACAAAAAAAAAAGGCACAAGTGTGCTCAAAATAGCAAAGTATGCCCAAAAAAAGAGAAAGCCAACGGCAGAAGAAGACATTGGAATTTCAGGGATATAGCTGTGTTTCTTTATATACCAATGATTCCAGACACCAGCTCCAATAGCCATCACAAGTGACATAACAATTAACAATACTGATATCTGCAAAGCACAAAACAAACTTCTTAGATCGGAGCATGAATTTCATTATGCAAGCTTACTAAATACAACGTTTTTTTTTTTTAAATCAGAGATAATTTTTATTGGGCCAATCAAAATGAAATACAGAGTACATAACACCAAACTTACATACAAAGACATAACAGAGTACGACTGAAGGACAAGGACACAAAGTGCATAGAAAACAATACATTGGCACCAAAAATAATATACTAACACATCATGACAAGGAATAGAATAACATAACAAAATATTGTGCCGAACCGGCTAGGAAAACACCGCCAATCCACCAACAGGCCACTTAGTAAACAGCAACATCCATAAACTACACATTCAGTTGGACCAGGCTTGCTCGCTAAATAACTAAAATAAAGACCAATCACTACTCAAATACATGAACCTCTCAAACTTGCAGCAGTCGAGTTAGAACCAGTCTTGGGGGATCAAGTTCTGGAGTTTCCAACCAGGCCCTCCATATATTGTGAAATTTCCTGCTTGCATTTCTATGCTGATATATTAAATGTTCCCGTATGAGGATATAATTGACTTGGTCTATCCATATTTTCTCGGTCGGGACATGAGGGGATAGCCAAAACCTGGCCACCAACTTCCGAGCTAGATGCAATAGTCTAATTACTGCAATGTTAATAGGGTGGGGGTAAACTTCTTCATCTATTGCTCCCAGAATGCATATCAAGGGACCCTAACTTGAAAGACAGAGGAAATAGTCTTAGTAAAATCACCCCAGTACAGGTGCAGCCTGAGACTATGCCACATCAGGTGAATGAGAGACCCCTCCACCCCACAATGTTTGGAGCACACAGATGAGTAAATACAAAGTTACTTACAAAGAGCACACATTTTCCCATTACGCTGTCCAGCTTTGTCCTCTTCATTTTTACTTTACCAGAGTTTTTCATGATTTTTGTGTCAACTCCTAAAACAGAAAGCTAAAAAATAAAAGGTCTAATATATGCTGTTAATAAACCAGATTTATTAAAAGTTTAGACTTCGAACATTTCTAAATATCGGTGCATCTGATTATATGAAAGCATATTGTATTTAAACTACATAAAACATTAAAACTACAATTAAAATATTATTTGACAGTATGGTCTCCATGTAAATATACACAAATATATCAATAACAATATGTAATATAAAAAAGTAATTCATATAGTGAATACTATTATTAGATAGATTAACTGAGTAACCAGAATACAATAGTAGTCCTTTAAAGCCCAAATGGAGTTACAGAAATAGATAACTGGTCAGATAGACGTAGTACTAATAACTTCCATTTCCATAGTCTTACCCAGGGCTGGGAAAAGGAAGGGGGTTGGCAAGAGGGGAATTTGTCCTGAGCACAGTGTTGATACTTGGAGCCGGGGGTGCACTGGGAGCTTCACCTGTTTTTTTCTCCTATACATCACTGACAAGAGTCACTGCAGAACTCACCTCAGTCTCATTGTGGCGCTGCTGGGGAGTGAAGGCAGATTGCCCTTCCGGTCTCTCCTTGTCATGTGACATTTCTCATGACCAGATATGGGAAAAAGGAGAAACTGCCCTCGAGCCTATATATACCCTTTTTGTTCAGAAACCCCGTAAAGCCCCTTAGCCTCCCTTCCTTAGAGCCCTTCAGCCCCCCTTCCTCCCTCCAAATCCTTTACGTTCCATGCACCCCACAGAGCCCGGCTCTCCTCCACTCCTACTTCACATTGACCTAGATTCCAAGATAATCTTCCTTAGACTGACACCACGAACACAGGGATACTTTTTCGTACATGTGACACTACAGATTGCAGAGTCATTGGGGGTTATTTCCGAAAGGAAAATCCACTTTGCTCTATAAGTGCAAACTACAAATGCAAAGTGGACTTAACGTGTGTCGCTGTAGACACGAGGAAGACACGCAAGGAGGATAAAAACCAGCATTTTAGCTTGGACATGAGTGGATGATAAAATCAGCAGAGCTTACCGTCATTTCAGATCTAGCCCCTTAGATTTACAGCAGCTGCACTTCCAAGTGCACTTTCAGTGCAATTTCAAGTGCACTTTGCAGTGCAAAGTGGATTTGTCTTTCGTAAATAAACCCCATTATTTCCTTGCAGCGACACCATCAACACATGGACATTTTTTCCATTTCAGTGACACTACTGATGCTGGATTATTTTTCCTTTTCTGTGACTCCAAAGTTGAGATGTGTTTTCCTTCGACCCCTTTCACACTGGGGCGTTTTTCAGGCACTTTTGGGCAAAAAATAGTGCTTGTAAAGCGCCTGAAAAATGGCTCCCCTGTAGTCTTAGTGTAAAAGCCTGAGTGCTTTCACACTGAGGCGATGCATTGGCAGGACGTTAAAAAAAAAAAAACTCCTGCAAGCAGCATCTTTGGAGCGGTGAAAGAGCGGTCTACAAACTGCTCCTCCACCGCTCCTGTCCATTGAAATGAATGGACACCACTGCCAAAGCGCCTGCAAAGCACTTCACCAGCAGTGCTACACGGGCGGTATTAACCCCTTCAGCGGCTGAATAGTGCCGCTAAAACTAGCACCGTTTTATCGCCAAAGCCTGCCTGCTCCAGTGTGAACGCAGCCTTCCAGTTATACCATCAATGCTGGGATATTATTTCCTTCCACTGAGATTATTAATGCTGGGTATTTTTTACCTTCCACTGATACCACTGATATTCTAACATTTTTTCATTCCAGTGACACCAGGGACATCCTCTGCTGGATAGTTTATCAGATGGTCACATTACCCATGGCTGTCTGAAAACCAAACAGCATCTGATAGGATGACTATTCTCGGTAAGAACTGAGGTGGTATTAAACACAAAACCAAAAATGTACCATATTACAGCTTGCCAAGTATTAGATGTGGTGGCTGCATCCATTTTCTTTTTTAGGCTTTTTTCCGTCTGTTTCACCTGGTGATCCAGCTGGTAACACACCTGTATTAGAGTATTAGAGTGCCTACACTCTGGATAAAGGTACAATAGAGACACCTTTGTTAAACTGGGGAAGGGGAGTGTTAGATGCACTAGCAGATTTAGATAGATTTAGCTTTGGAACTCCAGCTCACACTGTTTAACTGGTTAAGACCCGGACCAATATGCAGTTTAAGGACCTTGCCCATTTTTGCGATTCGGCACTGCGTCGCTTTAACTGACAATTGCGCGGTCGTGCAACGTGGCTCCTAAATAAAATTGGCGTCCTTTTTTTCCCCACAAATAGTGCTTTCTTTTGGTGGTATTTGATTACCTCTGTGGTTTTTATTTTTTGCGCTATAAACAAAAATAGAGCGACAATTTTGAAAAAATGCAATATCTTTTACTTTTTGCTATAATAAATATCCCCAAAAAAGATATAATAAAAATTTTTTTCCCTCAGTTTAGGCTGATACGTATTCTTCTACCTATTTTTGGTAGAAGATAAGCCAATCGATAACCAATCGATAAACGCAATAAGCGTTTATCGATTGGTTTGCGCAAAATTGAAAGCGTTTGCAAAATAAGGGATAGTTTTATGGCATTTTTATTTATATATTTTTTTACTACTAATGGTGGCGATCAGCGATTTTTTTCATGACTGCGACATTATGGCGGACACATCGGACACTTTTGACACATTTTTGGGACCATTTTCACAGCGAAAGGTGCTATAAAAATGCACTGATTACTGTGAAAATGACAATGGGTTAACCACTAGGGGGTGCTGTAGGGGTTAAGTGTGACCTCATGTGTGTTTCTAACTGTAGGGGGGCGTGGCTGGACGTGTGACATCAGTGATCGTCGTTCCCTATATCAGGAAACAGAGGATCACTGACATTGCCACAGAGAAGAACGGGGAAGGTTTGTTTACACTTACCTCTCCCCGTTCTTCAACTCTTGTTACCCGATCGCGGGACACCCGCATGCTCGGTCACGAAGCTTCGGACCAGGTCGCTAGCGCTTCGCCGGTGGTGCGGTCACGACCCACGGCTGGGCTCTTAAAGGGGACATATATATATATATGTCCCTGTGACCAGCCGTGCCATTCTGTCGATGTATATCGTCGCCCGGCGGTCCTTAAGTGGTTAAGCTGTTACAGCAACAATTTTGTTCCTTTAGGGAACAAGTTACAAAAATAAAAGCCGATCGTTGTAATCACCCTTGTCAGTGTTAAATGGTTTGTCTCAATCCCCTAACTGCTAAATCTGCAGGACAGCTTTTTCTGTTGCAAAACAGACTTACTGGCATATCGGCAAGAGAAAGTCTAAAAAAGTAAAGGGATGTAGCCATCATATCTAAGAATTACTTTTTAGTTAATACCACTTTAAGAGACAGCATATGGCACTGTAGTGCAAAAATAGCTAGCAGCAGGACATTTTTAATCAGGGAGAATTGCTGAAAATGTACTTTTACCTGTACAGACGGATGTTTAACTACACATATTAAAAGACCACAGATTAAAGTGGTTCGGTTATCCTGACTGGGCATCATATGACATCCAGCAGGATAAGCCGCTAGCGCGCGCCAATCGGTGGGGTGGTGTGTTGCTCTGACACACCGCATCTCAGATCTTGGTAAAGAGCCTCTGACGTAGGCGCTTTACCACGTGATCAGCTGTGTCCAATCACAGCAAATCACCAGGATAGGAAGAGCAGTTTATCGGCTTTTCCTTCACTCGCACTGACAGGCGTAAGTAGAGGAGAGCAAAGTCGATGGGCTTCTCTCCTGACAGGGTGGGTCTGCGCTGATAATCAGCACATTGATTATCAGTGCAGACCCATCAAGGATGCCTCCCCAGGACCACCAGGGATGCCAATCAATACCCAATAGGGATGGAACTCAGTGCCTATCAGTGATGCCTTCCAGAACCTCCTGATCAGTGCTGCCTAACAGTGCCATCGATCAGTGCCCATAGGTGCCCACCAGTGCCACCTACCAGTACCCATCAGTGCCACTTATCAGTGCTACCCATGAGTGCCTATCAGTGCCCATCAGTGCTGCATATCAGTGCCCATCAGTGCTACTTATCAGTGCCGCCTATCAGTGTTGCATATAAGTGCCTCATCATCCATGCCCATCAGTGCCACCTCATCAGTGCCAATCAGTACTGTCTCATCAGTGCTTATCAGTGCCCATCAGTGAAAGAGAAAACATCCTTTTAACAAAGTTTTGTAACAGAAACAAATAAAAACTTTGGGTCTTTTTTTTATTTGTAGCACAAAAGAAACCCAGTGGTGATCATATATGACCAAAAGAAAGCTCTATTTGTGTGAAAGAAATAATACAAATTTTGTTTGGGTACAGTGTTACGGTTAGTACAATTGTCATTCAAAATGCAACAGCGCTGAAAGCTGAAAATTGGTCTGGGCAAGGGGGGAAAGTGCCCAGTATTGAAGTGGTTAAACAGCAAGGCTAAGCCCAAGTTGACTGGATTCAAAGAGCACTCACTGGGGCTTTACTACGCGATTGAAAATAAAACAGATGATAAAATAGTGTAATCAGGGATAAAGGGCCTCATGCATCAAACAAAAGCCAGTTTAACCGCTTTAGCCCCAGAAGATTTTACCCCCCTTTCTGACCAGAGCACTTTTTACAATTTGACGCTGCGTCGCTTTAACTGACAATTGCACAGCCGTGCGACGCTGTACCCAAACAAAATTTGCATCCTTTTTTTCCCAGAAATAGAGCTTTCTTTTGTGACATTTGATCACCTCTGTGTTTTTTTTTTTTGCGCTATAAACAAAAAAAGACAGATAATTTTGGGAAAAAAATATATGTTTAACTTTTTGCTATAATAAATATCGCCAAACGTTTTTTTTTATAGACACATTTTTTTCTCAGTTTAGGCCAATATATATTCTTCTACATATTTTTGTTAAAAAAAAAATCGCAATAAGCGTATATTGATTGGTTTGCAAACTATGGAAAAGATTTTTGAAATTTTTATGGCATTTGTATTATTATTTATTTTTTACTAGTAATGGCGGTGATCTGCAATTTTTAGCGGCGCAGCGACAATCCGAGAGAGCGGAGACTTTTGACACTTCTTTTGGGGACCATTGGCATTTATGCAGCGATCAGTGCTACAAAAATGCACTGATTACTGTGCAAATGTCACTGGCAAGGAATGGGTTAACACTAGGGGGAGATCAAGGGGTTAAATGTGTTCCCTCTGTATGTTCTAACTGTGTGGGGATGTGAGTGACTAAGAGAGAAGCCCTATAATTTTTCCTGCTTCGTAGGAAGAAACGATAGGGCTCCTCTCCTCTGACAGCACAGGGATTTCTGTGTTTACCATCTGGTGGCAAAAAATGGGTAGGACGTAGCTAGACGGAATTTCGCCCACCAGTGCCATCTGCGTGACATGGTTCGGCAGCTGGTTAAAGATTAGATGGCCAGTAACAAGTGAATGCTTTGCTTTAAGCACTTCAAACCTAAAGGAAAAAAGCCTATCAGTATAAAACAAACAGAAACCCAAAAAAGAAATGAAAACCCTAAAATACCACCCCTAAAAAAAAAAGTCAACCTCATAATTTTGTCCCTAACAAACATTACCTTTTGATACCTATACAGTAGTAGATATGGGCAACACATTTCAAATAACAGGAAAGTTTAATTCTCGCATTCCTTTCTGAATTAGTTACTCATAGCTCAGTACCCAAGAATCCTTACCAGTAATTCTCCAAATTCACATAAATTACCTATGGAGGTTTTCTATAAAAGTTATTGTTAAAATGGATGTAAACCCCCCAAAAAAACATTTATTTTTTATGTCACAATGTAGAGTATAAGATCTCCTATCATCCGTGCCCAGTCTTGCCACAGAGTTAATCCAACGCTGAGTAATCCTCTTTTAATGATCAGTGCAAATTAACAGAATTCCAGATAAAAACTTGCCAAATTATAAAGTCCGTTTTTCTGTTTTTGCTTTCAGTGACAGGTTATTTACAAATCTAGCTTGGACATGTTTATAATAACATGAGGTGATCCACAGTTCATTGTATATTACCAGGATGTGTTACGTGGGGGAGGGGTGGATTTCTCACTTTTTATACCTCATGTTGTGATAAACATAACATAACATAAGATAAACATGTCCTAGCTATATTTGTAAATAACCTGTCACTCAAAGCAAGAAGAGAGAAAACTGACTTTTTTATTTAGGCAGGTTTTTATCTGGAATTCTGTTCATTTTACTGAAAATTAAAAGAGGATTAATCAGCGCTGGATTAACACTGTGTGGCAAGACTGGGCACAGATGATAGGAAATCTTATACTCTACATTGTGACATCAAAAAAAAAAAAAAAATTTGGGTTTACATCCACTTTAATTAACCACTTAAGGCATTGATGGCGAACCTTTTTAAGCCCGAGTGCCCAAACCGCAACGCAAAACCAACTTATTTCTTTCAAAGTTCCAACACAGAAGTAAACCTACCAGCGGCTCTGTACAGAGGATGGGACTGATCATCCCTTTGAATGAGCCCCAAGGGACCAAAAATGTATGATTCTGCCAGATTCGCTAAGAATGCAGGGTTCAGGAATGCATTGTGCTCAGAATGCACTGTGCAACATACACTGACCTATTTGATACCTGCACTCACCTACCTGACCATTAAACTGACCTACCTGACACATGCACTCACCTACCTGACCATTAAACTGACCTACCTGACACATGCACTCACCTACCTGACCATTACACTCGCCTACCTTACACATGCTTCCTGCACAACTCACATCCCCATCCCCCACACACAGTACAATGTAGATCCAGCCTTCTCCTTACCTTTCCATGGTCTCATCGTTCAGCTCTCCCTGGACAGGATTGTAGGAATCCCTGTCATCCAGCCGCTCCTTCGATATCCCCGCCCCCGGGAGGTCAGCCATTGCACCGCTCCTCATGGCCATGGATGATCTACTCAGAGCACCGCTCCTCCCCCTCCGCTTTTTCACAGGCTGCACAAGAACAGACTGAACCAAAGTCGTCCTGGAGCAGGGGGAGCTGGAATATTGTGCCTGCATAAAGGAATGCCGAATGCCTTACCAGAGGTGTATGGATTCGGGGGAGGCAATAAGCTGGAGGAAGAATTTTACACTCCCCCCCTAAAAAGCGCACATGATGACTGGCTGCCACCCTCCTGCCAACGTCACTGGCACTGATGCAAGGAAGGGAGCCAATGTCCTGTGAAGTCAGTGCAATTGACTGACTGCCTGGGGGAATACCCTGGCGTGCCGACAGAGAGGGCTTGGAGTGCCAGCTGTGGCACCCGTGCCATAGGTTCGCCATCACTGACTTAAGGATTGCCTACTGCACATTTACGTCGGCAGAATGGCACGGCTGGGCACATCAACGTATATATACGTTGGTTCTAGTACCCAGCCGTGGGTCATAGGCGCGCGCCTGCGGCGCACTCCCGTGACCCGGTCCGAAGCACCGGGACCGCGGGACTCGCGGACCCGATCGCCGCTGCAGTGCGGCGATCGGTCTCCGGAGCTGAAGAACGGGGAGAGCCGTGTGTTAACAGGGCTTTCCCGTGCTTCACTGTGGCCGCAGCATCGATCACGTCATCCCTGTTATAGGGGGACATGATCGATGACGTCACACCTACAGCCACACCCCCTACAGTTGTAAACACACACAGGGAACACTCAAATCCTACAGCGCCCCCTTGTGGTTAACTCCCAAACTGCAACTGTCATTTTCACAGTAAACAATGCAATTTAAATGCATTTTTTGCTGTGAAAATGACAATTGTCCCAAAAATGTGTCAAAAATGTCCGAAGTGTCCGCCATAATGTCGCAGTCATGAAAAAAATCGCTGATCGCTGCTATTAGTAGTAAAAAAAAAAAAAATAATAAAAATGCAATACAACTATCCCTTATTTTGTAAACGCTATAAATTTTGCGAAAACCAACCGATAAACGTTTATTGCGATTTTTTTTACCAAAAATAGGTAGAAGAATACGTATCGGCCTAAACTAAGGGAAAAAAAATGTATATTTATTTTGGGGGGGATATTTATAATAGCAAAAAGTAAAAAATATTGCATTTTTTTCAAAATTGTCGCTCTATTTTTGTTTATAGCGCAAAAAATAAAAACCGTAGAGGTGATCAAATACCACCAAAAGAAAGCTCTATTTGTAGGGAAAAAAGGACGCCAATTTTGTTTGGGAGCCACGTTGCACGACCGCGCAATTGTCAGTTAAAACAACGCAGTGCCGAATCGCAAAAAGGGGCAAGGTCCTTTACTTGCATTTTGGTCCGGGTCTTAGGTGGTTAATAGGTGTCTGTCATTATGAATATTATTCATACAGCTTCAGCATGTTCGGTAAAGCTCTAGAGATTGTGTTAAAAACTACATAAAATTTTAAACACATGGAATTAAAAACTTACACAGAATTATTATAATTTTAGAGCAGAAATATAGATTTACAAGGCAATATACCACTGTCATAACACATGGGTTAACAGAATAGCACTTTGAATATTTTGATATTGCCAAATGACTGTTTGGTATGTGTTTTTGCACCAGGGACCATTGCTGTTTAGGTATACTTTTAACTAAAAATTTTTGTTCTACTTTAAGCACATATTTTAGGAGAATTCTGCATTGAAGTTATATTTTGCTGTATAAATTAGTATCAGAGTTGCTCTGGTATTATTCTTTAAACTGTAATATAAACCAGGTTGTTTCATGCTTTGGTATGGGAATGCCCATGCCATGAATAAAAGAGATAGTTTTACAGACCTGCATAAATGACAAGCCCATAACAACGTGAAGTGTTGCGGATCCTGCAGTCTCTCATTAGAAGGTTGTCAGTATTAAGGGGATACTTTTTTTCTTTCCAGTCCAGGACCCCCACAAAGCTGTTTATGCGTGCATTTGGAGCTTCGCATGTGATCACACCTATACATATATAGACAGAAGACTGTCATTTTTAGTACTGTAAATTGAAGGAAACAACCATGCAATTTCTAATTCTAGTGTAGAGTTCAGCCAATGGTAAAAAAATATGTAGAGCAACAGTATGTTCAAAAGTATGATTATGTAGAAATAGGTGGCACATATATAACTGTGCTGAAAATTATGAAAAAATGAATACTGCATTACACTTCCTATTTTTTAGAAGAAAAGTATCTAAAATGTGTTATGATTTTTCAGTATAGTGAGGATTATGAAAAGGACATTTGGATGCAGTAATTGTCTATCTTTTGCACATTATTTGGACTAAAGTCCATAGTGGATCCCTTTCATGAATTCGTTGTTTTCCCTGACGAGATTCTTGGCAAGAATCTCTTGCCGCCCGAGTGTACACACTGACCTTTGCAAAAGAACCGCGGTTCTCTTGAAAGGCAAGAATGCAGTGACGTCATTGCGTACGATGAGCATGCGCTCGTCACATCGCCGCCCTCTTGCTTCACCCTACCTATGCCGTGGAAGCTACCGCGTATGCGTCAAAGTCTTTTCAAGCATGCACGGGTTTCAACGGTGACAGGTAAGTATACACACTCTTCGGGTTTCTCGTCGGGAAACAGGCCGACAAGAATCTCGACGAGAAAAAAGAGTGCAATCTCGTCGAGATTCTGGGCAGTTTTCCTGAGGAGGAACCTAAAAAAAGCCTTGTACACATGAACGGTAATCTCGGCAAGAAGCAGTTTTCTTGCTGTTTTTTGCAGAGAAAACCGGTCATGTGTACGAGGCCTAAGCGTGAGGCCGCGTACACACGGCAGAGAACCTCGACGGGCAGAACACATCGTTCCGCCCGTCGAGGTTCTTTGCCGGCCGTCGAAATCGGCGACCCGCCCGTCGGGAATGGCAACCAGCCATTCATCCAGGCGGGCCGTCGAGCAAAAAGAGAGCGTGCTCTCTTTTCGCTCGACGGGATTCCCGACGGGTGGGGCGAGCCAGAAGCGTACACACGGCCGAGGTCCTCGCTGGAATGCAGCTTCCAGCGAGGTTCTCGCTGGTTTCCAGCGAGAACCTCGGTCGTGTGTACGCCGCCTGAAAGCCTAAATGTATTGGCATCAGAAAAGCCACGGATTCCAATACAATCTGCTCCTACCAACGCTTTGGTCCCAATTCCCTTATACAATAAACAGGTGAAACTCGAAAAATTTGAATATCGTGCAAAGGTTCCTTCATTTCACTAATGCAACTTAAAAGGTGAAACTAATATATGAGATAGACTCATTACATAGTTCAAGCCTTGATTTGTCATAATTGTGATGAATATGGCTTACAGCTCATGACAAAACCCCAAATCCACAATCTCCGAAAATTTAAATATTACATGCAATCAATAAAACAAGGATTGTACATAGAACAATATCAGACCTCTGAAAAGTATGTAGCGCCCTGCTTCCAATGAGTGGAACCTATGTGTTGAAATTATAGTTGCCTGGGCAGTAGTTTGGCCCAGAGAGATTTTGTTCAAATTCATGGCTCTGTTCCAGTTTAGCTGGTTGTATGATTTTCCCTCTGACGGTGGGGGTCAGAGTTGGAAAGGCAACAGGCTGGATGCATTGGGTATCTCTTTCCCAGAAGCGGCCCAGAGGGCGTGGTTAACCCGCTGTGCATTCTGGGAGAAGGTACTTAAGGGCCAGCCACCATTTTGTGGGGTTCGTCTTCCGATTTCACCCTGGGGGCCCTCCTGGCCTCAGGGATGTATTGGCAGTTACCGCCTTGGGGTCATGTTGGCCTGAGGCCTCGCAACTGAGCTGCTGGGGCCTACTGATCCAGGGACGATCCTGTGTCATCTTACCTGTTGGAAGGGACCAAGCAATTGAGGACTCAATTGGAGGATATGTCCAGATTACAAAGTTTACCTCACAGTGCTGCTGGAACGGCTGAAAGGACCTGGCACTGAGAGCTGAGTTCTACAATTCACCCAGTCTGTGGCAGAGACTATCGAACAAGTTCTACAATTCACCTATTTTGTGGCAGAGACTATCCTTTGATCGAGCTACGCACCGGCTGCTAGACCAGTGAGAGTGGGCCTATTTGGTGGTCGCTGAGTCCAGCGTGGAAACGGCTGTTCCTCTGGACCTAGAAAGAGTATCTGTGGTTTTCAAGTCAGATTCCTGAATCTCCCCTAAATCTCCATCCCTCTTTTCTCAAGTTGTCTTAAAAAAAAACCCTCTCTGCAGGGGGAGAAAAAGAGACTTGGTGTTTGGTGCAGACATTTCTTCCTTTAACCAATTTTTTCAAGGAGAACATCTGAGACGAGTGCACGGAACAGTAAGGCAACAGCAGACCCAAATCTAAACCTGCAGCTCCTTCGGGGGTAGTGCTACAAGTATAAGCATGCATATGTACTCAGTACTTGGTTTGGGTCCCTTTTGCAGCAATTACTGCCTCAATGTGGCGTGGCATGGAAGCTATCAGCCTTTTTCTTCCACACTTTTCCCTTCCACATACAGTGCGGAAAATAAGTATTTGAACATCCTGCTATTTTGCAAGTTCTCCCACTTGGAAATCATGGAGGGGTCTGAAATTGTCATCGTAGGTGCATGTCCACTGTGAAAAAAAAAATTCCAGAAATCACAATTTATGAGTTTTTAACTATTTATTTGTATGATACAGCTGCAAAGAAGTATTTGAACACCTGTCTATCAGCTAGAATTCTGACCCTCAAAGACCTGTTAGTCTGCCTTTAAAATGTCCACCTCCACTCCATTTATTATCCTAAATTAGATGCACCTGTTTGAGGTCATTAGCTGCATAAAGACACCTGTCCACCCCATACAATCAGTAAGAATCCAACTACTAACATGGCCAAGACCAAAGAGCTGTCCAAAGACACTAGAGACAAAATTGTACACCTCCACAAGGCTGGAAAGGGCTACGGGGAAATTGCCAAGCAGCTTGGTGAAAAAAGGTCCACTGTTGGAGCAATCATTAGAAAATGGAAGAAGCTAAACATGACTGTCAATCTGGGGCTTCATGCAAAATCTCACCTCGTGGGGTCTCACTGATCCTAAGAAAGGTGAGAAATCAGCCCAGGACTACACGGGAGGAGCTGGTCAATGACCTGAAAAGAGCTGGGACCACCGTTTCCAAGGTTACTGTTGGTAATACACTAAGACGTCATGGTTTGAAATCATGCATGGCACGGAAGGTTCCCCAGCTTAAACCAGCACATGTCAAGGCCCGTCTTAAGTTTGCCAATGACCATTTGGATGATCCAGAGGAGTCATGGGAGAAAGTCATGTGGTCAGATGAGACCAAAATAGAACTTTTTGGTCATAATTCCACTAACCGTGTTTGGAGGAAGAAGAATGATGAGTACCATCCCAAGAACACCATCCCTACTGTGAAGCATGGGGGTGGTAGCATCATGCTTTGGGGGTGTTTTTCTGCACATGGGACAGGGCGACTGCACTGTATTAAGGAGAGGATGACCGGGGCCATGTATTGCAAGATTTTGGGCAACAACCTCCTTCCCTCAGTTAGAGCTTTGAAGATGGGTCGAGGCTGGGTCTTCCAACATGACAATGACCCGAAGCACACAGCCAGGATAACCAAGGAGTGGCTCTGTAAGAAGCATATCAAGGTTCTGGCGTGGCCTAGCCAGTCTCCAGACCTAAACCCAATAGAGAATCTTTAGAGGGAGCTCAAACTCCGTGTTTCTCAGCGACAGCCCAGAAACCTGACTGATCTAGAGAAGATCTGTGTGGAGGAGTGGGCCAAAATCCCTCCTCCAGTGTGTGCAAACCTGGTGAAAAACTACAAGAAACGTTTGACCTCTGTAATTGCAAACAAAGGCTACTGTACCAAATATTAACATTGATTTTCTCAGGTGTTCAAATACTTCTTTGCAGCTGTATCATAAAAAATAAATAGTTAAAAAAATTCATAAATTGTGATTTCTGGAATTTTTTTTTTGATTATGTCTCTCACAGTGGACATGCACCTACGATGACAATTTCAGACCCCTCCATGATTTCCAAGTGGGAGAACTTGCAAAATAGCAGGGTGTTCAAATACTTATTTTCCGCACTGTAACGTTCTATTAATGTGCTTTGATACAGCACTTTGAGAACATCCAACTTCTTTTAAAATTACCTTTTGAAGCTTTCCCTCCTTATGGAGGGTGTCAATGATGGTTTTCTGCACACCTATCAAGTCAGCAGTCTTTCCCATGATTGTGATTCCTACTGAACCAGACTGAGAGACCATTTAAAGGCTCAGGAACCCTTTGCAGGTGTTATGGCTTAATTAGCTGATTAGAGTGGGACACTTTGAGCCTAGAATATTGTACCTTTTCACAATATTCAAATTTTCTGAGATTGTTGATGAGCTGTAACCCATAATCATCACAATTATGACAAATGACAGCTTGAACTATCTTTATTTGCATGTAATGAGTCTATCTTATATATTAGTTTCACCTTTTAAGTTGCATTAGTGAAATAAATTAACTTTACCACGATATTTAAATTTCTCGAGTTTCACCTGTAGATATTTCATTAGACCTAATTTAGAATACTGTGTCCAGTTCTACAGATCTCGTATATAAAAATATATTAATAAGATGGAACAAATCCAGAGACAGGCAGCAGAATGGTAAAAGGCCTGAGGAATAAAACATACCAGGAGAGACTTCAGAAACTAAATATGGAGGAAAGAAGGGAAAGGATAGACATGACTAAAACACAGATCTATACAAAAAAAAAAAAAATTAAATAATGGGGCCAACTCGATGTACTACTTGGTCTTTTTTTTTGCTGGTACTATTTTAAGTCTCTATATTTGTTTTGAAGTACACTGGGATAATCTCCCGCATGCTGCTTTTTGGGGGTCTTGACCTGCAGTTTGCCAGTCAACTCAGTTCAGATTTCAAAAACACAACGTTGGATTGATATGTATGTAAAGACAACACATACTGTGATGAACCAAAACCTATGTGACGATTCCTCTGGCGTTTGTGACATAATCTCTTATTAAGCCTAGGTTCACACTGGAGCGATTTGTAATGCGATTTGAGAGATCAAATCGCATGACAAGTCGCAGCCTATTGGCGGCAATGGCACTGTTCTAATAGGTGCGACACCGATTTTGCGGCGCCGCACCGATTTGCAAAAGTAGTTCCTGCACTACTTTTGCAGATTTCAGGTGCGATTTCAATAGACATCTGTGTATGAAGCCACACAAATGTCTATCAAGTAGCACCTGAAATCGCGTTGACCTTGCTACTTTGAAATCGCGCTACTTCAAGTAAAGAAGCACGATTTCAAAGTAGCATCAGTGTGAACCAGGGCTAAAGCTAACAAAAAAGATACATTTCGTTTACCTTGGATAATCTTTCTCTTAGACCAAAATTAAACAATGTAGATGTGTAACAGCAGTGCATTTTTTTCTAAACTAACTTTGCAGTGGTGAGGACATCACTAGGAATTTTTCATCTTCTTCTAGCAGCGGCAAAGGGGAAGGCATTTTTCTAGGACCAAACATGCTCACATAAAGACATGCCGCTCAGTCCTTGACTACTGTGATCCAGGAACGCATGTATATGACAGGCTTCGCTCACAGGAAGTGTGAGAAATTTAAAAAAACTGGAGTTCCACTTTAAATGCTTGGTAAACTTTCAATATATTTGATTTGTTTTTGGATTTAATACTGCTTAATATTTCAATATTTTAATTGAAAAAGTTCAGGCAATAACAAACAGGCTATTCAAACAATAAGCTGTGCAGGGGTTGTCAACAGGGAAAAGGTATAAGACCATACAGTAAACCTAAATAATGTAAGTCATTGGCAGGAGAACAGACCTAAGCAATAGGAATTTCTCAGGTAAACATATTCATCAACAAGAACAAGAACTGAAACCACCAGAGGCCATAAGTAAAGTAGTTCTAAACATTATCTCAGGTCTCAGCCAGAGGTAGAATGTGTGGAAAAACTTCACCATACAAGAAAATAGGGAAGGGAGAGTAAAAGGGATATAATGATTAGGAAGTGACTGGATTAATACTGCTTTAACGTGGTTTTAAAGGCAGAAGTTTTTTTTACCTTAATGCATTCTATGCATTAAGGTAAAAAAAACCTTTTGGGTGCAGCTTCCCCCCAGTCCCCCTTATATTTACCTGAGCCCCTTCTTGATCCAACGATGTGCAAGAGAACAGCGGCTCTTCAGGGTCTCTCTCGCCTCATTGGCTCACACAGCAGTGACAGTCAGTAAGCCAATGAGGAGAGTAGCAGAGCTACACTCTGGGTGTGAATGGACTTTTCCATTCACAGGAGTGCAACTCAGGATAAAGGCTGCTCAGGTGGCCCCATAGCAAGAAGCTTACTATTAGTGGAGCCAGCGGGGGACCCAAAATGAAGAGGATCAGGGCTGCTCTGTGCAAAACACTTACACAGAGAAGGTAAGTATAGCATGTTTGTAATTTTTGTTATTTTTATTTTTTAGATCACAACCTTTACAATCACTTTAAGTCCACCTTGCTCATAAGACAATAGCTGTGGGAGCTAAGAAGATATTAACACAGGTGAGATCATGTCATATATATAGGTTAACAGAAAAGGTTAGGTACCAGACAGTAAGCAGGACAAGGTCAGAAAACAGGCAGGGGCTGGCAAGGTAGCTACTACTGTATATTGAATCACTGAAGTAACAAGGCAAAAACATGATAGCAGAACAAGATGGGGTTCAGCAAAGGAATCCGAAGTTAATTACAGCGAGTCTCAAATCACGTCAGAAAATAGGATGCTGATGCACAGGAACAAAAGCATAAGAATTATCTGAAGGTCTTTCAGTAAGGACAGATGGAAAACACCAGTTTTATTTCATGGGCAAATGCAGCATGTTTTCAGGCACTTTTAGCATACATTTTTTAATCCGTTTCTGGTTCAATAATTTTTATTCAATTGTGTCATTAAGACAAGGTAACACAAAAAAGCACCTAGACAGCGCACACACAGGGTCTAGGACTGGTGACATAAGTAAAATCATACATACACAGCATTGACAAAGAAGGAGAAACATCCTCCACAGACAGTCATAATAAAAAAAATGCAAAAATGTCCCTGTAGCTATCAAAATCAACCAGGACAAATGGGCTAGCGAACAACATTATAATTGGTACTGGACACATGTAAGAGTCTAAAAAAAAACGTGAACAGGAAAAGAGCAGAAAAAAGGAAACAAGAAGACAAGACGTAGACAAGAAAAGAGGGAGGGGGAGGAGCAGGGACTCGGGATCATAAGAGATGCCAGTCAGAGCTGACCCACGCTTGTCGCATTTAAAATATTTGTTAATAAATGTTTGAGATGCTTCTGAAATCATTCACAAGTGCTTCTGTTGATGGGCCCTAATACAGAGCATAACTGAGCAATCTGGTTCAGGTATCCAGTATTTAAAGCAGTCTTTGTTGTTGTATGGCTATCTTTATGTTAACTGCCAAACGGAATACTCACCATCAAATTTTGACAAGGCTTGCTCAGTCTGTAGTGCATAGTGTGCAACCACCGGGGCTTGACGGAATTTGAGATTAGTCTCTCTGTAATTCACAAAATGTTTGTAGTGAGAATATGTAAAGAGTAAAAATATTCTAATATATTGTATATCTTTAGTAGCCACCATTTTGTGTGTGTTACTTGGGTGCCCCTCCAAAACCTAAGTAGCAGATTTTGGATTGCTAGATTATTGCACCTTAACAGGAGGCCATTATTTAGGTGAGCTAAATACTGGAGTAGGTGAGGTGGGTAGCCAAGGTGATTGTCAGGGGTAATAAAAAATAAAAGAGGAGTAACAAGAGGCAAGTGTCTAAGTCAAAGGGCTAAACAGGGAGTTATTCAAAAACAAAGACAAGGTCAGGGCAGAAGATATCCTATGTGTGTGCTGAATAAAAATGAATTATTATAACCTAATTTTTATGACAGTATTTAAAAAGAAACTTGTATTGCCAGCAATGGTCCCCGCTGAAAGCTCATGACTCATCCATTGTTAAAAACGCTGCGGCCTGCTTCTTGACAACCAGCTATTCACTGTGACCTGATTGGGCAAAGCAATGCACCTGACCAGCAGTCAGGTGCATTGCTTCAGCCAATCGGGGCAGTGCACAGTGCATTGTGGGGAGTTCAGCGGCCAACCATCCCAAACCGTTCACTTATCACTAAAAAAGATATACAAGCTTTAAATGCCTTTATTTTTCACATGTCAGATATACTTTTAAGAAGACATGCAGGGAATGGTTCAGTAATGTAGAAGGGAAACTAGTAGAATAGAAGGATGCAAAAGCTATTAGTCAGTTGCAGAAAGACCAGTGTCAAGTTTCGTCAAGGTTTGTGATGTATTAATTAGAAAGCTTTCCATAAAACATACCCATCAATCCCAGCAGTTTCTACATAACACATACTGTTTGGCTCAGTACTGTTCAACAAAATCATATCTGCCTGTTAATAAAAAATAACATGTATTATTCACAACTAATATATTGCCAAAAACTGACAGCTACATTGAAGGGTAACTTTACTTTTCGAAAAAATTGCAAAAATAAATAAATTGTGTATACAATTGCGACACAAGGCATATTATTATTGAATGATATTAAAAAATCACCTTTCCTTTTCAATTTTTCGGTGCTGTAATTTTCTGTAAAATGCAATGCAGTATGGCTACCTGAAGGTGTTCTGTACACAGATGGTGTATGGAACACACCCCAGAAATGTCTTGTTCTGCTTGTGTAATTGCCTTACTAATATTCCCAGCAGGCACTAAGATACAAATCATCCCCTGCAACAAAAATGTTATGTTTGGTGAGATACTGTTTTTCTTTTTAGATCTTAAGAGCCGGTTCAAACTGGGGCGACTTGGGATCCGACTTGAAGTCGTCTCAAGTCGTCCCAAGTCGTGCTGTCCAGAAAAGCAATGTAAGTGAATGGGAGCGGTGTTAATACACACTACTCATGTCGCTCCGACTTCAGAAGAGGTTCCTGTACTACTTCAATCAGACTTCTAGGCGATTTGTACCCATTGATTTCAATGGAAGTCGCTTCCAAGTCTGATCACTGTTTTAATTGAAGCGACCTTTCCAGCAAGATAACATACATTTCTCAGGCAAACCCCTCCCTCCCCCTCCCTCTCCCAGAGCTGATTGTTGTTTTATTGGCCACTGGAATGTCTCCTGTCCTGAAAAGGACTTCAAGTCGTGTTGTAAATCTCCCCAGATCGCCCTGTGGTTCATGCTCAAGTCGTGTTGAAGTTGCTTCTGAAAGTCGTGCTGGAAGTCGTGTCGCCCCAGTGTGAACCGACTCTTAAACATCCTGTTTATCCATTTGCTTTTTATACAACAAGATATGGGGCTATATATATAAAAAATGAGTGGCTGGCATAAGAATCCAGGATTAAAGGGTCCAGAGCTAAAGAGATAAGATGGGATCAGCAAATTAGAGCCAACCCACAAAATAGAACACCAATTCAGGAGCTGAGTAGTAACTATATGGCCCTGTACACGCGATCAGTCCATACGATGAGAACGGTCTGAAGGACCGTTGTCATAGGTTAACCGATGAAACTGACTGATGGTCTGATGTGCCTACACACCATCAGTTAAAAAAACGATCGTATCAGAACGCGGTGACGTAAAACACAACTACGTGCTGAAAAAAATGAAGTTCAATGCTTCCAAGCATGTGTCGACTTGATTCTGAGCATGTGCAGGTTTTTAACCGATGGTCGTACCTACTAACGATCGGTTTTGACCTATCGGTTACGAGTCCATAGGTTAATTTTAAAGCAAGTTGGCTTTTTTTTTAACCTAAGGTTAAATAACCTATGGGGCTCACAAAATGGGTTTTGACTGATGAAAGCAGTCCATCAGACCTTTGTCCTCTGGCTAACCTATCGTGTGTATGAGGCCTAAGATGAACTAAAGTCAAGAGTAATAATAGACCAGTACAGTAGGTCAGGACCTAGATTACTGTAGATGAATCAGAGAATAAAGAGTTAGAGTGAAGTCTTTTGTCACAACTTAGTGTGGTTAAAGCGGAAGTAAACCCATCTATAAAACAGTTTTATTTCCGGCACTTGCCAGAAATGTAACACTCCCATTGGTTGTGCTCGCAACCTTACTGTCAAACCATCCAATGTCTGGTGTCATAGCTGATCACATGTGCAGCATCATGGCAGTTGTAAATTAAACAGAAGCAAAGATGGCAGCTTCCTTGGCTGAAAACGATAGGGGGGGGGGGTTTACTTACACTTTAAGTTAAGAACAGTGTAATTTGGGAGCAGAAATGCAGACACGGTACTGTACCAAAAATGTACACACCCTTAAGCAGCATGTTGTGCAGTGCTCATTGTCTGCAGTTCTGTGCAGGTTCTAAATCTGCACATTACAGCCCGGATTCAGAAACGATTCATGTCGGCGTATGTGGAGATACGCCGACGTACGTCCAAATGTGCGCCGACGTATCTTTACGCCGATTCACAAAGCGAGATACGTAGAAAAATAGGCTACCTCCGCCCAACGTAACTTCCCGCCGGCGTATCGTGGGCGCATAGGTACGCTGGACGCATTCGGCGTTCCCATTATAAATATGCAAATGAGTAAGATACGCCGTTTCACGAACGTAGATGCGCCCGACCGCTTCATATACGCGATTTGCGTAAGGCTTACCTCCGGCGTAAAGTTACCCCTCATATATCAGGCGCAGCTAATTCAAAGGTATGGGCCAGGGAACGACTCTGTCGAATTTTCCTTTGTGTACACCGTTTACCTAGTACTACGTGAATAGGGCAGTGCGTAGGTTACATTCACGTCGTAGACATTGTGCCGATGTATCTTAGGGAGTAGATGCAACGTGAATCTTTTTTTTTAATGGTCCACTTACTGTGTAATCCCTAATTTTCATTTATTTCCCCCGCGGTGGATGGCGCCTCTATAGCCCTTCACGGCTTTCGAAAATAGCCGATTTAGGACTCGGGTATTTCCGTTGCTATACGGCACCTGCGCACAGAGCTAGGAGCTGACTGCGCAGGCACCTTATTTCTCCGAGTCCTATTTCGGCTTTTTTCGGAAATAGCGTGACGCGCCATAGCCATAGGACTCAGAGAAATACGGCGTCTGCGCAGTCAGCTCCTAGGTCTGTGCGCAGGCGCCGTATAGCAACGGAAATACCCGAGTCCTAAATCGGCTATTTTCGGAAGCCGTGACGGGCGATAGAGGCGCCATCCACCGCGGGGGAAATAAATGAAAATTAAGGATTACACAGTAAGTGGACCATTAAAAAAAAAAAAAAAAAAACAGCATACTGGCGCTGACGCCAGTATGCTGGATCACATGGGACATAGTATATTTAGGGTGAACCTCCGCTTTAAATAGATGACGCCCACCCCCTTCCTACTTTGAATTAAGTGGGCTTACGCTGGCCAATTTACGCTACGCCGCCGCAACTTACGGAGCAAGTGCTTTGTGAATACTGCACTTGCCTCTCTAAGTTGCGGCGGCGTAGCATAAAGAAGATACGCTACGCCGCTCTAAAGATACGCCAATGTATCTGAATCCGGCCCTACATGTGCAGAAGAAGCAAACTGATATTGTACATTCACACATGCCTTCCATACTCTGGAACCAATACACTGCAGGCAAGCTTTATGACAAAATATTTCTTTAACCACTTAGCAACCACCTGCCGAAAAATAACGGCGGCAAGGTGGTTGCTTAACTCTGGGATCACGTTATATAACGTGATTCCAGAATCGCGCTCCCGCGCACCCCTGGGGCGCGCACATGGGAATGTCCGTGACCAGCCGGGTCCAGAGGACCCGGCGGGTCACGGATCACGGTAAATCGCCGCTGATAGCAGCGGTTTACCACGTGATCGCTCCGTCCAATGACGGAGCAATCACATGTAAACAAACCATCGTCATTTGATGACGCCGGTTCCTCCCTCCAATGACGGAGCTCTCTGTAAACAAACCGATCTGTACAGTGTGAGAGGGGGAGCGCGGGTCCTCCCTCAGCAGCTGTGTCGGATGTACCGATCTGTGACTATTGCAGGGGGGCACAGATCCATCTGTGTCGGATGGATCCCTGCTCAGCTATCCCTGCAGGCATTAACCCCTTCCTTCCCTGCGTAATACTCTGCAATACCCACCCTGAGAAATACTCTGCATACCCATACTCTGCATACCCCCCTGAGAAATACTCTGCATACCCCCCTGAGAAATACTCTGCGCAATAGTCTGCAATACCCCCGCGCAATACTCTGCAGTACCCCCGCGCAATACTCTGCAGTACCCCCGGCGCACAATACTCTGCAGTACCCCGGCGCACAATACTCTGCAGTACCCCGGGGCACAATACTCTGCAGTACCCCGGCACAATACTCTGCAGTACCCCGGCACAATACTCTGCAGTACCCCGGCACAATACTCTGCAGTACCCCGGCACAATATTCTGCAGTACCCCCTGTGCAATACTTTGCAGTACCCCCTGCGCAATACTCTGAACAATACTCTGCAATACCCCGACACAATACTCCCTGCGCAATACTCCCTGCGCAATACTCCCTGCGCAATACTCCCTGCGATAGGCCCACTATCATACAGTGCTTATTCTTAGCTATGAATAAGCACTGTATGATAGTGTGAAACGCGTCAGCTTTTCTCCTGATTTTTTGCTGTGATATGTTCATGTTGTGATCAGTTTTATTAAAAGGAACCATTTTTTTGGAGTGCGGCCATCCCGGTTTTTCTCTATACATTTTTGCATACTATTGCAGTGCCTGCACTCAGGCGTTTGGACTCCACCTTGCAGTTCCCTGGGACCTCTGAGCGGTAAACTTTCTTTCTCAAGGTAACTTAATACGCCGATCCCAAAAAAACAACCAGCGACTCCTTCGGGGTGAGCGCTACACGTGGGGGGCTCGTCCGGGATTCAGCTGTTACCGTTGGCAAAGATAAAAGTGAGTACCGAATTTATTGAAGAGCGAAGAGTGTCCGCCATTGTGTTTTGAACTGCCTGGCCATAGGGAAGTTAACCTTGCACCGCTAAGCTTGGGCGTACGTGCAGCAAGGCACGCGCCTACAACTTGTCTGGACAAGTTCTTCTAAGTGGGAGGAGTCACCCTCCCCTGCGTGAGACGTACACTGGGATTTCACGCCAAGCAGCAGAGCACCGCCCATCTGAAAGAGAGAGAGAACGGTGTGATAATGTCCGCCTTCCTACAACCGGCGGAAGATTCTTCGGACTTTGAATTTTGGTCAGAGGACTCTACAACGGATGGAAATGACTTACCTGACCATCTGTTCCAGCCCTGTTTCCCCATACAGCAAGGGATTGGGGGATTTCAACCTTCCCGCAGTAGGAAGAAGAAGCGCCCTGCCCGGAGTGCATCCTATGAGCTTGGCACAATATGCCCACCTTGAGGAGCTGGTGAGTCAGTTACTGAGTTTTACTCACCGTTCCTTTATCCTGTGCTATGCCCATCCTATGCGGGCACCCGATGCTTGTGTTGCCGGGGTTCTTTTTTTTCCCTCGAGTGACTGAATGGGTCAGATTGTGTGTTGCCTGGCCCATCTGTTCTACGGAAGTTGTGGACAAGAACTTTTGCCCCCACTCAGTTTTGCACATTTCTCCAAGTTTCCCCTTTCCCCCTGCTCCTCCGGATCCACATAGACATTTTTGTGATGAACTCTTGGGAGGGGTGGGTTCAGTCAGTTAGAGTAGGATTTTGCCAACTTCTCCTTTGCAGCATCGGAAGATTCAGCAGGAAAAATAACTATTCTGCCTTTTGTTTTGTATTTGAATTATGGACTGCCGCAGTACCAGCACATTGACCGCTAAGGGCAGTGTTCTGCAACGCCACATGCAGGACAGAATATGTGTATATAGTTTGCTAAGTCTAATACTTTTATATTTCTTGCAACAGAAAAGTATTCCTTCTACAGCACTTCTACCTTTGGACTCTTTGGGAGGAAGGGAGACTTTGCGTTCGGGCTCGAGCGTGCAGTCTCAGTTCTGACCTGGGAGGTTGTAAAAAGATAAGAAAATGTATGTTGTACCTTAGATTGTGTATTTGTGTATATTTTGTTTCCTGGTTGTTCTGGACCCACCTACTATCAACACTGCAGAGAATGGGCAGCTAGATAGCTAGGGTTGTGTATGTTTGTCTGTCTTATATTTTGTAAATTGCCAATATTGTAATCTTAGTATTTTACAATTGTTTTCTCTCTTTTCCTACTTTTTTTATCTGGTTGGGAGTATCAGGTCAGCATTAGGACACTGGGGGGGATATGTAGTGCCCCCTTACTTTCAGTATGGGCACTGAGCTAAAGTTAGTGGGTGAATGGGAGAGTTATTTTGCTCCCATTCATAATTTGTTAAAATTGCAGGCTGCTGCTATTTCAGAACTGTCCTGGAATGGTTGGCGCTAGAGGGGTTCTGACGGAGCTGCTTTTCCTCAGCAGCCAATTAGAGGAGTTTTCCCTCGCTGGGCATGCTGGGGAGGGGTAAATCTGTGGCAGACGACATGTGTTCTAGGTGGTGTTCTTCTTCAATTTCTCTTTCAGGTGCGGCACCCACCTTCAGGGTGTGCGCATCCACGGACCACGTCGGCATGGCCCACCTGGCCAGAGCTGCCTGTTCCATGGAGATTCATTAAGATGTTGATAGGGGCCCCAGTGACTTACTGGGTCCCCAACCTTACTGAGAAGAGTGGCGATGAACTGTATCTACTACTATTGAGAGCAGGACTGCTCTACTTCTTATCCAGGCCTGATACCGCAAAGTTCTCTATTGCTTCATCAACCTTTCCTATCTCATGTTGATGTCGGCTGTGTTGGGCCTTGGAATAAAGCATTTGAAAACCCATTGGGTGACTGGACATTCGCTCACTGCTACTGCTCACTGCTACTACTCCTAGACACACTACAAGGTAACTTAATACGCCGATCCCAAAAAAACAACCAGCGGCTCCTTCGCGGGTGAGCGCTACATATAAGAAAAGGGAGAAATGTGGAATATGAAATGTTTGCTCTATTGTGTGCAGAGTGGTGTAGTCATATTAGGCTAAGTTTTGGCTCTGTTGTCACGGTCTAGAATTTTACTAAATGGCTCTGGAACCCACAGATTTTCCATGTCAGTAAATATAAGTCTTAAAGGGGTTGTAAGGTTTGTTTTTTATTTTCTAAATAGGTTCCTTTAAGCCATTGTTGGTTCACTTACCTTTTCCTTCGATTTACCTTCTAAATGTTTTTTTTCTTTGTCTGAATTTCTCACTTTCTGTTTCTCCTCAGTAAGCTTTCCACCATCATCTGAGCCGTTCTGGCTGGGGGTTAGTCAGCCAGAACAGTGTACTGAGGAGGAACAGGAAGTGAGAAATTCAGACAAAAAAAAAAAACATTTAGAAGGGAAATGGAAAGAAAAGGTAAGTGAACCAACAATGCACTAGCTTAAATGAACCTATTTAGAAAATAAAAAACAAACCTTTACAACCCCATTAAAAAAAAACGCCATATTTGAAGATAATAAATGACAAATGCAAGATTGGAAATGTGGTATTGAGGTTGATTTAGTTAAGAAATTTACTTAAAGAGTTAAAGGAGTTGTAAAGGATTTTTTTTGCTGAAATTACTATTTACAGGGTATAGAGACATAATAGTTAACTGATTCCTTTTAAAAACGATTAAAAATAGATAAAAATCAATATTTTTTTAGGAGGGGGGGGGGGCTAGATGAGTTTGGGACCTCAAAAAAAATAAAATAAAAAGGTGAAGCTATACTTTAAAACACATTGGGGGGGGGGGGCTAGATGAGTTTGGGACCTTAAAAAAAAAAAAGGTGAAGCTATACTTTAAAGGAGTTGTAAAGGAAAATATTTTTTTTGCTGAAATGACTGTTTACAGGGTATAGAGACATAGGGCCAGATTCACAGAGCCATTACGCCTGTCTAACTAGTGTTAGACTGGAGTAATTTCAAATTACGCGCGTTTTTTAGCTAGTCGGAAACCTCAAACCATGAATAGACGGCTGCGGGCTTCAATTCGACTGGATTACGTGTTAGTACGCCTTCGGATCTACGTTGCAATAAAATTGCGGCCACTGGGTGGACTTCCGGTAGTTTTCCGCGTCGGGGTATGCTAATGAGCTTTTGCCGGCGATCCCCGAAATTACGATCTTCATTCGCAATCTCTTACGGCACCTTTAGTCATCTTTTTTTGGCGTAACACTATACCAGCTTTTTGCTGGTCTAATATTAGACAGCCCATGTTAAGTATGGCCGTCGTTCCCGCATCGAATTTCTACGTTTTCCGACGTCTTTTATTATTTTTTACGTAAGTCGTCCGGGAATAGGAATGTTCGTAAACGACGCTACTCACACAACGAATGACGTAACAACGTGATTTTGCGCAATGCACGGCGGGAAATTTCTGAACAGAGCATGCGCAGTTCGATCGCCGCGGGGACGCGCTTAATTTAAATGCTTCACGCCCCCCAATCACGTATTTCGATTACGCGGCGAGAAATAGACTACGCCGCCGTACCGTACGGGCAAAAATCTACCAGAATTCGGTGTAGAGCCTGGTAAAATACGGCACCGTAGAGTATTTCGATTACGCAGCGCAATATTAAGTGTATGTGAATCTGGCCCTTAATAGTTAACTGATTCCTTTTAAAAATGGTTAAAAATCAATCATATAATGTGCCTGTAGTTTTTTCGCTTTGTTTTTGCATCTAGTTTCGTTTTTGCATGTTATCCTGTATCTGTGCTATACAGAGCCATAGAGCAGTGATGGTTTGGAAAATGAAACTAGAAGCTCCCAGTATTGTGATCCTCAGGAAACAGACAACCAGGAAGTGTCCAGAACAGAGGAGAATTACAGGAACATCAGAGCAAAAATGAACAATGAGGACATTAAACCAGGACTACAGTAAGTTAAAGGAAAAAAATCCTTTTGTGACCCTTTAAGGCTGTTAATTTAAAAAAAAAATTACTTTGCATAGTGAATAATAGTAAATAGGGTAAACCTGCGTTTACTTTAAAAACCCAATTGTACAAGGAACATGGGGGAAAAAAAGTGAACAAGAAGCAAATTAAACTTTCCTGGTTGCAGTCATCACGAAAGAAGAAAGACACTTACTGGTACAAAATCATCTTTACGCAAGCATACAATGTCACCAACATGAATATCCTTCCAGGTCATGCTTTTTAACCTAGAAAAGCAGAGAAAAATAATGTTTTGCTACTTATTACTCTGATTTCCAAATACGTACACACATTGTAGGTTCAAGTAGAATCTCAGCCTAAACATTTTTAGTTAGTAAATTTTGCTCCATGTATGGCCGACCTTATTATCCTAGTGATCACCTTACCTCTGTCCCTGTGATCACTCAGTGACAAAGAACAATAAAAGCCATGCAGAGGTACTATCTTTCCCTGTCCATAACAAAATTGAGTTTCAGTAACTAATGCAGCCACTACATCTAAGCTACAATAAGCTGCAATAATTTTTTGCATTTTTTTTTTTAACCAGATTTTATAGACCAGTGTAAGTACTCTTTTACTTTTGTTAAAAAGCCATTGTTATTGTGCCCACTGCCATCACTAAATGATCCTCACATTTTAAGATATAAGGGTAAGGTACTGAGAAATAGAAATGGGCCACAGAAGAATCCAAAAATGCTGCTGTGTCAGCAGTGTTAAAGTGGAGTTCCCGGCTCAGAAGCTCACCCAACTTTTCATTATTCACCGTACATACCGCACAACTGAAAAGCTGCATAAACGGCGCAAAAGAGATGACCCGCTCTGTCCCCGCTGCCTGGTGGACAATGGAACGCTTGTACATATGCTGTGGAGGTGCCCGAAACTGCAGCGCTATTGGGCTGCGGTGGTGGCCACTAGTATCAATAGCATATGGAACCTTAAACTTCAGATTGATCCTAAACTCTGTTGCTGGGGTGGCTAGAGGAAGAATTATACACGCCACACACGTTCCTTGCCATTCTTAGGGTCTTGTTTTTGGCTAGGAAACTTTTTGCCAGGAAATGGTTGTCTGCAACGGCCCCCACGCACACAGAATGGATTACATCCGTAAGCGATTCTCTTATTAGGGAACAACTCACGTACAGGCATCGGGGAAGTTTGAGAATATATGGGATCCCTTGGCAGGTCCACATCAGCTACTGCATCGTCCTAGGTGGTTGTATTAGATAGGGATCTAGTGGGCTGGTGAGGGGGAGGGGAGCTAGCTACTATTGTTTTCAGGCAGTTCTCGGGAGGAGTCCGATATATGGTTACAGGTCCCTGCGGAGCTAGTCCGTTTCTTGTATGTTTTACCCAACAGTTAAATGTTTATAGCTAGGGGAGATTGGCATCCTGCCCTGCTCACTGACCCCTCCTTTGGGTCGGGGGCAGGGGGGGAAGGAATGACACATGGAGGACACACTTAATCTGCATAAGGTCCAGGTTAATCAGCACAAAATTGCTTTTATGTACCACTGTATAACTGTCTTTAGACGTAGTGGATGGAACAAATGCGATACTGGAGAGTATGACTATGCTGTATTGATATTTTTGTGTCCCTGACAATATGTGGCTATTGTATTTTGTAGCGCATTGGAAAATGTATGTGTATGTTTTTTGTGTTTGTTTTCAATAAAAAATTGTCTGATTTAAAAAAAAAAAAAGTGTTCCACCTTAATTTAATATTTTTTTGCCAAAATTGAAAAAAAAAAAAAAAAATTGAAAAAAATGTGCTTTTTATACTCACCAGAAAGGGCTGTGGCTATGTGGAACTAGCCCTTCTGTCTCTTCCTCCACCACAGTCGTCTTCTTCCTCGTCCTCTGTCGTGGTGTCTTCTGGTGAATGGGGCGCGCTGACTTTTGGGAACTGTGTGTATCCCAGGAGGCAGCCGCCCATTCACAAAGCACCATGCGAGTGGCGCATGTGCAGTAGGAAATGGGAGAAGTACAGCCAAAGCTCGTTTGGCTGTTCTTCTCCTGTGGATCACATGAGTGCAGTTCTTTTGCACTCCTGTGTCCCATTTTCAGCAGACAGTGGGTTGAAGTCCAGGCTCAGACAAGATTGCGTCAATGGAGTCGGGATCAGCATATCAACATACCTGGACCACCACCCAGCTCAGCCTCTCTGTGGGCCGCCGAGAGCCTGAGCTGGCCGCTCCCACCCCCTCCACAGCCCAGCACTCCAGTGAGCGTGGTTGGGCAGAGCAGAGAGCCGGAGACTGACAGTCACCGGCTCTCTGCTCATGGTACTGTGAGAACCGAGCAATCTGCAGTGTTAGATCGCTTGGTTCTCAGTGTTAGAGGCACCGGCGGACAGATCCAGCATCGGACCAATACTGCATTCATCTAGGTAGGTAAGTATGATCCTGGAAAGAAACATAACCCCATTCTTCTCTTTTAAATAATGCATTGCAATTTAACTAAACCCAATAGGTCTTTAGCCTAAAGCTAAAACTAAAATATGACTAAAACTAAAACAATTCATATTACTAAAATACGACTAAAACTAAATCGAAATTTTACATCAAAATTAACACTGGTTGCCAGCATTGAAAAGGAGTGTAATATTATATGCAAATAATATAACGTAAAGTGATATTAAACCCAAAACCAAAAATTGTATATATTGCAGCTTACCGATCACTAGATGTGGTGGCTGCATTTGTTTTCTTTTTTTAGGCCCCTTTCACATTTATACGACTTGTCTCACGATTTTGGACTGCAAAATCGTATGACAAGTCATTCTCCATGATTTTCAATGAACACCATTCATACTGGCACGACTTTAAGTAGTGCCGACTTTAAATCAGTCCCTGCACTACTTTGGTCCGATTTTGATGCCACGTACACAGGCATTCATTGAAATCGCGGCCGCGAATAGCGGCAAAATCGCGGCCGCAAATCGTGGCAAAATCGCGGTAAAATTGCGCGTCTTACAAGTCGTACAAGTGTGAAAAGGACCTTAGTCTTTTTTCTGTTTTCATATGGTGATCTGGCCAGTAACACGCCTTGTATATTACAGTACCCCCAATCTAGATGAAGGAACAACAGAGACACCTTTGGAAAGCAACATTGTCAGCCTGTGGGGAGGGGAGTGTTAGATGCACTAGCAAATTTAGATTTAAAACACTAATAAATTGAGGCCAAACTCCAGCTCATACTGCAGTTACACAAGCAGTTATGGCAACAGTTTTTTTTTTTCTTTTGGAATAAAGGTTTTACATAAATAAATAAAGGCTGATCATTGTAAGAAACCCTGGCAGTGTTATATAGTTTTTCTCAACACTCTTAACTGCTACATTTTCAGGACAGCTTGTTACAGTATGTTGAAAAACAACAGAATTACAGGTCAGATCATCAGGTGAAAATAAAGGAAAGAGAGTCTTTAAAAGAAAGTGAGTGAAGCCATCACATCTAAATATTCATGAGAAGTCAATCTAGCGATTGAATAGCGCTCCAAAAGTGTATTTTGGAGTCCCGCTCTCAGAATATAATGATATATGTTTTTATTGCAATAAAATACATGTTTGCTTTTGGGTGGCTAAGCTGAAACTCCTTGGACCCTCTTATAGAGCTTAGAGTCACTGAAGATATTCTTCTTTCTGGTGGCCAATCCCTTGGAGAGCAGTGCTTTCTTGGTCCTCCTTCTGGAAAGGGCCACCCTAGCCATACCCCTCCCCCTCCCAACCTCGGCAAGCCCTACAAACACTCCTAAACTTGGAAATGTATTTCCTCTCATACTTAGCGATTGGTTGGGGGCCTATATTAGGCAGTTACCTCTTCAATCTCATTCCTTGGCATTTTCCCAAAGTTAGAATAGTTTCTGCTAAGCTGAATTTTATTGGATTTGTAATGCGTGCCAATCAAAGCAAACATGTCATTGGAAATACACATGTACGTGTACATTTCTGGATTTTTTTGTAACATAAAGAATTAAAATAAGAAAGTGAAAAAATAAGCAGAAACAATTACATCAGCATGAGGAACGTTCTATCTCCAGCTTTCTTCAAATAAAGATAATTGATTATAATAAGGGTGTTGTAAAAATTGTAATTACATTTTTGGTGAAAAAAGTCTGTTTAAGATCCTTTCACACTTATACGACTTGTCCCACGATTTTGGACTGTAAAATCGCATGACAAGTCATTCTCCATGATTTTCAGTGACTTCCATTAATATTGGCATGACTTTAAGTCATTCCAACTTCAAAGTAGTCCTTGCACTACTTTGGTCCAACTTCCATGCGAGTTGATGTCCATAGACCTCAATGTTAAACCCTCAAGTAGCATGCAAATCGTACCTGAATAATATAGACACAATTTCAGTACGATTTCTGAAACGACTTTGTAAGCATAAGCAGCCTTTTGACCCTTGTCCCACCCAATCCTTTCAACATAGTAGTCCTCCCAAGCACATTTTTCCACCACACATTCACTTCCTGGTTATTCCCTCAGGAACAATGTGATCCAACTCCGCTTCTTCCTCATGCACTGCTACTGCTGCAGCAGCAATGACAACTGCTGTGGCAATATATTGAGTAGCAAACATTTTCTGTCACAACACACCACAACAACCAGGAAGCAAACAGGAACTGGAAACAACTATGGCTGGAAAAGGAATTAGCTCACACCAATGTATGTTTTCATTGGTTAATACCAAAGTTGTGGCAAAGTAGTACTGATCCAAAATTGCAGCGAAATCGCAGCAAAATCGCAGCTGCGAAATCGCACGAAAGTTGCACGACTTTGAAGTCGTACAAGTGTGAAAGGGGTCTAAATTGGTGAAATCTGTGAACCTAAAGTAGAATTTCAGCTATTATATCACTTTAAATAGTTTGTTTGGGTCAAGCAGGCCAAAGCTATTTCCATTACTAAGCGATGCATCCTCCACAAGTGTGCTGTAATAGACTCTAATAGCATTAGCTACATACAGTAAGTGGCGCTGTACTTTGGCAGGAGTATGGCAGAGTTACCGTCTACTGCCTGATATAAAGAGTGCCAGGCTGAGTGCATTTCTGCCATTTAGGAGGAATCTTGTGTTTTTATCCATGAATGCAAGACTTTCTTTGATTGGCCAACATGGAAATCGTAATGTCATCTCCCTGTCTTTCTATCTTGGCCAGTCGGCTGGAATTCTACTTTAATTATGCCTATATGTTTACAAGCTTTGTATGTACAGCGTTCTGTATTAGTCTACATTCACATCAGTGATTTAGGCCGATGTGAATTGTAGCCCGTGGGTGGGGTAAAACATGTCAGGGGGCATGGCTTGGAAGCAGTTAAAGTGTTATTAAACCCAGGACCATGCATTCACTATATCTGGTCCCCCACAGTACACAGAACATGGAAATGCAATAATTTTAGTAAATATAAACTGCTAAATACCTTTTATCATCCGCAGTATATAGCAGTCTTGTGACTTCTTTCAGTGTCTAGTTAAAACTTGTAGGAGGAGTTTACATTCTACTCTGAATGTCCTATGAGGCTGCATGACTCCTGACCCCCTGTCTGGACAGTTTTTATTGGCCCTGTGGTCAGGGCCGTCTTATTAGCATCATGGGCCCCTGGGCAAAGAAATGCTCTGGGGCCCCTAAAATGACAGTGCAGGTAAACAGACATCAAGTAGGTAGGAGGCAGACTGCCTCCCCTGTGTAGCTATCACTCTCAGTACCATCATGGGGCACACAATTTTGGGGCACCGTGGGCTCAAGGACCAGCTGCTTTGGGGAAATTGCAGGGGCCCCCCATGCAGCTGGGGCCCCTGGGCAGTGCCCAGGTGTGCCCTCTTATTAAGACAGCCCTGCCTGTGGTGATTACTTGCACTCTCCCAGGAAATAAAAAAAACTCTCTAGCAATACACACCAAACTGAGCATGTGCAGAGTGCCCCCAAGGCTCTGTTCCATCAAGACACGGTTCGGGGACCGTGGAAGAAGGGGGGAAATCAGAGAAGACAGGATCAAACAGTTTTTTTACACAATGAAGAGAATTAAGTGAGTGTAACAAGCATGCTTTACTGCATATACAGACTGATTTTACTGTGTGCAGGTTTAGTAACACTTTAAGCTTAGGCTGCTATCATCTATTACATGGTGGGGTTTTATGGTGTGCGGTGGCTGAAATTTTTCTCTACTTGTTCTGTGGATTATATTAACAGAAAAAATTGCGCTTATCAAAATTGGTTGTCAATTGGCAATAGGGTACCGAATCACCTAGACACAAATAAACAGGGAGGGAGCAGCTCTTGTGCGGATGCACTACAGAAATATAGGAAAAAAAAAGGGGGGGGGGGCTTTAGAACTGCGCCATAGCACCCGGACTTGGTGTGATCCAATAGTCCACAAATAAATAAAATAATCCTCTACAGGAACTGTGATAACCAAGGAAAGTCTATATAAATTTCAGCTCAGGATGGAATATAGCAGTCACCAGCGTGATTCCACAGCACACTTCACTCTTCAGTGAGAGCCCACCACCAATATTGTCTAGCAGCTTACCAGATGGGCTACAGTAACAGCAGTCGGCTATAGCCCAGCCGCGGCCTTTGGGGAGAGATCTCACTCCCTGGATCAGAATCTACACCTTGGCTCCAGCGAAACAGACTAAACACCACCGCACGGTCATGCATAAAAAATGATGATAGACAATGGGCCAGATTCAGGAAAGGTTACGCTGGCGGATCGAGTGATCCGCCAGCCTAACTGTGGCTTTGAGCCGGCGTTTCTGTTTTCTGTAACCAGAAAACAAGAAACGCCGGGTTGAAGTTCCGATGCGAGCAGCGTAACTGAGTTTCGCCATCGCATCGTTACTTCAACTTAAAAATGGCGCCGGGGGCGTTCCCGCCGATTTCCGCTCAAAAAATATGTTAATGAGCGGAAATCGGCAATTCACGATCGAAATCCGGCGCGACGCAATGACGATACGACGTTTCCGGACGGGATACGCGGCGCATAGATATACCTACATGGGGTTGGAGTATCCTATGTTAGGTATAGGCGTCGTCATCGCGTCGGAAAAAAAAAAAAAAACGTCGCTTGCGTAAAACGGTCATGAATGGGAATGTGACGTCATTGACGTTCATTCACAGATTTTGGAGCATGCGCACGGGGATGTTTTGACACTCGACGCATGCGCAGTACGTTGGCGGCGGGATCGCGCGTAGTTAGCATACTACACGCCCCGTACCCGCGACATTTGAATTCCGCCGGCTCATTTGTGATGCGCTGCCGCAACTTTAGGAGCAAGTGCTTCGTGAATGACAGCACTTGCTCCTAAAATTTCGGCAGCGCAACGCAAATCAGAAGCGTTACTCCAGAGCAAAGATGCTCTGGAATACGTGAATCTGGCCCATAGTGTAATTCCGCAAGGGACTTTAATTAAAAGTGCACAAAATAAAAACGTACTCACATTTTAAAGGATTAAACAGGCATCTAAAAGTTGTTGTTGCCGGCCGGCGAACACATGAACGAAGCCCTTCCTCCTGAACGCGATGACGTCACTGCACGTCCTTTCAGACGCGTTTCGTCATTGGACGTTGTCAATGGGATGCCATTGACAACGTCCAATGACGAAACGCGTCTGAGAGGACGTGCGGTGACGTCATCGTGTTCAGGAGGAAGGGCTCCGTTCATGTGTTCGCCGGCCAGCAACAACAACTTTTAGATGGCTGTTTACTCTTTTAATATGTGAGTACGTTTTTATTTTGTGCGTTTTTAATTAAAGTCCCTTGCAGAATTACACTATGTCTATCATAATTTTTTATGCATGACCGTGCGGTGGTGTTTTGTCTGTTTCGCTGGAGCCAAGGTGTAGATTCTGATCCAGGAAGTGAGATCTCTCCCCAAAGGCCGCGGCTGGGCTATAGCCGACTGCTGTTACTGTAGCCTGGTAAGCTGCTAGACAATATTGGTGGTGGGCTCTCACTGAAGAGTGAAGTGTGCTGTGGAATCACGCTGGTGACTGCTATATTCCATCTTGTTCTGTGGATTACATGGCCTGACCTACACCCTCAGTGGAACACACCACTGGGGGACATAGATGCCAGAGTGGAGGCTCTGCGGTTCTGAGTGGCTAGGTGCGGTCACCATCCCTGTTCACTATAGAGGTCAGAATTGGCTGCAGCTATTCTTGGCTTTCTGCACAGCCAGCTATCCCTGCTGGAAACACTTTGTCTGTGTCCAGCAGCAATCACTGCAGGTAATTGCAGTGATTGCTGCTGGACACAGATAAAGTGAAGATTCTTGTCGCTACAATTCACACCAGCCTAAAGCCCTGTACACACGGGACGAATGCCGACCGACATCGGTTGGTTCAATGAAAAACAGCCAATATTGGCCAGTGTGTATTGCACCCTGTCCGCCTTCTGTCGGATGAGCATGCTGGAAAACCAGCAGTCAACCAGCTCCTAGTCAGCGCTCTCAGCAAATGACAGGGAGCGCTGACCAAAGTGTTCTGGCGGGGGTGGTCAGAACACAACAGCTTAGCGGGGGAGATCACGGTACTAATGTCAGAGACAGTTTTTTTTCATTCAACCTGCTGGCTTTAATCTTCTACGTTGTAGCCCTACTTGAAATTTGCAACATTATTTGTGTTTAATGCTACTAGATCTTCAGGAGAACTATCAATATTTTGTAACCCCGTAGGGTCCTGTTACTAAAGCACCTCTCTACAAAAATATAAAGCAGAGAAAAAGTACATAAAATCAGAGGTGTTGTTTTTCTTCACAAATACAGATACAGATGCCAGTGACATTTTCATAAATCAGCTATTCATACTTGAAAGTATGTGCCATCTCTCACCCTTGCCCTTGTAGGATTTCACTTGGTTTACTGTTAATCAGGTTATCACTTCTATGACGAAACTGAAAAGCAAGTAAGTCTGATTATCATTTGATCATGGTCTGTTGGAAAAGTTGTAATGCTTGAATATTCCTTAAAATTAAAATGTTCCTTAAAAACAAACATTAAAGTGTATAAAAATGCACAGAAATATGGACATGCCTCACTTTTAAAACTGCACTGCACAGATCTGAACAACCTCATCAAATAACATTGCCTCTTATGACACATCCAATGTTTTGCTTTACAACGGATGCAATAATACACAAAGATGTGAAGAGGGCCTACAATTTATCCAAGTTTCCTCAATGAATGAGATGTTTCACTTACAATAACGACTAATGTGCAGTATCCTAATAATTATTTATTAAAGGAGTTGTAAAGGAAAAAAGTGTTTACAGGGTATAGAGACAGAATAGTTAACTGATTCCTTTTAAAAATGATTACAAATAGATAAAAATCAATTATATAATGTACTTGCAGTTTCAGTTTAGTTTTTGCATGCTTTTTCATGCTTCTGTGATGTACAGAGACACAGAGCCATTAGAGGGCAGTGGTGGTTTGTAAAACAAAATTGATTGGTTCTGAGGGGTTTTAGGTACAAAGTAATCACACCTCCTTGATTAGAGACCACAGAGAGAAGCTCCCATGACTTTTTTCATCAGGAAACAGACAACCAGGAAGTGTCCAGAACAGAGAAGGATTACAGCAAAAACGAACAATGAGGACATGAAAACAGGACTGCAGTAAGGTAAAGGAAGCTATTTAGCTAAAAAATTAGTTTTCTTTAGTGACCCTTTAACTGTTTTCAATTATATGGTGACTGTTAATAAATAATCAGAATTTTAGCGTTAAAATAGTCTTTGCTGTAAAGTGTAAGGGCCCTTTCTCACGTCTGCCTCCGCTCGTCCGTTTTTACAAGTCCGTTTACGGACTTGTAATGGACGCCTATGGGGTCGCGTCCGTTAGTGGATGATGCATCCGCTAACGTCCGCAAAGATCCGCATCCGTCTGGATCCGGTTTTTCTGACGGAAGAAAACCCTATTTTTCTTCCGTCCGGCAGAACGGATCGGATGAAGACAGACAAACGGTCCGTTTTCATCCGATTCCCCATAGGGGAGAGCGGAGGAGAGACAGGGCGGTCCCTGCACAGTGTGCGGGGACCGCCCTGTCCACCGACAGCTGAGCGGGACCCCCCGCTGAGCCGACAGACACACAGAGCGGACCGAAAAACGGTCCGCTCCGTGTGAAAGGACCCTAACTCACGAGGACGGTAGTGTCAGCATACATTGTAGCTGTCATATGAAGAAAACAACTTTTGTTTAGCTTCAGAAAGTTATAAAGCATTTAGCTATGTAAACCTAAGATCCTACACTCATTCATTTATTGTACAGCACAGCATTTTTTATTTAAAGGAGAACTCCAGGTAAACAGAAATAACTTCACAATACTGTGGCTGATTAACATGCGCTATGCAGCGTTTTAACTTGCATTAAGTTCAGACAGCCCATTAATTTAAATGGCCTAATGCACCAAAACAATGTGCACATAACATTTCTGGGAGTGTACCTCACTGCAACGCATGCCTGTCAGCAAGGTGCTTTGCAATAACACATGTGACAAGCAATGCTGCACTCTATCTATGGTAATGCATTCACCAAGCTCTGTGGAACTCTGTTTCCCTGCAAATTGAACAGCCTATTTGCTTATGGTAAATCAATCCCTATGTCACTTTAAAGCAGAATTGCAGGTATGGCTATTTTTTGCATACTTACATTGGTCCAGCTTGGACCAATGTAAGTCTGTATGTGCTATACTCGGCCAGTACCCGTGGAAGCTGAAGATCACTTTGGTAGGGAACATTAATACAGTAATTTCCACTGACCTCTGGGCAAATCCTGCGTCGCACCGATACGGGTTCTCCAATTGCCAGCAATTGCAATGGCATTAATGTGAGCCAGGGCTGATGACAGGCTCAGCAATGGCATGCAATGCCAAGCTGCTGCAGGCAAAGCCAACAAAATATTAACATGCATTAAAAGGAGGATTAACTCCAGAGATAAAACGATAATTCTCCCACTCTACAAGACTCTGGTCTAGCCGCACCTAGAGTATGCTGTCCAGTTATGGGCACCAGTCTTCAGGAGGGATGTGCTGGAACTGGAGAAAGTCCAGAGAAGGGAAACAAAGCTAATCAAGGGACTGGAGGATCTCAGATATGGGAAAAAAACTGCCAGCACTGAACTTATTCTCTCTGGAGATGAGATTCTTGAGAAAGGATATGATTTAAATTTACAAATACCATACTAGTTACCTCCACAATAGGGATAAAACTCTTCCGTGAAAGGGAATTTAAAGACACGTGACCATTCACTAAAATTTGAAGAGGAGTGGTTTAACCTTAAACTGTGTAGAGGGTTCTTTACTGTAAGAGCGGTAAGGATGTGGAATTCTCATCCACAGGTAGTGTTTTCAGCAGGGAGCATAAATAATTAAAAAAAACTATTAGATAAGCACCTGAATGACCACAACCTACAGGGATATACAATATAATACTGACATAAAAGCACACACACAGGTTGGACTTAATGGACTTTTGTCTTTTTTCAACCTCACCTACTATGTAACATTTTAGCATTCACAAAACGAAAGATGATAGAAGAAAATTCTGAGATGCTTTGCTTACAATATCATCTGATATGTCTCGTAGACCTCGTACTACCAGAATACATATGAGCGGTATCACAATGATGTGCGCAGGCTGGGTAGAAATCTGCGGAATGCACTGTAAAAGATGTAAATGTATAAAGTGAAAAATGCAGCCACGTATAACAGGATACAACAATTTTGAGAATTTAGAGCTGAACTTTTTTTTTTATGGAGATGTGCATTACATTGCAATATGTTTGCATTTTATCGCACATCAAGCCTTTCTTCTTACAAAATGCTGCTGCTCCTGTATGCGCTGGAAGTGGATGTTAATGTTAATTTTGCTAGAAATGCCTGCTAACTTGCTTTTAGTCAATGAAACAGCAAACTCAATTTTTATTTTTTGTAATTTTCTAATAACAGTATCCATCCATCCATCCATCCTGGGTAATAACCATGGTTCTCTCTATAGATACCATAAAAGGTGTGTAGTATATAAAGGACATAGTGCTACAATGCACACATGTTTTTATATTTAGATCTGTATGTATTGCACAATTTAACTGTCACAAGTAGAGTATGAGTTGGTTGCATAACTTAGGCCGCGTACACACGATCGGTCCAACACGATGAGAATGGTCCGACGGACCGTTTTCATTGGGTCACCGCTGAAGTTGCCTGATGGTCTAATGTGCGTACACACCATCAGTTCAAAATCCGATCGGGTCAGAACGTGGTGACGTAGCACACAACGACGTGCTGAAAAAACGAAGTTCAATGCTTCCAAGCATGCGTCGACTTGATTCTGAGCATGCGCGGGTTTTTGGTCTGATGCTTTTGCGTACTAACCATCATTTTGGTCCGATGGTCAGGCGTCCATCGGACCAATTTTTAAAGCAAGTTTTAAAACTTTGGTCCGACGGACAACGGTCCGATGGGCCGTACACGCAATCGGTTTGGTCCGATGAAACTGCCCTTAAGGCCAGTTTCATCGGACCGAACCGATCGTGTGTACGCGGCCTTAGAGTAATCATAGAGTGTAGCTAGCCAAGGTACAAGCTTAGGCTTATGTGAGACTTTTTTTAGGTATGTTTCTTTTGTAAGTTATAGAATGCTTGGGCTTACCTGTAAAAGAATCACCAACGTAAAGTAAATTACATGGGCCTGATGGTACTGCTCATAAAGATTCAGAGGTATAAAATTCAGTAGATTGTACTTGGAGGTTTTAATCGAATTGTCCTGTGTGCAAAGAAAAAACAATAAAACATGAGACTGGCTAATTCTTTTTTTCCATTCAAAGTTTGGAAACTCTTACAGTTTAAATCCCAGCAGTATTGAAAATAACAAGTTGTGTCCAAGAGTAGACTTACACTAGCACTATTAACTAGTGCCAGGCACAATTCAGAATGTGTAATGTAAGTGTTCTGAATCCTGCCTGGGACCGGTTAATTGTATCACCCTGAAGACCACCCGAAGAGGTGCTCCTGGGTGCGGTTCACTTGCAATCCGGTATGGGTTGCTGCAGTATAAGTGCAAACCATACCGGAACTTAGTTCCCGCCTTATGTAACCATGTAATGAAACAAGGATTGCTGTTCTGATTAGCAAGGGAGTGTGCCCAAGAACACTTCCTTACAATTCAATGTGGGTGCAAACCAGCAGGAGAATCAAACACGGGAACGGTTCAGTTTAACAGGCCTGAGTGTGAGTACACCCTAAATATAGTACTGTATGCATTACATTGTGTAGTATTTGTTGGTTAGCAGTGTGTTAAACAGTTTGCAACACAAACTGTTACATTTGCATGATTACAATTGTATAAGATGTGGTTGAGTGAGTCTTGTCTTGTCTGGAAAATAAAGCAAACAGCATTTCTTGGTCTTTTTTTAGCCTTCTATGTATGCTAAACAGTATGGTAAATCTCAGGGCACCTCAGTCTAAAATTAAAGTAAAAACCTACATATAATGGGAAACTTGAGCCTGAGACCACTACGCCACAATCACCTTGATGGAATTAACTTTGCATCAGAGTTCACCTATCACATCAAAGTTCCCCCAAACATTAGAGGCCCTCCATACATCAGAGGACTCCCATCACATTGGAGTACCCCCAACACATCAGGGTCCCCCCTGGATCACAGAATCCCCTCATCCATCTCTCTCCAGGACAAACCGAGCCTGGGCAAAACACTTTCCTGTCGCATCATGGCAGCATACACCTTTGGGTTGTGGCTCCGCCTCCACAACCTGATAGGACCGCATAGCTATTAAACCCAGAGAGGGCCCCGGCCCAGGTATTCTCCTTTCTTTCCTTACCTGATCAAGACTGGAATCGCGCGGTATCCCTTACCGTTTGTGGCCCCAGCCATGTTAAGCCTCTCCTGGGTGGAAGTCCTTTCTGTACAGCCTCTAAATGAGCTATATGGTTGGAGCCCCATTCTGGTGGTCTGGGGGGCATATTTCAGCCTCTTCTGGGTGGAAGTCCTTCCTGTACAGCCTCTAAATGAGCTACATGGTTGGAGCCCTATTCTGGTGGTGCAGGCTTCTCAAAGAAAGCTTTAAACAAGCTTTGACGTAAGTGACAGCGTTTCCTTTTGCTTTCCATATGCTTTTACTTCCTTTCTTTGTGTTATGGGCGTTTGCCATTACCAAGATGGCTGCAGCAGTGCAAGTACACTCTCCTTGAGAGGCAGGAAGTGATGCAGCCTCTGTGTTTCCTGGCTAGAGCTTCCAGCATGGTGATCTGATTATGCTCAGGCTCATATCATAACTAATGGAAAATGTGAGTTCTAAATGTTTTCACTGCATTTTTGGCAACAAATGGTGGAGATCTCTACTCATGCATGCTGTATGCTTATGTGGTCAGTGTTACAGGTATGTTATCACCTTTTATGGCATTTACCTGGCTTTTTTCTTATGTCCTTCTCAGTGTTGCTCTAGGATCATGTTTATGACATTTACCTGAACTCTTCCTATCTCCTTCTCAATGCTTACTCTGGGATCACTGTGTTGGGCTCAGTTTCCACTAGTGCAGTGGTTCTCAACCTTCTAGTGCCGTGACCCCTTGATAAAATTTCCCAAGTTGTGGGGACCCCTAACAGTAAAATGATTTTCATAGCGTGGGTTGTCAGCACCCAAGGCAAGACAAGTATTTTGCGCCCCTAACCCACGGACATTTAGTGCTACCTGAGTCCTTTTAATGGCAACTATAATCACAGGTAATGTAACTCACTGTGTCTCTGACTTTGTGGTGTCTCGTAGCAGTGACACCTATGCCAAAATCAGGAGATAGGGTCTCCTCCAGCCCCTCCAACTTCACATTTCTTACCAGTCAGCTGACCTCTAGTCTCTGTCCCCCAGCCATGCCATGAACTGAATGGACGGCTGCGAAGAGACTGAGTGGGCGGCTGCGGGCTCCAGGAACAGCCCTGCTGGGTGGCCGCAAAAAGCCTGGGAGAGCAATGTGAGCTTCAGGAACAGCCCAGGATTCAGGGACCCCTGGCAAATCATCATTCGACCCCCGAGGGGGTCCCGACCCCCAGGTTGAGAACCACTGCACTAGTGCGACTTGTCACTGCAAAATCGCATTACAAACCATACCCCATGATTTCCAATGTGTAACGTTTATATCTGTGTCCATAGACCCCAAGAATACACATGCATTGCTCCAAGTTGCATCAAATTTGTAGCAAATCATGCGACTTTCAGGTCGCAATAGTGGAGACTTAGTGTTATGCTGTTTTTCATTTCAGTCTGCTGCTTTGCTTCTAGGGAAACGCTGTCCAGTCAGACCACCCATTGCTTTTAAGGTATAGGGATCAGGTAAGTAGTGACGATTGAGAAAAAAGAGAGCCAATATCTATAGTCCTGTAAGGACCACAAGATAAAGGGAGCCTTCTGACTGTCAAGACAAGTTACCATCTATGAACAGACATCCAGGCAATGTTGATTAAGCTCATCAACTCGCCCTTCATCATTACTGCTCTCCGTTTACAAACATCACAAATTACCAGCTCTAATAGTTGCTGCATTTGTGGTGGAAAGTCATTGCCTGCCAAGCTAGCACTATACAGTCCTGCAAGGATCCCAAGATAAAGAGAGTCTGCTAAAAGCCAGAACAGTCAACGTTGAAGAGCAGTCATACTGGCAATTGATCAATGTCATCATCTCACCTCTGGTTATGTTTGCTCCCTGCTTACAAACTCCACAGGTACCAGCCCTAATAGTTGCTGCATTCGTGGTGGAAAGTTATTGCTTGATAAGCTACAGTGCATGAATTGCCTAGCACTTCCAACCAGAGCCAGTAGGTGGTGTCCAAATTGGAAAGTTTGCCATGGGAAGAAAGCATTAAAGGGGCCACAAGCTTTGAAGCTTGCCCAATAGAGACCCTTTTTCTGCAAGGGCAGTTAAGGACGCAATTACCTGGGGTGAAGTGGAGTAAACTCTCCACAAGGTTAGAACACTAATTTCCTTCACTGAACAACTGGAGGAGTTAATCCAGGAAGACTTGAAGGGATCAAAGTAAAATGCCCTTACAAACAGGCTGTCAAAACTGTATACCCTAAAAAGGCTAAAGGTCAACCTGCTGCAGTCTCCTCCAATGGTGGATGCATTAATAATGTAGCTGGCAAGACATGCTACTTTACTGTCATATTCACGGAGGCTCTAGTCCAAAGATCTGGATCTGAGGTGCTTCTACATACTGTAGCATCTGCAGGTGTCGGCACACCAGCAGTAAGCAGCCCATGTGCTGAGTGAGTCTAATGGGAATGGTTCATAATTATCAACCAGCTGCTGCACCTGCAGGACTCTGGAAAGTGGCAGGGTCTGCATCCCTTTAGACATGATTCCCTTTTGGGAGTATCTTATCAAAAATAAAAATTATTGCAGTATATGACAAAATCTGGCTTTTATCCTGGTGCAGACTCCCGAGAAAATCAGTGAGCCAGTCATAGAAGCCGGAAATGATGATTCATTGCTTTTTACAGGAAATTGCTGCTCTGCAAAAGTGGAGTAATCCTTTTAATAAGCCCGTCTGGAAGAAGTGAAGAGACAAGGTGGTAACAGCTTTGTAAGACCTAAAATTGGCAGCATTCTTTGTGGTGGACGTGTCAGAGGTCAATCGATGTTTTTCTTTCAAGAGCGGTGTTCCCCGTGGTCATGGCATGGAGTGCATTATGGCTGAAGCCATGTTTGGTGGATCCTGTTAAAAAAAAGAAAACAAAATGGTGCAAGACCCCAGAACACCGATCCAATCTATTTGGATTAGACAGGATACAGCCATCTCAAGGGTGACCATTAGCAGGTCAGGGCGAATATCATCTAAAAAAATAAAAAAAATACTGAAAATTCCAGCATACAGATGGCAACCCCCAAGTTGATACACAGATGCAAAATCCTACGGACTGGGGAAAAGATTAGTAATGAACTGGAGAAGTACCAAATCTTCATTATTGAAGCCTTAAAGGTCTAAGGCTCCTGTCTTAAAAGTAGGGTTGTCCCGATACCGATACGATTCCGAGTATTTGCGGGAGTACTTGTACTCCCGCAAATACCCCCGATACCTAAATAGAATACTTCCCCCCCCCCGCCGCATGCCGCCCGCCGCCGACCGCCGCTAATCCCTGTGCAACACAGCAGGCATTACAAGTTTTTCGTTGGTAAACTTGTAATACCCGCGGCGCCATGTATAGACACGCGATTGGACGGATCCATCCAATCGCGAGCAAGGGGGGAGTGTCTATAAACGGATACGTGCATAGACACTCCCCCCTTGCTCGCGATTGGACGGATCCGTCCAATCGCGTGTCTATACATGGCGCCGCTGGTATTACAAGTTTACCAACGAAAAACTTGTAATGCCTGCTGTGTTGCACGGGGATTAACCCGGCAGCAGCGGCGGCGGATGTATGGGGGACATGACATGGCTGCAATATGGGGCACAGGACATGGATGCATATGTGGGGGACATGACATGGCTGCAATATGGGGCACAGGACATGGATGCAATATGTGGGGGACATGACATGGCTGCATATGTGGGGGACATGACATGGATACATATGTGGGGGACATGACATGGATGCATATGTGGGGGACATGACATGGATGCATATGTGGGGGACATGACATGGATGCATATGTGGGGGACATGACATGGCTGCATATGTGAGGGGACATGACATGGCTGCATATGTGGGGGGACATGACATGGCTGCAATATGTGGGGGACATGACATGGCTACAATATGTGGGGGACATGACATGGCTACAATATGTGGGGGACATGACATGGCTACAATATGTGGGGGACATGACATGGCTGCAATATGTGGGGGACATGACATGGCTGCAATATGTGGGGGACATACATGGCTGCAATATGTGGGGGACATGACATAGCTGCAATATGTGGGGGACATACATGGCTGCAATATGTGGGGGACATACATGGCTGCAATATGTGGGGGAAATGACATGGCTGCAATATGTGGGGGACATGGCTGCATTTGGGGACACGTTTAAAAAAAGTATCGGTATTCGGTATCGGCGACTACTTGAAAAAAAGTATCGGTACTTGTATTCGGTCCTAAAAAAGTGGTATCGGGACAACCCTACTTAAAAGAATGGCGGAAGTTCCTTTAGGGGCGCACTAATCCAAAGGGTGCCTGTGTGAAGCTTCACACACATACCTGGATGGAAAACCTTCAGGATCAGTGGGCCATATCAGCTATATTGGTGTAACACCGGTGGAAGTTTAAGGGAGGTTAACCTTTCTAGTACAATAATTTTTATTGGAAAAGTATAACATCATGACAAACTCACCCATGCAGGAGCATAACAATTGTATAACTTTGAGAGGTGGAAAGTTCACCTTTCAATCTCTTCCAGTCAGCCAGGCTACAAACGTTGATGGAAAAGTAAACATTCTCGTCCGGTTTTAGCTGTTTAAAAAACAATCGTGAAGGTTCTAGTTACCCAGAGGAGATGAGGATTTGGTTCCCCTCTGTTCCTAGCAAAAAAAAATTGTAAATAAAAAGGTAATCTGTGCGCAGTTTAAAAAAATAAATAAAACACTTGACAAGCAACGGACATTGGAGTTGTGCAAGATGGAAAACCTCCAATCAATTACATTATTCATAAACCTGGGAGACTGGATGCTCTGTAGGTTTATCAGACACCTACTTGTCCCAATTCATCCTCAATTCCTCTACCAGTTTTAGTCCCTCCCTATCCCCTCCCCTCCCCAGGAGGTGATCCCTTCGGATGCCAGCAGGGAGGGCTGGGGAGCACATTACCAGCACTTTGCAGTCCAAAGCTGTTGGCCATTCGTGACACAGGAGGTGGTGGTATCGAACATCCTAGAAATGAAAGCAGCATTCCAAGTCCTCCTGGACTTCAGTCTTCTTCTGAAGGGGAAATAAGTCCTGTTGAAGACAGGCAAGGTTGCACCAGAAGTCGCTCCATGATGCAGGAAGTTCTCCCAGTCTTCAAGTGGGCGCAGTTAAACCTCTCGTGGCTAAGGGCGATGTATGTCCCAGGAGCCCAGAGCCAGCTGGCCGAAATGCTAAACGGAAGCTTTGTTTTCCAACAATGAATGGACTCTGGACCACCAAGCATTCTCCCTCATAACCAAACTTGGGGCATGCCGGATAAAGATTTAGCAGCAACACCAGAAAACGCAAAGTGCCAGAGGTATCTGACAAGAACCCCCTGCCCATTAGCGGAGGGGACGGACTGCCTACAGCACGACTGGAAACTTCGTCTGGGTTACATTTTTCCCTAGACATCTATCATACCAAGATTTCTTCTCAGGCTCAAGAGGTCAGCATCTACAATTATAGCGGTCTTTCCTTTTTGGCCGAGGTGGCCACGGTTCACAACTCTTCTTCAGCTGAATACAGCAATGCCATTACAGCTTCCACCAGCAGCGGATCTACTCTCTCAGGGGCAACTTATTCATCCATGCCCGGAAAGAGTGCACCTGACAGCCTGGAAATTTAAAGGGCTAGGTTCCTAGACCAAGGTTGCTCTCAAAAAGTGGTAGAGGCTCTTCTTCAAGCCAGAAGGTACACCACCAACAATACCTACAAGAGAAGTTTTCTGTCAGTTGAACAGCAACAAGCCTGGAACCCGTCATCTCCAACAGTTGCTCAAATCCTTGAGTTTCTTCAGTTAGGCTTAGATAAAGGCCTTGGGTCAAGTAGCCTAAAAGTTCTTGTATCGGCCTTATCTGTCATGACAGGAGTCAAATGGGCGCTAGAGCCTCTCGTCATTCAGTTCTAAAGATAAGGCCCCCAGAAAGCCCTCCTTCCTGACCTGGGATCTTTCGGTTGTACTAGAAGTTCTATCCCATAAACCATCCATTGGAAAACATCTCTTTGTGGCTCAAGGTCATCTTCCTAATAGCGATAACATCGGCCAAGGGAGTATCAGAGATGCAAGCTCTATTGGCGAAGGAGCCAAACCTAATCGTCTACCCAAATAAAGTAGTCTTAAGACCATCTGATCGATTCATTCTGAAGGTTTCATCCTCCTTCCACTTTAATGAAGGAGATTAACGTTCCTGCTCTCTTCACAGAACAAGAGAAACCACATCTGCTGGATGTGAGAACCAACATCCTGGCATACCTCTCGGCAACCAATGACCTTAGGAAGTCTGAAAACCTCCTGGTTATCCCACACGGCTTTAGGAGAGGGCAAACGGCAACCTCTCGCACCATCGCAGCATGGTTGGTGAAGACTATCAAAAGGCTTACTCACTGAGTCAAACACAAATACCTGAGGGCTTGAAGGCACATTCCACAAGGGCAATGGCGACCTCCTGAGCGGCCTACTGCAGGGTGTCCTCGGAAACTATTTTATATCTCATTACAAGGAGGACTTTGCCCGACTGTCTATGCTAGAGTTTGGACGAGCAATTATTCAGTCCAATGCCTCTATTCCATGTAAATATAAATTTAAAAAAAACCTTGACTTTATGCTCAGACTTACCTAGTTTGTGAGTTATTCCCCAAAGGTATATGCTGCCATGATGCGTCAGGAAAACGGAAAACTGTATACTCCCCTTTCCGTAATTTTCCTTTCCTGTTGCATCTTCATGTCAGATACAGATGCCCACCCATTTGAGGTGAGGAATATATATACTGAGAATACCTGGGCGGGGGCCCTCTCTGGGTTTAATAGCTATGCGGTCCTTTCAGGTTGTGGAGCCACAACCCAAAGGTGTATGCTGCCATGAAGATGCAACAGGAAAGGAAAATTACGGAAAGGTGAGTATACAATTTTCCGTTTTATTTTCAGACACTGTATTTGAAGTGCATTGTCTGCACCATGGCTACCAGAAAGTCTGCTGAATCTAGTAAAACTATCTCAACGGTGTACCCATCATTATACCAGCTTAGCAAAACGGTTTATTTCGTAAAGCTGAATTTCAAACATGACAATTAAAAAAATTTAGATTGATCCAGCTTTATACCAATGTAAGTATGTATATGCCATACCTTTTGAGATCCCCGTAGAAACTGAAAATCACTGCAGTAGGCACCACTAATACGGTGATCGCGACTAAATCCTGTGTCTCGTGCTGAGCTGTTGCCCTTCTGCTTACTGAACACAGGAAGTTGCTTGGCAGTTTGATTCAAAGTTCAAGCAACTATGATAGTTATCATTTACAGCATGCATTGTATGTAACTGCTTTTGGAGACAGTTAAATTGATGACATCAGCTTTAACCACTTTAGCCCCGGACCATATTGCTGTCCAAAGACCAGAGCACTTTTTGTGATTCGGCACTGCGTCGCTTTAACTGACAATTGCGCGGTCGTGCGAAGTGGCTCCCAAACAAAATTGGCGTCCTTTTTTCCCCACAAATAGAGCTTTCTTTTGGTAGTATTTGATCATCTCTGCGGTTTTTATTTTTTGCTCTATAAACAAAAATAGAGCGACTATTTTGAAAAAAATTCAATATTTTTTACATTTTGCTATAATAAAAATCCCAAAAAAGATATAAAAAAAAATTTTTTTCCTCAGTTTAGGCCGATACGTATTCTTCTACATATTTTTCGTTAAAAAAAAATCGCAATTAGCGTTTATTAATTGGTTTGCGCAAAATTTATAGCGTTTACAAAAAAGGGGGTCGTTTTATGGCATTTTTATTATTATTATTTTTTATTAGTAATGGCGGCGATCAGCGTTTTTTTTTCGGTACTGCGATATTATGGCGGACACATCGGACACTTTTGACACATTTTTGGGACCATTGGCATTTTTATAGCGATCAATGCTATAAAAATGCATTGTATTACTATAAAAATGCCATTGGCAGTGAAGGGGTTAACACTAGGGGGCAGGGAAGGGGTTAAGTGTGGTCCTGGTGTGTTCTAACTGTATGGGGGGGTTGCCTCACTAGGGGAAGTCACTGATCTTCTGTCCATACATTGTATGGACAAAAGATCAGCGTTTCCCCCGCTGACAGGAACGAAAGGTATGTGTTTACACACATACCTCCCGTTCCCCGCTCTGTAACGAGCAATCGCGGGTGCCCGGCGGCGATCGTACCCGCCGGGCACGCGCGCGGGACTCGCGGGACGCGTGCGCGCACCGCCGGCGGCGCGCGCGACAAGCTGCTAAAGGGAGGACGTAGAGCTACGTGCTCCCGCGTAGCAGTGCCACCGTCCCGCAGTAATAAAACGGCGGACGGTCGGCAATCAGTTAAAGGAGTTGTAAAGGGAAAAAAAATTAACTAAGGTAATGGAAGCTATTTAGGGAAAAAATGTTTTACCTTTACAACCTCTTTAACAGTTTAATATTTTAATATTTTTTTTAGCAAAAGTATGCATTTCATTACTTTTAAAGAAGTATTGGCATATCCGTGTTCGTTTTCCACAACTTGAGTCAACAAGCAGCCACTTTTCAGTAGAAATGTATCACTGTCTTTTAAATATTAAGCCTCGTACACACGCGGTTTTCTCTGCAAAAAACGGCAAGAAAACTGCCCAGAATCTAGACAAGAAAAATAGAGAACCTGCTCTCTATTTTCTCGTAGTGATTCTCTGCAGTGTTTTCCTGCCGAGAAACCTGAGCATCTGTATACTTACCTGTCGCTGTGGAAACCCACGCATGCTCGAAATGACTTCAACACATGCGCGGTAGCTTCCAAGGCATAGGTAGGGTGAAGCAAGATGGCGGCGACATCGATTGTGACGAGCGCATGCTTGTGGTAGTCGATGACATCACCGTGTTCGTGCCATTCAAAAGAAAGATTCTCGTCAGGAAAAAAGTGTTGTTTTTCCTGACGAGAATCTGTGCCGTGTGTACAGGGCTTAAGGCCTGTTTTTGGAATCAATACATTTCTAAATAGCAGAATAAATATTTATGTTTCAGTGATCCACTGATTAAGGTCTCTGCCTATTACACAATGTGAAAATACTCTTCTGGTCTCATGCCATACTGAGTCATCAAATCATTGTGCAATCGCTAGGATTCATTTTGAAAACATTTTTTTTGATGTTTGGCCATACTTTTACTGTCAGGCTCTTGTAACAAATGGTGGAAACATGTGTACATTTATAGAATGTAATTGGAGAAGTGTTTTAGGCTGGGTTCACACTGATACGACACCAGTCATCCACTTTCATCCTACTTTGCTCTGCGACATCAGTCCTACATTGGTCCTACATTCATCCGACTTTCATGAACAGGATACTAGTTTTATCCGACTTTGTGACAGTCTGACTTGTTCTTTGACCAATCAAAACAATCCCAGTGAGAGATAAATCATTTTTACTGCTGCTGTAATCACGTAGTCGGATGTCACAAGTCAGATGGTTAAGACAAGGATTCTACTTTGATCCAAATTCAATGATATTCAATGGGCTGAAGTAGGATCAAAGTCGGACAAAAGTAGTACAGGGAGCATTTTCAAAGTCGGACCGACTTGTGTCGGACCAGTTAAGACGGCTCTCATAGGGAAACATTAATTTTCACACGTCATGCGACATGAGAAGTGTGAACCCAGGCTGAAATGCATATTAGGCTGAAACTGATTTAATGATGATGTATATATGAATATGTCAGTGGTGTATTTAGGTTTTATGCTGCCCTAGGCCTGACTAAACTTGCGCACCCCCTAATTTAAATATGACCCACCCCTTCCTGTGAAGGTCACATCCCTTCCTTTTTAAGACTCGCCCTGTCATCTTTTTGTAAACTTTGTTTATTTGGTTTTCTGCACATACAAAAGTATACCGTTCAAAGGCACAGCATCGGGCAAAATATACAGGGAACATATCATCAAGATCACGGTATTCAGGGCAGAAGACAATGTATTACACAGTGTGGTTCCGTATGCCCCAACCGGGGGTCTTAACAACAGATGTACCAGTGTAGATATACCGGACCCCGAGGGGTCACACCTTATAACAAACTACAACAATGTAAAACTAGCCCCAACAAAAAAAAAAAAACACAACAAATAATTCAAAAACATACACAGCCATTCACGCACACACATACCACAACCACTCCGGCCCCTCCCCCCACCCCCCCCTGTCGATCACTGCTGAGAGAGCGGGGTATCACTCCAAAAGGAGTCCTCTATATCCAACCACGGTTGCCATATCTTATTAAACTTATGAGGACAACCCCTTCCTTTATATATACACTTGTATATTGGCATAACCTTGTTAATCATACGGAACAGCATGTGGATAGTAGGGGCTGCGGCACCCTTCCAGTGCAGTAGGATTAATTTTCTGGCATAATACAAGAGCAAACGTAGCAAGATTCGAGCATAGACCGTAGGCACATAGTCATTAAGCACACCCAGCAACCCCACTGCCGGCGTGAAGGGGACAGGGAGGTGCAGGGTATCCCTAAAGAAGGAGAACAGTGCTGCCCAGTATGCAAACAAATCAGGACATGACCAAAACATATGCATGCAGTCGGCCTCTGAGGAGCCGCACCTAGGGCAGGCTACAGTAGGAACCAGCCCCATGCGGGCCAGTCTAGCAGGAGTGTAGTGCAGCTGATGTATAAATTTAAATTGAACATATCTGTCATTTAACCCAATAATATCTAGAAAGCAAGCCTCCGAGGCCTCCTCCCACCCCTCCTCGGACAATCCCGGAATATCCACCTCCCACTTTCGCTGGGCCACCCGGAAGGGATCAGCCCCCGCCGACTGCAGGCGGCAGTAAATTGTTGTAACCAACTTCCTAATATCTGAATATGACATAAGCGTCTCAAGGGGCGATTCAGTGAGCTCCTGGGCCAGACCCCCAAACTGCGCCCGCACAGCATGGCGCAGCAACAGATACTTGAAAAGAAAGGTATCCGCTATCCCATTCCTCACCTTCAAGTCTGCAAAAGAAATAAAATTGTCACCCACAAATATGTGGGAGATCCGTGTGATCCCAAATCGGGTCCACCATCGGGCGTCTGGATGACCCAGGAGCTCAGGGAGGTTTAAGTTACGCCATAGGGGAGCACTGGGAGACACCCCACCCGGATCCGCGAGCATCCCATTACCTTCATGCCAGGCCAGCCAGCTTACATCAATCGGGGAGACCCGGGAACAGCGCCCGGGAGCAGACCCAAGCAGGCCATCCACCAGCGACTCCCCGTGGTCACCCAGCTCAGTCAAAAGGGCAGTGGAGCAGGACAGGGAGGCCCCCGGGAACCAATCGTACACGTACGCCAGTTGGGAAGCAATGAAATATTTCCGCATATTTGGGCAGGCCAACCCCCCAGCCAGCGTAGCCGCCTGAAGAGAGGCCCTGGAAATCCGTGGGCTCGATCCGTGCCACAAAAAAGCAAAAAGTAACGAGTCAATTTTCTTAAAGAGTTTTTTCAACAAAAAGACTGGAGAGGCCCGAAACACGTATAAAAATTTGGGTAGGTATATCATCTTAAAGATATTTACTCGACCAATGAGGTTAAGTGGTAGCGAGGCCCAAGTTTTCAGCCTGGTTTCCATATGCGTTATAATCGGGTTAATGTTTAGGCGTTCATACGAGGATAAATCCGTGGTAATGTGTATCCCCAAATACTTAAACGTCGCTTGGACAGTCAATTTAGAGCGGGAGAGGTAGTCACAGTCAAATCTAGGGCCTATAGGAAAGGCCACCGATTTGTCCCAACTCACCCGCAACCCGGAGACCCTTCCGAATTCCTCCACCACTCCCAATAGAGACTCAAAGGACCGCTCAGACCCATCCAAGTAGATCAGAGCATCATCCGCGTACAGAGAGATCTTCTCGGAGAGGGAACCATAACAGATGCCACCCACTGCCGCCGTCTGTCGCACCGCCAGAGCCAAAGGCTCAATGGCCAGAGCAAACAGAAGAGGCGACAGCGGGCAGCCCTGCCTGGTGCCCCTCTGCAAAGTAAATACATCTGAGACATCTTTATTGGTGCCCACCCTGGCCCTGGGATTGGTATACAGTAAGCGGACCCAGCGGATGAATTGGGCGCTAAAGCCCATACGGTGCATCGTCTCCCACAGAAAAGACCAGTTAACAGTGTCAAAGGCCTTACGCACATCCAGTGACAACACCAGACCACTTCTCTTAACCTTAGCAGCCTTATAAATATGTATGTAAAGGCGCCGGATATTGTCATACGTGCTCCGTCCAGGCATAAACCCCGCCTGGTCTCTGTGAACAAGATGAAGGACAACTTTCTGCAGGCGTGTGGCTAAAATTTTTGCAAGCACTTTGACATCACAATTTAGTAGTGAGATTGGACGATAGGATTCACACAGCAGCCTATCCTTCCCAGGCTTAGGGAGCACCACTATCAGGGCTTCACACATGGAGGAGGGGAGTTCCCCCTCCTGCAGTGCCCGCCCGAACAGGGAGAGCAATTTCTGCGACAGGTCATCTGCATAGTTTTTATACCACTCTGCAGGTAAACCATCCAGGCCAGGGACCTTATTAGGGGGGAGTGAAAAAATAGCCTCAGTGACTTCTTCCACCGTAAGGGGTCCGTCAAGGAGAGCAGTATGCAACTCCGTCAGGACGGGGAACCGAATAGACTCAAAGAATCCCAAAGTCTCCAACTCCTCCGGGGGGGTGGGGCGGTATATAAGTTCAGATAAAAGGCCTTAAAGGTGTGATTAATAATCAAGGGGTCCGACGTGACAGAGCCGTCCGGCAACCGAATATGGGGTATCGTCCGATCCACATACTCCGTGCGGGAGAGATAGGCCAGCATCTTACCGTTTTTACCACTATGCTCGTGTAACCTGGCAGATAGGGACAGCTGCTGTCCCCGCGTCACATCCACCCTGTGAAGGTCCAGAGCCCTATGCGCCCCTACCAGGGTCCCGTGAGTGTCCGGGGCAGGGAGCGCAACATACCGGGCCCTAGCGTTCTCCAGGGAGGATTCCAAGGCCAAAAGAGTATTCTGGGAGGACTTTCTGTACTGGGCAATGTTGGAAATGTACGAGCCCCGCACTGACGCCTTAAAGGCATCCCATGTGGGACCAAAGGAGGTGGAATCAGCATTGTCGCTCCAGTAGTGGGACATATCATGCCGAACCGGCTCCTGAAATTCGGTAGTGGAGACCCAAAGGGGACTGAGCCGCCACAACCGATATGAGGGTCTATGACCCATCACCAAATCAACAGACACAGCAGAGTGATCAGATAGGGATTGAGTCAAGTGGGACACCTTACGTACGTTGGGAATTAAATCAGGGGTTCCCAAAGCATAGTCCAGCCTGGAAAGAGCACGGTACGTCCGGGATTGACAGGTAAACTCCTGAGACCCAGGATGGCCGAGCCTCCAGAGATCTACATACCCAAAAGAAGAACACCATTGGCTAAACAATTTGGACTCATTCTGGAGGGGCCTCAAGCGGTCTCGAGCAGGGTCCAGCACCGAGTTGAAGTCCCCCACAATAAGAGTGGCCAGCACCGGGAAAGTGGCAATAAGTACACTCAAATCTGTAAAAAAATCAGCCGTGACAGGGGGGGGAGCATATACCACCACCAGCAGCAGTGGTGTGGCATGTACCGTGCAGTGGAGAAAGACGTACCGCCCCTTAGGATCTGTCACCACCCTGACACAGGAGAAGGGGAGGCCCTTCCTTACCAACACAGACACCCCCCGTGCATAATTAGAGTAGGTGGAATGATAGCCATACATGACCCAGCACTTCTTCAACGCTAGCACCTTCGACCCCATAAGGTGCGTCTCCTGTAAGCATAGCAAATGAGGGTTGTGCACCTTAAGGAAGTCAAACAGAGACGCCCTCTTAAACTTGGAGTTTAACCCCCGGACATTCCATGATATACACCTGAACCCAGACATAAGAATGCAGTAACAATAGTGAAACTCGACAGTACCCCCAGGAAAGAATAGGTGGAGATCGAGACAGGGCCCGAAACAGTCACACACAGGCATACCGCATCCATTCCAACACACAACAAAACTAACACAACCACAGGCACACACAGCATGAAAAACGGTTCATTGCTTTTAACCCCTGCCAGACCCCAAAAACAAGGGGCTGGCTTTAGCCCCAAACTGCCTGTAGACATTAGGAACATGGCCCGCACAAACAGGCCAGCGGACAAGATGGAAACAGTCAGTGTTCAAAAAAATTGAGAACAAACAGGGGAAAAACAGTCAGCGGCACAGTCCATCAGTGGAGATCTGCATCCTCATGGTACGACAGTTACCGAAGATCTCCTGCCTCAGTTAGAAGCCCTTAGGCTTAAGAGAAAAAATGAAGAGAGTCTGGGGAAAGGACGGCATCAGTGCATCTGCTGCAGGGCTTCAAACCAGGACAGAGCATTGGCAGGGTTTGGAAAAAGTGCACCTGGCCCTGGTGCACCACTCTCAGCGTCGCAGGAAACATCATTGAATATTGTATAGCCTTCTCCCTCAGCTTTTGCTTGACGTGTTGGTACTTGGCCCTCGAGGCACGGACAGCCGGGGAGTAGTCCGGGAAGAGAGAAACAGAGGCATTATTAATCTTCAGACTCCCCTTAATGCGGGCGGCACGCAAGATGGAGTCGCGGTCCCTGTAGTTCAGGAGACGCATTATCAATGTGCGGGGGGGGTTACCCGGGGGCAGCGGCCTGCCAGGCACCCTGTGGGCCCGCTCCAAAACAAAGCAAGGGGACAGGCAATCTCCCCCAAATTCCTGGGCGAACCAGCTCTCTAGAAAGGCAACCGGGTCAGCTCCCTCGACCCGCTCAGGAAGGCCCACCAGACGCAGGTTATTTCTACGCAAACGGTTTTCCAAATCGTCCATTTTGTTTTCCAAGGAATGAATCTTAGTGTCCTGGGCCTTAATGGCCGGGAGAGCAGGGCCCACAGCATCCTCCAGATCACTAATGCGACGTTCCGCCTCCGAGACCCGAGCCCGCACTTTATGCATATCCTGGCGCATTATATTCATATCCAGCTTAAGCTCCTCCATTTTCCCCATAGTGTCAACGTGATTTACCTTAATGGTCCTGAAAACCTCCAGCAGCGTGGGTTCTGGTTCCGGGTCACCCTCCAGGCCATCTTCGCTGGGCGACGCCGGGGCGTGCAGCGTTGGCACGGCTGAGGTTCCAGGGGAAGGAGGAGGGGAAGAGTCAGTGTCATCTGCAAAGAGCTCCGGCGTGGATGCAATGGAGGAGAGCGGCGCGGTGTTGCGGCGGCCATCTTGGCCGGAGCGTGTAGTTATGCTCATCCTGGCCGCGGGCTGTTTCTTTCGCCTTCCCATCCACCAGAGTCCTCCTAAGAACGTCCGAGGTGTTCCACCGAGGGAATAGAAAGGTTAGTACCCGAGTCGTGGAGACAGGAGATCAGGATGGAGCAGGATTGATTAGAGGGATCCCGGAGCCGCTACAGAAGACGTCCGCTCACATGCTGCGTCAGGCCACGCCCCCCCTCGCCCTGTCATCTTCATGGGAGGAAAACAGAGGGATGCTGTGGGAGAACGACAGAGGGACGCCGTGGGAAGAGCACAGAGGGACGCCGTGGGAAGAGCACAGAGTGACGCCGTGGGAAGAGCACAGAGGGACGCCGTGGGAAGAGCACAGAGGGACGCCGTGAGAAGAGCACAGAGGGGCGCCGTGGGAAGAGCACAGAGGGACGCCGTGGGAAGAGCACAGAGGGACGCCGTGGGAAGAGCACAGAGGGACGCCGTGGGAAGAGCACAGAGGGACGCCGTGGGAAGAGCACAGAGGGACGCCGTGGGAAGAGCACAGAGGGACGCCGTGGGAAGAGCACAGAGGGACGCCGTGGGAAGAGCACAGAGGGACGCCGTGGGAAGAGCACAGAGGGACGCCGTGGGAAGAGCACAGAGGGACGCCGTGGGAAGAGCACAGAGGGACACCGTGGGAAGAGGACAGAGGGACACCGTGGGGAGAGGACAGAGAGGGACATGGTGGCAGTCAATAAAACCTAGAGGATAGAAGGTTAGGCACTTCCTATAGCTCAGTCCCTGAGAGCAGTAATGGATAATGGCCAACAGGCCCTCTTACCAGACCCTAAGAAACCATAAGACCCTTTCACTCTGAGGCGCTTTGCATGCGCTATAACGCTAAAAATTGCACCTGCAAAGGACCCTGAAAGAGCCAGTCCTTTGACTCCAGTGTGAAAGCTTGAGGGCTTTTACACTGGAGCAGTGCGCTGGCAGGACGTTAAAAAATGTCCTGCAAGCAGCATCTTTGGAGCGGTGAACGAGCAGTGTGTACACCGCTCCTCCAACACTGTTGCCCATTGAAATGAATGGGCACCACAGCAGTACCGCCGGCAAAGCACTACTGCATCGGCACTTTGCTGGTGATATTAACCCTTATTCAACCGCTAGTGGGGGTTAAAAGCGTCCTGCTAGTGGCCAAATACCTCTGCAAAAATGATGGTAAAGCGGGGTGACTCTAGTAGTCTGTACCCTGGCAGTGACTCTGTCTTTCTCCCTCTCTGGTGGTGTGGGTACAAGGTGTCTCTCTCTCTGGTGGTGTGGTTACAGCGTGGCTCCCTCTCTGGTGGTGCGGTTACAGCGTGGCTCCCTCTCTTGTGGTGCGGTTACAGCGTGGCTCCCTCTCTGGTGGTGTGGTTACAGCATGGCTCCCTCTCTGGTGGTGTGGTTACAGCATGGCTCCCTCTCTGGTGGTGTGGTTGGAGCATGGCTCCCTCTCTGGTGGTGCAGGTATAATGTGGCTCTCTCTCTCTCTGGTGGTGCGGTCACAGCGTGGCTCCCTCTCTGGTGGTGTGGTTACAGCGTGGCTCCCTCTCTGGTGGTGTGGTTACAGCGTGGCTCCCTCTCTGGTGGTGTGGTTACAGCGTGGCTCCCTCTCTGGTGGTGTGGTTACAGCGTGGCTCCCTCTCTGGTGGTGCGGTTACAGCATGGCTCCCTTTCTGGTGGTGCGGTTACAGAGTGGCTCTCTCTCTCTGGTGGTGCGGTTAGAGCGTAACTCCTTCTCTGGTGGTGCGGTTACAGGGTGGCTCTTTCTCTAGTGGTGAGGGAACAACGTGGCTTTCTCTCTGGGGGTGCGGTTACAGCGTTGCTCCCTCTCTGGCAGTGCGGGAACAACGTGGCTCCCTCTCTGGTGATGCGAACGTGCGGGTACAACTTGGCACCCTCTCTGGTGGTGTGGGTACAACGTGGCTTATCACGGACCCGACGTCTCATTTCGTTTATCTTCTTCTGGATATCGTCGGGGGTCCTGCTCTCATGCCCAAGAGCATTGACCTCCAGGGTGATCTGCTCATATATCTCCCTTTTCCGTGCCTTACTGGTCCTGGCACGGAGGTATGGAGGTACATATCATACTGCCGTATCGCAGAGGTCAGGATAGCCCTCTCTTCCAAGGAGAAGTTTTTCTTCCTCCTTTCCTTGTCCAACTTAGCAGCTGCCATGGCCAAACAAAAGTACTGTGCTCCAGGGGGGAAACAAGCAAACGGGTGTACTTTTGCACTGGACGGGCGTATGGCTGGGCGTATTTATGTGCTCGGCGTAAGCCGGTGGGCCGGTGTATCTCAGGAAGTTGCGCCGGTGTAGTTGTGACTGTGAGCATGTGCACATGCTGGTCATACATCCGCGTCGCGGCGCATGTGCCGTTCATGATACGCCGGGCGTAAAGCATTACACTACGCCCGGACCATCATTTGCATGGGGTCACACCCACTTTGCTTTGTGAATTCCATGCTTGCCTCCCTGCGATGCGTCGGCGTAGCTTAAAACAGATACGCTACGGCGGCATATATATGCACCGATGTATGTGAATCCGGGCCATCGTTTTTAAACTTAAAGGGCCAGATTCAGGTAGCGTAGCGTATCTTTGTGCGGGCATAGCGTATCGAATATACGCTACGCCGGCGCAACTTAGAGAGACAAGTGCTGTATTCACAAAGCACTTGCTCCATAAGTTGCGGCGGCGTAGCGTAAATCGGCCGGTGTAAGCCGGCCAAACTCAAAGTAGGAAGGAGGTGGGCGGCATCTATTTAAATTAAGCATGACCCCATGCTAATGAATGGCCGGTCGAACTGGGCATGCGCGCGCATGCTCAAAATCACGTTGCATAAACTCCCTAAGATACGTCGGCGTAAATGCCTATGACGTAAACGTAACTTACGCACAGCCCCATTCACGTACGCCTTACGTAAACGGCGTAGATTACTGCGTCGGGCGTACGTACGTTCGTGAATTGGCGTATCTTGCTCATTTGCATATTTAACATGGGAATGCCGAATGCGTCCAGCGTAACTATGCGCCCATGATACACCGGCGTAGGCAAGTTACGTCAGACGGCTGAAGCCATGTTTTTCGGCGTATCTCGCTTTGTGAATCGGCGCAAAGATGCGACGGTGCACATATGAAATTACGGCGGCGTATCTGAAGATACACCGACGTAAGTCTTTCTAAATCTGGTCCATAGTATCTATGGTGGTATTATAAATAAAAACATGGGCCGGATTCAGAAAGCACTTACGCCGACGTATCTACATATACGCCACGTAAGTGCACGGATGTGCCATCGTATCTATTCGGCTTCATACGACCGACGTAAGTGTCCTACGCCGTCGTATTTTGGGCGCATATTAACGCTGGCCGCAAGGGGCGCTTCCATTGATTTTCGTGTCGAATATGTAAATGACCGAGATACACCAATGCACGAATGTACTTGCGCCCGTAGCTGTAATATACGCCGTTTACGTAAGGCTTACGTCCGGCGTAAAGTTATTCCACCTAAAGGTGGCGCAACCCATGCAAAGGTATGGACGTCGGAACAGCCATCGTATTTTACGTTGTTTACATAGTACTACGTGAATAGGGCTATGCGTAGGTTATGTTCACGTCATAGGCAGTGTATTGACGTATCTTAGGCAGCTATTTTGACGTGACTGTGAGCATGTGCACTGGGATGCGTCCAAGAAACAACGCATGCGCAGTTCGTTTTTTGAAGCTCAGCCCATCATTTGCATGGGGTCACGCTTCATTATAATATATCACGCCCACTTCCAACTACTTCGGCTTACGCCGACAGCTATAAGCTACGCCGGCGCAACGTTGACCGCATATTCTTTGTGAATAGCATGCTTGCCTTGTGCCGGCGTAGCGTAAAGACAATGCGCTACACTGGCATAAAGATACGCCGCTCTACGTGAATCCGGGCCATGATGTTTCAATTATTTTTGCCCATAGTCTTTAATATATAAATAAAAAAAGAAGCAGCAGTTGTAAAAAAAAAAAAAAACACAAAATAAATAACACAGCTTCAACTTCAGACTTGATTGCATCAATTGACAAATTCACTATACCAGATAGATTGAGGACACAATAAAACTGGAACAAGGCTTAAACAATGTGTGCTTTATTAATAGAAGAACAACATGTTTATTGCCAGAAATAACTTAGAGAATAATTTGTTCTAACGCTCTGTTGGTATTGATATCTTTACTGTAATCAAACAAGGATTATACTTTAATGGCCGGTTCACACAGTGCAAATCACATGCAAAGTCCGTGCAGTGCGATTCCAGCCATACACATAGTATGGCTGATATTGCACCGCATTCGGACCAAACACGCACAGGGCCCTTTTTTTTGGTCTGCACCAGAATCAGATAGCATAGGTGTTCACACCTATGCGATCCGATTCATGTCCGAACTGTCAGTTCGCAGTGCAATTGTCAGGAAAGGTTCCTTCTGCTGGCGACACTGCCTGATTTGGCGTGCAGTACTGTGGTCCACAGTAGTCAGGAACTGCCAGGGGAGCTCTCCCCTAGTAGTGGTATTATGTGATCTTTGGGACGCAGTACTGGCGTCCACCAGCGGGGGGTGGCCGACATCTCCTGCGATTAGGTGTCCATCTCCTGTGATTAGACTGATTGCAGATGTGTACAAATACCCAGATGTTGTTTGTGCGCAATATCATCATCATCAAATGCCGCCTCATCAGTACCCATAAATGCAGCCTCACCAGTGCCCATAAATGCAGCCTCACCAGTGCCCATAAATGCAGCCTCACCAGTGCCCATAAATGCAGCCTCACCAGTGCCCATAAATGCAGCCTGATCAATGCCCATCAATGCAGCCTCACCAGTACCCATCAATGCAGCCTCACCAGGACCCATCAATGCAACCTCACCAGTGGCCATCATTGCAGCCTGATCAGTGCCAATCAATACAGCCTCACCAGTGCCCATAAATGCAGCCTCACCAGTGCCCATCCAATGGCAGTAGAGTTGCACGAATAATCGTCAAGAATCGTTATCGCGATCTTTTTCCCGTTGCGATTCTTGATACAGGGTTTCACAATCTTTGACATGCCAAGAAATTTCTCTCTGCACTTTGGTATGCAAAAAATTTGCTGTCTGCTCTCAGACAAAAGTCAGTCTGGGCAATCTGCCAGGTCTGGGAGTAACGTTTCTCATTTACGTTACTCCGCCGACACTTTCGGCGCAAGTACTGTTATTCACATAGCACTTGCGCGTAAACTTGCGCCAGAGTAACGATAATGCGCTGGCGTAACCCGACGCAAGTGGAAGTGGGTGTGATCATATGTAAATGATGGGCGGAGCCCAGCGCAGAGGCTTACGTTCAGCGCATCATCCACGGACCATGCGCTGTGATTGAGGCTCCACTCGCCCCCTTGTGCGCATGCTCACAACTTCCATCGGCACCACTTCACGGGAAACGTCAGCGCAATGTGCTCCGTTGCGCGTATAAAAGCGCTAGCGGAAATGCCATTCCGGCGCAAAAGTATTTCCGTTTCCCCCCACCCCAGGGAAGATACTTTTGCACTTTGATGGCTGCTCCCGCTACCCCCAAAGAGAGGAGGAACCTCAATTTCAACTCCCAGGAGGTGTCTGTGATCATCTCGGCTATGGAGACTTTTAATCAGTTCCTCCACGGGAAAAAAAGTAGGAAGACCAGCCGGGAGAGGAAGCAGGGCATCCTGGAGACCATTGCTGGCAGGGTCAATGTGTTAGGGTACTCCACCCGGACTGCTGGCGACATACAAAAAAAAATCAACGACCTGCGGCGCAAGGTCCGTGGCAAGGTGGCCACCATCAGGAGGCATGAGAGGGGCACAGGTGGTGGTCCCCCATGTCCGGTCAGCCTGACCACGGAGGAGGAGGTGGTCGCCCGCTGCCTGGACAGGGAGCAGTTGGAGGGGGTCCCTGGCTATGACTCCATGGAGGAAGGCTCCAGGACAGGTAAGTGTTTTTTATCCCCTATTTGGTGTGTTGCATGTGGGGGGGGGGAGGGTACATGTGCCAAGTGTGTGGGACCACCAACATGTGTCTGCTTTGTGTCATCCACAGATGACGGAGCTGGGCCATCATCTCTTGCCGGCCAGTCCACCCCAACCTCCCAACGGGATCCTGATGACGAGGCCCTGGGTGCTGGAGACACCGAGGTGGATGAGGAGAGTGCCCACACCTCACCTGCAGAGGTGGTTGTGGAGGAGCCTGTCCCTGAGCAGGACTTTATGTTATTGTTGAAGGAGTCCTCCTCCTCTGCAGGGCCCTCTGTCATCCCCTCCCCCATCCTAGGTAGCCCCTCAAGGGCGACTCCATCCCCACGGGGACAACCTTCTCCTGGGCCCAGGAAGGCGACCCGTAAGACCAGGGGGATGTGTGATAATGTCGAGGACCAGGTGGTGTTGGACCACGCCAGACAAACCCAGCAGATGGGGGAGATTGCTGGCCACTTGGACCGGGTCGCTGACAGCCTGGGCTCCATGTCACAGCTGCCCAGTGGTGTGCAGGACGTTGTGACCAGCCTGGGGGAGGTGCAGGCTGATGTACGGCACCTGACAGCAGCCGTCAACGCCAACACAGCTGCCATACGGGAAGAGGGGAGGCAGCGGCAGCGTGACCAGCGGCATCATATCACCCGCCAGCTGAGGATGCAGGCCCAGACCAACCTGTATCTCAGCCGTATTGCCGTGGCCTTGGAGGGCATGCAGCCAACAGGTGCCAGGATTGGCCCACCCGGGGATCAGCCTCCTCCAGATGCCCCCCCACCCCCACCACCACCCACTCCCTCCAGGCAGCTGAGGAGCCCGAGAGTGGCCCCAAGGAGGAGCCCCCGTCATCCCAGATGAGTTTTTTTTTGTTGTTTTTGTTTATATTTTTATTTATTTTTTATACTCAGGTTATGAGTTTTTTTTTTTCTCATGTTATGAGATATGTATTTAATTTTTAACTGCACACGGTCAGGAGTGCAGGGGACAGTGTGAATGGTGTGTGAATGTGAGGGGCATGGGCGTCCGCTGAAATTTTTTCAGGGGGGGGCGCTTCAGAAGCGGTGATACACCCTTTCTTTGACCGATAGCAGGGGGTTAAAAACGTGCCTCCCCCCCACGTTAAAATGTAAAAACACCCGACTGTCCCCCCTGCATCTTTTAATATCTCTTTGTCACTACTGTGTACCCCCTCTCCGGACTCCTTTACATTACACAGCACCCTGCACCTCTGGCCCCCTTTACATTACACAGCACCCTGCACCTCTGGCCCCCTTTACATCACACAGCACCCTGCACCTCTGGCCCCCTTTACATCACACAGCACCCTGCACCTCTGGCCCCCTTTACATTACACAGCACCCTGCACCTCTGGCCCCCTTTACATTACACAGCACCCTGCACGTGCATAGTTGCCAACATTTGAAAAAAATTTCCAGGGACACTTTGCAGCACAGCTATTAATTAACTACCATACTCACTTCCCCGAAGCTCCACCCACTCCGCATAATCTTCGCCTACTAATCTTTTCACTGCTAAACAGTGCAAGTATCAATATTTGAACTATAAACACATAGCTAGTGCTAATGTGTTTAAGTTAAACAAAAGTCAAAAAACATTTCTCCATTGACATGAAGGTCAGAACACTACACTGGGTTCCCCCCTTACATCAGAGTCTGCAGGGATCCCCCTTACAGTGAAATGGAACTCTTACGTAAAGGGGAACGCTGCAGATCATGATATAAGGGGGAACTCTGATATAAGGTGGTCTCAAGTCACCAGAAACTTCCCTTACATCAGAGTCCACTGCATTCTCTTTACATCAGAGTTCCCCTTTACATTAGGGCCTGCAGAATTACCCTTTCACTCTAAGGGGCAATCCTGCAGACTCTGATGTAAAGGGGAATGCCAGGAACTCTGATGTGGTAGCCACTCTGGTGACCAGAGACCACCTTCCGAAGAGTGAATACACTAAGGTAAGGGGAGTTACTAATATAGGGGAAACCTTTATATCAGTGCCCCTTACATTATTTTATTCACTCCCCTGTGGGCAGGAGATGGGATAGTCAGAGGCTCAGGGCAGGAGATGGGATGGTCAGAGGCTCAGGGCAGGAGATGGGATGGTCAGAGGCTCAGGGCAGGAGATGGGATGGGCAGAGGCTCAGGGCAGGAGGTGGGATGGGCAGAGGCTCAGGGCAGGAGGTGGGAAGGGCAGAGAGGCTCAGGGCAGGAGGTGGGAAGGGCAGAGAGGTTTAGGGCAGGAGGTGGGATGGTCAGAGGCTCAGGGCAGGAGGTGGGATGGTCAGAGGCTCAGGGCAGGAGGTGGGATGGTCAGAGGCTCAGGGCAGGAGGTGGGAAGGGCAGGGAGGCTCAGGGCAGGAGGTGGGATGGTCAGAGGCTCAGGGCAGGAGGTGGGATGGTCAGAGGCTCAGGGCAGGAGGTGGGATGGTCAGAGGCTCAGGGCAGGAGGTGGGAAGGGCAGGGAGGCTCAGGGCAGGAGGTGGGATGGTCAGAGGCTCAGGGAAGGAGGTGGGAAGGGCAGGAAGGCTCAGGGCAGGAGGTGGGATGGGCAGAGGCTCAGGGCAGGAGGTGGGATGGTCAGAGGCTCAGGGCAGGAGGTGGGATGGGCAGGAAGGCTCAGGGCAGGAGGTGGGATGGGCAGGAAGGCTCAGGGCAGGAGGTGGGAAGGGCAGGGAGGCTCAGGGCAGGAGGTGGGAAGTGCAGGGAGGCTCAGGGCAGGAGGTGGGAAGGGCAGGGAGGCTCAGGGCAGGAGGTGGGATGGTCAGAGGCTCAGGGCAAGAGGTGGGATGGTCAGAGGCTCAGGGCAGGAGGTGGAAAGGGCAGGGAGACTCAGGGCAGGAGGTGGGATGGTCAGAGGCTCAGGGCAGGAGGTGGGATGGTCAGAGGCTCAGGGCAGGAGGTGGGAAGGGCAGGAAGGCTCAGGGCAGGAGGTGGGATGGTCAGAGGCTCAGGGCAGGAGGTGGGATGGGCAGAGGCTCAGGGCAGGAGGTGGGATGGGCAGAGGCTCAGGGCAGGAGGTGGGATGGGCAGGAAGGCTCAGGGCAGGAAGTGGGAAGGGCAGGGAGGCTCAGGGCAGGAGGTGGGAAGGGCAGGGAGGCTCGGGGCAGAAGGTGGGATGGTCAGAGGCTCAGGGCAGGAGGTGGGAAGGGCAGGGAGGCTCAGGGCAGGAGGTGGGAAGGGCAGAGAGGCTCAGGGCAGGAGGTGGGATGGTCAGAGGCTCAGGGCAGGAGGTGGGAAGGGCAGGGAGGCTCAGGGCAGGAGGTGGGATCGTCAGAGGCTCAGGGCAGGAGGTGGGATGGTCAGAGGCTCAGGGCAGGAGGTGCGAAGGGCAGGGAGGTTCAGGGCAGGAGGTGGGAATGTCAGAGGCTCAGGCAGTCCACAGTGCATCACTCCAGCCTTGTGCAGCTGTGCTCTACAGTGTGCTGGTATGGAGTGTCAGTGCGATAGGTACCTGTACTGATCCATCATCCCCGGATCTCAGGTGATTCTCCTTCCCCCTGGGCTCTCACAACTCCCCAATCAGCCCCCAGGAAACAGCATGATCTGACCACTGACAACAAGGAAGACACGACCTGTCCCAGCCAGGAGCTGCCACCTAAACACACGCCCCCTTAAAACATTTTACCCAATCACAGAACAAAGGACATGTAGCCACGCCTTCAGAAGTGAGAATAGGCTTCCTCCGGATCCCTGCAGACGTGACAGTCCCTGGCTGCTCTATACAGAGTGCTGTGTGATGGGAAGGGCTTCCTCATACACGCGGCCATTATTTTTATGGGCACTGCTGCCCATATAACTGACTTTACAGGACAGCCCGAAAACGGGCTCAAATGCCTTCACCACTAGCCGGGACAAGTCCCGGCAGGCTAAATTAGCTGGGACTAGGTCCTATTTGACAGTACTGTCCCGTTAAAAACGGGACAGTTGGCAGGGATGCAAGTGTCTTCTCCTACGATCCTAGGGGGGGGCAAACGAACCCCGTTGCCCAATGGAGCGGACGCCCATGGTGAGGGGGTGGCATTCCTGCCAGTAAGGGGTGTCACCCTCGGCCGTGGTGGTGAAGTTAACCCCACGGCTGTATGAATGACGTGTGAAAGGTGTATGAATGGACAGTGACATCATTGGGGCCTTGACGCTGGCGTTGCTGCTCCCAAGTCCTACATGCTGGACTTGGGCTAATCCAATGCGATGTGGATGTGTTGTGTGTGATCTAGGGACATCAGTGGTGTGCATGCATGCATTGTCTGTGTGATTAATGTTTTGGTTAAGTGTCCAAAGATGCCTACGGCGAGGCCCCTCCTGACTGCTCTTCCATCAGCAGACTGGGTCTCCTCTGGCAGATGGGGACTGTGTGGGTCGGGGGTCAGGTCATCACGCATTTCAATCTGCAGGCCTTTTCTCATAGCAAAGTTGTGCAGAATGCAACATGCACCGATGATCTGACACACAAAGGTAGGGGAATACAATAGGGTCCCCCCGGACTTATCCAGGCAGCGGAAACGGGACTTCAGGAGCCCGAATGTTTGCTCCACCACTGCACGGGTTTTGATGTGTGCTTCATTGTATCTTCTCTCTCCTCTGGTTTGGGGGTTCCAGAAAGGAGTCATTAGATGGGGTCCCAGTGCATATGCAGAGTCACCTGGAAGGGAAAAGACAAGAGGATGTTAGTCATGCATGTGCCCCTTGTGATGTGTGCATCATGGGAGGGGATAGTCATGCCTGCCACCCATGTCACTCACCAACCAGCCAGCTGTCCCCATACATGTTCTGTTTGAATTCTGCTGGGATGGGGCTCTGATTGTATATGAAGCTGTCATGGCTGGACCCGGGGTGTTTGGCACGGACGTGCCATATGAGGCGTTGGGCATCGGCTATCACCTGTACGTTGATGGAATGCCAATGCTTCCGATTGCGGTATATGTGCTCTGTGCCACTGGGGGGCTGGAGTGCCACATGTGTGCAATCAATGGCCCCCACAGTGCGTGGGAATCTGGCAATGCTGTAGAAATCTGTCATTGCCTTCAGCCGCAGCTCCTCAGTGGTGGGTCTGATGAACTGGTTGGACATGCGTCTGAGGATTGCAGGGACAACCTGGTGCACACATCTGCTCACGGAGGATTGTGACATCCCAGCCACCACTCCACTTGTACGCTGGAATGACCCACTTGCAAGGAAATGAAGTGTTGCCAGTACCTTCACCAGTGGCTGCACTGCTTGTGAGCGGTGTGTCTTGCTGGTGATGTCACCCTGCAGGGTTGTGGTTAGTTCAAGTATTGCATCAGGGCTGAATCTGAAGAGGCGATACACCTCCTCATCACCCATGCCAAAGAGGCTCATGCGCGTGTGGTATATCCTCTCACGTGCCCGCCTCCTTCGTTCCGGGGGACCCAGTACTAGTGCTAGGACCACGATTGCCCCTGGCATGTTGGCACACAGAGGTGTTGTCCTTGCACGTGTGGTTGTTCAGCTTGCTAGTTTCGTGGGTAACGCTGCTGCTGTAGCTGCTCTCTTGCTGACCTGTGGCCGTCTGGAGTAAAGATAAAGCAGCTATTTGTAGAAATAACTTTGCGCCGGCCGGACGAGATACGCGCGGTGCATGTAGCCGGCGTATGGTGCTAATCCGTTCGCGAATCGGGAAATCTCCCTCATTTGCATATTTGCAGGGGAAATCAATAGGCGCGACTGATGCGCCAAGCGAAATTATGCGCTGACGAGACTCTGGCGTCGGAAAGTTAAGCCGATCGGAAATGGCCCGTTTTCTGTCGCATCTAGTTTGGTGGGTACAGCCACATAGAAACGACGGCGCATCTTCACAGTTACGCGGCGCATTTTGAATTACTCCAGCGCAAGTCTTGCTGAATCTGGCTTATTGTATCTCTTCAAAGGAATAAACTTCTTCTGTATGTAAATTAGGAATTTGTAACCACTTAAACACCATGGGCCAGATTCAGCAAAGGTTACGCTGGCGGATCGAGTGATCCGCCAGCGTAACAGTGGCTTTGAGCCGGCGTTTCTGTTTTCTGTAACCAGAAAACAAGAAACGCCGGGTTGAAGTTCCGATGCGGTGAGCGTAACTGAGTTTCGCCATCGCATCGTTACTTCAACTTAAAAATGGCGCCGGGGGCGTTCCCGCCGATTTACGCTCAAAAAATATGTTAATGAGCGGAAATCGGCAATTCACGATCGAAATCCGGCGCGACGCAGTGACGTTACGACGTTTCCGGACGGGATACGCGGCGCATAGTTATACCTACATGGGGCTGGCGTATCCTATGTTAGGTATAGGCGTCGTCATCGCGTCGGGAAAAAAAAAAAAAACGTCGCTTGCGTAAAACGGTCATGAATGGGAATGTGACGTCATTGACGTTCATTCACAGATTTTGGAGCATGCGCACGGGGATGTTTTGACACTCGACGCATGCGCAGTACGTCGGCGGCGGGATCGCGCGTAGTTAGCATACTACACGCCCCGTACCCGCCCAATTTGAATTCCGCCGGCTCATTTGTGATGCGCTGCCGCAACTTTAGGAGCAAGTGCTTCATGAATGACAGCACTTGCTCCTAAAAAATCGGCAGCGCAACGCAAATGAGAAGCGTTACTCCAGAGCAAAGATGCTCTGGACTACGTGAATCTGGCCCCAAACCTTTTTATGGCAGCTCTTTTCAAGTTAAAATCATTGGGCCAGATTCAGCAAAGGTTACGCTGGCGGATCGAGTGATCCGCCAGCGTAACAGTGGCTTTGAGCCGGCGTTTCTGTTTTCTGTAACCAGAAAACAAGAAACGCCGGGTTGAAGTTCCGATGCGGTGAGCGTAACTGAGTTTCGCCATCGCATCGTTACTTCAACTTAAAAATGGCGCCGGGGGCGTTCCCGCCGATTTACGCTCAAAAAATATGTTAATGAGCGGAAATCGGCAATTCACGATCGAAATCCGGCGCGACGCAGTGACGTTACGACGTTTCCGGACGGGATACGCGGCGCATAGTTATACCTACATGGGCTGGCGTATCCTATGTTAGGTATAGGCGTCGTCATCGCGTCGGGAAAAAAAAAAAAAACGTCGCTTGCGTAAAACGGTCATGAATGGGAATGTGACGTCATTGACGTTCATTCACAGATTTTGGAGCATGCGCACGGGGATGTTTTGACACTCGACGCATGCGCAGTACGTCGGCGGCGGGATCGCGCGTAGTTAGCATACTACACGCCCCGTACCCGCCCAATTTGAATTCCGCCGGCTCATTTGTGATGCGCTGCCGCAACTTTAGGAGCAAGTGCTTCATGAATGACAGCACTTGCTCCTAAAAAATCGGCAGCGCAACGCAAATGAGAAGCGTTACTCCAGAGCAAAGATGCTCTGGACTACGTGAATCTGGCCCAATATTTTTTTTGCTAGAAAATTACTTAGAACACCCAAAGATTATATAACTTTTTAGTAATAAGTGTTTTCAGGCAACAGTGAAGCATGGAGGTTCCTTGTAAGTTTGGGGCTGCATTTCTGCATACAGAAATTAAGATTTGGTTAGGATCCTCACTGCTGAGAGATACAGGTAGATACCTACTGTATACATCATGTCATATTATCAGGGAGGTGTATTATTGGCCCCAAATTTATTCTGCGGCAGGACAATGACCCCAAACATGCATCCAAAATTGGTAAGAGTTATCTTCAGAGTAAAGAAGAACAAGGAGTTCTAGAACTGATGGTTTGGCCCCCACAGAGCCCTGATCTCAACATCATCCAGTCTGTCTGGGATTACATAAAGAGAGAGAAGGATTTGAGGCAGCATACATTCACAGAACATCTGTGGTTAGTTCTCCAAGATGTCAGCAACAACCTATCTGCCAAGTTCCTTCAAAAGCTGTGTGTGAGTGGACAAAGAAGAATTTATGTTGTTTGAATGCAAAGGGTAATTACACCAATTATTAATTTTGATTTGGGATTTCTCTTCTGTCTATTTACTTTCCATTTTGTTAACTGATAAAAACCAAACTTTTAACACTTCTACTTCTGAAAGCATTTACAGCATTTTTTCACACTTGACTAAAACCTTTGCACAGTACTGTATCTCTACTCTAACTTGAAGCAAAAAGTTCATAAAAATGTATGTAAATTAAGCTGCTTACGCTTCAGGCTTAAAGTAATACCTGCTTAGGGGGAACAAGTGACTCCACAGCAGTGCCGGCCCAAGACATTGTGCTGCCTGGCACCAAGAATGAAATGCTGCCCCCCACCCCCCCGCCAAATAAATCACGCCCACCAAAAAAAAAAGAGAGAGAGAGAGAGGGGGGTCAGGAGAGAGAGGGGGGTCAGGAGAGAGAGGGGGGTCAGGAGAGAGAGGGGGGTCAGGAGAGAGAGAGGGGGGGTCAGGAGAGAGAGAGAGAGGGTCAGGAGAGAGAGAGAGAGGGTCAGGAGAGAGAGGGTCAGGAGAGAGAGAGAGAGGGTCAGGAGAGAGAGAGAGAGAGGGTCAGGAGAGAGAGAGAGAGGGTCAGGAGAGAGAGAGAGAGAGAGAGAGGGTCAGGAGAGAGAGAGAGGGTCAGGAGAGAAAGAGGGTCAGGAGAGAGAGAGAGGGGCAGGAGAGAGAGAGAGGGGCAGGAGAGAGAGAGAGGGGCAGGAGAGAGAGAGAGGGGGCCAGGAGAGAGAGAGAGAGAGAGGGTCAGGAGAGAGAGATGGGGGCCGGAGAGAGAGAGGGGCAGGAGAGAGAGAGGGGGCAGGAGAGAGATGGGGGCAGGAGAGAGAGGGAGAGAGGGGCAGGAGAGAGCGAGGGGGGGCAGGAGAGAGAGAGAGGGGGCAGGAGAGAGAGAGAGGGGGCAGGAGAGAGAGAGGGGCAGGAGAGAGAGAGGGGCAGGAGAAGGAGAGGTGCAGGAGAGAGAGAGAGGCAGGAGAGAGAGAGGGAGGGGCAGGGGAGAGAGAGGCAGGAGAGAGAGGAGGCAGGAGAGAGAGGAGGCAGGAGAGAGAGAGGGGCAGGAGAGAGAGAGAGGCAAGAGAGAGGGGCGAGAGAGAGAGAGAGGGGCAGGAGAGAGACTGACAGAGCAGATGAGAAACAGACCTCAGAAGACAATGACACACAGCGCGAGTTAGGACTCTGGAGCATGCAGGGCAGGTATGATTATCCACAGACACAGACTGCCCTGCCTGCATCCACATGTGACCAGGAGCTATGGCTTTAGTCTAGGCCAGGGGTCTCCAAACTATGGCCCTCCAGGTGTTCAGGAACTACAATTCCCATCATGCCTAGTCATTTCTACGAATGTCAGAGTTTTACAATGCCTCATGGGAAGTGTAGTTCCACAGCAGCTGGAGGGCCGTAGTTTGGAGATCCCTGGTCTAGGCGATAAGGCGAATCCTTCACATACCCTCATGTCCGCCGCGCCATACGATCTGTCCCATCCCGCACTGTCGCACATGACATGTACAGAGCGGCGCCGGGCTCCTGAGAGGCAGCGGCGCCTGCCCTTCTCACTCGCTGACTGCTTCCGCTGGGAGTGTCCTCACAGGCAGCGGGCGGAACGGGCTGGCAGAATGCCGCTCCCCTAAAAGTGCCGCCTGGTACCCATGGTACCACCCGGTCCCATCATAGGGCCGGCCCTGCTCCACAGGTACCTCTTACATGACTTTCTTCTATGTATTAACCCTGGCTATCATTTTCATATACAAGTTACTCTGGTGCCTGAAGGAATGTAGCAGGGTAACAACATAACTTGCAATAGAGTCAATTCACTATAATGGACTGTCTTGCTCATTTGCATATTTTTAATGGGAACGCTGAATGCGTCCAGCGTAACTTTGCGCCCACGATACGCCGGCGTAGGCAAGTTACGTCGGACGGCTGAACTCATGTTTTTATATACATTCCAGGTTTTGTATATATATTTATACACTGTATTGAGTTTAGCTAGACTAGAGGTGCAGGGTGCTGTGTAATATAAAGTGGTCCAGTGGCGCAGGGTGCTATATAAAGGGGTCCAGAGCTGTGGGGTGCTGTGTAATGTAAGGTGCCCAGGCTCATAGCGTAAACTGTGCCCACCTGTCCAGTGTCACATCTCATCTATATTCCCCTGATAGGGGGATTAAACTGATAAGAATAGTACTACTTAACATACCAATCATATTGGGATTGCACAGTACATTACACGGCGCACAAGGCCGTAGATGAGCATGAAGAGGAAGAGTTGTGGTCACCATCACCACCAGAAGCAGCCTTGTCGTCGTCGATTGCTGGACCTGTGGCAACACAGAGAAAGGAGTCTGAAGAAGAGGAGTCAGAGGAGGAAGGTGGCTTAGAGTAGGTGGAAGACCAAACACAGCAGGCGTCCCAGGGGGCTTGTTGTCACCTTTCAGGGACCCTTGGTGTTGTACGTGGCTGGGTGGAAGAAGAGACATTCAATGACGTTAGTGAGGATAAGGAACAGGAGATGGCTAGTTTGGTATCCAACTTTGTGTAAATGGGGAGTTTGCGGTTGTCCAAATGGACTGTTTGCGGTTGTTTGCGCTGCGTTAAACAGGGAGTTTGGTCTGTCACTGTGAACCCTAACCCTGTCGGTAACCCTAACCCTGTCGGTAACCCTATCTGTAACCCTAACACTTTCTGTAAAGTTAAAGACAGGGTTAGGGTTACAGTTAGGGTTACAAATAGGGTTAGGGTTACAGATAGGGTTAGGGTTACAGCCAGGGTTAGGGTTAGGGTTACAGACAGGGTTAGGGTTACAGATAGGGTTAGGGTTACAGACTGTAACCCTAACCCCATTCCTATTTAGGAATGTTAGGTGATTTATACCCTTTAATGATAAAAAACAGACTCTGCGACAACTACGTAATTTTCCATGGGAGTTTTGCCATGGAACCCCCTCCGGCATGCCTCAGTCCAGGTGTTGGTCCCCTTGAAACAACTTTTCCATCACTATTGTGGCCAGAAAGAGTGCCTGTGGGTTTTTAAAATCGCCTACCCATTGAAGTCTTTGGCGGTTCACCCTGTTCGCGAACATTTGTGGAAGCTCGCGTTCGCCGTTCGCGAACGCAAAATTTTACGTTTGCAACATCACTACCTATCTGTAACCCTATCTGTAACCATAACTGTAACCCTAACCCTGTCTGTAACTTACAGACAGGGTTAGGGTTACAGATAGGGTTAGGGTTACAGACAGGGCTGGGGTTACAGACAGGGTTAGGGTAAGGGTTACAGACAGGGTTAGGGTTCACAGTCCCCGTTTAACGCACCGCAAACAACTGCAAACAGTCCATTTGCACAACCGCAAACTCCCCATTTACACGAGGTTGGATACCAAGCTAGCCATGTCCCGTTCCTTGTCCTCACTGACGCAATTGAATGTCTCTTCCTCCACCCAGCCACGTACAACACCAAGGGTCCCTGAAAGGCGACAACAAGCCCCCTGGGGGCGCCTGCTGTGGTTGGTCTTCCACCTCCTCAAAGCCACCTTCCTCCTCTGACTCCTCTTCTTCAGACTCCTCTCTCTGCGTTGCCCCTTTACATTACACAGCCCCCTACACCTTTGGACCCCTTTATATTACACAGCACCCTGCAATTCTGGACCCCTTTACATTACACAGCACCCTGAACCTCTGGGCCCCTTTATATTACACAGCGCCCTGCATCTCTTGGCCCCTTTACATTACACAGCACCCTGCATCTCTGGACCCCTTTACACTACACAGCCCCCTGCACCACTGGGTCCCTTACATTACACAGCCCCCTGCACCACTGGGTCCCTTTACATTGAACAGTACCCTGCACCTCTGGACCCCTTTACATTACACAGCACTGCACCTCTGGACCCCTTTACATTACACAGCACTGCACCACTGGACACCTTTATATTACACAGCACCCTGCACCTCTGGGTCCCTTTACATTACACAGCACCCTGCATCTCTGGACCCCTTTACACTACACAGCCCCCTGCACCTCTGGGTCCCTTTACATTACACAGCCCCCTGCACCTCTGGGTCCCTTTACATTACACAGCACCTCTGGGCCCCTTTACATTACACAGCCCCCTGCACCACTGGGCCCCTTACATTACACAACCCCCCTGCACCACTGGGCCCCTTTACATTGAACAGTACCCTGCACCTCTGGACCCCTTTACATTACACAGCCCTGCACCTCTGGACCCCTTTACATTACACAGCACTGGACCCCTTTATATTACACAGCACCCTGCACATCTGGGCCCCTTTACATTACACAGCACTGCACCTCTGGACCCCTTTACATTACACAGCACTGCACCACTGGACCCCTTTATATTACAACACCCTACACCTCTGGGCCCCTTTACATTACACATCACCCTGTATCTCTGGACCCCTTTACACTACACAGCATCCTGCACCTCTGAGCCCCTTACATTACACAGCACCCTGCACCTCTGGGCCCCTTACATTACACAGCCCCTTGCACCTCTGGACCCTTTACATTGAACAGTACCCTGCACCTCTGGACCCCTTTATATTACACAGCACCCTGCACCTCTTCGCCCCTTTACATTACACAGCCCCCTGCACCTCTGGACCCCTTTACATTGAACAGTACCCTGCATCCCTTTACATTACACAGCCCCCCATAGCTCTAGACACCTGTATGTTACACAGATACCCCCTAACAGTTCTGGACCCCCTGCATTTTTTTTTAAATGTAATCTACTGTGACACCAGATATGAGTGGTGGCACTGGGCAAGTGGGCACAGTAAATGCTGTGAGCCTGAGACACGCTGGCAGACAACTGACTACTATTCTCTATTGCAGTGATTTTTCTCTACAGCAGAGATCAGATGAGTCTTTCAGGACTGGAGTGGACACTGGATACACTGGCCTAGCTATCGATTTCCCTATTAAATCAGCAGCAGCTACACTGTCCCTCCTCTCACTAAGACTGCAGCTTCTGAATGAATCTAAAATGGATGCTGTCCAGGAGGTGGGAGGGTCAGGGAGGGAGGATATGCTGCTGATTGGCTGGAATGTGTTTGCTGACTGTGAAGTACAGGGTCAAAGTTTGCTGAATGATGATGAATAGGGGGCGGATCGAACATCGTATATGTTCGCCCGTGGCGGCGAACGTGAACAAGCGATGTTCGCCGGGAACTGTTTGCCGGTGAACCATTCTGTACATCTCTAGTGGTTAACTAAAATATTAAATACAAGCCTTCAGAGCTCTAAAGGTGTTTCTTCGAGTACCATGATAGATGTTATTAGTCTTCTTTACCTGTGTATTTATTCCTGCCTAAAACAGTAATCATATAATTTTTCCCACCAAAAATAGACATTTAACTATTGAAAGCCATATATTATGATTTGTTATTTTATCTCACCTTAAACATTTCTTTTTTATGCTTCCTTAAAGCTGGCCATTGATGGATAGAATTTTGAAATTAGTTGGAAAAGGCTTTGGGCCAGATTCAGGTAGTTTGCCGCATCTTTCCGGCCGCGTAGCGTATCTCATTTACACTATGGCGCCGTAACTTAGAGCGGCAGGTCCCGTATTCACAAAGAATTTGCGCCCTAAGTTACGGAAGCGTAGTTTAAATAGGCTGGCGTAACCGTGCGTAATTCAAAGTAGGTGGGTAAGTTAATGAATGGTGACCCCACGTAAATGACGCGCCGAACGAACTGCGCATGCGCCGGCCGTGGACGTATCCTAGTGCGCATGCTCAAAATCACGTCGCAAATAGTCAATGCTTTCGACGTGAACCTACGCCCAGCCCCATTCTGAATCGGCTTACGCAAACGACGTAAACAATGTGAAATTTGACGGCTGTTCTGACATCCATACTTAACATTGAATGCGCCTCATATAGCAGGGGTAACTTTACGCCGGACCGACTTCTTACGTAAACGAAGCAAATAGATACGCTGGGCGCAACTACCTTTGTGAATCGGCGTATCTACCTAATTTGCATATTCGACACGTTAATCTACGGAAGCGCCACCTAGCGGCCAGCGTAAATATGCAACTAAGATAAGAGACTAAGGGCCCTTTCACACTAGCGGATGAACGGTCCGCTAATTACAAGTCCGTTAACGGACTTGTAATGCTTCCCTATGGGAGCGGATCTGTTAGCGGATGATGCATCCGCTAACGTCCGCTCGATACGCATCCGTTTTTGCGGACGGAAGAATGTCCTATTTTTCTTCCGTCCGGCCAAACGGATCGGATGCAAACGGACCGTTTCCATCCGACTCCCCATAGGAAAGAGTGGAGGAGAGACGGGGCGGTCCCTGCACAGTGTGCGGGGACCGCCCTGTCCGCCCGACAGCTCAGCGGAGACCCCCCGCTGAGCTGACGGACACACGGAGCGGACCGAAAAACGGACCACTCCGTGTGTAAGGAGCCTTACGCCGCTCGTATCTTAGCTAAATTCCGGCGTATCTTGCTTTATGAATACAGAAAAAAGATACGCCGGCGCATCCTGGAACTTAGGCGGCGTATTAACAGATACGCCGACGTAAGTTCTTTCTGAATCTGGCCATTTATATAAAAATTCTCAGAACATTTGAAAACCACATACATTGTTAGAAATTTGTTTGTTCAAGAATTTTTTTTCAACCTAATTTTCTTGTCACTGCGGTACAAAATTATTGTTAATTTGACCACGTTAATGATTAGAAAAATTAACAAACTTTCTTAGAACATTCCTAAGAATTTGAAATTCTACCCATCTATGACCAGCCTTACAGACATCTACAGTAAGTGCTATACGTTTGTAAATTAAAACTGAACTCTGGGGAAAAAAATGTATCCTTGCAGTTGGACCCCTCCTCACTGCAAGGGCTAACTGCTCCTTTTGCCTAAGTCAGGCATGTCCAAAGTCCGGCCCAGGGGCCAGTTGCGGCCCTCATTCCAGTTTAATGCGGCCCCACTGGTAATTTAGTTATATATCTCTTTTGCAGCCCCTAACGAATCCCTGAGCATCGTGCATTCAGAGGCTGCATTCATGTAAATGGTGAGGCTGCATTCATACAATAGCGAGGCTGCATTCAGAGGCTGCATTGATGGCACTTGCAAAGCTGTATCCATGGCAATGGTGAGGCTACATTCAGAGGCTACATTCATGGTAATGGTGAAACTGTATTCATGGCAATTGTGTGGCTGCATTCATGACAATGATGAGGCTGTCTTCAGAAGCTGCATTCATAGAAATGGTAAAGTTGCATTCATGGCAATGGTGAGGCTCCATTTATTCCAATGGTGAGGCTGTATTTATGGCACTTGTAAGGGTCCATTAAGATTCTGCATTCATGGTAATGGTGAGGCTGTATTTGTGGCAATGGTGAGGCTGCGTTTGTGGCAATGGTGAGGCTGCATTCATGGTGATGGTGCAGATGGGCACTGATTAGGCTGCATTGATGGGCACTGACCCTTATTTTGCTTCACAATTCTTTATTTAAAACGTTATTTTTTTCCTTGAAACTTCCCTCATACAGTTATGGTGCATGTTATATGCCTGATAAATACGGTATATCCAAATAACATGCCCAAGCTCATCTTTAGACTCTTGACCACACAGCCACAAAGGCATGAGTATTCTTGTTGGGCAGTGTATTAGTTCATTGGCATTTAATTTTAATGGTTCAAAGAATGGGCAAAATGGTCGGCCCTCATACATGTTCACTTCATCAAATCTGGCCCTTTTTGAAAAAAGTTTGGACACCCCTGGCCTAAGTGATTATGAATAAGGTGACATACTTACCTTAATCCTCACTCCCTTGGTAGCAGGTGCTCTCATCTACTGTCTGATGCTCTGGACTGTAGGTGGATCCTCTACATCCTCTCCATACAAAGTAAGATATGGATATATCTCTCGGTGAAATGCATTTTAAAAGCTCTTGATTACAGTCTGTCTCCTCTGGACTACAGTTCCCAAAGTGCAATGTTTCCTGATTCAGTCTATTGAATACTCCCTCCTCAACAGCTCCGTCACCTTGCAGCAATAAAAATATTAACCAGTTCATCACAGCAGCTCTACAGAGCAGCTGTACCCAGTGTTTGACTCGCTCTTCATTCTTAGCCAACCACCTGGCTACAAACGTGATGACATCGCAGAGCTTCATCTGGTGGATCGGATAGAGAGAAGCCTGCAGGAGTGAGAAATAAGCAGATAAACCTTGCAGTGAGGAGGGGCACCCATTGCAAGGGTAAATTCCCCAGAGTTCACCTTAACGTTATGTGATATAATTTTTGCACAGACACAACATCATAATAAACTATCCAAGAAAATAAGGCAAACAATGCTGTATAAAGTAAATAAAAAAGATATTTACCGCATATTTCTTCTTCTGAAAACAAAAGAATCCTCTGTTATTGATTTTCTGTTGATAACTTCTGTCATTGGCTTTAACTTCCCAAGTGTAATCTGGAAATAATTTACCAAAAATATACAGTATAGGCATAGGAGGTTTGTCAATATACAGTAGAAATATGCATATTGTCATTTGAAAGCTATGGCAGGCCATAAATAGTCTGATAACTACATGGGAAGCAGTATTAGTCAATTTTTGGCCACTTAGATAACAATTGGATGGTGTTTGGTGGATGGTGGTGTCCTCTGGTGTAGCGGGGAAGAACTGCAGAGACGGCTCTTTAATTAGGCAAATTAGGCGGTCTCCTAAGGCCTCACACTCACAGGGGCCTCGCGGCCGCATAACTTGCCCAATGTATTACCCCAGTTTTGAGAGACAGGGGACCTTAATGTTGCTGTGCTCAGGCAGCGTTAAAAACCCTGACTCAGGAGCCAGCATCCCTAACAAACAGTGAAAATCGCTGACACCAACCCTTGTGACGTCAATGACCCAGCATGCCCTCAGTCAATGACGTCACAATTGGGCGGGTTCAGCAGGTGTCATCACCGGGTGGCCCCCGCCCCTTAGGTATTAAGGAGCAGGATCTGAAATCTTCCCTGCTGCCAGAATACAATAGCTGAGTGGGGAAAATGGACTCATCTAGGGGCTGCTTTATGCTGGAAATAAACTTTTAAGCCGGGTACACACTACAGTTTTTCATATGCAATGGGGCTTTTTTTTTTTTTTAAAGTATACCATGCCAGGTAAAATTTAATTTTACACGGTACTTCTGGATGCAAAAAAAACATCCCTCCTTAACTGATTTCCCAGAGTTAATCATTAGAAAAAATAAATAATACCAATCAATAGGGAAAGTAAGGATGAAGAAAGCTAACCTGAAAGAAGTAGATTTTTACACAAATGTTTATTCTATGTTATCTACATTAAATACATACACTGCAATTGTATTAAAACTGTATATGGGCCAGATTCATGTAGATGCGCGCATATTTTATCCGGCGTAGCGCAGCGCATATACGTTACGCTGACGCGAACTAGTGAGTCAAGTACAGTATTCACCAAGCACTTGTTCGTTACTTTGCGGCGGAGTAATGAAAATGTGATGGCGCAACCCGACGTAAGTGGAAGTGGGTGTGACCATATGTAAATGATAGGCGGAGCCCAGCGCAGAGACTTACGTTCAGTGCATCATCCACGGAGCATGCGCAGTGAGGGAGGGCTCCACTCGCTCCCCTGTGCGCATGCTCACAACTTCCGTCGGCACCACTTTATGGGAAACGGCAGCATAATGTCTTACGTTGTGCATATAAAAGCGGCCTTTCCGGCGCTAAAGTACATCCGGTCCCCCCCCCCCAGGAAAGTAACTTTTGCTGTGAGATGGCTGCTCCCATTCCCCGCAGAGAGAGGAGAAAGCTCAATTTCAATGCCCAGGAGGCTGTCTGCCATCATCTCGGCTATGGAGACTTACAATGTGTTCCTCCATGGCAGTAAAAGTCGCCAGACAAGCCGGGACAGGAAGCAGGCCATCCTGGAGTCCATTGCTGCCAGGGTGAACAGTTTTGGCTATTCCACACGGACTGCTGCGGACATTGCAAAAAAAAGCAATGGTGTGAGGCGCAAAGTCCGGGGCAAGGTGGCCACCATCAGGAGTCATGAGAGGGGCACGGGGGGTGGACCCCCATGTGCGGTCAGCCTGACCACGGAGGAGGAGGTGGTCGCCCGCTGCCTGGAGAGGGAGCAGTTGGAGGGGGTACCGGACTATGATTCTGTGGAGGAAGGCTCCAGGACAGGTAAGTGTTTTTTATCCCCTATTTGGTGTGTTGCATGTGAGGGGGGGTACATGTGCCAAGTGTGTGGGACCACCAACATGTGTCTGCTTTGTGTCATCCACAGATGACGGAGCTGGGCCATCATCTGCCTGCGGCCATTCCACCCCATCCCCCAACTGCATCCTGAGCCCGACCCCTTGGCAATGAAGACACAGAGGTGGAGGGGAGTGCCCACACCTCACCTGCTGAGGTGGTTGAGGAGGAGTCTGTCGTCACAGAGCAGGAGTTTGTTTTATTTTTGGAGGAGTCCTCCCCTTCAGCAGGGCCCTCTCAAATCCCCTCCCCCATCATAGGAAGCCCCTCAAGTGCGACTCCATCCCCCCGGGGAATACCATCTCCTGGCCCCAGGAAGGCGACCCGGAAGACCAGGGGGTGTCTGATGTGGTCCATGACCAAATGGCGAGGGACCAGACCAGGCAGACCCAGCAGATGGGGGAGATAGCTGGGCACCTGGACCGTGTAGCTGACAGCCTGGGCTCCGTGGCCCAGATGACAGAGGCAGTGCAGGATGTCAGCTGCAACTGCGCTGCAGTGGTGAACAGCCTGGGGGAGGTGCAGGCTGATCTTCGGCACCTCACTGCAGCCGTCCAGGCAAACACAGCTGCCACCCGGGACCAGGGGAGGCAGAGGCAGCGGGCCCAACAATACCAGGTGACCCGGCAGCTGAGGATGCAGGCCCAGACTAATTCCTTCCTCAGCCGGATAGCCGTGGCCTTGGAGGGCATGCAGGCCACACCTGCCAGGAGTGGCCCACCCGGGGATCGGCCACCTCCAGATGCCCCCCCACCCCCACCCGAGACTCCCTCCAGGCAGCTGAGGAGCCAGAGAGGGCCCACCAGAAAGAGCCCCCGTCAGCCCAAATGATGGCTTTTTGGGTTCTTCGTTTATTTTTGCAGTTTTTGTTTCTGCTCAGGTTATGAGCTTTTTATTTTTATTTATATTTTGCTCAGGTTATGAGCTTTTTATTTTTATTTATACTGCACACGGTCAGTAGTGCAGGGGACAGTGTGAATGGTGTGTGAATGTGAGGGTGGCACTCCTGCCAGTAAGGGGTGTCACCCTCGGCCGTTGGGGAGAAGTTATCCCCACGGCTGTGTGAATGACGTGTGAATGGACAGCGACACCATTGGGGCCTTGACGTGGCGTTGCTGCTCCTGCATGTTGGACTTGGGCTAATCCAATGTGATGTGGATGTGGTGTGTGATCTAGGGACCTCAGTGGTGTGCATGCGTGCATTGTCCGTGTGATCAATGTATTTGTTTATTGTCCAAAGATGCCAACGGCGAGGACCCTCCTGACTGCTCTTCCATCAGCTGAATGGGTAGTTTCTGGCAGGTGGGGACTGTGTGGGTCGGGGGTCAGGTCATCACGTATGTCAATCTGCAGGCCCTTTCTCATGGCAAAGTTGTGCAGAATGCAACATGCACCGATGATCTGACACATTAAGGTAGGGGAATACAAGAGGGCCCCCCCAGACTTATCCAGGCATCGGAAACGGGACTTCAGGAGCCCAAATGTTTGCTCCACCACTGCACGAGTTTGGATATGTGCCGCATTGTATCTTCTCTCTCCTCTGGTTTGGGGGTTCCGGAAAGGAGTCATGAGATGGGGTCCCAGTGCATATGCAGAGTCACCTGGAAGGGAAAAGAAAGGAGGATGTTAGTCATGCATGTGCCCCTCGTGATGTCGGCATCATGGGGTCGGACAGTCATGCCTGACTCCCATGTCACTCACCAACCAACCAGCTGTCCTTGTACACGTTCTGCTCGAATTCCGTTGGGATGGGGCTTTGACGGTATATGAAGCTGTCATGGCTGGATCCGGGGTGTTTGGCACGGACGTGCCATATGAGGCGTTCGGCATCGGCTATCACCTGTACGTTGATGGAATGCCAATGCTTCCGATTGCGGTATATGTGCTCTGTGGCACTGGGGGGCTGTAGGGCCACATGTGTGCAATCAATGGCCCCCACGGTGCGTGGGAATCCTGCAATGCTGTAGAAATCTGTCATTGCTTTCTGCCGCAGGTCCTTAGTGGTGGGTCTGATGATGTGGTGGGACATGCGTCTGAGAATTGCAGGGACAATCTGGTGCACACATCTGCTCATGGTGGACTGTGACATCCCAGCCACAACTCCACTTGTACGCTGGAATGATCCACTGGCAGGGAAATGAAGTGTTGCCAGTACCTTCACCAGTGGCTGCACTGCTTGTGAGCGGTGTGTCATGCTGGTGATGTCATCCTGCAGGATTGTGGTTAGTTCAAGGATTGCATCTGGGCTGAATCTGAAGAGGCGATACACCTCCTCATCACCCATGCCAAAGAGGCTCATGCGCGTGCGGTATATCCTCTCACGTGCCCGCCTCCTCCGTACCGGGGGACCCATTAGTAGTGCTAGAACCACGGCTGCCCCTGGCATGTTGGCACACAGAGGTGTTGTCCTGCAAGTGTGGTTGGTCAGCTTACTATTTTACCACTGAGATAGGGGGGCAGCCGGGGGGGGGGGGTCCCTCCAAGCTACCAACGCAGATCTAATCCCTAGAAAGAAGGGTCAGGTTCAAGTCCTTCCTATATTTAGTGCCTGTATATTGGGAGGTTATTATTTTACAGTGTCAGGGGAAGCTGCCGGTTATATCGGTATTCTATCTCTAAGCGAGGGCTCCTATATCTCTCAGCCATAGTCCCCAGACTCTCTCGAACCTTTTATAGTTTCCCTGTTTAATAAAGGCCACTCTCTCACTCCAAATCAAAGTATTGATAGTTTCAGTCCAATTCCCAACAGAGGGGGGGACGTGCGACTGCCATCTCTGAGCAATTAACTTGCGTGCCTGAAAGAGGCCTTCGCAGTACGCCCTCTAAAGTTCCCGGAGGAATTCTATGGTCCTCTATGTCCACTAGGAGGCAAGTTCTAGCATCAGGCTCTAGGGAGGACTTAAAGATGTTGTTAAGTTTATCAACAACTTCTGTCCAATATCTGAAGAGCTTGGGGCATCTCCAGAACATATGGACAAGGTCCCCTGTAGCATTGCATCTAGGACATTCGTCGCTCCGGTTCCATCCTATTTGGAACATTTTTTTAGGGGTATAATAGACGCAATGTAGTAAATAAAGGTGGGACAGTCTCTGTGCCAGAGCGATGGATACCAGAGCCCCTCTCTTTAGGATCCTATTCCACTGCTCTGTTGTTATCAATCCCAGGTCTCTTGCCCATTTTTCTCTGCTCCTAGTCACGCCTGACTGGTTTATGGCCCTAGCCCCCAGTTTGTCATATAGCACTGAAATTAAGCCTTTTGCTGTGTTAGCCTGAGATATTTTAATAAGAATGGGAGTCTGGATCCTATCAGCCGGATAGGTCTTAGTCTGGGTCTAAATGGCATGCCTGATTTGAAGGTATTTGAAAAACGTCTTATTTGGTATATTAAATTCAAGTTTTAGATCTGAGAATGATTTCATAAGGTTGCCCTCATATAAGTGGGTTAATCGTGTGATTCCCTGGCTCTCCCAGATTTTACACTTTTCTACTTCCGCTACTTCTGGCAAGTTTTTATTGTTCCAGAGGGGGGCCAACTCAGTTATCCCAGAATAACCCAGTAAAGCCTTTGTTGTCTGCCACACTTTGTTTAATAGTTTTATAGTCGGGCATTTATGGGCAAATGAGTTTGCCTCCAAGACTTCCACCAATGTTTTATGTGGAGCCTCGGTTAGTATTAGTCTGAAGCAATCATTTCTTCGGTCCGGGATCCCACATCCTGCGATCTGCTGTAGCTGAGAAGCCACGAAGTACATTCTCGGGTGCGGGACCGCCATCCCTCCCTCCCCAAACGGGAGCTGCATTGTCTGCAACCCAATTCTGGCCTGCCTTCCTTTCCATATTAGTTCTCGGAATAATGTTTCCATTTTTTTGAACCATATTTGGTTAACCCAGATCGGAGAATTATGGAGTACATAGAGTAGCTGGGGAAGCCAGATCATTTTAATTAGATTACATCTCCCAGCTACAGAGAAAGGGAGGCGGTTCCAGGTGTCTTTCTTTTGCTTCAGCACTGCTAATAATGGGGCTATATTTTTGCTAGTGTATTCCCTGACATCTCAGGTGATCCATATCCCGAGATATTTTAATTTTGTTGGGATTTTTATTTGGGGCATTTCGGCTATCCTCTGGACTTGTAGCGTATCTATAGGGAGCAGGGCCGACTTGTCCCAATTGACCATCAGTCCTGAGAATCCACCAAATTCCTTAATCATTTGAACCACTGGGGCCAGCGAGTTATTAACGTTGCCTATGAAAAAGTGGACATCATCCGCAAATAGCGATATCCTGTCTTCCTCTAGGCCCCTCCTAAATCCCTGAATGTCTTCCTTAAGCCTGGTTTTAATGGCTAGTGGTTCCATGGCCAGTGCAAACAGGAGAGGGGACAAGGGGCACCCTTGTCTCGTCCCCCTCTCTAGCTCGAACAGGCCTGAGGCTCCGCCATTTATTTTAATTTTTGCGCATGGTTTATTATAAAGGAGTTTAATCCACCTAATAAAAGATTGGCCAAATCCAAAACTTTCTAGTACCCTCCATAAATAGGGCCACTCCAGGCTATCAAATGCTTTAGCGGCATCTAAGGCCAGGAGTGCTCTAGGGCCCTCATTATCGGTAGGGATCTGCAAGTTTAGAAAGACCCTTCTTATATTTAAGGATGTTGACCTATTCGGGATAAACCCTGACTGATTGGGGTGAACGAGTCTCTCTATACATTCCTTTAGCCGTGTCGCCAGGACTTTTGCAAGGATTTTAACATCTGTACAGAGCAGTGAGATTGGACGATAGGAAGATGGGTCTAATTGGTCTTTTCCCTCTTTATGAATAACAATAATTGTGGCTTCCATCATGGAGGCAGGGAGATTTCCCTCCGAGAAGGCTGATTCCAGAGTATGTAATAGTTCAGGTAGCAATATGTCTCCATATCGCTTATAGATTTCTATTGGGAGCCCGTCGGGACCTGGTGATTTATGGTGGGACATCCCTGCCACTGCAAGCTTTAGTTCTTCCAACGTGACAGGGGATTCCAGTTTTTTTTTTTTCCATATCAGACAGATTTGGAAACGGAATTCCTTGGAAGAAAGCTTCCATGCCTTCGTTTTCTCCCCTTGATTTATATAGTACTTTATAGAAGTCGTGAAACCTATGCCTTATCTCCCTTCCTTCAGTTAAGGTTTCACCTATGGGCCCCCTTATAGCTCCGATATTGGAGGAAGGGGTGTTGGTCCGTATCAATAGTGACAACGTACGCCCCACTTTCTCACGCTCCCCAAATTGAGATTGTTTCTGGAAAATTTGATGGTTCTCTGCCTTCCTCATGGTAGCCATTTTATAGACCTGCTGTTTGTCTAGCCATTCTCTTTGGCTGCTTGGGGAGGGATCCTCAATGTATCGCTGTTCAGCCATCAATGCCCCATTTCTGGCCTCTTCTTCCCACTTCCTAGATTCCCTCTGTAGCCTTGCCACCCTTTGTATTAGCAATCCCCTTAGGTTTACATCCACTTTAATGTTAAAATGTAATATCAGCACTCAGATTCCTGAATCAGGTCAAGCAGCTAGCCAAACATTAGTTGATCACAAATTAGAAAACATATATAACAGATTGCAGCACTCTTTTTACACCAAACATGAAGATAATTAACCATAAAATAATCTACTGTAAGTCCATAAAAAATTAGCAAAGAGGAATCCCAGAAACCATTTTCAATGTGAAAGACAGCGGAGTTCTACCCGTTTTTTAAAAGTCCAATTATTGTCATCCTAAATGCTATAATAAATGGTAATCATTTTTTTTTCTTTGTAAACACCTTTTTTCACTTATTTACTGCAGAAATTCTGGCTGAGGCAGCCCAGGCGATTTAGTCGCTAGACAATTCGCATGGACTCCTGGGATATCATCGTCAATTATCCCTGGAGTCCATAGGAATCCCCTAGTGATGAAACCTTGCGTTATTTCCAGACCTGTCAAACCTGTCAGGAAGAAAGAGCGCCGTGGAGTGGCATTACTGTGCAGGCACGAGATCGGGAGGTGCATGCTGGGTTCCGAATTCCGGAAATTAAGGTAAGAAAGCTTCAGATGGACCATGCCTGCTTCTGAGATCTGGTCAGTTTTATATGATTTAAACATAAACTAAAAAGCCAACATTAATGACAGTATCCAAATGTTGCACTGGAACTGAACACAATTACAGTGGGGTATTTAAAAAAAAAAAAAATTAATTGGGGTACTGAAACTCCGCTTTAACACCATGGTGACACCTCAAAAACTGCTTACCAGATTAGGTAGATCCTCAAATGATAGAATGGTCTTAACGTGCCTTTTTGGTATGGACATCACCTTTACACCAGACCAGAAACCAGAATCTTCTCACTGATCCAAAAACATCACCACGGTAAAGACATTCATAACTGATGGACTCACAAAATAAAAATAAATATTGCTGTGGTCCATGAAGAGTAAACAGATGTGATCAAATGATTTTAACTTTTTTAGGAAGGGCTTAGAACAGGGGTCTCAAACTGGTGGCCCCCCAGCTGTTGCAGAACTACAATTCCTATGAGGCATTGCAAGACTGACAGTTACAAGCATGACTCCCATAGGCAGAGGCATGATGTGACTTGTAGTTCTGCGACAGCTGGAGGGCCGCCAGTTTGAGACTGCTGTATGTGTCACCACTGGGAAGATTCACCCTTTTTAATTGTCCTGGACATTGTCACTGAGACTGAAAGTAAGATTTTCAGTTCTCACTGGAATTCTAGACAAGATTAGGAGTTTTTTTTAATAAGAGGTTTTCCATTGGTCAGTTTGGGTCATGTGGCAAGGAAAGTTTTGGAAGGTTAGAAGGTCGAGCTCTGATTGGTCATTAAAGTCATATGACCATTAGAGTCTTCTAGAAGCAGGTTTGTGTGCCTATATAAGGGGCTAGCTGACAGGATTTCTGGCCAGTCGCCAGAGAAGAAGACGTCGCAAGGAGCTCTGGGTAGAAGAGCTATAATACTGTATGTCTGGAGCCGAGGTAATCTCTGCTGAAACGAACACTCTGCTGCGACAAGAGGCGGCGGGTGTCAGCGGAGTCCAGAGCGGAGCGTTGGAGGCGGCTGCTGTGAGCAGAGGTGACATGTTTCCTCAGCCGAGGTCAAGACAGGAAGTAGCAGAAGATTTTTCTTCAGATGTTTCTCCTGAAGACTAGAAACAGGAAGGTGTCAGTCATGATGGAGGAGAGGAGTTTCAGAGGAGGCACCAGCAGAAGAGGAGCTTTAGCCTGGCTATGCCCACACCAGCTATCGTTCGGAGACAGAGGGCTGCATCTGCATCAGGCAGCCGGCAGGCAGCGTCTGCAGGATGGAATCATGGGAGGAGCTTGAGGATGACGCCATTGGATGTCGAGTTGTCGCCAGGACAATGAGGAATGCCAGGAATTCAGCCTGGGCAAGGTAATAATGCAGCAGTGTTTAGTCAGCATACTGAACAAGAGTGCCATCCCTGTGCGGAGTGCTTCCCCTTTGTCTTCTGCGGGTAGTTTCAGCAGCACTGATGCTGGTAAGTGTAACACACTAGAGAAGCTGTCTGACGTTTCTTCTCTTAAACAGTTGATTCAAATTATTCGTACCCAATCTAATGTTTGGAAAATTTGGAAAGGAGAATATATTGATTTCAATTTGGTACTTCCTCCTTCTAGGGAATTTTCTCACAAATATGACAAAAGAGAGGATAAAACAGTGGATGATAAGCGTAAACCAGTATTAAAATAATTTTATTCCTGGTTACAAGCTTTTGGTATCAAAGTATATTATGTGAGACATTTCCGGCATTATTTCAACATATAGAGCCAGATTCTCGTAGATCGGCGCATATTTATGCAGGCGTAGCGCATATCAGATGCGCTACGCCGACATAAATTCGAGAGGCAAGTCCCGTATTCTTGGAGCACATGCGTCCATCGATGCGCCAGCGCAATGTAAATTCGTTAGGAGTAAGCCGGCGTAAGTCAAAGTAGGAGGGAAGTGGGCGTGATCCATTCAAATGAAGCGTGACCCCATGCAAATGAACGCCGGAACCAACGGAGCATGCGCCGTACGTCCCACACCCCTCAGCGCATGCACAAAACAACGTTGGGTGTAACCCCCTGAGATAGGCCGGCCCAGTGCATAATAGTGCCCAGACATGGTGGTGGTGGTGTATGTGCTTTTGCATTCTCTGCTTTGCCATGCCTGCTCCCAGGAAGGAGAGACGAAAAAAAAACTTCTCCCCAGAGGAGAGGGCCATCATCATATCAGCCATGGAGAGGTATGACTCTCGCCTCCATGGTGCAGATAGTGCCAGCACCAGTCGTTCCAAGAAGGATGAGATCCTCATGAGGATAGCTGCCCAAGATAATGCCCTATCTCATGAGGTCAGGACACCCCAGGACATATAAAAAAAAATGAATGACCTGCGGCGTCTGGTGAGAGGCAAGCTGGCTCAGATAAGTCGGCATGCCAGGGGCACTGGAGGTGGACCACCCTGTGCGATCCGGCTGACTGATGAGGAGAAAGTCATTGCCCGCTGCCTTCAGAGGGAGCAGGTGGAGGGAGTTGGGGGCTACTACTCAGGTGAGCCGGCCTTGAGGACAGGTAAGTGTGTTTTATTTACTATCTGGTGTGTAGCATGTGAGGGGGTGGAAGGGAACATGTGACAAGTGTGTGGGTCCACCAACATGTGCATCTTTTGTGTCATCCACAGATGTGCAGGAAGGAGCGGGGCCATCTGATGCTGCCAGTGGCCATCCTACAACATCCTGGAGCATCCTGTTCCTCTGGCTGACCCCCTGGGAAGCCAAGAGGCCTTGGTGGAGGGGAGTGCCCAGACCTCAGCGCATAAGGTGGTGGTCCATACGGACCAGGAGGTTTACCTCTATTTGGATGAGTCACATGTTTTGCCAGGACCATCACAACCAACCACCCCCATCATCTTCAGCCCCTCAGGGTCCACCCCCAACCTCTCCAGTGCCTCCTGTTCCATCCCCCTCATCTCCTGCCCCTCAAGATCCTCCCCCTATGCAAGGGCCCCAGCCACTCCTGTCCCCAGGAACTAGTGGGGGGGTTGAGGCGCCTAGCCTGACAGCCTGGCCTCCTCTGGTCATTACCGGATGCGATCCAGGATGTGGTTGGAAACAGCACAGCGACGGTGACCAGCCTCGGGGAGCTGCAGGTGACAACGGCTGAACTTGTGGGGGAGGTCAAGTGCCTAAGAGTGGCTGTAGAGGCCCAGACAGCTTCCCTGGAGGCTGTGCTCACCCGCATAGACAGGCAGCCAGGGAGGGACCTGGGGATGCTCCTCCACCTGATGCCCCACCCCACCACCTGATGCCCAACCCCCCCACCTGAGGCTCCCCCCAGGCAACTGAGGGCCAGGAGCCTGGGCACCAGGCGTAGCCCGCGCCAGGGCAAGTGATTTTTTTTGGATATATTTTTGCTCTGGTTAAGAGCTTTTTTTGTTATTTTTGCTCTGGTTAAGAGCTTTTTATGTTATTTTGACTGCACACGGTCAGTAGTGTAGGCTACAGTGTGAATGGTGTGTGAATGTGGGGGGGTGGCACTCCTGCCAGTAAGGGTTGTCATCCCTCGGTCACTGGGGACAAGTTAGCGTACGAATGACGTATGAATGGACAGCGACATCGTTGGACTTGGACTAATCCAATGTGATGTGGATGTGGTGTGTGTGAGCTAGGGACCACAGTGGTGTGCATGCGTGCATTGTCCGTGTGCCATGATGAATGTGTGCGTTTAACGTTCAAAGATTCGTTCCACGAGGCACCTCCTGACTTCTGTTCCATAAGCAGACGAGGTAGCCTCTGGCAGGGGGGGGCAGTGTGGTTGGGGGGTCAGGTCATCACATATGTCAATCTCCAGGCCCTTTCTCACGGCGTAGTTGTGCAGAATGCAACATGCACCGATGATCTGACACACAAAGTTTGGGGAATACAACAGGGCCCCCCCAGACTTATCCAGGCATCGGAAACGGGACTTCAGGAGGCCAAATGTGCGCTCCACCACTGCACGGGTACGTATGTGTGCTTCATTGTATCTTCTTTCTCCTCTGGTTTGGGGATCCCGGAATGGAGTCATGAGATGGGGCCCAAGTGCATATGCAGAGTCATCTGGAAGGGACAAGACAGGAGGATGTTAGCAGTGCATGTGCCCCTCGTGATGTCTGCATCATGGGGTCGGACAGTCATGCCTGACTCCCATGTCACTCACCAACCAACCAGCTGTCCTTGTACACGTTCTGTTTGAATTCCATTGGGATGGAGCTTTGACGCTATATGTAGCTGTCGTGGCTGAACCCGGGGTGTTTGGCACGGACGTGCCATATGAGGTATTTGGCATCGGCTATCACCTGTACGTTGATGGAATGCCAATGCTTCCGATTGCGATATATGTGCTCTATGGCACGGGGGGGCTGTAGTGCCACATGTGTGCAATCAATGGCCCCGATGGTGCTTGGCAATCCGTCAATTAGGCAGAGATCCCGCATTGCCTTCTGCTGCATTGATGGGTTTGATAATGTGGTGGGACATGCGTCTAAAGGTTTGCGGGGACAACCTGGTGCACGCATCTGCTCATGCTGGTTTGTGACATTCCAGCCACGACTCCATTTGTACGTTGAAAAGATCCACTGGCAAGGAAATGCAGTGTTTCCAGTACCTTGACCAGTGGCTGCACTGCATGTGAGCGGTGTGTCTGACTGGTGATGTCATCCTGCAGGGCTGTGGTAATTTCCAGGATGGCAGCAGGCGATACACCTCCAAATCAGCCATGCCAAACACGTTTATGCGCGTTCAGTATATCCTCTCCCTTGCCCTCCTCCTCCTTCTACGCGCCTCTGCACACACTAGTAGTGCCAAGACCATGTCTGCCCCTGGCATGTTGGCATACAAATGTGTTGTCCTGTAAGTGTGGTTGCTCAGCTCGTCCGTAATGGTGCTGCTGTAGTTGCTCTCCAGCTGACTTGCACACGTCTGGTGCAAAGTTACCCCTGCTTTATGAGGGGTAACTTTAGGCCAGACGTGTAAAAAAGCAACAACTTTTGTGAATATTCAAAGAATCGTCTCATGGTTGCAAGTCTACAAACAGACAGATGGCTTCACTGCTAATAATTAAAGGTTTTCCGGAGGGTTTCAGTTTACCAGCTTTCAAATGATCAGGTTGTACAATAGTAATTTAAACTCCGTCTAAGAAATTCCTAATATTGTTAGGAAAATATTATCGAAAGGAGTATTTGCGGGTAGGATTGAAGGCCCATTTGATTCCCCCCATTTATGGATTTTTGGATTTCTCCATTAAGGGCTTAGTGCCAAAGAAAGAGCCTAGGGAATTTTGCCTCATACATCATTTATCTTTCCTTTTTTGAGACTCTTTGAATGATCGAATATACTCTAACTCGGCAGAAGTAACATACGTATCTTTTGAGTCTGCAGTCAAAAAATTGCGCTTATTAAGCCCAAATGCCTTAATGGCGAAGGCGGATATTAAATCAGCTTTCAGACTTCTACCACTAAACCCGTCTTGCTTTAATTCGTTAGGTAATAGTTTTAAAAATAAGTTTTATTTTGACAAGAGTCTGCCAATAGGGTGCTCTGTATCATGTTTCTATTTTGAAGCATTATCATCTTTTATTAAATGGGTAGTGAATAAGATAGCCGATTCCCAAATTTCTATTCATTATTTAGATGATTTCTTTTGTAGCGGGTGGTTGCTTCGAGTTACTACATTCACACATTCACCCTGCTGCCAGACATCCATTAGACACACTCCTTTAGTCAATGAACAGTCTTTTGCTTGTTTTTGTTATTTTATTAGTGGATTGAATTTGGTTGGGGAAGGGATATGGCATGCGTCGCACTCTTGAGATAGGACAAGATGGCTGACACTAAACCTTGACAGTCCTTTACCTCAGAACTTCTCTTCCTCCTGCACACAGCTTAACAGACTTTTACCTCAGAACATCTCCTCCTGTCCCAGTCTTAGTATTACTGTCACGCCATCAGATATGACTAGGCTGCTATCTGAATAAGTCTCAGTTTACGTAGAAGATGAAACAATTGAAGGCATGGGGCCTGCAGAACCCCCCATGGCGACAACCGGTCATTTTAGTAGATTTAAAGATGATGGACTACTGATCCCAGCAGTCTGACTTGCAAATCCTGCTCGCCCTTATGGCTGCCTTAACTTGACACAAACTCCACAGTCTCTCCCTCTGGCTCTGCACCCAGCTCCCCTGGTATGCCTCTTCCAGATCTCACACTGTGAAGGACTTACTCCGGACGTGCGAACCAACTGCCTCTCCTAGCTCTTGTTCCAGGACACCTCTCCATGCTCGTGTAAGGAGAGGCTCCCTCCCAGCTCCTGAGCTCCTCCGCCAGATTTACACCCCCAGCCAGATGGGGGTGTTCTTCCTGCATGACAGTCTAGCACTCCAACCTTCAATTCACCCAGCCGACAACTCCTCCCCCAGCAGGTTGACTATGGGTATATATAGGAGCCCTTGCCCCTGCCAATCCTAGATGGGGATTGGTCAGAGCTCCTTACATGTACCTCATGTCACTCCAGCACTCAGCCCCTTTTCCAGAAAATTCTCCACTGTAAACGGGGGAGGCGTGCAAAAGCTGAAGTACATGTCAGTCACCTACTGCTACACCAAACCACTTCCCTGATCAACAATAAACAGGCCTAGCTTGCAGCATAGACTTGATTAAATTTATGTGCACTGGCAGCTAACACAAAAAACATACACTTAGCACCTGCCTACAGGTAGAGGATGCTACACTTATTTCTGGTATGTAATTACTTTGTCATCCCATTGGCAGAAGAAAAGACAGTGTTCCCAACCACAAACATGTAATTTTTAGGAATAGGTTTAAATACCATAACTATGGAATTCAGTTTGTCCAGCGACAAGGTTTATAGGTTAATACAAGTTTTGTTAAAATTTCTTAGAATGAAAAAAAAATCCTGGCCTTCTAGGTGGGTTAAAAATGTTTTTTGTAATAATATTGTTTTATTGGTGGAGTTATTCCCCGTTATTGTAGCTGTGGAAATATGGGGTTCGCAATTTGTCAATAGGAGAATTTTGATTCACACTGATAACCAAGGAGTAGCTTTTGCTGTGAAGTGCCTTTCTTCAAAATCTCCTCAGGTTGTTGCTTACTTGCATCATTTGCTTATTTTGTGTCTGAAATGGAACATCTGGATAAAGGCTAAGTATATCCAAGGTAAGTCTAACATAATTGCAGACTCTCTCTCTCGCCAACAGATGGACTGGTTTTTCTTGTTAATGTCGGAAGCGGATTTAGCCGGGGAGAATTGCCCATCCCATTTATGGGATCTGATTTAATTTACAAGATCATTCAAAACTCCGTGGCTAATTCTACTTGAAAAAGTTATTGTCAAGTCTCTGATGTGAGGCCGAGTGGCAGAGAGGGCGCCCCTTGCGACTAAGTGCAGCGCTCCCCTGGGAGTGATACAGGGGATACGGTGCCCAAGGGTGCACGGGTTGCCAGTAGTGCTGCAACAGGCTGGTAAGCAGAATGTGGCTGGGGTGCACTGGATAGTGATGTCAGTAGCCGTGCAAGAAGAAGTCCTGAGTAGGCGTTTGCAGGGTAAACCAGGAGCTGGGTTTGCAGCCAGGCCAGAGGTCATATACCAGGAGACAGTCAAACAGCAAACAGGAGCAAGCTGGGTCAGAAACAGTGGGCAGTGGATTGAAGAATAGTCAGCCAAGCCAAGGTCAGAGCGAGGAGATAATCGGGATCACAGGTCAAGCCAAAAGCAGAGGTCAAGCCAGGAGTTACAAGGTAAACAGACACAGGAACACAGGAAGCTGACGACAATCTAGCAATTTGGGTCAGACAGTGTCAGCTTTTTATAGGCCAGCAGGGGGATCCACCTGTCACGTGATGTGCCTCTGGCTGCCATTTCTTCTACTGGCAAGATTTCCAGTACTTCCACGGCCATTTCCCTGACACAGCCTTCGGCCATTTCTTCTACTGGTAAGATTGCCAGTACTTCCACGGCCATTTCCCTGACACAGCCTTCGGCCATTTCTTCTACTGGCAAGATTGCCAGTGCTTCCACTGCCATTTCCCTGACAGTTATACTCTTCTTTACACACCAATATTTCTGCATATTCAGAACGTTTAGTATTGCTTTTTCTTCATTCTTTAACGGGAACGATATAGGAAAATTTAAAACTTTTGATCTAATTTCTAACACGAAGGATACGTTTTGTTTCCTTAAAATACATTCCCCACATACAGTTTTAGTTTTCCACCAAAATTGTCCAGAGATTACGTCGGTTACAATCGGTTACTTTTAAGCCACTTGAAAAAGTACAAAAGAGAATTAACAAAGCTTTGGAAAAATGTCTAGTTCCCAATCTGGGCGTTTTGTTTTGACACTTTGAGCTGGAAGGCGGTATTCCAGGTATGTATCGACATGATGGAGTGCATCTATCTGACGTTGGTTTAGATATTTTCAATTGTGACCTTTAAATGTGCACTTAGTCTGTCGCAGTTTGGGGTGGTGTGGCCAGGAGGGCTGGTTGTGCCACCCCTCCTGTCGGATGGGATATGTAAGTGTAGCGCCCCCTTTCTTTCAGAAAAGGTGCTACGCTAAAGTTAGTGGTAAAGTGGGAGAGTTATGTTGCTCCCACTTCTAATTTTGCTAAATTGGGCTGCTGTCAGCCCTGAATTATCCTGTGGGTCAGTCTGTGCTCCAGAGATGTGGTTACATCTCTGGGTGGCAGGTGGCGCCAGAGGGATTCAGGCAGAGACACTTTTACCCAGCAGCCAATTGGAGGTGTTTTCCCTCGCGGAGCATGCTGGGAGGGGTATATCTTACACCTTTAGGGTGTGCACACCCAACAGACCCCAGCGATATGGCCTACCAGGCTGGGGTCGCATGCTACGCGGAGATCCCTGCTGATGCTGAAAGGGGCCCTAGCGACTTGCTGGAGGCTTCACTTCTACTGAAGAGATCCTGAGCTGTGTGCTGTTCGGTGGGGGATCGACTTGAGGAGAACCGGAGGCAGGTGATCCAAAAGGGCTTGAACGAACCATCGGGGACTGGTTGCCAGGAACTGACAGATAACCACAGACTGTCAACTGGTGACCCCTACTGAAAAGAGAACTTTCTGGGAGGATTTGCTCTACAGTCCAACATTGGGCCTGTAGCAGGGGTCTTCATCTTAAAACGCTAGATTCAAATAGAGCCAAGTCAGTGAGAGAGACTTGTTCCTCCCAGCAAACTTAAGTGACGTTCGGGCTGCCAGGCTTGTGGCAGAAGTCTGTCCGGAGGCACTCTACCCACTCTGGCTAGGGTGGTGACGAATTGTCCTACTACGGAAAGCAGGACTGCTTTTTTTTTTTTTTTTTATCCAAAGCCTGATACCGCAACGTTATCTCCTTTCATCAACCTTTTCTCTCTACCTCATGTTGATGTTGGTTGTGTTGGACCAGGAAATAAAGCATTCAGAAAACTTCAGCGGCAGGTTTTGACATTCTCTTATTGCTCTGCTCACTGCAATCACCCCTAGACAACACTTAAATATTTATTGAAATCCAATAAACTGGCCTGTGGCCAAATTTAATCCAATACTGAGGTCTTGTGCTTTCTTTATTATCTCATATGCATATTTGTCAGTCTGCCTTTCACCTACGGTCCCATAGGATAAGTGGAGAAATCATTCAACTGGACACTTGTTTAGAGAAGGGGTAACCGCTCAAATGTAACCAAAAAGCCTCCTCACTGAATCCAAACCATGGGTGCCGGCAATGCAATAGCAATGCAAAAACACGGAAGAAAACTTGGACAGCCGCACTCCAAAAAACGTTCCTTTTATTAAAATAGGTCACAAAAAATACATGCCACAGCAAAAAATAGAACAGAAGCTGACACGTTTCACACTGTAGCTCAGTGCTTTGTATGACTGAGCTACAGTGTGAAACGCGTCAGTTTCTGTTCTATTTTTCTGCTGTGGCATGTATTTTTTGTGACCTATTTTATTAAAGGGAACGTTTTTTGGAGTGCGGCCGTCCAAGTTTTCTTCAGTGTTTTCGCATGGACACTTGTTTAAGTCACAAATGTCTGAGATTTCTCTTAGGCAGAGTAATTTGCTCTCACTTCCTGTTGTGTCTCAAGTCAGGAAGTAAAAGAAAAATTTGCCATGGACTATAGACAACAAAAAAAAGGGTTTTTACCATTATTCACTCCTTTCAAAATTAAAAAGAAAACGTTTTGACAGTAGATATACTTAAAATTTTATGTGCAGTTTTAGAAACTTCTATAATCATACCTTTATCATTTGGTAGATCTGCTGACTTGAATGCCGTATCCATTGTTCTCTTTCTAAAAGATATAAATGCATACAAAATAAACTTTTAAAATCAGTATGTATGAATCAAGGCTTTCAGCGTCTACAGTTAATATTCAGTTTATGCTTCAGGCAGTTGTAACAAAGAAAAGTCCATACCAAAGATCAGTAAAAGTTTTTAAGTATGCTTCATTGCAATTCTAAGTTGCTAAAATAAACATAAAAGGGTGTATACAGTTGTGCTCATAAGTTTACATACCCGGGCAGAATTTATGATTTCTTGGCCATTTTTTGAGAATATGAATTATAACACAAAAGCTTTTCTTTCACTCCTGGTTAGTGTTTGGCTGAAGCCATTTATTATCAAATAACTGTGTTTACTCCTTTTAAATCATATCGACAGCAGAAACTACCCAAAAGTTTACATACCCCAGTTCTTTTTAAATAGAAGTTCAGCTCAAGGTCCTGTTCTAGCTTTGTTGAAGTCTTTTGTCAACAAAGTTTTACAATATCCCCTATTGGATAATCTTGATCGTAACAAATTGTATTGATGAAAAAAATCTTCTTCAGCTGAACAATTCCTGCATAAACGCAGGTATTGTGCATAGGGTATGCTTCTAATGAGCGGGGCTGGGTGAGAACTGTGGGCATGTAAAATGGTATTGCTCAAACTGGGCTTACTATACAAATCAGTTGTAATATAGCCATCCCCATTTAGCAAGTCCAGAAAGGCAATTTCTGTGGTATTGAAGGTGTGTGTAAATTTCAGATTAAACTCATTGGTATTGAAGGCGCCCAAGAAGTCTAGAAGATCATCTCTAGACCCCGTCCACACAATTAGCAGATCATCAATAAAGTGAAACCAAAACTATATCTTGGTCAACCAAAAAGCAAATTTCTCATCAGAAAATCACCACCGCTCCCAACCACCTAGGTATAAATTGGCGTAAGCCGGGGCACAATAGCCACCCCTTGCCTTTGCAGATAGGCCTGGTTCATGAAGGTAAAGTGATTTCTGGTAAGTATGAACCCAAGCAAATCTAAAATAAATCTAAAATAAATCCATTATGAGACCAGGTGGTATGATCCTGTACTTTATAGAAAGGACTCAGTCACCCGGATGCCCTGCTCATGCGGGATGCTAGAGTACAACGCCTCTATATCCACAGCTATGAGCAGGGAATCTGGGGGAACATAAATCCCCCTCAATGTGTCTTAGCAGATCCTGTGTGTTCCGGATGCAAGATGAAAGGCAGATGACATGTGACATCATAAAGTCCACATATCTGGTCGCCTTTTCTGTTAATGAATCATTTCCAGAAATGATCGGTCTGCCGGGTGGATTTTTAGGATTCTTATGGATCTTAAGGAGGGCGTATAATATGGCCAATTTGGGGAATTTGGGTATTAAGTATTCCAGAGTGTTTTGATCAATCAATTCATTCAGCTAGGCATTGGTACATAATATATGTAGTTCATTAATGAACATTGGAATTTGTTATATATCAATTTTACAGTACCATTCATGGTTTTTCAAGATGTTCAGACACATTTTTTGGTACTGAGGGTGGGACATAAGAACGATATTCCCATCCTTATCCGAAGATTTTAATATGATGTCATCGCAGGATAGTAAAGATCTTAAAGCCTCTTGTTGTTCAACAGAGATGTTAGTCTCTGGTCTATCCCATTGGCGAGATTTAAGGTCCCGAATTGTTAGTTGTAGAAAGGCCCATATATTGGGGGAGGTGGATAAATCAGGGAAATGGTGAGATTTAGGTTAAGGAATTGGGAATTGTTTATCTGAAGAAGATTTTTTTCATCAATCCAATTTGTTACGATCAAGATTATCCGATAGGGGATATTCTAAAACTTTGTTGAGAAAACCCTTCAGCAAATCTAGAACAAACAAAACCTAGAGCTGAACTTCTATTTAAGAAGACGCCCAAAACTGAAATGACTACAGTTAAATTCATTGCTTGTTTTTCTGCTCATGAAAGCTCTTTTCAAGCATCAATTTCCAATAATTGGCATATCATAGCTGAAGATCATACTTTATCCAAGTATATACGCCCCACTCCAGAATTGTTTTTTAGATGGGTAACCTCATTGTGAGATACCTTGACTAGGAGTCATTATCAACCTAAGGTTCAGACCACAACGCACTCTCCCAGAGGGACCTACCGTTGTGGCAGATGTAGCCATTGCCCTTGGATTTCTGAGAGAAAGGGCATTCCTCTGCCCAACGGTCGGTGGTTCCAGTCAAGACAATATGCTGATTGTGCCACCTGTGGAGTTATTTACCTTATGACTTGCCAATGTCATGCATTTTACATAAGTAAAACTATTTGCCAACTTGGTATAAGGATGAGGGATCACCTCTATTATTCTGGTGGAGACAAAATTCGAACACCTGTGACCAGACATATAGGTCTACACCATAGATTTGACAATACAGTGATCTCCTTCTTTGTATTGGAGGTTATTCCCCCCAATCCCAGGGCGGTGACTGGGATAATGCCATATTAAGAGCTGAAACTTATTGGATTGAAAAACGTTCTGCTCTTATTCCCTCAGGTATTAACAAGGTTAATTCCTACAAACCCTTTCTATAGGATGATCTCCTATAAACTGGTCTAGCTGACCAGAATGCCCCTGTTCTATGTTTGTTGCTCAATATCTCATAATTTTCTTTATGCTCCAGTATATATACACTTTTTCCCCCTAGTCTAAGTTGATCTACTAAGGTATTCCAACCACGCTATAATTTAACGTATTTTTCGCACCATAATACGCACCTGACCATAAGACGCACCTAGGTTTTAGAGGAGGAAAAACAAGAAAAAAAATATTCTGAACCGAATGGTGTACTCAAATTTTTTCCAGTGCCCATGAAATGCAGCCTGACCATTGCCAAAGAAAATGCAGAGTGATCATTACCATAGAAATGCAGAGTGACCATTACCATAGAAATACAAAGTCACCTGAAGAAGATTTTAGGAAATGCAGAGTGCCCATTGCAGTAGTGTATTAGGTTTTGTGCCGCCCTAGGCCTGACTAAACTCGTGCACCCCCCAATTTAAATACGACCCACCCCTTCCTGTCACAGCCACACCCTGTGTTGTTTAAGACCCGTCCTGAAATTTTCGAGTGAGGACACTAGTTCTGAGGGCCTGGGGGGGGGGGGGGGGGCAATGGATTCCCTTAATTTACTTAGATTCCTTCTTACTTCCTGGTTGCCCATAGAGCAGGAAGTGAAGGGAAATCTTCGCAATGGGACAGGGATGGTAACAAATAAACTGACAGGGGCTATAACCCTCCCTTACTCTACCCAAAATGAAAAAAAAAAGTGTTGCCTATAGTTCTACTTTAAGTAGATGGTGCAGCAGAAACATAACACAGTGAGGAAGGTTTGTGGTCCAGGATAATAAAACTGTCAAAATTGGAATTGCCCCCCTCCCCCCACAGTTGCGGAATGCCGGTCGCCCGCATACCAGAAGCAGCGCGGCCGCTTTATTGGGGCACTAGACTAATTTTCCTAACAGTGTAGCGCAAGTCGGCGGGGACTCTTTTCATGCTGCCCCCCTGCAAAGTGCTGCCCTAGGCCTGGGCCTTGTTGGCCTAGGCCAGGATACAGCTCTGGACCATTGCCATAGAAAATGCAGAGTGACCATTACCATAGAAATGCAGAGAGTGACCATTACCATAGAAATGCAGAGTGACCATTACCATAGAAATGCAGAGTGACCATTACCATAGAAATGAAGACGTGACCATTACCATAGAAATGCAGAGTGGCCATTGCCATAGGAAATGCAGAGTATCCATTGCCATAGAAATGCAGAGTGACCGTTGCTACAAACGCAGCCTTACCTGATTCCGCCTACAGAAGACAGAGTAGCCCAAGCGGGTGAATGCTCTGTTTTCTGCCTCAGGAACCAGCCAGAAGATCGCCCGGTGCCCACGGGGGGTTTGGAAATCTGTCCCCCATTCTCCTACCTCTCTTCCGGTGGTGGCGGCGGGAGGCGATGCAAGTGGTGGTAGGGGGCAGTGCCAGCGGTGGTGGGGAGCGGTACAAGCATTGAAGGGGGAGCAGTGCTGTCATCTATTCGCACCATAAGACGCAGGGACATTTCCCCCCATGTTTCTGGGGGAGAAAAGTGCGTCTTATAGTCCAAAAAATATGGTACTTTATATAGTTGAACATATCCTATTTATGTCAAATTTTCTTTATATATTTTTCCAAACCCGTTTTTACAGAAGCCTGATCCCACATCTGTTTCTTCATTTGTGTCCCCCTGGGCTTGGATTGGATCCTTGGAATTGGGAGCTCTCACATACAGTACCCCTAGTTAAGCCCTTGGCCCTTGGGAGTCCATATCTCCATTGGCGGGTGTGTGATTCCTCATTTTCTCTAGAGTTTGCATTATGCCCACTAGATGACGCATGCAAGTCTCCAGGTTTAGAATCTTATCCATTGATTTCATCCAGTGGCACCTCGGCGCACTGTTATGACACTCTAATGGATAGAAATCAGGTGTATCTCATAGCATAAGGCTCCATGCACACTAGAAGCAGAAAAAACGTGGCATAAAAGAAGCAAAATTAAAGCATATTGTACAAAGTTTAGGCGAGTCTATGAGAGTTTCGTTTATAGGCGTTTTTTGCACTACACTCCCCTCTGCAAACGTTTTTACTCCCACAACACACCTAAAAAAACGTTGGCACTTGACGTTCAGAAGAGATAAGAGGAGTTTAGGAGAGACTGACGTTTTTACAGCTCCTAAACTCCTCCAGGAAACGCGATAGAGAAGGGTTTATTTCCTGCCTCTGAACGTCCCTGACAGAAAATGCCTGTAGCAGTCAATAATGTGCAAAGACACATAGAGCACAATAGAAGTGCTTCTAGAGGCAGGAGAAAAAAATGTCAAACGCCTGTAGAATCAACGTTTTTTAAGTCCAGTGTGCATGGAGCCTAAGGCTCCATGCACACTAGGAGCAGAAAAAACGTCAACGTTTTTAGCTTGAAAAACGTGGCATAAAAGATACAAAATGAAAGCATATTCTACAAAGTTTAGGCGAGTCTATGAGAGTTTAGGCGAGTCTATGAGAGTTTAGGCGAGTCTATGAGAGTTTAGGCGAGTCTATGAGAGTTTAGGCGAGTCTATGAGAGTTTAGTTTATAGGCGTTTTTTGCACTACACTCCCCTCTGCAAAAGTTTTTACTTCCACAACACACCTAAAAAAACGTTGGCACTTGACGTTCAGAAGAGTTCAGAGGAGTTTAGCAGAGTTTAGGAGAGACTGACGTTTTTACAGCTTCAAACTCCTCCAGGAAACGCGATAGAGAAGGTTTTTTTTTCCTGCCTCTGAACGTCCCTGACAGAAAACGCCTGTAGCAGTCAATAATGTGCAAAGACACATAGGGCCAGATTCAGGTAGATGAGAGTATCTTTCCTCTGGAGTAACGCTTCTCATTTACGTTACTCTGAAGACCCTTTCAGCGCAAGTCCTGTAATTCACATAGCAGTTGCGCGTAAACTTGCGCCAGAGTAACGATAATGCGCTGGCGTAACCCGACGCAAGTGGAAGTGGGTGTGATCATATGTAAATGATGGGCGGAGCCCAGCGCAGAGGCTTACGTTCAGCGCATCATCCACGGAGCATGCGCAGTGAGTGCACGGCTCTCACTCGCCCCCTTGTGCGCATGCTCACAACTTCCGTCGGCACCACTTCCTGGGAAACGTCAGCGCAATGCGTTCCGCTGTGGGCGCTTAAAAGCGCTGGCGGAAACGCCATTCCGGCGCAAAAGTAGTTCCGTTTCCCCCCCACCCCAGGAAGATACTTTTGCACTGTAATGGCTGCTCCCGCTACCCCAGAGAGAGGAGGAACCTCAACTTTAATGCCCAGGAGGTCTCAGTGATTATCTCGGCTATGGAGACGGATAATGAATTTCTCCATGGCAAAAAAAGCCGGAAGAAGACCAGCCGGGAGAGGAAGCAGGGCATCCTATGGAGTCGATTGCTGCCAGGGTCAATGTCCTGGGCTACTCCACCCGGACTGCTGGGGACATACAAAAGAAAATAAACGACCTGCGGCGCAAGGTGAGGGACAAGGTGGCCTCCATCAGGAGGTATGAGAGGGGCACAGATGGTGGTCCCCCATGTCCTGTCACCCTGACCGCAGAGGAGGAGGTGGTTGCTCGCTGCCTGGAGAGGGAGCAGGTGGAGGGGGTCGCAGGCTATGACTCCGTGGAGGAAGGCACAAGGACAGGTAAGTGTTTTATAATCCCCTATTTGTTGTTTTGCATTTGGGGGGGGGGGGGGGGACATGTGCCAAGTGTGTGGGACCACCAACATGTGTCTGCTTTGTGTCATCCACAGATGACGGAGCTGGGCCATCATCTGTCAGCCTGCATTCCACCCCATCCCCCCACGCCATCATGTGCCCGATGGGCCACTGGGTGGTGAAGAGGTTGTGGAGGAGGAGAGTGGCCACACCACACCTGCCGAGGTGGTTGTGGAGGATCCTGCTGTGGCAGAGCAGGACTTTTCATTAGTCTTGTCTGTCTCCTCCCCTTCTCCTGGCCCGTCTGTCGTCCCATCCCCCATCCTTGGAAGCCCCTCAAGGGGGCGACACCGTCCACCCGAGGACATCCATCTTCTGGCCCCAGGAAGGCGACGCCCAGAAGACCAGGGGGGTGTCTGATGGTGTCCAGGACCAGTTGGCGAGGGATCACGCCAGGCAGACGGAACAGATGGGGGCCATAGCGGTGCACTTGGAGAAAGTGGCTGACAGCCTGGGCTCCGTTGCCAACCTCAGCAACGCAGTGCAGGATGTCAGCTGCAACTGCGCTGCAGTGGTCACCACTTTGGGGGGGTGCAGGGGGATATAAGGCACCTCACTGCAGCCGTCCAGGCCAACACTGCTGCCATCCATGGGAACAGTGCTGCCATCCGGGAGCAGGGGAGGCTGAGTCGGCGGGCCCAGCATTACCAGGTGGCGACCCGTCAGCTCCGGATGCAGGCCCAGACGAACACATACCTGGACGGATAGCCAGGGCCTTGGAGGGCACGCAGGCCACACCTGCCTGGAGGAGTGGCCCACCTGGGGATCAGCCACCTCCAGATGCCCCCCCACCCCCACCCACTCCATCCAGGCAGCTGCGGAGCCAGAGAGGGGCCCCCAGAAGAAGCCCCCGGCATCCCCGATGAGGCCTTTTTTTTTTTCTGGTTTTTATATTATTGTTTTTGACATACTCAGGTCATGAGTTTTTATTTTTTATTTTTTCTCAGGTTATGAGATTTTTTTTCTTTTAATGATCAGGATATGATATTTATAATTTCTTTTTGTACTGCACACGGTCAGGAGTGCAGGGGACAGTGTGAATGGTGTGTGTGAATGTGAGAGGGTGGCACTCCTGAAAGTAAGGGGTGTCACCCTCGGCCGTGGTGGTGAAGTGAACCCCACGGCTGAAAGTGAATGATGTGTGAAAGGTGTGTGAATGGACAGTGACATCATTGGGGCCTTGACGCGGCGTTACTGCTCCCAACTCCTACATGCTGGACTTGGGCTAATCCAATGCGATGTGCATGTGGGTGTTGTGTGATCTAGGGACATCAGTGTTGTAACACGCGTGCACTGTCTGTGTTTATTAATGTTTTGGTTTTGTGTCCAAAGATGCCTACGCGGCGAGGACCCTCCTGACTGCTCTTCCATCAGCAGACTGGGTGTCCTCTGGCAGGTGGGGACTGTGTGGGGTCGGGGGTCAGGTCATCACGTATGTCAATATGCAGGCCTTTTTTCATAGCAAAGTTATGTAGTATGCAACTGCAACCATGCACCGATGATCTGACACACAAAGGTAGGGGAATACAATAGGGCCCCCCCAGACTTATCCAAGCATCGGAAACGGGACTTCAGGAGCCCAAATGTTTTCTCCACCACTGCACGGGTTTTGATGTGTGCTTCATTGTATTTTCTCTCTCCTCTGGTTTGGGGGTTCCGGAAAGGAGTCATTAGATGGGGTCCCAATGCATATGCAGAGTCACCTGTAAGGTAAAAGACAGGAGAATGTTAGTCATGCATGTGCGATTTCTGTTGTGCATCACGGGAGGGGATAGTCATGCCTGACTCCCTTGTCACTCACCAACCAGCCAGCTGGTTAAATTCTGCTGGGATGGGGCTCTGACGGTATATGAAACTGTCATGGCTGGACCCGGGGTGTTTGGCACGGACCTGCCATATGAGGCGTTGGGCATCGGCTATCACCTGTACGTTGATGGAGTGCCAATGCTTCCGATTGCGGTATATGTGCTCTGTGGCACTGGGGGGCTGTAGGGCCACATGTGTGCAATCAATGGCCCCCACAGTGCGTGGGAATCTGGCAATGTTGTAGAAATCTGTCATTGCCTTCTGACGTAGCTCCTCAGTGGTTGGTCTGATGAACTGGTTGGACATGCGTCTGAGGATTGCAGGGACAACCTGGTGCACACATCTGCTCACGGAGGATTGTGACATCCCAGCCACCACTCCACTTGTACGCTGGAATGATCCACTTGCAAGGAAATGAAGTGTTGCCAGGACCTTCACCAGTGGCTGCACTGCTTGTTGATCGGTGTGTTGGGCTGGTGATGTCATCCTGCAGGGTTGTGGTTAGTTCAAGTATTGCATCTGGGCTGAATCTGAATAGGCGATACACCTCCTCATCCCCTATGCCAAAGAGGTTCATACGTGTGGGGTATATCCTCTCACGTGCCCGCCTTCTTGGTTCCAGGGGACCCATCAGTAGTTCTAGGACCACGAGTGCCCCTGGCATGTTGGCACACAGAGGTGTTGTCCTTGCAAGTGGGGGTGCTCAGCTAGCTCCTATCGTCGGTAAACGCTGCTGTAGCTGCTCTCCTGCTGACCTGTGACCGTCTGGAGTAAAGATAAAGCAGCCTTTTGTAGAAATAACTTTGCGCCGGACGGACCAGATACGCGCGGCGCATGTAGCCAGAGCGTATGGTGCTAATCCGTTCGTGAATTGTGAAAAAAATCCTCATTTGCATATTTGCAGGGGAAATCAATGGGCGCGACTGATGCGCCCAGCGAAAATAAACGCTGACGATACTCTGGCGTCGGAACGTTCCGCCGGTCGCAAATGAGCCGTTATTGGGCGCATCTAGTTTGGTGGGTACGGGCACATAGAAACGTCGGCGCATCAGCACAGTTACGCGGCGCATATCCAAATACTCCAGCGCAAGTGTTCGTGAATCTGGCCCATAGAGCACAATAGAAGTGCTTCTAGAGGCAGGAGAAAAAAACGTCAAACGCCTGTAGAATCAACGTTTTTTAAGTCCAGTGTGCATGGAGCCTAAAAGGAGAATCAATCTGTTATGCCGTAAACACACGATCGGATTTCTGATGGAATAAAATCTGATCAAATTATTTGTCAGAATTCCGATGAAGCTGACTTTTATCAGTCTTGCATACACACTATCAGACTAAATTCCTTTCAAGTGGAGGGAGTGTGTAGCGCCTCCTTACTTTCTAGATTTAGTGGGGTGAGAAACTTATCTGCTCTCACCCAGGTTGATTTATAATAAATTTGGGTTGTCCTGTGGGTCATTCTGTGCTCCAGAGATGCAGCCTCATCTCTGAGCAGCAGGTGGCGCCAGAGGGGTTCAGGCAGAGCCACCTTTTCTCAGCAGCCAATTAGAGGAGTGTTTCCCTTGCAGGGCATGCTGGGGAGGGGTATATCTGTGGCAGACACCATTTTCCGAGGTTCTTCGCGGGTTCCAGGTGCGGCACCCACCTTCAGAGGGTGTGCACATTATGGACCCCACCATTATGGCCTACCTGTCGGGGCGAACAAGTTCCTGACTCTGGGCCCTCATGGCTCAGAGCAACTAAAACTACAATGGGGCCCCAGTGACTTACTGGGGTTCCACACCGAAAAGATGAGAGTGGCGACGAGACAAACACATTCGTTGGAGGCAGGACTGCTTCTATTATCCACAGCCTGTATCTGCAAGGTTACTCTTTTTCACCAATCTACTCTATCTACCTCGAGTTGACTGTTGGTCATGTTGGACTAGAAATAAAGCATTGAAAACGTCAACCAGCGGTCTGGACATTCTATTACTGCTCTCATCACTATCATCACCCCTAGACACCATCACAGAGGTAACTTAAATACGCCGATCCCAAATCTAACCAGCGGCTCCTGCGGGGGTAGAGCTACATATGCATTACATGCAGAGTGCAGGATCCAGTTTTCCTCCACTACAACTTTTCACTGTATTCTTATTCACATGATCCCTCATCCATCCCTTCTCAGCTCTGACTGGTGCTCACTCCTCCTCTACTGCTTTTACTCCACTGTATCTCAGCCTCAGATGCTTTTCCCCACAAATTGAGCTTTCTTTTGGTGGTATTTGATCACCTCGGCGGTTTTTATTTTCAGCGCAACAACTAATAAAAGACTGAAAATTTTGAAAAAAAAATACATTTTTATTTTTTTCTGTTAACTTTTTTGTAAATAAGTATGTTTTCTCTTTCAAATACGGACACTTATATGGCGGCACTGATGGGCACTGATGAGGTAGTACTGATGGGCACCGATGAGGTGGCACTGATGGGCACTGATAGGCGGCGCTGGTATGCGGCACTGATAGGCACTCATAGGTGGCACTGATGGGCACTCATAGGTGGCACTGATGGGCACTCATAGGTGAAACTGATGGGCACTCATAGGTGAAACTGATAGGCACTCATAGGTGGCACTGATGGGCACTCATAGGTGGCACTGATGGGCACTCATAGGCAGCACTGATGGGCACTCATGGGCAGCACTGGGAACTCATAGGCGGCACAGAATAGCACTCATGGGTGGCACTTATGGGTGCCACTGATGGGTACTTATGGGTGGCACAGATGGGCACTGATAGGTGGGCACTGGGCATGGATTGGCACGGATGGGTGGCAATGAAGGACACTGTGGGGTGGCACTGATGTATATGTTGCCAGTCAGTGCCCATGTGTGGGCACTGACTGGCATCTTTCTTTTTTTTTTACCTGTATTTATTTATTTTTTTAAATCCTTTTATTTTTTTTGCCCTGCCAGTGTGGGCATCCCTGGTGGTCTAGTGTGGGCATACGAGGGGGGGCTGCGCTGATAAACAATCAGCGTGAACCCCCCCTGTCAGGAGAGCCGCCGATCGGCTCTCCTGTACTCGCGAGCGCGGCATGAAATCCTGCAGGACGTTTGAGAACGTCCAGTCACGATTTCATAACCACTTCCCGGCCGTAAATCTGCTATTGGCCGGGCGGGAAGTGGTTAAAGTCGTTGTAAACCCACTTTTTGACTTTTACCTACAGGTAAGCCTATAATAATCTCAAACCTGTACAGTTTAGGAGATACTCCCCTCGCAATGCGCCGCTGATTGCAGCGGCGCATTCGCAGGGGGGATCCTCGACTGAAGGGCCGGCCGCCGCCGACCCTTGCCGGAATGAAATCTCCCATGCGCATGCGCGGGAGTGACGTCATGGTCACTCCAGCCCGGGAAGACATGCCGGCGTGGACAAGGTAAGTCACCTCTTCTAGTTGCGAGGTAAGTATTTCATAATGAGCCAATATGCAGTGCATATTAGCTCATTATGATTTTTGCCTTGCAGGTGTAAAAAAAAAAAAAAATGTAAATGCGGGTTTACAACCGCTTTAAATACATACACTTCTCTACTTTCCACATGATCAGACAGCAGTCATAAACTGTTTTTAGCTTTCCTTTAAGGCCCCTTTTAAACTGAGGCGTATTTCAGGTGTTTTAGCACTAAAAATAGCGCATAACCACTTAAGGATCGCCTTCTGCACATATTCGTCGGCAGAATGGCACGGCTGGGCACAAGCGCGTACAGGTACGTCCTCTTTAAGTGCCCAGCCATGGGTCACGGGTGCGTGCCCGCGACCCGGTCCGAAGCTCCGTGACCGCGGCCGCGGGACCCGCGAACCTGATTGCCGCTGGAGTCCCACGATCTGTCCCCAGAGCTGAAGAACGGGGAGAGCTGTGTGTAAAACACAGCTTCCCCGTTCTTCACTGTGGCGCCGTCATTGATCGTGTGTTCCCTAATATAGGGAAACACAATCAATGATGTCACACCTACAGCCACACCCCCCCTACAGTTAGAAACACAGATGAGGTCACACTTAACCCCTTCAGTGCCCCCTTGTGGTTAACTCCCAAACTGCAATTGTCATTTTCACAGTAAACAATGCATGTTTTATGTATTTTTTGCTGTGCAATGGTCCCGAAAATGTGTCAAAATTGTTCGAAGTGTCCGCCATAATGTCGCAGTCATGAAAAAAAATCGATGATCCCCGCCATTAGTAGTAAAAAAAATAAAAATGCAATAAAACTAACCCCTATTTTGTAAAAGCTATAAATTTTGCGCAAACCAATTTTCGCTATATTTTTGTTTATAGTGCTAAAAATGAAAACCGCAGAGGTGATCAAATACCACCAAAAGAAAGCTCTATTTGTGGGGAAAAACAAGGACGCCAATTTTGTTTGGGAGCCACGTTGCACGACCGCGCAATTGTCAGTTAAAACAACTCAGTGCCGAATTTCAAAAACTGGCCAGGTCCTTTTACCTGCCTAAAGGTCCGGGTCTTAAAGGAGTTGTAAAGGAAAAACATTTTTTTTGCCTAAAATTAATGTCTGCAAGGTAGACAGACAGAATTGTGTAATGATTCTGTTAACAAACGAGTAAATACCTATTAAATTCCTTCATCTATATCACCTCCGGCGTTCTAGTTTTTGTTCTCTCATTCACTTCCTGGTTTGCATCACTTGTTCATGTAAGAACTACATTTCCCAGTATGAAATGCGGCACGCCCAGTAATTCACACCTCCTTGAAGTCTCTAACATGTACAGAGCGTCCTGCCACACATTTAAAGTTCCCAGGAGGGGGCGAGCATGTTACTGACCACCACAGTAAAGGCTCCCTTCACGGTGGTCAGTAAAATCAGACAAGCAGGAAGTGAACAGAACTAGA